>WNWU01000007.1:31186680-31204105 GCA_012654045.1 Ptyas mucosa
CTAACCCTAACCCTAACCCTAACCCTAACCCTAACCCTAACCCTAACGCTTACCCATGTCCTGCTATACTGCATCTTCTCTAAGCACTCACCGACTCAATTTATAATTCTAACGTAATAAAATATCTGGAAAGTGCTGATCTCTTTTACATGCAACTAACTGTCAGATCAGTACAAAGTAGTTTTTCTGAATGTGGCCAAGTTCTGTTATGCTGTATGCAAAATTAGGCAGACTTATCTAACTGATAATCAATCGCAATATATCATTCTGCCTTTTATTTCTATTTTTTAGTCTTATTGTTGTTTTTAATGCTTTTCTTTGTAATTCTGGTCTGTGACTGTAATAAAAATTGATTGAACATCTTTTTCATACAATGGAATAAGAACTACTAGAAAATACATGAAGGGGGACAGAGTTTCTGAGTTTTGACCTGACCTATTCCCATAAGGAATATTCCTATTCCTGTAAGGGACGCGGTGGCTCAGTGGCTAAGATGCTGAGCTTGTCGATCGAAAGGTCGGCAGTTCAGCAGTTCAAATCCCTAGTGCAGCATAACAGGGTGAGCTCCCGTTACTTGTTCCAGCTTTTGCCAACCTAGCAGTTCAAAAGCACATAAATAGGAAGCACCTTTGGTGAGAAGGTAACAGTGTTCTGTGCGCCTTTGGCGTTAAATCATGCTGGCCACATGACCACGGAGTTGTCTTCAGACAGCGCTGGCTCTTCGGCTTTGAAATGGAGATGGGCACCCCCCCTAGAGTCGGCAACAACTAGCACATATGTGCAAGGGAAACCTTTACCTTTATTCTCATAATGCTGACCATATTTGACTTCTCACATTTTATCCTGACCCATTTTATCCTTATTAATCTCACATTTTATCCTGACCCATTCACTACTGGAATGCAAGTTTCGATAACTAATTGGGTCTCAACAGGAAAAAGGTTTCTACCTGCTGGTTGAAAAGCTATTTAGGCCTGATTTTCTCCAGGAAAGTACTTCCCATTGCTCAGATAATGACAGCAGAATAATTCCAACCTGCCAGCGTCAGGATCCAAAACTATTAATTGCATTATTTTTTAAAAAAAGAAGACTTTGAAACATTTTTTGCTTTCATACGTGTGTTCTTCTCTTTCATGTAATAGTCCCAACAGGAAATGCATTGATTCAAATGAATCAATTATTGTGCTGCTTATTTACAGTATAGTCTTACTGCACTGCACAGCTTCCAGGATTATTTTTATGACTATAATTCCAACAAGATAAATCACAATGGCAATTTGCACATCAAAACAGGTTCAAGATGCTTGTTGTTCTTCCTTGACCTTCAGAATAGCATTTATTTTAATCTTTCTGGAAAAGTAAAAGGTCGCCTACTGTTTTAACTCATTAGGCTTATTAATTCAGAACTCATCTACTAGACATTAAAACCACCATGGATCCTACATGTGGAATTAATTATAGAAGACAAGATAAGAAGGGTATTTCATTTCGGAAATCTAATGCATAACTAGGATTAGACAATTGATAACTAATTTTTTTCTCCACCTATTTCACAACGTTTTGCTGTAACTAGATATAATGCATACCAAGGTATTTGATTATATGGAAGAGTTTAATTATTCAGAGTTTATCTAGGAGAGGGATAGAAAATTGTTAACCACTGTAAAACAGCGGTATGTAAAGAAAGATTCTATCATGTATTTAACAATGAATTTAAAAATGTACTAGGTACTCAGAAGAACTATTTCAAATGTTTCCCATGTCTCAAACAATAATTTATTTCATGAATTTCATCAACTTTGAGGGTAATAGAAAATTGACCAGTGTTTTGTGAGCATCTCAAGAAAGCATCCCTTAAAGTCCTCATATATGTGTGACTTTTTGATTTTTGCTATCCCCTTCACATGTCTACCCTTACTTGGAGTAAGAGGGTAAATTGATATGAAGGATTCATAAAATTGTATTCCTATAATAATACTGCTGCCATTCCTTCTCCTGCTCTAGGAAAGTTTTGAGATTATCCAATGATAGGCATCCGGTAATGATTAAAGAAAGGAGAATTGTTAAACTATTTTAATACTGTTATTCATTTGCCCACTTCTTGTGACCAAAAATGTTTACACCAATACATTAATCTGAAAAACACTGATACACTTTAGTTAGATTAAATTGTATTTGTTCCCATCCATCCATCCATCCATCCATCCATCCATCATCAACCATAATAGAAACAAGGTTGTAATTCTAGAGATTTCTCAAATTAAAAGTCAGATAGAATAGAAACAGACATTTAATAAATCTGCTTTCAAACTAATAGCAGTGTGTATCTTGTGTTGACATAAAGAGGGTCTAAAACTTGGGTTCCTTTAACAAGTAGCAATTATGATTTGTTCCTTAAGAATCTACAGTGCTATATTTGTTATATCTAAACCTCTGGCCATGGAAAGTGTTCAAAGCTTATTTGGTTTGCGCAGAAGTGGAGAGCCTGTAGCCTTAAGACTAATTGAAAAGCTCTCTGCAAGTTATCAGTTCAAACCTCTGGTATGACAGACAAAGAAAAGGGAAAATATCAGTGGTTTTTTTAAAAAAAAATGGTGTGAAAATATAGAATGGTGCTCTCTTTGCTTTAATCCTATTAACCTGTTGTTTCACGTTTCACCATTGCTTATGATAAAGACATGAACGGATTGCTCTTTCCCTGAAGCTATTGGAGGTGGTGAGAACAGTGATCATGGACTAGAGCAGGGGTGTCAAACTAATGGCCCGTGGGCCGGAGGCATCACATGCTGTCCACGCCCATGCCCACGCCCATGCCCACGCCCACGCCCACACCCAGTTTAGCAAGGGGCGGGAGTCATGATACATCACATGAGGATGCCGTGAGACATGACTTTGACACCCCTGGACTAGAGAGACTTCCTTACTTATTTAGACATTAAGATTACAAGAATGTATTGAGCCAGTTCCATCTGTAACACCTTCTCACCACCTCCAATAGCTTCAGGGAAAGAGCAATCCGTTCATCTGTAACACATTAATCATTGGATGGTGATAAGATAGGAGGCACCAACTTCAACAGCACTTGTTGAAGTGCTACTCAGTTCAGCAAATTAATGAGTTATAATAAGACTTTTAACAGACACCTTTAAGTTTAATAGTAAAAATCCTTTAGAACTCATTTGGTGACTTTGGAATTACATACACACACACACGTGTGTGTATGTGTGTGTACACACCAGTGGTGGGTTGCCCCCGGTTCAGTCCGGTTTGCAAGAACCGGTAGTAAAACCGGCAGGAGGCCCCGCCCACTGCCCCGGATGTCATCATCAGCCATCTGCGCATGTGCATGCGCAGAAACAAGGAGCGCATGCGAGCAAAGCTTGCAGTGTACGCGATCCCATTGCAAACCGGTAGTAAAGGTAAGTAGAACCCACCCCTGGTACACACCATGAAGTCAGTCTCAACTCTGGAATTCTCAACTCAGGGAAAGTCCATGAATTTTTTTCTTTCTTTTTTTTTTTTTGTAGAGGAATATTTTCAAAGGCAGTTTGCCGTCTTCTAGGACTGAGAACAAGTAACCCAGCTAATTCTATTCCTAAATCAGGACTAGAACGCCTAGTTTCCCAGTTTCTAGCTCAGTGATACTGCAAAAAATAGATGGGCCCTATAATAACAGGATGGCTCTCATCTTCTTTGTTGGCATCAGGAACATAAAGCAAAGAAGGCATCCAATGCTTTCCTCCAATTTCTTGCCAATTTCATCGGAGCGAGGAAAAACAGCATCACACCACAAAATTTGGGTGAGAAGGGTCAAGACGGTTGTTGATGATCTAACAAGAATGCTCTGATTCAATTCATTCTCCCTGATTGTTCATCCTGTTATTGTAGGCCATCTATTTTTTTCGGAATCACTTCTAGTTTAGAGGAGGCAATACAAATTAAATACGTGTCATCAGTTGATGAGTTTTAGAGTGACTGTTCTTCATCACAATACAGGAAGCAAGGCTATAATCACACAGGGGGGGAGAGTGTGTGAAAGCAGACCTTAAGCCAGAAGTTATCTCAGCCTGCTGGCTGTATTCCCACTCATGCCCGGCTGGCACTAACAACTGTGGGAAATAGTTGACAGCCACATCAGATTTAAGCTCCACAGGAATCAGTCTCTGAAAGCCAAAGTGGTTCAGAGATCCTCTGGTGGGAATTTAAAGGCAAAAAAAAGAAAAACAGCTTGCACTGTGCTCATTATTTGCAAAACAAAGCATTTAATAAGAATACCAAAATGCTCCCTGTTTGCTAAGCACAATCGCTGCACATCTTAGACTGCTACACATATTTAGAATGGCTTCTCATCTTTTCCTAAATCTCCTTCAATATGAGACAGTCAGTTTCGTGTTGTAGTTAAGGCAACAGGCTAGAACAGTGTTGGCAAACCTTTTCGGCACTGTGTGCCGAAATGGGAGTGCACATACGGGGGTGGAGAGCACCAGAAACCGGGAGAGCAGATCCCTGGTGGGCATCTGTGCACCGGGAAGCCGAGTTTCCAGTTCCCATCCAGCTGGTCTTTGCGTGTGTGTGCACCAGATACCGGAAGACCAGGTGATCGCCGGAAACTGGAAGCTCAGCTTCCTGGTGCACGCATGCCCACCAGGGATCTGCTCTTCTAGTTTCTGGTCCTCCCGCGTGTGCGAAGACCAGCTGGCCAGTGCGCATGTGTGTGCTGGAACACGGAAGAGCAATGGGTGATGGCTGGCATCAGGGCTGGATTCTACTTACCTTTACTACCAGTTCGCAATGGGGTCGTGCCCGCGCCTTGCTTCTGCGCATGCGCAGATCACCAATGACGACATCCGGGGCAGTGGGCAGCGCTTCCCACTAGTTTTACTACCAGTTCTTGTGAACCGGTCCGAACCGGGGCAACCCACCATTTGCTGGCATGCCCGGAGAGATATCTCTGTGTGCCACTTCCGGCACGTGTGCCATATGTTTGCCATCATGGGGCTAGAAACAAAGAGATAACAAGTACTAGTTCTGCTTTAGATATGAAGTCAGCAGAGTGACTTCGGGCCAGTCCCTTTCTCTCAGCCCTAGGAAGGAGGCAATGGCAAACCACTTCTGAAATCTTGCAAGAAAACTTCAGGGACTAATCCAGACAATCAACAGGAATCAACACTGACTTGTATATGAACGCTTATACACACATAAATTTCACCTACAAAATTAACATTTTTGTCATTTTCCAGTCTACAGTGCTATTATTACAATATCGCTTAAATATTAACATTACAACAGTGGTGCTTATTTATCCATTTCCATATCTATTTGTTCATCAACTGGTAATCAGTAAATAGTTGCCAAGGAAGAAGAAAAGGAGAATAAAACGAACAATGAACATGGTGAAATTTTTTTGCTCTGGCAATGTATGCCTTTGAACCAAGTACGTACAAATAGTATGCCATTTACCATAATTCTGAATTTGGTCTTGATATTTCAGTTAATTACACTGATAACACACTGACAATATTCCAAAGGAAAAATGGACAGAGTTGGATAAATGTTTTTGAAATGGATATGGGGGAATAGTTCAATTTTTTTTAAAAAAATATTCTTCTTATCATAGGTCTGAAAAGGCCAAATATTACTATCAGTAATACATTTAGAATGCCTTGGGAAATGATGTAACTGATAGCAAAGTGATAGTAAAATAGAAATCATGCAATCTTGTATAGACTTAAAATGAATTGTACTGAATTCAATGGACATACAAACATTATACTCAGTCAATATGCTGGGCAGGGTAAAACAGCATGCACTGGCACAGCGCTTTTCGAAGGTGGCAACTTTTTAAGATGAGTAGACTTCAATTCCCAGAATTCTCCAGCCAATATTCCCATAGGATCCTCCATTTCTCACACCTGAAAGTTGCCAGCTTTGAAAACGTTGCACACTAGAGGCTTAGAGATACATGGGTTTTTTAAAAAATTGATTTTCAATTAAAATAGAGATGCATGTTTTGACCCCATCCTAATATTCTAAAATGTGTTGACTCCAACTGTAAACCCAGGACTTTTCTGTATTTAGAAAATAATATCTGTGTTTATGAAACAAAAATTACTATTTCTATTCTGTTTATGAAGGCCTCTATTCATTATCCAGCAAATACGTATAGAAGTCTACTGCAGTATATGGAATTCAAGTATATTGGACAGGTAGGATAATGTATATAGCCTTATATAGCCTATCGTAATTACACGAGTCTGTTTGTCGATTTTAAAAATAAATATTTTTTCCTAACATTCTACTTATCCACAATCCTCATACAGCCGTGATGGCGAACCTATGGCACGCGTGCCACAGGTGGTACACAGAGCCCTCTCTATGGGCACGCCAGCCGTTGCCCCAGCCCAGCTCATGCGTGGATGCCTCCCACCAGTCAGCTGGTCTTTGGGTCTCTGCCATAATGTGTGGGGGGGGGGGCACATGCAGGGGACATTCATGTGCATGTGTGAGGAGGGCGCATGCACGGGGATGCAGGTTGGTGCAGGAGACTTTCCAGGCCCAAAATAGGGGGTGGGGGGGCCTGTGCATGCATGGGAGGATGTGCATGCATGTGCAGGAGGCACTTGCATTGCATTTTGGGGATTCAGACACACGCGTATGCATTTGCACACACACGCTTTGGGTACTCGGCACCAAAAAGGTTAACCATCACTGTCATACACCAAATATTTGGAGAAACACTATTGTTTTTAAGTTATTTTATCGCAAGCTCTAAGTATTGGCAGTTATTCCTTGAAAAAGGCAGATGAAATGTACACATTCCATTAATTGATTTCTGTATTTTGCTCTGCACAGTTTCCCTCTCTTATCTGATGAGAATAATTGCCAATACAATACAAGCTCGTGCATTTTCAGATAAAATAATTTGATAGCCTTGGAGCATCATGAACTCTTTAAAGGAGGATCCTTTTCTAATAAAGCAGCTTCTGGCAGCTTGTGTACTCCCACAGAAATTTCACTAATTTCTATAGTGAAATTAAATAATACCAGGATTTGTATAATGAAAATTTAGGTCTAAGGAGTTATTGGAGACTATTAAACTCCTGAAAGTTTATTTCTACCAAATGTATATTACTAACATGAGCCCATGTGAGTGGGCAAAGATTGAAAACAAAATGAAATATTTTTTCTCTTGTCAAATTTAATCAGGGATTAACATAAATTTCTTGTCTCTTTGGAAGGCTTTACAAAGCAAATTCCTTTTCCTCAAACTACTTGAGAACTCATAGTTCTCTGTTGTTGTGAAATCACATGCAACAATTGGGCCTTCAGGCCTGCCACATTTTCTTCTGTGGGAAAATAGGACAGGCCTGAAGGCCCAAAAGATCTGGCTTCAAGGTCTGACACTAGCATTTTTCCAGGGCTTTTGTTTGGACTGGACATCCATAGAAATCAGAGGATTCTTTGATTTCCAATTGTCCTTTTGCCCAGGTCCTTTATGAAGATCAGAGGGGAGCTTATTCTGGATACCATATGATAGATACTCTTCTAGAACCTAGTGCCTTCCAGAAGGTTTGCACTACAACTTATTCCAGTTAGAGTAAGTAGCATTCAGGCAAGCTGAGACAGAGGTCATAAAGGTTCATTATTCCTTGTTCCTTCATTTCTATATATTAAAGACTTATGTTCCTTTAAAATAGACCAGGATATTTACCTTAAAAATAAATTTGGGATGGTTGGAAAATTTCTATTAAAAGTAAGGTGAAAAAAATGACTATTATTATTATAAGAGAGCCTGGTGGCGCAGCAGACTAAAACAGTTATTAACATTCATTAACCTTCAGCTGCCTGCAATTACTGCAAATTCAAATCTCACCAGGCTCGAGCCTTCCATCCTTTCTAAGGTAGGTAAAATGAGGACCCAGATTGTGGGGGCAATAAGCTGACTTTGTATAAATATACAAAAGTATGAAGGCTATTGCTTAACGCCCTGTAAGCCGCCCTGAGTCTCCGGGGAAGGGCGTCATATAAATCAATTTTTAAAAAAAAAATATTATTCAAATATTCAAGAGCCGCGGTGGTGCAGCGGTTAGAGTGGAGTACTGCAGGCTACTTCTGCTGACTGCTGGCTCCCTGCAATTTGGCAGTTCAAACCTCACCAGGCTCAAGGTTGACTCAGCTTTCCATCCTTGTGAGGTGGGTAAAATGAGGACCCAAATTGTTGGGGGAAATATGCTGATTCTGTAAACCATTTAGAGAGCACGGTAAACCACTTAGAGAGCACTGTAAAGCACTGTGAAGTGGTATGTAAGTCTAAGTGCTATTGCTATTCTCTTTTCACAACAGTGTAAAGTCACAGCTGGCAGTTCTGTAGCCGGTGGTAACCTTCATATGCTTTAGGTTCTTCTCAAGAATCTAGAATATCATAACAGATTGGTGTAATAAATTGGTGTAGATCCAAGCAGTGTGGCTTTTTGCAATTGATTAATGGAAATTTTGTCAAAAAACAGATTTTCTCTGTGCCATCCAAGATTTTTGGGACGGTATCCAATATGTCCTGATACTGGGACCATCACAGTCAGTTTATCCCATAATCTTTTAACTTTCAACAGTTTTCAGATCTTGATATTTTGTCATGTTCTCCAGTTCTGTCTTCTACTCTACTATCCCTGGGATTGCCACATCAATTATTTACACTTTATTTTTTTCAACCACAGTTAAATCTGGTGTGTTATATGCCAAGACTTTCTAGTTTGTATTTACAAAATGCACAATATTTTAACCTATTCATTTTTTTACTAAATGGATAAAAATGAATTTTTATTCATTTTCAACTATGTTTCCACTAATTTTTCATTACTAGCACATTATAATTTTTACAGTGTCATTTTGATGACTCTGTTATGTTGTTTGTAGTCAGTTTGTGAAGTTGTCTTCCATGACATGAGCATATGATCTACTATTTCTTCTGCTTCTTTGCACAATTTACACTTTGATACATTTGATGATTTTTCGGTTCTGGCTTTACAAAACATTCATTGATATACTTAAAGGTTGAGCAGCTAAAACCAAGTCTGCAGTTTTGTTTTTAATGTACCAATTGTAAGCCACTTTTATCTTTATCCATTTTTCTCAATATTTTGTAGAAATTGACCATATAATGTATCACAAGTATGACCCAGGTATTGACAGCTTTGATGCTTTTTCTACTGTTCAATTTTGTCTTTAGCAAATCTTAAACTCTCTGGATGTATTCTCTACTAATTACATTTTTTACTTGTCCATGCTTGATGTTATCCTACTGAAATAATGCCTAGATATTGCTAGGCTTCATCCTGATGGTTTGGCCATTAAGTATTTCAATTCCATTATTGTTTGTGATTTTGCCTGATTTTTTGCCTGATTTATTGCTACTGTAGTGTATTTATATTTATAAACAAATATAAATATTTGCTTAGGCCAAATTCCATTGTTATGTCTTGGTGAAAATTTGTATAGTATTGTCAATGACTAGATTTGGATTTTTGATTTTCCATATAAAGCAAATATGAAATTTTATTAGCATCTTTTGCCTTTTGATAGCCAATACTTGTTTTCCTCAAAATCGCTGAAAATGATTGTAGCAATGACAAATAACAAGGGTGATAATGAGTCACCTTGGAAGATGTCTTTCTTGATGTTAACAAACCCATATTTTTCATTTCCAGCTACTAATTCTTTATTCTATTGCTTCATTATCTTTTCTATAAACATTCTAAAGTTTTTACAGATACAGTAATTAGACTGAAACAGGAGTTGTGTTAGTTCAGTAATACTTTTATAGGAATCCTCCAGAGCAAACATGAAACTTTGCTTTCTGAAAAAAAAACCTCCTGCCTGCTTATAAACAGAAGCTATAAACACTTTCTGAGTAGTATTTTTAAGTGCTGCTTTCTCTGTACAGAAAACAAAAAAAAATGAAGTGTAGGTTTATTGGTCAGTACTGCTAGACACTTTAATGACTACAGAATTTCCTCCCATAATTAGAAACCCTTTGTTCAATAGTAGACCACCCCTAAATTCCTCCTACCAGCAAATTTTTATCCTTCTCTTGTTTAGTATAAATCACACAGCTGGGCAAAAAAAAGGCAATTTTCATGCCAAGAATGACATTGAGAGCTCGTTTTTCCACTGATATTCATTGATACCTCTACTTCTTCAGTGAAATAAAGACAAGAAGGCAGTTTATCTTCTCAGGAAAAGAGGAGTAGATACTAAGCTGGCAGGAATAGCTAACACCCTAAAAGACATGCTCAAGATCCAGATGGATCTTGACAGACTTGAACACTGGGCCCTATCTAACAAAATGAAATTCAATGTAGAGAAAAGTAAAGTCCTACACTTAGGTAAACCAAAAGTACATATATAAACTGGGTGAAGCTGGGCTTAATAGCAGTGACTGTGAGAGGGAACTTGGAGTCTTAGTGGACAACCAGCTAAATATGAGCCAGCAGTGTGCAGTGGCAGCCAAAAAAGCCAATGCAATCCTAAATTGCATTAACAGAGGGATACAATCAAGATCAAGTGAGGTACTAATACCATTCTATAAAGCCTTAATAAGATTACACCTCAAGTACTGCATCCAGTTTTGGTCACCACACTATAAAAAAGATGTTGAGACTCTAGAAAAAGTGCAGAGGAGAGCAACCAGGATGATTAGGGGACTGGAGACTAAAACATATGATGAACGGGTACAGGAACTGGGCATGGCTAGTCTAGTGAAGAGAAGGACTAGGGGAGACATGATAGCAGTGTTCCAATATTTGAGGGGCAGCCACAGAGTGGAGGGGGTCAAGCTATTTTCCAAAGCACCTGAAGGTCAGAGAAGGAATAATGGATAGAAACTGATCAAAGAGAGATTCAATCTACAATAAGGAGGAACTTTCTGACAGTGAGAACAATCAACCAATGAAACAGCTTCATCACTTGAGACGTTCAAGAAGAGATTGGACTGCCATTTGTCAGAAAATGTGTAGGGTCTCCTGCTTGAGCGAGGGGTTGGACTAGATGACCTATAAGGTCCCTTCCAACTCTGTTAATCTGTTAAAACTGAACTACCACTTCCAGAATAATATGCTGTCAAATATTTGCAGGATTCAAGATGTAGGCTTATCTTTGTCTATATTCTTATATATGGGGTAGAAATGTGATCGTTCAACCATTTATGGCATTTTATGACACAATGGATTGTATTTCACTAAGGCTGTCCATCAGTAACTGTTTCTTGGAGTTCTTGCAAGCTAAAGTTAATATCATCAGTCATAATACCCATCCTATCTTCTATCAGTTTCTTTTTCAACTACTTTTTTTTCCTGAGTTTTGGACTCTTCACCAAAGACTGTAATCCTTATATTATATGTCTAAACATATTTACATTTCACAATGTGTAAATTCATGAAAAACCAAGAATATACAAATTAAATAGACAAATACAATAAATAATCGTTCAGTGATTAGCATGATTTTCCTTCATTCACCCTTGAATTATTCATTCTTCTTGCAGTGCATTATTGTTGAATGCATTGTTGCTGAATTTAAAATCAATTTCTGAGTAATTATGCATATTATGAGACAACGAATGTGAACATGATCACTTGTATGGCAAAGAAAGTTCATAATCTCACCCTCATTTTCAATAACTGTTAAGTGATTCCTAATGACAAACAGAAAGCAGTAATCAGTTCCTAACAAATAGTTGAAATTCTGGGATTTACTAGCTCAAGCAGATTTTCAAAGGCAATATACTAGGCCTTATTGATCCAAAGGGAGTCATAGAATGGGTCCCATTTGATAAAAAGCATCCACAAAAGAGACCTAAAACAAGATGGAGTGACAACATAAGCAAGTATTATGGGCCCAACTGGCAAAGAAGGTTCAAAACTGTATTGGAGGAAGAGGAGAAGGAGGAGGAGAGTACTAGACCTATGAAAAGTTGCCTTGGTGCTTTGCCTGAAATGTCAACAGTAATATTATATGAAATCATCTCTTTCTTTCTTCCTTTCTTTCTTCCTTCCTTCCTTCCTTCCTTCCTTCCTTCCTTTCTTTCTTTCTTTCTTTCTTTCTTTCTTTCTTTCTTGGTTCGATTAATATGCCGCCCTTCTCTGGAGACTCAGGGCACCTTACAATGCGTTAAGCAATAGCCTTCATACTTTTTTGTATATACCTGCTTAGTAGGGCTTTTGGCCCCTCCTAAGCCGTGTTCAGCTTAGTCAGCTTATTGCCCCCACAATCCGGGTCCTCATTTTACCTACCTCGGAAGGATGGAAGGCTGAGTCAACCTTGAGCCTGGTGAGATTTGAAGTCGCAGTAATTGCAGGCAGCTGGCAGCTAAGTGCTACTTTAACAGCACTTTAGTCTGCTGTGCCCCCAAGGCTCTTGAAGTTAACACAGTTGAAGTGTGTGTTAGATGTGTTGCAAAGCATCCATCTTGTAAAGCATCAGGACTGGGATAATTCTACTTCAGTGGCTTTCGTGTATGCACTGTAGATCCTAAAGGACTAGAAAAGAAGTTGAAGTATAATAACTGTTCCAATATATATAATTGTCAGTCCTG
Source organism: Ptyas mucosa (assembly GCA_012654045.1). Classification (NCBI taxonomy): domain Eukaryota; kingdom Metazoa; phylum Chordata; class Lepidosauria; order Squamata; family Colubridae; genus Ptyas; species Ptyas mucosa. Next base: position 31,199,270 of record WNWU01000007.1, read on the forward strand.
GTCAACTTGAACCTTTAAGCAAGAACGATGCTTGATTCCATTTGTTGAGAAAGTTATAGTTTACTAAAGGTCAAGTGCTATATAGTAAAGCAAAGCCATAATTGAGGTTCATGCACCAAATCCCTAGATATAGCTTGTCCCTTCCAGACACTTCCCATTGCTGGTCTCCCCATCATCCAATCAGTTTTAAAAGAGAGGTTTTTGAAACAGTCACTCCTGCAGCTGCATTCTTTCTCCAGGGAAACAGCCTTGAGGACTGGTCAAGCTTCTTTCCATCAGTTTCACTTTCCCCCAAACATCCACCCACCCCCCAGAGTCCATGGTAAATTGGCATTGAATGAGTGTGAAACATAGGCATGAAGTGGCAGTTCTGACAACTATACTATGCAGTTTTTGTTTCACAGATCTGTTTTGGTCTGATGATTTGATCAAATTTTCTTCAGTTAAAATCACCCTATTGCAGCTACACAAAGCATCATTACATTTGGCCTATCAGTTGTCTTACCTTTTGCCTTAGAGACTTTATCCCCAAATGAAGATGTGGAAGACTGAATATAGACTATTAATTCCAGACTTTTCTGAAAGAATCATCATATGTAATGCAAACTGCATCCTCAAATCCCTTTCATCTATTTCTTTGAAATTGGACAAATTATCTCTCATCAGTAGCAAAGTTTGCAAATGTCATCCTATTATGTAAAATAACAAGTCAGAGTCATTTGTGGCTTTCCTACGCTACTCAATGAGAAGCTGAATCTCATTTCTGACTCAGATATCAAAATCAAGTAAGACAGCTTTGCTTCAGTCCAGATCAAAACAGGGTATTCCACAAAGCACAAAACTAGGAACAAATCAAATATCATGCCACCCAAACCCAAACCCTAACCCTAACCCTAACCCTAACCCTAACCCTAACCCTTAATTTGTAATGTAACATAGACCAATGTTTCACAATCTTAACCATTTTATGTGGATTTCATCTCCAGCCATCATGCTGACATAGTGTAGTATGTCTCCCTTTAACTATTTAGAGAAATAATGCCATCCTATATAGGTCAGTGATGGCTAACCTTTTTGGCACCAAGTGCCAAAACTGGTGTGCATGTGTGTATGTGCCAGTGCACCGAAACCCGGAAGAGATCAGCTGGCCGGTGCGCATGCGTGCTGGACCAGCTGTCCAGGGCGCATTTGTGCGACAGAACCCAGAAGAGCAGCTGGCAATGGTGCGCATGCCCACAGAGAGGGCTCTGCGTGCCACCTCTGGCACACATGCCATAGGTTCGCCATCACGGCTATAGGTTATATTAAACTATCAGGACGTGGAAGAAGTTACATACCAAACTATATAGTTATAAACGTCAGTGACATATTATAAGGTCTGAAAGAAGGAACTGCTTCTCCTGGTGTCTTTGCTTTAAATAATTTAGATGCCTTAACATTAAAATATACATGCATATACAAATATATCAGTGGTGGGTTCCAACCAGTGTTACCACCGGTTCTCTTTGCACATGCGCTTTGCGAGCGATCACCACGCGCATGCTTGCTTCACTTGCACGCACTCTGAACTTGCGCTCTGCGCAAGCACGTTAGGTTTCTAGGCCAGCTGAGATGCGGCAATCCATTCTGTCGCGCCTATCAGCTGGGCTAAAAAACAAGAAATAAAGGTAGGAATAAAGTGGAGGTGGGCAAGAGGGCCCAATCAAAGAGAACCGGTTCTATGACATCACATCATCACCACTACTGGCTCGGCTGAACCGGGCCGAACTGGGAGCAACCCACCACTGAAATATATACTCTGTCTCTACATATAGCTGCAGCAGTAAACTTGCAAGAGAGCAAAATTCAGTGATTTAAGCAAACCTTTAACAGCTTTAATTTTAATTTTTTGGCTCTGTACTTAAAACTATAAAGAGGACACAAGCAATGGACGGCCATAGAAATAAATGGCTTCATTGAAACTGAACTATCAGCAATGAAACTGAGTAGACAGCTGCCTTTGTAGAGGGCATATTATATCAGATAATAGCCGATCCACAATCTTTTACTGAAAAGGAGGCAGTGTTAGTCTTTTCCCAGTTTATTCAGATTTAAATTATACTCATGACAACCTACTGAAATATTGGGGGGCGAGGGGGGGCGGAATTGGTAGGATCTCTCCCCTTCTTGCCTAATATCACAACGACATGGAAAGGACAAGCTTATAGCTGGGCTCCTAACCCTTTTGGAAATTGCTAGCTACTCTGGAGATTACTCCAGATGATAGAAAGATAATCTTCCATCTCCACACATCTGCATATCCATCTGCACAGTCTCTCAAGATTGGGCATATTTCTAATAAATGTCATTATAATATTTTCCTCTTCCCCCTCACCATGCAGTTTCCCTTTGCTTTACCCTTTATCACATATTCATGTCAGATAAACTGCCATTAGTAGCAGGATGATTATTTTTTATATACCGAACACAGCATGGCTTACTTTGAGAAAGGACTGAACTGGCTTCTTTTTCGGATATACAGGATGCAATTTTTCATCTGAGATGCAGAAACTCATCTTTAGCAACTTAGACAATAAATTGTCTGAATACATCAGCATGTCACTATGAATTATTTCTGGAACTGATAACTCTGTTGCCTTTTTGGTTATCAAAATAAAATAACGAGAGATGTTCTATGCTTTGGATTTAATTTGGAAGAGATGCTTTGGAATGCATAGGTCACAGAGTATGAATGTGGCACTTGTATATAACTCACTGAAGTGAGTTTTCCATGATTTTTACTGCAGCCAAGTCATAAAGAAGAACATTGCTATCATTTTTGGCACAAATTATTTCTTCGTACTTAACAACAGTCTTTGCAGTCTTTCTCTCATTGGTCAGTTGAAAGGGTACATAGTAAATTCTCAATTGTCTTCACATTCTGAGGCTTGACAGAATGAAGATAATTATATGCTGGCTTCAAAATGGTTTCTAGAGCACAGGGAAGGAAACTATTATGGGAAACTGGGTACAGAGAAGAAGAATTTGCATCCTTCAGTTTTCATCCGATTTCTTGATGTGGTTGATGTTTCTGAGGGAAGTTTCTTCTGATTAAATATAGTAAATGACAGTGAAGATTAAGAAATTAAAGAAAGACTCAGATGCTGGTAAATCAAGCATTCTTTGCCAATAAAAATCTCAACTGTGTATTTGTGAGTATGTTGAAATCCTCAGAACCCTGACATAGTATCAGGGGTGGGCTGCTGGGGGTTCGGGAGAACCTCTAGCTAAGATTCTGTACAGTTCAGAGAACCCCCCCCCCATCCCACTCCTGGCTGCCCCCCCACCAAGAGTCCCCACGTGGCCCGTTTTGGATGCAGGGCACATGTGGAGGCTCAGGGAGGATGAAAAATGGGCCTACCAGAAGTTCAGGAAGGCCCCATTTCCTGCCCCCAGAGGGCCTCCGGAGCCTGGGGAGGCCATTTTCGCCCACATGGAGGCTCGAGGAAAGCCTTCGGAGCCTGGGGAGGGCAAAAACACCCACCCTGCCTGGTGCAGGAGCCAACTAGGCCACACCCACCATGGCCCTGCCCACCCAGCAACCGGGCAGAGAACCCCTTGCTAAAAGTTTTGAAACCCACTCCCACATAGTATCCTATTGGGCATAAAGAAAAGCTGATATGTGTTGCTTTGCTCCAATAATATATCCTGTTTTAAGTGGAGACCCAAGATGTCTTATTCTATCCTAATGCGATATCAAAATGTGTAGGGGTTAAAAAGTTGAACTAGGAGCTTGGAGAATGAGGTGCTAGTTCTAGTTCTCAGACAGGAGTTCACAAAGTCAAATTATGAGTCAGTCACCTCTTTCAGCCTACTTCACAGGCTTGTTAAGGGTTGTGGTGGTGGAAGAGAATATGGAATACTATGTATGGAGACTTAAGCTCTCAAATGAAATGTGAGATAGAAGTTTCTGGAGATAAAGGCAACTTCCCACCCCAACAAGTGGTTTGGTATTTGAGGGATTTCAAGATCTTTGACTCCCTTGTTTTAAAGAACATGGAATGGAACAACTCAATTTTTAAAAATAACTATTAGGCAGGAAACTTCCAAATATTTTTTTTGTTGGTTTGTTACTTAAATGTCAAAAGTATTGTTTTGAGGGAAAATATATATATATATACATCACCAAAGTAACTTGGAAGAACACCAAAGACCAGTGTTTCTCAACCTTGACAAGTTAAAGATGTGTGCATACTAGCTGAAGAATTTTGGGAGTTGAAGTCGACACATCTTCAAGTTGCCAAGAGTTAGAAACACTCACAAAAACACTTGATACTGATACCAGTAGAGCAGGGGTGTCAAACTTAAGGCCCATGAGCCGAATCTGGCCCGCAGGGTGCTTAAATCTGGCCCATAGGGCCAGCCTGGAAACAGCAAAGGACCAGCCTGCAGTGCCTCTGGCCACTAAAATGCCCCAATGCACTCCATTTTCAGCCTGGATGGCCTCCTGCAGCACTCTACTGGCCAAAATGGGGTGCAGGGGGGCACGCCACAGCCCCGCCCCCATGCCCCATTTTGGCCACAAGGTGCTGCAGGAGGCATCTGTCTCCCCACCGCCTGTCCCAGCTGACCCATGGAGGAGAACTACAATGCTGAACCAGCCCTTGACGAAATTCAGTTTGATACCCCTGCAATACAGCGTGCTTTCTATGCCCCTTGTTCTCAGATAACATTTGGCCATGTAGTTGTTTTTAATAATGGTACCACATTTTATGAAGTTTTTTTTTAATTTTTTGTAGCACACATTTTGATTTAGTTATTTAGTTATTTAGTTATTTAGTTATTTAGTTATTTAGT
>WNWU01000007.1:31204115-31246488 GCA_012654045.1 Ptyas mucosa
AGTTATTTAGTTATTTAGTTATTTAGTTATTTAGTTATTTAGTTATTGGACTTATATGCCGCCCTTTCTCAACAAGGACTCAGGGCAGCTCACAGCAATAAGCAACCGCAAGTCCAAATTAAAATTCAAACAATAAAAGAATCTAAAATTCCCGTTAAAACCCCTTCAGTCCAGGCCAGCCTGGCGAAACAACCATGTTTTAAGGTCACGGCGGAAAGAGCGAAGGTCGGGGGCCACCCGGAGCTCCAAAGGGAGCTGATTCCAGAGGGTAGGTGTGCCTACAGAGAAGGCTCGCGCTCTAGGGGCCGTCAGCCGACATTGCTTGGCTGGCGGAACCCCAAGTAGGCCCTCTCTGTGTGAGCGCACCGGGCGATGGGGAACTGTTGCTGGCTGCAGGTGATCCGCCAGATATCCCGGGCCTAAGCCATGTAGGGCTGTATAGGTATTTAATTAAATTGAAGAAAAATCTTTGGAATCATTCAAGAAAAAGCCTTAGCAATCAACACATAAGCTTTCAATAAAGGCTATTACCACGCTAATAGAAACAGGATAACATTGAATTACATTTGAAAGGATTATATACAGTAATTTAACCAAATCTTAGTATCAGACTTTTAAAAAGAAAAAAAATTGTGCCAACTTGCTAGAAAACATTCCCTAGAATCCTAATAATATATATAAAACACAGTATACACTAAAATTAGCATTAAACAGCATTTTGTTGCCCTGGGGCTATTGTCTGAACATGGAGCTTGTAATGCGAGCTAATTTGCAATTCCAGCAACAGTTTAAATTCAAGTCAAGGTCAATTTTAAGAGTCTGCTAATGAACACATGCAGAATTTATCAAAGATAAAATACTGTCATCTAGGCCATACAATCATGGGGTGTATTTTTCTCTGACTTGTAACACTGATTGTTCTATATGTAGAAAAACTACAAAATACCTAGTCCAGTAATTAGAAAGAAAGAACCAAAACTTCTATTTGCAGAAATTATTTATGACCAGTTCTGGGTGTCATATTTTACAATGAACATTGACCAATTTGAAAATGTCCACAGAAGGACAGCCAGGATGAAGAAGTCCTACAAAGATTGATTAAATCTGTTTATACTCTAGACTACAGAAGACATAACTTAGAAGACGACATAACTTTTTTTTTTTAATTTTGATTTATATGCCGCCCTTCTCCAGAGACTCAGAGTGGCTTACAATGCGTTAAGCAATAGCCTTCATACTTTCGTATATTTATACAAAGTCAGTTTATTGCCTCCATAATCTGAGTTCTCATTTTACCTACCTTAGAAAGGATGGAAGGCTGAGTCAACCTTGAGCCTGGTGAGATTAGAACTTGCAGTAATTGCAGGCAGCTGAATGTTAATCACATTGCTTTAGTCTGCTGTGCCACCAGGCTCTTATATGAAACTTATATGAAATTTTCTTATATGAAATTTAACTTATATGAAATTTTATCCAATAACCTTGTTCTCTAAATTGTATGAGGGCAGATTGGGGCAGAGGTGAACTTCAGATCCTTTAGCAACAGGTTCGCTGCCCTATTGCTGGGTGAGAGTGACCATGGTGGGCGTGGCCTAGACGGCCGGCTGCAACACAGCAGGGGGGGCATTTTTCTCCCATTGCAGGCTCCAGAGGCTTTCCTTGAGCCTCCTGGAGGGCGAAAACAGCTTCCCCCGGGTTCCAGAGGCCCTCCAGAGGCCAGAAACAGGCCCGTTTCCAGCCTTCTGGAACCTCCGGTAGGCCCATTTTTTGCCCTCCCAGACCCCCGAATTTACCTGGAATGATGAACAGGCTGTGTGGAGACTCCTGGGAGGGGAGGGGAGAGGTGGGGAGGGGAGGAGAGGGGTGGGCATGGCATTTGGGGGGTTTGCTGAAGCCCGGTAATCCTTGGCTAGAGGATCGCCCAAACCCTGCTGAACCCCCAGGAGCACACTTCTGGATTTGGGTTAAACCAATAAGAACTGTTCAACAGTAGAACAGCCTCCCTTAGAAGGTAGAAACAGAATCTCTTTTTCTGGACATTAGTAAAACTGTAGTTGCATTTTGATGACTTCCAATGTTACCCCAGCTCTATAATTCCGTAGACATGGTCATGGGAAAATATATTACAAACATAATTAAATATACGAGCATAATTACAATTAGTGTAGAATGAATTATCTGTGATATAACATCACAGAAAGGCTACCTCCAGCCAATGAATGTAATCTGGTTCACCAGATGGACTAATTGGCCACTGATGGATTCTTAAATGAAGCCAATCTCCTTTTCCAAAAGACTGACCTTACCTCCCATCTAAGCTCTACGCAACTATTTTTGCCTTTCTTATTGCACTATGCCTGATTCCCGTTGTTTTATTTTGATGGGGTTTGATGGCCATTTGAAATAGATATCAGGAGAGTAGACTAAGGACTTGGTCACATAATAGCTTCCCCCCCTCCCTTCCTAGCATGTTCCCACAAGTGCAGGGTCTGATTTTGTTTTGCTTTGGCTCAATCGACTACTGATCTACTTCACTGCTATAGGAATTGATCAGCTGGCTTCTCAACTGAGTCTGATGGATGAACTGAAAGGGAGTGACAAGTCCAAGATCACCCAGCTGACTTTCACAGCTAGGGCAGGGATAGAATTCACAATCCCCTGATTTCTAGCCTGGTGCCTTAACTACACCAAACTAGTTCACACAGGATCATATAATAACACTATAACATATAATTATATTACCACAATCACTCACACACAAAAATATTTCAAAAACCAAACTCATTAATTAAGTACCATGGTGGTGCAATGGTTAGAATGCAGTATTGCAGGCTAATTCTGTCAACAGTTCAATTCCCCACTGGCTCAAGGTTGACTCAGCCTTCCATCCTTCCAAGGTCAGTAAAATGAGGACCCAGATTGTTGGGGGCAATATGCTGATATGGTAAATTGCTTAGAGAGTGCTATAAAGCATTGTGAAGCGGTATATAAATCTAAGTGCTATTAAATTAGAATGTACTTACTTCATATCTCACAGTATAAGAGAAACATAGGAATTGGTATGTTACTATTGATAGCTCTAACCAAATGTTTTAATTGTAAACCATGTTTTTAGGTTGGAAATACTACAGAAATGAATGTGCTGTACAATATTTCATGTGGATATCTCTATCTATCTATCTATCTATCTATCTATCTATCTATCTATCTATCTATCTCTATCTCTATCTCTATCTCTATCTCTATACCTATACCTATACCTATACCTATACCTATACCTATACCTATATCTATCTATATTGTGTGCTAAAGGGGAAAAATTGTAATCTCAGCAATTTCAATAGCCTGTTTACTTATTTATTTTTGTATAACAGGAACCTAATATGCAACTAGCTCTTTTGAAAAATCATTGGGAGAATATGAGTGAAGTGGAGAAATATAATTATCCCCGCTCCATCACAGTCAAATTAGTTATTATTATGCTCCATCAAGTTCACTCTTGGTGACCATATGGATGGACTTTCTCCAGAATGATCTGTCCCCAACCCTGCCCTTCAGACTTACTAACAATGAATTCATCCCCACTTTAATCGAGTCCTTTTGTCTTTCTATAGGATTGTCCTCTGCTTTTTTCTTTCCATATTTCCCAACATTATGGGTTTCTCACAAGAACTGGGTTTTTGCATAATGTGTCCAAAAATATTATAATTTAAGCTTGGTTCTTTGGTCCTGAAATGAGAATTCTGCATTGATTTGTCTATTATCTGTTCTTTTGTTTTGATTTTTTTTCTATCTATAGACCCTGTCTGATGTACTGATTTATTTATTTATTGGTTCAATTTATATGCTGCCCTTTCCCCAGAGACTCAGGGCGGCTTACAATGCGTTAAGCAATAGCCTTCATACTTTTGTATATACCTGCTTAGTAGGGCTTTCGTGGTGTTCTTTTTTATACAAAGTCAGCTTATTGCCCCCACAATCCGGGTCATCATTTTACCTACCTCGAAAGGATGGAAGGCCTACCTCGAAAGGATGGAAGGCTGAGTCAACCTTGAGCGTGGTGAGATTTGAACTTGCAGTAATTTTAGGCAGCTGGTGCTACTTAACAGCACTTTAGTCTGCTCCACCACCAAGGCTCTTAAGTAGCTAGACCAGAAATGAGTTTTAGATAATAAAAGCCAGTGAACACCTGTCTACCCTAGTTCAAATCACAGGACCAGATGGATTATACCCCAAGATTCTGAAGGAACTGGCAGATGAGATCTCAGAACCACTGAACTATATCTTTCAAAGATCCTGGAGCACCAGGGAACTGCCAGAGGACTGGAAAAGAGCTGATGTAGTTCCCATCTTCAAAAAAAGGAGGAAAAAAAACATCCAGGAAACTATAGACCTATCAGCCTGACCTCAATACCAGGAAAGATTCTGAAAAAGATAATCAAGCAACAAATCACCGAACACCTAGAAGCAAACAAAGTAATAACATAAAGCCAACATGGGTTTGTCAAAAACAGATCATACCAGACTAATCTTATTGCATTCTTTGACAAAGTGACAAAATTACTGGACCAGAGGAATACTGTTGATATAATTTACTTGGACTTCAGTAAAGTATTTGATAAAGTAAACCATGACCTACTACTAGATAAAGTACAAAAATGAGGGTTAGACAGCATCACTACCAGAGGGATTCGTAACTGGCTGACCAACTGCACTCAACATGTAGTCCTCAATGGAACTGCATCTACATGGAGGGAAGTATGCAGTGGAGTACCCCAGTACTCTTCAACATCTTCATCAATGACTTGGACAAGGGGATAGATGGGGGACTCATCAAATTTGCAGATGACACCAAGCTGGCAGGAATAGCCAACACTCCAGAAGATAGGCTCAAGATACAGAAGGATCTCGACAGATTTGAACATTGGGCGCTATCTAACAAAATGAAATTCAACAGTGAAAAAAAGTAAGGTTCTACATTTAGGGAAGAATAACAAAATGCGTAGGTACAGTATATGTGGTACCTTGCTCAATAGTAGTAACTGTGAGAGGGATCTTGGAGTCCTAGTGGACAATCATTTAGATATGAGCCAGCAGTGTGCAGCAGATGCCAAAAAAGCCAACACAGTTCTGGGCTGCATAAAAAGAGGGATAGACTCAAGATCACGTGAAGTGTTAATACAACTTTATTGCCTTGGTAAGGCCACACTTGGAATATTGCATTCAGTTTTGGTCTCCATGATGTAAAAAAGATGTTGAGACTCTAGAAAGAGTGCAGAGAAGAGCAACAAAGATAATCAAAGATGACTGGAGGCTAAAAATATGAAGAACAGTTGCAGGAACTGGGTATGTCTAGTTTAATGAAAAGAAGGACTAGGGGAGACATGATAGCAGTGTTCCAATATCTCAGTGGTTGCCACAAAAAAGAGGGAGTCAAACTATTCTCCAAAGCACCTGAGGGTAGAACAAGAAGCAATGGGTGGAAACTAATCAAGAAGAGAAGCAATTGAGAACTAAGGAGAAATTTCCTGACAGTTAGAACAATTAATCAGTGGAACAACTTGCCTCCAGAAGTTGTGAATGCTCCAACACTGGAAATTTTTAAGAAGATATTGGATAACCATTTGTCTGAAGTGGTGTAGGGTTTCCTGCCTGGGCAGGGGGTTGGACTTGAAGACCTCCAAGGTCCCTTCCCTTCTGCTATTCTATTCTATTCTATTCTATTCTATTCTATTCTATTCTATTCTCTCACTGTCATTAGCTCTCAGCCAATCTCACCTCACAGGGTGTTATGAGAAATAAAAAGAAGGAGCAAAACATACCTGTATTGTATGCCTGTCCCTCCCATAATGGGAAAAAAATTATCATTTATAATTAAGAGTCTTTTGTAGCACAAAGTTCAGAAGCATAACCCTCTTTCTATCCTGTTTCAACTCTCACATTCATAGTGTTACAAAAAAAAAACAATTACCTGCACAATTCCAATCTTTGCAGTTATTATACCATCTGAATATATTTTCGAAGACCTTCATTACTCCCCTACCAAGTGCTATTTCTTGACTGCTGATTCCTTTATTGTTTATACTTGAACTTAATATGCAGAAGCTATGTACCACTTTAGTATCTCCACTGTGAATTCTAAGGTTGTTGCTATACCTTTGTCATTATTTTTTATATATTTTGATTCACACATTGGTTCAAATATAACAAATGGGCTACATCTGTGTTAATGTTTAGTCTTAATGAATTTTTTCTGTTCTCCATTCACCTTTTCCCACAGTTTGGCTATTTTGTCCTGTGTCCAAGATCTGGCAGGCACCGACTCATAAGATATAGACTTTTTCTATGCAGGCTGTCAAGAGTCATTTTGATTGAGGCAGCACAGAGATCTGTGCAATCCATTTGTCAATCAATCAAACAATCACTCAATCAATCAGAGAACTTATGCCTTCCATAATGCCAGAAGCTAGTAAATTTTATTTGAAAAACTTTAGAATCCAACAGGATTTGGATAAAATATCTGATTGTTTACAAAAATGTCTTAATATTTTATTGTCCTTTTGTGACATTTTGGTCATTCTGTAACATTCTAAAAACTTTGATATGTTTTTACAGGTATTTAATAGGTACATGCACTAAATCATAAGAGCTTGCTGGAAAATGCATAAATGACCTCTGTTGGTAATAATGTGAATGTTACTTTAGAAGATGAACTGGTATAACAACTAGTTTGGGTGATGTCATTTGAGTGTTAGAACAAATTTGTATTCTGAATTTATATCTGGGTTTGTTGCCTTTTTGTTTTGAATCCCCATAGTCTGTTGTTGCATCTTCTTTAGGCTGGAAATTTTAAACAACTATACACTTTGCACACAAGATGGTGGGAGAATATTTATTTATTATTTTATGCAATTTATATGCCGCCTTATCTCCGAGGACTCGGGGCGGCTCACAACGGTAAAATGCATAATTCCTTATTTAAAATGATACAAAATTAAAATCCAATTTAAAATAATTTTAAAAATTCTCTCATTCTCAGAGAGAATTCTTCCCATCCTGCTTACAATCTTTTTGGATAGAAGATATAGAACAATTAAAACTCGGACCACACGTTTTCTGAATAGTTTTTATCCCAGAGCTATAATTGCACTCAACAATGAACTAAAGGGCCACCATCAGTGAGCTGTTGGATAGTATTATTTGGTCTGTTGTGTGGATGTTTGGCTGGTTTAGGGGTGGAGAATTGTGGTGGGTGGGAGTGTGTTTGGGGATTGTTATGTGTGTTGGACCTGGTCTTTGGGTGTTAAATGAATTTCGTTGCATGGGTATACTGTGTATACACGTACAATGACAATAAAGTTAAAAAATATATATTATGCAAACCTTTTGATTCACATGGAGAGACCTGGCCTGGCCACCATATATGCCTCTCTTTTCCACTCTAGGATCTCCCCTCAGTCATATTTTTCTTTTTCCTTTTGAGATTGAGGTAGAAATGGCAATTCCATCGAAGGAATTTCAGAAGATTGCAATTCCATCTAGTCATCTTCACTGACTGGACCTGATTTCCATTTTGGGGCTGCCATTTTGATGGCCTTCACAATACCTTCCTGCTGCAAAGCACAGTATTCAAAATAACTCTAACAAAATAATAATTTTACGAACTTAGCATGCTTTCCCATTCAGGACATGATTTTTTGCTTTTTACATCAAAGCCTCAAAGACTGAAATAATACTTTCTCTGCATCAGAAAATCCAAGGCAGGGGGAAAAAAAATCCCCTTCACTGTTAAATAAATCCTCTAGAGCTGGACACCCTTATTTTTTCCACATAATTTCTTTTTCCAATTCTTAAATTTAAATTATGCCAAGCGACTGCACAGACTAACCAAGATAACTAGGATTTAACAACATTCAAGAATGTCATATCTTTTGGTGTTCCCAGTGAAAGAATGCAAATTCTAACTATAAAAGTGTAGTTCCATATCAAAACCTAACATAGATTTAATGTTTATAGAGTTAAAACTTGAGATTTTGCAGAATCATGTCTTTAAGACTAATCAGATATTAAACTTGAGAGAGTGAAGCAAGTTCTGGAAAACTTTAGAAAGTCTCTATTATCTTTTAAATGACAAATTGTATGAGATGATACTTAGTAAGTAAAATGAGACTTGTAATGGACCCAAGCAGAAAAGCTTGTTTATTTTTCATTTTATTTATTTGTTAAATGTATATGCCACGCAGTCATACCTTTCTTTGATTTTCATGGTAAGCAATTCCATATACATGGAATCAGTGGTTAAATTCAATTTTTTTTACTATGGGTTCTGTGGGCATGACTTGGTGGGCATGGTGTGGCTTAGTGGGCATGGCTTGGTGGGCATGGCAGGAGAAGGATACTGCAAAATCTCCATTCCCACTCCACTCCAGGGGAAGGATACTGCAAAATCCTCATTCCCTCCTCACTCCTGCGGGAAGGATATTGCAAAATCTCTATTCACACCCCACTCTGGAGCCAGGCAGAGGTGGCATTTTCTGGTTCTCTGAACTACTCAAAATTTCCGCTACCGGTTCTCCAGAACCTGCTGGATTTCACCCCTGCATGGAATCTACATGGCTTCCTACCTCAAATCCCTAAGAAATCCAATGCTTCTATGAAATGTCACTTGATTCACACTAGTGGACAGAAAAAAGATATATGAATTTGTTATACAAATAAATTGTGAAAACATCTACTAAAATGGGGCTATGACATCATCAGATTTAGAGTTCCCTTTCAATATTAAAAGTATTCTTTATGCTTTTTAGTTGTGTCCTTCACATTCATTAAGATAGGACCAATTTTTATAGTTTCAGGAATCCAGACAAGTTCAGCTAGTCTTCATGGCTTCTTTTTGAGTTTGCATCAGTGTTTTCCCCACCTTTATATACAAATGAAGGGCAAAAAATTTCAGGATTTTTGTTACTTCTTTCTTGCTGCATTATGAACCACAGAAGAACATAACTGATTCTTACGTTCAGTTCAGTAGTGGGTTTCAAAAAATTTTACTACCGGTTCTGTGGGCGTGGCTTGGTGGGCATGGCATGGCTTGATGGGTGTGGCAGGGGAAGGATACTGTAAAATCTCCATTCCCTCCCCAGTCCAGGGGAAGGTTACTGCAAAATCCCCGTTGCCTCCCAATCAGTTGGGACTCAGACAGAGAATAGATGGGGCAGGGCCAGTCAGGCGGAGGTGGTATTTACCGGTTCTCTGAACTACTCAAAATTTTCACTACTGGGTTTCCAGAACTGGTCAGAACCTACTGAAACCCACCTCTGGTTCAGTTCAACAAAAATCTTGTTCACAATTGATCTCACATGGATGCCTGTTTCCTTTTTAACCAATAAGTCTGAAGTCCCCTAAAATCTGTTCAACTGTGATTCCTTCCTATAGTTCTGCATTCTTTACAAAGCACATCTACATCAACGCTACCTAGTGTTTCTTAATAATAGCTTTAATTTTCTTTGGCAAATGCAGATATACTGTCTCAATTTGTTTAAAAAGCTAAAAACACAATTTACTCCTAGAAAGTGGTAGGAGAAAAAATACACATGCACAAACCCTTCCTATTGTGTGAACCACCTGATGTGAAAATTCATTTGCTTTTTCATGTTTTGGAGTCTAATCCTTTCTCCAGAATCTGGACAAATGTAGGAAGTGCATAACTTAAATCCCAGGTGTTAAGTGGTGCGTATGACTGTAAAATGACATGCACGGTAAATACGTCTAGCAAATGCTGTTTTTCTCAGAAATACAGCTGATTCAATATACTCCCTTCCTCTTTAAAAAACAGTTGGATGCAGAAAGTCTCTTGCTGAGATAAAAAAACATATAGCACTAATTAAACTCTTATTAAAAAGTCACAAAGAGGAAGAACTGATTCAAATTATACTTTGCTCATATACAATATACGCTCATTTTTTTTTATCAGAGGCATAAGAAATTGACAAAAGCAAAATTGAAGCTACCTGACTGAAATTTTGACTCTTGAAATCATCCAAGCACATGATATTGAATCTTGAGAGAACTCTAACCTATATTGTAAAATGCCATATTTTATTAAAGAGTTGTGAATATTAATGTGAGACTAGAAGAGGCTTAAACAATTATAAGGCATGTCTGGGTGTTAAAATGAGTGGGCATAAAAATCTCCAAAGCACTGAGATATACCGTTTCAAAGTGCTTTACAGCCCTCTCTAAGCAGTTTACAGAGTCAGCATCTTGCCCCCAACAATCTGGGTCCTCATTTTACCAACCTCAGAAGGATGGAAGATTGAGTCAACCTTGAGCCTGTAATATCAATGTAGTAGAGGTTAGAAAGGCAAGGAAACATTCCACTTGTAACCACAGAATTCAGCACAAGAAATTCTTCAAGGTTTGGGCAGATGACAAAGCCTTTGTTAAATTGCATTAACAGAGGGATACAATCAAAATCAAGTGAGGTACTAATACCACTCTATAAAGCCTTACTAAAACCGCACCTAGAGTACTGTATCCAATTTTGGTCACCACACAATAAAAAAGATATTGAGACTCTAGAAAGAGAAGAGCAGAGCAACCAAGATGATTAGGGGACTGGAGGCTAAAACATACAATGAACGGTTGCAGGAACTGGGCATGGCTAGTCTAGTGAAGAGAAGAACCAGGAGAGACATGATAGCAGTGTTCCAATATTTGAGTGGCTGCCACAGAGAAGAGGGGGTCAAGCTATTTTCCAAAGCACCTGGATGGAAACTGATCAAGGAGACATTTAAACTAGAAATAAGGAGAAATTTTCTGACAGTGAGAGGAATCAACCAATGGAATAGCTTGCATTCAGAAGTTGTGGGAGCTTAATCACTGGAAGCTTTCAAGAAGAGACTGGATTGCCATCTATCAGAAATGGTGTAGGGTCTTCTGCTTGGGCAGGGGGATTGGACTAGATGACCTACAAGGTCCCTTCCAACTCTGTTAATCTCTATCTATCCAAATTCCATCTAGCTCTGAAGTTCTAGCTGAGCTCCACCAAGAGTAATTTGATATGCAATTGCTTGGAAACATGATTACATTAATCTCTAAGGTCATTATAACTTCTTTTTGCAGGAAAAGCTTCTTGGAATTTGTGATAAGCACATTCTTAAGAAGCTATATTTGGATTAAACTATTTTTAACAACAAACTATTTTGGAATCTAATACTCCAAGTTTAGCCAAGCTGGTGATGATGATGAAGGCACTCCAAGTCTGACAATTCTTCAATGAATCATATTGTTATATTCTTTGGTCTTTTAGGTTTTGATTTGGCACAGACATAGCCTTGGTTGCCATGAAGAAAAATCTATATCGTGAGAGAAGCCGTCTGCATGATCTGTTCATATTTTTCTATCTACTGTGTTTCCCTGAAAATAAGACCCTGTCTTATATTTTTTGAACCCCGAAATAAGCGTTTGGCCTTATTTTTGAGGCGGTCTTATTATTTTGGGGCATGTGGAGCAAGACGGGGCTTCTCTTGCCATCTTATCTGATTTCCAACTCTGTCTCCCTAAGAAGAAATGACCAGGACCGGCTGGGCATGCAGTTAAATATTTTCAGGGAGGGCTTATTTTCGGGGGAGGGCTTATTTTAGTGCATGCACTCAAAAGCCCGATTGGGCTTATTATCCAGGGAGGTCTTATTTTCGAGGAAACAGGGTATAATGATTTATGGTTGCCGACTATAGCATTTTGTGGGTGCATTAAGAAAACTGGAGTTTGAGGGCTCCAACTCTTTGGGCAATATCGGAATCTGTCACCTGGATATTTCTATTGAGTTCCTTAGATACTCTCCTTTGTGGTTTTGAAAAGTTTTATTTCCCTGTATTATTTAATCTGTTGTATAAAATCACTTGGGATATTTAAGAATTTTCTTCATTTTTAAAGTTGTGGTATGCTTACTTAAAGGCATACTTTACTATTCTCATGTCAAAATGTCAGAAATGAGACCACCAAATTTTAGTAATGATGATTACACAAACTTCTGGGCTGAGATATGGTCCTTCTGGATCCATCATTGAACCTTGTGGTCCATGAAGTCAGGTTAAAAATGGTGAGTGATGCCTTCAGAGAATCATACATAATCCTCATGTGAAAGTTGCTTCATCATTTTCATTCCAGGACCAAGTCAAGGTGTTTACAAGGCTTATCTGACTTGGGACGATGCTACTTGCAGGATAGTCTATTGCTGTACAATCTACAATTCATTAAACTAGACATACCCAATTTTACCAACCATTCTTTATATGTTTTAGCCTCCAATCCCCTAATCATCTTCGTTGCTCTTCTCTGCACTCTTTCTAGACTCTCAATATCCTTTTTACATCATGGCAAGCCAAACTGGATGCAGTGTTCCAAGTGTGGCCTTACCAAGGTATTATAAAATAGTATTAACACTTCATGTGATCTTGAGTCTATCCCTCTGTTCTTGATTTAATTAAATTGTTTTGATAATGTGTTTTGGGATTGTTTTAATTGCAATTCCACTGTTTTAATTGTATTTTTCTAAATTGCCTTCCTTGGACCATTAAGGGAATTGGTGACAAAATAATATAAAGTTAAATAAAATAAAAGAAGTAAAATATTTAGTTTTTACATACATAGTATACACACAACTATTTTTTTCTTCAGAAACCAACTCAATTGCAGATCAGAGGCTCAAGCATTGTGCGATTGGGTCACAAAGTCAAGTAGCAAATTGAAGTTATTACTTTATGCATCAGTGTCACTGCAGATTATTGAAGCCAATTCACCCACAAGGACCACATTCTATTTAAATTAAATATAAGGATAGGAAATGGTGTTCAACTGCTGTTGCAGATATTAACATTTCAGTATTTGCCACAGTTATTTCAGATATTTACCTGTGGGTTGCTCTCAATAATGATAATACTTCTTGTTTCACCACTTAAATTCCACCATAACATAGATAATTGAATATTTTTCTCATCTGTTATCCAGATTACGAAAGTCATTATCCAGTTATATCCCGATATTGACAAAAGAACAAAATGTGGATTGTTACATCATGATGCAAGTTCAGCCTTTTCGTAAATGTGTCATGGCTTTGCATACAAGTATATATAGCGAAGAACTTGAATTGTGATATTGTACTATCTATTTCTTAACAGGGCACCTTTGTCTGTTGTGGCCCGCCAGCGGCCTCCGCGGATTGTTGCTGATCCCGATGATGAGGAGGCTGGTGTGGTGTCGCGCCAGCAGCCTATGCAGCCAGCGCTCGAGTCAGACAATGAGGAGGATGAAAAAGATGTAGTGCCAGAGGCAGGGATTCAACCAGGGCCTTCAGAACCTCCAGAGGCTCCTTTAAATGAAGAGGATGAAGTGGAGGAGCCTCTTCTCAATGCACAGGCACGCAGAGCTGCCAAAAGGCAAGATTGGTTACTCAGGAGGAGGTCTCCTCGAGAGTAAGGCTTAGGGCTAATTGGCCACTCCCTTAGCCTATTTAAGTTTTCACACAGCTTGTAAAAAGCTGCAGGAAACAACGTTCGTTTGTTCGCTGATCATTGAGTTTGGATTTTCTCTGAAAACCTGGCTTCTGGGCTTTCTGCTAACTCTTGTAAGACTCTATCTTATCTGTGGAATTTCTGGCAGGTTGTTAAGAATGTTTTATTAACAGCCTGCATTTGCAAAAGACTGTGTTTTGAAGTAAACTGAGTATTCTTCAGAGTTTCTGTGTGCTACATTCTTTGGGATCCGTAGCTGGGACAAAACATTTGTCTGTCTCCGCTGACACCTATGCATCTATTTTGTTAATCCAAAAAGAAGATAATATATGTGGGTTTATGCATAATTTTGTATTTATTTATTTTGCGATGTTTATGTAGTGTATATTACAGGTGGAGACCCTTTGAGAGCTGTATGCAAAGAAATTTCATTTTAATGCATGCCGATTATTCAAAGTGACAATAAAGTTATTCTAAGTCTTTCTGTCTTCTAAGATTCAGAAAGATTCAAATTCAGAAAGTGAATTTCCCTTATCTATAAAAGTTAACAAGATTGATTATATTTACTAATTAATGACCATATGATTTTGGTGATGATACAAAATGTTAATATGTGATACCTGTAATTTAATTATTATTTTCAGGTTGTTTAAGCATGTTATTCATTTTCATTCATTTTTAAAACTACATTATGCTAACTTCAGGGCATTCACCTTAAAATGAGAAAGATGAAAGTTGGAACCACCAAATTGAGATGAAACCACCAAATTTCAGGAATCACGGTTAGGCAGACATCTAGTGCTGGAAATTAAAAATGATTGCAGAATGTACCTCTTTAATTCCTATCATCGAACATGGTTTAGGATGATCCAAAAGACTGAAATTATTAGATGAAGAAAACATTAGTGGACTGAATGTGAGTCATACCTAGCAACAGCATAGCAGCATAATAACGGGATTTTTAAAAGCCGAGACTCCTCCTGGGTCAGTAAACCAATGGCTTGCATAAACACTCTGCATGAGGTGTAATTAACTCTTGTTCAAGATGCCAGTAAGGTGCCAACCACTTCTGAAAAACGTTGCCAAGAAAACTGTAGGCTAGTCCAAGCAGTTGCCAGATGTCAACACTGACTCAAAGACCCCAACACACACACAATCTGTGAGGCTCAATCTCAACAGATTTCATAAATGCAAATTAATATTATCCTTGGTGCTCTCTGAGCTTGGTCGTTTACTTGCAGAGGTTTCATTACCCAGTAGGTAACATCATCAATGCCAGATAGTCAAAGGTTTGCTCCCTATTATTCTACAGAGGAATTATTGAGTCTGTCATCTGCACCTCTATAACTGTCTGGTTTGGTTCTGCAACCCAACAAGTCAGACACAAACTTCAGAGGATAATTAGAACTGCAGAAAAAACAATTGCTACCAACCTGCCTTCCATTGTGGACCTGTATACTGCAGGAGTCAAAAAGAGGGCTGTGAAAATATTTACAGATCCCTCGCATCCTGGACATAGATTGTTTCAACTCCTACCCTCAAAACGACACTATAGAGCACTGCACACAGAACAACTAGACACAAGAACAGTTTTTTCCTGAACGCCATCACTCTGCTAAACAAATAATTCCCTCAACACTGTCAAACTATTCACTAAGTCTGCATTACTATTACTATTAATCTTCTCATCCTTCCTATCACCCATCTCCTCTCACTTATGACTGCATGTCTGTAACTTTGTTGCTTGTATCCTTACGATTTATATTGATTGTTTCCTAGTATGATTTGATTGCTTATTTGTTCCCTATGATTATCATTAAGTGTTGTACCTTATGATTCTTGATGAATGTGTCTTTTCTTTTATGTACACTGAGAGCATATGCACCAAAGACAAATTCCTTGTGTGTCCAATCACACTTGGCCAATAAAGAATTCTATTCGACTCGACTCGACTCGACTCGACTCGACTCGACTCGACTCGACTCTACTCTACTCTACTCTACTCTACTCTACTCTACTCTACTCTACTCTACTCTATTCTATTCTATTCACCTGTGATGACGAACCTATGGCACGCTTGCCACAGGTAGCACGTGGAGCCATATTGGTGGGCACGTGAGAGTTGCCCTAGTTTAGCTGCAGCAAGCATGCGCACACCGGCCAGCTGATTTTCGGGCTTTCCAGGTCCACCAGAAGTCGGGAAACAGGTGTTTCTGGCCTCCAGAGGGCCTCCGAGGGAGTGGGGAAGGCCCGTTTTTCACTCTCCCCAGGCTCCAGAGGCTTTCTAGGGGGTGCAGCACATTGCATTATGGGTGTGGGCTCACACAAGCACGACTCCTCTGCGCTCCCCTTGCTTTTGGCACACGATGGCAAAAAGGTTAGCCATTACTGCTATATACAGTAGATTTCCCCTGATAGTATTTGTGGGGGTGTGGTTTTCTCCTAGCAAGTTCCTTGATTAGGGTATTATGCTACTGTTTGCAACAGCAGCACTAATACAACTGCTTCATCTTTGCAGTTACCTAGCGTACCTTCCTGACACCACACTTAATAATAGCAACCATCTGCTCTGTTGTGTCTGTCATTTCTTTTCTCTGTAACGTATTATGACACGGGCTTCATTTACCTAAACTTGTCTTGGCAACTTGTACTTCATTAAAGGGAATCCTGCAATCATCAGTTTAAGCTCTTCCTCTCTCTTCCCACCACCCCCATCTGGCCATGCATAGCTAAGCTTCATAAATCATTCTTTCACTTTCCATTTTGTGGCTCTTGGAAAGGTAACATTATTGAATTCAGATCACTTGAACTGACTGATGCTAAAATGTTTATTGACCAGCTTTTAAGTCCTGAGTTTTTGCTTTTGATGCAAGCAGTAATATAAGCGAAAGATTTATTTTTTAAAAAAAAAAACAAGGATGTCGTTAATACACGTTATACATAACTATAAATATTCTCAATGGCTGACACTCCAACAGGACTGTAGAAGAAACCAAGCAGCCTTAGTGTACAATGACTTCAGCCTTCCTGCCTTATGCTTAGTTAACTCTTGCAAAGAAAACGTTGAATATATTTTGCAGGTTCTACATAAAGAGAGACGCGGTGGCTCAGTGGCTAAGATGCTGAGCTTGTCGATCGAAATGTTGGCAGTTCAGCGGTTCGAATCTCTAGTGCCACATAACGGGGTGAGCTCCCGTTACTTGTCCCAGGCTTCTGCCAACTTAGCAGTTCGAAAGCACGTAAAAAATGCAAGTAGAAAAATAGGGACCACCTATTGGTGGGATGGTAACCGCGTTCCGTGTGCCTTTGGCATTTAGTCATGCCAGCCACATGACCATGGAGACATCTTTGGACAGTGCTGGCTCTTCAGCTTTGAAACAGAGATGAACAGTGCCCCCTAGAGTTGGGAACAACTAATACATATGTGTGAGGGGAACCTTTACCTTTACATAGATAGGAGATCACTAGCGATTTCAAGCAAAGTAGAAGACATAAAATACTTCACAGCAGCCTTCTTTAATCTCCTGCCTTCCAAACAGGTGGGAAACACCAGAGAGATATTGGCTAACTTGGTTCCTAAATGAGTTTCTGTCACTCTCTTACAACTGGAAAAAGAGCATTCTGGATTGACCAGGCCATCTATTATACATATATGCCAGGCATTCAGCACTGGTTGGGTCAAGAGACTAATATTTGATTTAGCAATACTTCAGGCTTCAGCTTCTGCAAATCTATGGCTTTTAATTTTTCCATCCTTCCAATTATGACCCCCAGTTTTGACGACTGAAGCAGTAAATAACTTGATTCAAATGTGGTCAACTAAGCTTCAGGACTGACCAGCTACACTGACATACACATTGAGATGAGAGGCTATATAAATTGATTAATTGAATGAATACATGCATGCATGTACATTTTAATTTGGTTATATTCACCAGGAGCACCAAATTACCAATTGAATACATAGCCTCAGATCCTTTATTACATGGGGTTCAATCTCCCATATAATTCATATGAACCTCATTGAATCTCATATAGTTCAATAATTTCGAATTGAACTGACTTTGCACTTGAGGTAATTATATACAGCATATTAATTTTAGAAGGTACCCAGGTCTTGGCAATTGTAAGAAAGGATATGTAGAATCTCTATCAGTATAATATATACAATCTGCTTCCCTTAAGCTCTCCAGAGATTCAGATCTTACCTTGAGTCATGTTTGGGGTTTTACTGTACATGGCAACTACCTCATTCTTGGTGGTGGGAATTTCTTACTTTGACACAATGTGTATCTTGGCTGGTATTTTGGCATTGCCCTTTAGAAGACACCACACAACCAGTTTCATCCTTAATGGGATTTTTCAAACATGCCTAGCCAAATGTTATTTTATTGACTTTTACCCTTAAATGACACAGTGTAACATTTGCATATCTCTGCTTTGAGAGCTTAAGAGAAGGTGGACTGTATATGCCAATCTGCTAGATTTTCATTATTCATTTCCTTTATAGTATTTAAAACTATTGGAGGGCCTGATAGAAAGTCAAATAAATATGGGACATTTTTATGGCATATGAGAGTTAACTATGTAATCAGCTTTTACTTCTGCTTGTGAAGTCCCCAGATGCAACTTGCCGTGATATAAATTGCTGGACAAAATGAGGCCTTTGACCTCATCCAGCATAACTTCTCCTATGTTCCTATATTTTGAGGCAATCTTTGCAAGTTCATACATGCTATATGAACCATAGTGGTCTTTGATTAGAAAAGAGGCTGATGACAATTTCAGATTCTGTCATTCAAGTTTCACGGTTGTCTTTACAATTTGTTAAACCATGTCATAAACCTTTGGAAAGGTTTTTTTTTTAAAAGTTAGCAATAATGTTCTAGTGTCAAGGCTCATCTAGGAAGTAAGCAAAATGACTAATTTTGAACTGAAACATCTCAATATAAGGTTCTGCATGAAAAGAACACTAGCAGTTTGAATAACACCTATGTCTCATTTTACAATGGAATGTACATATGTCTGTACTTTATAAATAAAGAATAATTTCTTCATTATCCAAGATTAGTTTATTGGTTTATTCAAGATTTATTTAGCATAAAATACATGCAAGTGTAAAAGAATGAATAAGATTGCTTATTCTATTTTGATTCCTTCCTTCCTTCCTTCCTCCTCCTCCTCCCTTTCTTTTTTTTAAAAAACACAAAAGACTCTTTAAACAATAGTTTCTTTCCAACAGTTTCACAACGGGTAAACATTTCTTACTTATCCATTTTTCTCCCTTATTTCAATGTATCCTTTATACATACAAGTCTAATGTTGATTTATTTATTTAATATAATTTATTTACATATACATATAAATAACAGTGTACACAATTTCATTTCTATAAATTTCATTTTTTTCTGTTTCCTCTTATTTATTGTTACATTTCTACTCCTATATCTTCCTTATTTGATTTTTTCTTGCCTTTTATCTTTCTCATCTAGCCATTCGTACCATTTCTCCCACACAATATAATATTCTGTTTCCTCTTTTTCTTGTATCTCCTTTCGTCCTCATTCTCTCCTCTCACCCATATTTTCTTGCTTAAGTTCCAAAAATTGCAGGAAGCAAGAAAAAATCATCATCTATCTGACTTATGAACATCAATATCCATATGAGTAGCCATTTAAAGATACTCATAATATAGATAGATGAATTCCAAATATCTCCAGAACAGAGGCATCAAGAAATAGTCACAGAATTCAGTCTGGACTTTGCAGTCCTCAATATTTTTTTCATTAATGATTTGGATGAAATAGTAATGGGCTTCTCTTTGTTGCATGCGATCAAACAAAGGCTTAGAAATGTTTTGATAGATAGATAGAATTTTTTATTGGCCAAGTGTGATTGGACACACAAGGAATTTGTCTTTGGTGCATATGCTCTCAGTGTACATAAAAAGAAAATACACATTTGTTAAGAATCATAAGGTACAACACTTAATGATAGTCATAGGGTACAAATAAGCAATCAAATCATACTAGGAAGAAATATCCTTCTGGGTTCTGCTCCAAGTGGGGAAAAAGACACTGGAAACATGGAGACTGCTTGGAAAGATGGTTTAATGGTGGACAGGGTCACATGGCTTGAGTTCCTGAACAGAAAAGGGCAGATACAGCGAGTTTCCGGGTTTTATGCTCTCTCTGGCTTTGAACTTCCTGGGGCCCAGAAAGAGTATCCTGATTGGTTGTTAGACTCCCAGGGGGTGGGGGTCTTAGCTAGCCTTGCTGGCTGATGTAATCTTCCCAGGTGCCATGTGGTGAGTTTCTGTCTAGATGGGTCCCATTGTGTTAGTTTCTGTTGCTATTGTGTTGCAGATGTCCTTTGACAAAGGATTGGATTTCTGCCTCTGGTCCATTAACAAAGGGTGTGGGGGCAGGAAGGTGGAAGCTTCTTTGTATTTAAAACATGCTTCTCCATTTCTCATCCAGGGAAATATAATATTCTGCCTTTTTAATATTTCCCAACATATTTCATTCTTCTAGGAAAGGGGTGGGTGCTAACTTCCTACAGAAGCAATCAATATAAATCATAAGGATACAGCAACAAGTTACAATCATACAGTGATAAGTGGGAGGAGATGGGTCTTAGGAACGATGAGAAGATTAATAGTAATAGTAATGCAGACTTAGTGAATAGTTTGACAGTTGAGAGAATTATTTGTTTAGCAGAGTGATGGCGTTCGGGGAAAAACTGTCCTTGTGTCTAGTTGTTCTGGTGTGCAGTGCTCTATAGCATTGTTTTGAGGGTAGGAGTTGAAACAATCTATGTCCAGGATGTGAGGGGTCTGTATGCTCTGTAGGGCGACCCAGGGTCCCACTAACTGAGGCGAGACAAGGTTAAGTCAAACAGGAACTCTTTATTGCTAACAACAGCTGTAGAAGCTGAACAGGAAAAACAGAACAGGGCTTAGGCGTTTGACAGCTATTTATACTGTAGCTGTCAAACTAAGCAACCAATGGAAACACAGTATTCTCCCGCCGGCTAGTCCATGCGTCTTAACCAATCAGAGCCGGCCGTCGTAAGTGCGAGGACTTGGTCGTAAGTGCGAGGACTCAACACCCCTTCCCCCTTGGACGGAGCAGGCGTAGTCGGCTAAGTATGCTGGGCGCCTGCGCGTCCGACTAGATCTACGCAGTTCGGGGGCGGCAGTCGAAGAGGTAGGAGGTGTCTGTAGTGCCGGCAGAACTCCAGGCGACTCATCTAGAACTTCGGAAGCAGCCTCATCGTCCTGCAGCTGACTCGGTTCATCAGGTAAGTTGGGCTCCGGTAGCGCGTTTGAGTCAGGAACTTCTGGTGTGAAGTCAGGGACTGGAACGGTTGCGCGGTCATCTGGGTCAGCAGTGTTTCCTGACAGGCCTGTCACTCGGCCCCTAAGTTGGTTTAGGTGGCGGTGCCAGAGTCTGCCATCGGGTAGCCGGATTTGGTAGGAGTAGGGACCGGTGTGTTGTTCGACAGTCCCCGGAAGCCATCTCGGATCCCCCCCAAAGTTCTGGGCATAGACGGGGTCCCCTATATTGAATCTGCGGTAGCGGCTGGTTGAGTCTGGGGGCTTCTCCGGGGAATAGGAAGGGTGCAGGCGGTCGAGGTTAGTGCGGAGCCGTCGGCCCATTAGAAGTTCTGCTGGGCTCCTGTTGGTAGAAGGGCATGGAGTTACGTGCTGTGCCAACAGGTAGCGAGACACTCTCTCCGGCCAGTCCCCATCGGTAAAACATGAGAGAGCCTCTTTGGCTGACCTCACTGCCCTCTCTGCTTGGCCATTACTGGCCGGGCAAAATGGTGCCACCCTGGCATGCCGGATTCCGTGGCCAGCCAGGAAAACTTGAAAAGCCGCGGAAGTCAGTTGTGGGCCGTTGTCTGAGACGATGACATCGGGCAACCCATGTGTGGCAAATAGGCTCTGTAGTGCCCTGATTAGGGCTGCTGCTGTGGTAGATGCCATGGTGACAACCTCCACCCACTTCGAGTAGGCATCTACCACCACCAGGAAGTTTCGCCCATGAAAGGGGCCGGCAAAGTCCACATGGAGTCTTGACCAGGGCGACTTTGGCATTTCCCACTCTTTGACTGGGGCCGCGGGGGCCACAGGTCGGGATAGTTGGCACGGCTGGCACTCTGCTACCCACTGGGCGGCCGCTTGGTCAAACTTTGGCCACCAGACGTAGCTGCGCCCTAACGATTTCATCCTAACTATCCCCAGGTGCCCCTCATGCAGAGACTCCAAAACTGGCTGCTGGAGTTTGGCTGGCACTACCACTCTATTCCCCCACAGTAAACACCCTCACTGTACTGATAGCTCGTGCTGCCTAATGTGGTATGGTTTGAACTCAGGGCTTACCGGCCCTTGCGGCCATCCCCTGCGCACCCAGTCCAAAACTGTGCTAATGGTAGGGTCTTTGGCAGAGTGGGCAGCCATGTCAGAGGCCGAGATGGGTAACTGTAAAGCCTCAATGAGGAGGACTTGGGTTGCAGGAGAGGGGTCATAGACAGAGATGGGTAAGGGGCAGCGGCTGAGGGCGTCGGCATGGGCCAGATGTTTGCCAGGCCGATGAATGAGGGAATAAGAGTAGGCGGCTAGGAATTCGACCCACCGTAACATGCGGGGGGAAAGGACCTGGGGCGTTTGTATGTTGCCAGCCAGGATGCCCAAGAGGGGCTTGTGGTCAGTGACCAGGGTGAAGGGACGGCCGTACAGATAGTCGTGGAAGCGCTTGATGGCTGCCACCGCAGCCAGCGCTTCCTTGTCGATCTGGCCATAATTTCGCTCTGTAGAGGAGAGCGTCCTAGAATAGAAGGCGATGGGGGCCTCTGTGCCATCAGGAAGGGTGTGACTTAGGACAGCTCCAATTCCAAAGGGGGAAGCGTCTGCAACAAGGACTAAAGGAAGGCGGTCAGTGTATTGCACTAAGACAGCCTCGGAGGTTAGGAGGGATTTGACAGCTGCGAAGGAAGCAGCTTCCCGGGGGCCCCAGTGCCAAGGTGTGCCTTTATCTAAAAGGCGGTGCAATGGCTCTGCCACAGAAGCCTTGTGGGGCAAAAATGAGCAGTAAAAATTTAAGAGGCCGAGGAAGGCTTGTAAATCAGTTTTGTTAGCAGGGGTGGGGGCTTTTTTTATGGCAGCCACTTTCGTAGGTGTGGGATGGATGCCATTGGCATCGATCAGGTAACCTAAAAACTCCACCTGGGGTACCCCTATTCTGCACTTTGCCCACTTGAGTTTGAGCCCAGCCATTTGGAAACGGCGTAGGACCGCTCTTAATTTGTCTTTGAGGTCAGACTGACTGAGGGCAGAGATGAGAACGTCATCAAAATATGGAACGACTCCTGGCAGACCATGCAGGAGTCGCTCCATAAGGCCCTGAAAGATGCCCGGGGCTACACTTATGCCAAATTGGAGGCGGCGACACTTGAATGCTCCCCTATGGGTGACAATGGTTTGAGCTGCAGCTGTGGCCGAATCAACTGGGAGCTGCTGGTAGGCTTGTGCCATGTCCAGCTTGGCAAAAATGGAGCCCGTGCCTAATGAGTGCAACAGGTGTTGCACTACGGGCACCGGGTAAGGATGGGCTTGGAGCGCCTTATTTAGGGTACTCTTGTAATCAGCGCAGATGCGCAAAGACCCATCTGGCTTGATTGGGAGGACTATAGGGGTCTCCCAAGGGGCGTGGTCAGTGGGTTCTAGTACCCCCTGGGCTATGAGTTTGTCTAATTCTTTCTCAACCAGGGGCCTGAGTGCAAAAGGTACCCGCCTGGGCTTAAGCCTAATGGGTGCCACCTGGGGGTCCAAATTTAGGGAGATGGGTGATCCCTTATATTTACCCAACTTATCGTCGAAGACGTCTGCGAATTCGGCCATGATGTCATCAAAGTTATCTGGATTGGTTGAGTGGATGCCAGTTATGCCAAGTCCCAGGGCGCCAAACCAGTCGAGCCCTAGCAGGCTTGGCAGGGAATCTTGGACGATGAGAAGGGGTAGTTTGCCAGTGAAGGTCTTGTGTTCCACCAGGAGCTGGGCGCCACCCAGGATAGAGATGTCGTTTCCTTGATAGTCTCTGAGATGTACTTGGCATGGCTGAAGCGAGTTTTTTTGTAATTTTGGCGCCAGTTTCTTCAGGGTGGACCAGGAGATCAGGGATTTAGAAGATCCCGTGTCGACCTCCATTCGGCATGGTGCCCCTTCAATAGTTACAGTTATATAAATTTTTTTGTTGGAGCTAATTTTGGCCTGGCGGGCAGACACCGCAGGGACGTTGTTGCTTCTCGAGATGGCAAAACAGTCATCGTTCGATCTGTTTGGTTTGTGATACAGTCTTCTCTGGGGTTTTGGCTGTGAGCCTTGCAGGTTAGCCCGGCAGACTCTTGCCAAGTGCCCTTTTTTTCCACATCTTCGGCAGATAGTGGTTTTAAAAGGGCAAGCCGCTCTGGGGTGCATTTCACCACAACCCTGGCAAGGAGACCCTGAGAAGTCCTTGTCTGCGGTGTTTCTTTTGCCCTTGAAGGTTTTGAGGCGGCTGACTTCGTCCTCCTCTTCCTCAATTTCCTCAAGGTCAAACGCTTCAGAGTGGACGGTGCTGGGCTTAGTGGCGGGAAAAGCGGCTTGTGACTTACGGATCTCTGAGGTGGACTTGCCTGATAGTTCGCAAGCCTGAGCCTCCTCAAGGGCCGTCGCAAGGGTCAGCTCTTTCTTTTCTAGCAAGCGGCGTTGCACCCTCAGGTCTCTCACACCGCAGACAAACTGCTCCAGTAAGGAGTCTTCTAGTTTGGTAAACTCACAATTCAAGGCGGCAGTCCTGAGGGAGGCAATGTAGTGATTGACAGATTCTCCCTCTGCCTGCAGGATCTGTCTAAAAACGAACCTGCGTGCGATGCGTGATGGTGTGGGCTCATAATGGCGCTTGAGTTTTTCCCTCAGGACCTCCCATGGTACTGACTGGACAGGGACAGGGGCTAGCAGGGCCAGCGCGACTGCGAACATCTCGGGACCGCAGGCATTTAAGAAATGCGCCCTTTTTCGGCTGCTGGTCAGCCCAGTGTAATCGTTCGCCTCCAGGAAACACTCGAACCGTGCCTCATAAGAATTCCAAGTTTCTGTGGCTTGGTTGAAGGGAGTGAATGTTGGAGGTGCCATCCTTACAAGGACGGGTTCTGTTCCTGTCAGTAATGCTCTTAACGACGTCTCGTCGTTTAAGTGACTCAGCTAGCGACTTGGCTTAGCGCTACTGACTTCAGCTGCTGACCACCTGTCTCCTCACGCCCGAGATCCCACCTTCGTCGCCAGTGCTCTGTAGGGCGACCCAGGGTCCCACTAACTGAGGCGAGACAAGGTTAAGTCAAACAGGAACTCTTTATTGCTAACAACAGCTGTAGAAGCTGAACAGGAAAAACAGAACAGGGCTTAGGCGTTTGACAGCTATTTATACTGTAGCTGTCAAGCTAAGCAACCAATGGAAACACAGTATTCTCCCGCCGGCTAGTCCATGCGTCTTAACCAATCAGAGCCGGCCGTCGTAAGTGCGAGGACTTGGTCGTAAGTGCGAGGACTCAACACTGTAAATATTTTCACAGCCCACTTTTTGATTCGTGCAGTATACAGGTCCTCAGTGGAAGGCAGGTTGGTGGCAATTGTTTTTTCTGCAGTTCTGATTATCCTCTGAAGTCTGTGTCTGTCTTGTTGGGTTGCAGAACCAAACCAGACAGTTATAGAGGTACAGATGACAGACTCAATAATTCCTCTAATTATCCTCTTTTAATTTGGATTCCTGAAAGGAGTGAGGCACTGGACTTTGGCCCTTCCAACTCCATGATTGAAAGAGGATGGGAGAATGCTAGTGTTCAGTTTTTCATCCTCCTTGACAGTTAAACTGGCAGTTAATATTAGCTTGGGGCTGATGGTATTTAGAATAAGAAAATGACTGGAGAAGATTCCTATTATTGGCATATATAATCACATTTTCTGAAGGTTGTGTGGTTTGGTTTTTTTTCTTTTCTTTTCTTTCTTTCTTTCTTTCTTTCTTTCTTTTTTTTTGGGTAGAATTATTGGAGATAAAATGGGTTCCTTCTCCTTGCTTATATTATTACAGGAAAAATATTTGCGAGTAAAAATAAATAAAGTAAATTCAAGGAATATATGACTACAAACCACAGACATTTTGTTAGCAAACTTCTGTTGTATCCTTTATAGAATTCTTTATATTGTTTGCACAAAAATATATCTAGCTTAGAGACTTAATGAGAAGTAAATGCACATGCAATATATAAGAACATTCAAATAAGCGAAGATAAATATATGGTTAAGAGTGTATCTTATTTATTTTTCAGGTAAAGTTGGTCTTAAAATCTAATCCTAAAATAAAAGGATTTTTTCCCCTGCTTTTCTTCTCATTTGCAATGATTTTTTTTGCTGATAACAGTACTTATTTTTCTCCAAAAGAATGTGACATAAGCACAAGTTAATATTTGTAAAAACAAAAAACACTGTGCAGATGTGAATTGTATTGGCTTAAGGTAATATTTGCTTCTGCTTTTTTAAACAGTTTTGCAAATTCTGCCTAATTGCATTAGATAGAGTGAAGCTACCTCAGTGTAAGCAGACACTTCTCATTTGCATATATATATATGTGTGTGTGGGGGTTGTCTTTGGTTATTCGGGTTTTCTCCCACGTAAGATGACGAATGAGACTTCATCGAAATGTTGCCAAGACACTTCCAATTTTACACGGGAGAAAACCCGAATAACCAAAGATCTACATACAAACACCCATGAAAACCTCAGAATATATATATATATTTCTATTTTTAAATTTAATATATTTCTTTTTTCATAGGCTTCGTATGCTTTTCTATCTAGCCAGGTTTTACCTACGTAAGCTATGTTGTTCTGCAGCCCTGGTTTGTGAAATCACATTCACAGGTTCTGGGCCTCTCTCTTCTCTAGCCAACTGCAATTCTCTGTTGCTTTCTGTCCATCTGAGTCTCCCAGAAAGCAACAGAGAATTGCAGTTGGCTAGAGAAGAGAGAGGCCCAGAACCACCTTACTACTGGGATATTATCTTGATAAGTTAATATTTTGTAGCTGATATAATATATTCATATTGTTGACATTCTGGTCAAGGGTTAGACCAGGGGTGTCAAACTCAAGGCCCGGGGGGCTGGATCCATTCTGTGGGGTGCTTAGATCTGGCTCACGGGGCTGCCCTTGAAACAGCAATGGACCGGGCCGCAGTGCCTCTGCCAGCAAAAATGGAACTAGTGAGGCTACAGGCGGCCCTTCCAAACCTCCATTTTCGCTGGCAGTGGGTTTCAGGAAGCCGTTGTAGCCAAAAACAGACCTTGAAAGCCCATTTTCTCTGGCAGAGTGCTCAGGCCACCACAGGCACCCCAACATGAGTGAC
This sequence comes from Ptyas mucosa, assembly GCA_012654045.1. Classification (NCBI taxonomy): domain Eukaryota; kingdom Metazoa; phylum Chordata; class Lepidosauria; order Squamata; family Colubridae; genus Ptyas; species Ptyas mucosa. The sequence goes on from WNWU01000007.1 coordinate 31,231,066, forward strand.
GTTGAGCTGACCATGCCCACCCTGGCCACACCTACCCTGGCCATGCCCACCCTGGCCCCCAAAGTCAATCACAACCCTGATGCAGCCCTCTGTTGTGGCTCCGACCCCTGAGCCCATCGTATCGGAGGAAGAAGGCTCTGAACATGAAGGAGAGGAGCTGGCCAGGCCTCCCTCTCCCGGCCCCTCCTCTCTGGCAATTCCTCAAGTGTCGGCCGAAGGAAAGGAGATTGGCCAGGAGCCAGGTGTCTCCGATCTGTCGGAGAGTGATGAGGGAGACAAGTTGTGGCTGGATCCACGCCAGCGTCGGCATGCTAAACGGTCACAGCAGATGAGGAGGCATGCCAGAGATTGAGCTGAGTCACTGGACCACACCCCACAGGCTATATAAGGGAGGGTGATGGCCATTCCAGCTCTGTGACGGACAAAGCAAAAACTCTGGTGAGTCACTTGCACTTCTGGACGAACAACGCCTCATCTGTTGTGGGTTTCTGTTACTGGACTGATTCAACTGTCTATATTTTGGTGTTATCTGGTAGAGGAACAATCCCTCCTTCTTGGAGTAAAAGCTCTTGGCAGGCAGCTGCTGCGTTGTTGCCAAGTTTTGATAACGAACCTTTGACTGTTTTGGAACAATTATTTAACCCTTTGGGGTGGGAGTTTGTGCATGTGGGAGATGGGGACAGAACACCCTCAGTGAAATCAAGTTTGACACCCCTGGGTTAGAGGATTCAAGAAATGGACCTAAATGTAAAATCACGTCAATGTTTATATGTGGGCTGTACCAAAAGTCTTGTCCAATAGATTATCAAAAGGAGACCGTCACATTTGAATTTACAAACATCAAAGAAAATTTTACCGTACTTATGAAAGTACAAAGCTTATGTGACAAATGCAGAAGAGAGAGCTTTGAACAAAATGGCAACCTGAGATACACAGATAGAAAAACACATACTTGAAAGATAATTCTTGGTTTACGAATTTGGTTGTTATTGTTTTGTAAGTGCTATTGCAATGATATTAATGAATGTGGCAGAAAATTAACTGAGAATTTTCTTTTATTTTCAGAATAACCCATTTGTTGAAAATACCTGGCCTGATTAATGCTACTCACTTGCATACATCTCAACACAACCTGTAGCCTTAAATGGCAAGTACATTTATTACCATCTTCATCAAAGAAAGCAATTCTGCAAAGGTGAAAAATGTACATTGTGACAGATTGTTTCCAATATACTTGTAGAAGGCTCTTTCTATCTGCAAAGATTAATTACGGTATTGACTGGATAAATGAATCAATAACGTTTGGGTTAAAGATGAGAGAATTTTCCCTTGTTTCTATTGCTTTTTTTTTAAGGGTTGGATTTGTTTTTGTATTTTAATCAAAATTTCTTTCCTGCATTTGAAGTTATCAGTCGTGAAACTGGAGAATATCGAATTTTTCATGGCTTTCAATTTCTCCAGTTCCATTTCTATTCTCCACTTTACTAATGGGCACCTATAAATGCTGATAGAACATTTTTTTTAAAATGCACCAAGATTTGTGTAGATATCCCCATGGATTACTGCCTTGTTGTGGTGAAGGGGCTTGTGAAGCGCAAGCTATGAGCTATGCTGTGCAGGGACACCCAAGAAGGACAGGTCATAACAGAGAGTTCTGACAAAACGTGATCCACTGGAGAAGGAAATGGCAACCCACTTCATGGGGGTTTGCCATGAAAACCCCATGGACAGTACCAAAAGGAAAAAAGATATGATGCTGGAAGATGAGCCCCTCAGGTCAGAAGGTGTCCAATATGCTACTGGGGAAGAGCAGAGGGCTAGTACTAGTAGCACCAGAAAGAATGAAGCAACTGGGCCAAAGCCGAAAGGACACTTAGCTGTGGATGCATCTGGTGGTGAAAGGAAAGTCCGATGCTGTAAAGATTTTTTTCTCCATAGGAACCTGGAATGTAAGATCCATGAATCAAGGCAAGCTGGACGTGGTCAAACAAGAGATGACAAGACTGAACATCGACGTCTTAGGAATCAGTGAACTAAAATCGACAGGAATGGGTGAATTTAAATCAGATGACCATCAGGTATACTACTGCGGGCAAAAATCCCTCAGAAGGAATGGAGTAGCCTTCATAATCAATAAAAGAGTAGGAAAATCAATACTGGGATACAATCCCCAAAATGATAGAATGGTCTCAGTTCGAATCCAAGGCAAACCGTTCAATATCACAGTAATCCAAGTCTATGCCCCAACCACTGGTGCTGAAGAGGATGAAATTGACTGGTTCTGTGAAGCCTACAATACCTTATGGAATTAACACCAAAAAATGATATCCTTATCATTATGGGGGATTGGAATGCTAAAGTAGGAAGCCAAAAGATAACTGTAATAACAGGCAAGTTTGGACTTGGAGTACAAAATGAATCAGGGCACAGACTGATATAATTCTGTCAAGATAATACGATGGTCATAGCAAACATTCTTTTCCAACAACCCAACAGACGACTCTACACATGGATATCACCAGACGATCAACACAGAAGTCAGATTGACTATGTGTTCTGCAGCCAAAGATGGAGACGCTCTATACAGTCAGTAAAAACAAGACCAGGAGCTGACTGTGGCTCAGATCATGAGCTTCTCGTTGCAAAATTTAAACTTAAATCGAAGAAAGTAGGGAAGAGCATAGGTCGCTCAGGTATGAACTAAATCATATCCCTGATGAATATACAGTAGAGGTGACAAATAGATTTAAGGAATTAGATCTGATAGACAGAGTGCCTGAAGAACTATGGATAGAGGTTTGCAACATTGTACAAGAGGTAGCAACTAAAACCATCCCCCAAAAAAAGAAAAGCAAGAAAGCAAAAGCTTTGCAAATAGCTGAGGAAAGAAGGGAAGCAAAAGGCAAGGGAGAAAGAGAAAGATACACCCAATTGAATGCAGAATTCCAGAGAATAGCTAGAAGTCAAGGATGGCTGGGGTCTTTTTGCTGACTTCCTCCTATCTCCACTCCATGTAACCATAAACGATGCTACTAAATGTCATGAACTTTCAGGGTCGCACTGAAAGGAAATAATAGACTGAATAAGTTTCAGAGGCAGAAGTCTGCACTTTTTTGAGAATGAGGAAGTACTCATGGCTTTCTTCTGTTAAATCTCCCCTGAGATAAAGACATCACCCTCTCTCCTAGGATTTCAGAAAGCTCTTAAAACCTGGCTTTAGTCCCAGATCTGGGTTAATGTATTATTGGAAACAACAAGAGGTTGTTTGATGTGTGTTATTTTTAGATTGTTTTAGTCTGGGCTGTCTCTGTGGCTTTAAGTTTTATCTGTTTTTATAGGATTTTATGGTGTTTTGTCCACCACCGAGAATCCATTGGAGCTGGGCAGCCATAACAAATTTAAATAATAAAAAATCAATCAATCAATTTCTTAGGTATTATTTCTTCAAAGTTTTGTCTTCTGAAAACCTTGCAGTTTTCTCTGTATATATGGACACTTATCTTTTGTTTCTCTGTGGATTCATGTTGGTTTCCTATCCATCCATCCATCCATCCATCCATCCATCCATCCATTAATGATATATTCCAGTTTTTTCTTCTTTTTAATAAATTTACAGACATTTCTAAAATTCTGTTTTCCCTTTGTCATTATCAGGGACTGAACGTAGATTAATGAGAAAAATTGTTGAATTTCAACAACTCTAGAACCAGGCTGCAGCATATGAAAATTGACAAAAGTGAAAGGGATCTGAATACTTTCTGAATTCACTGTATATCATCAATCAGCAAAGTGGATTTTTTTCAAAGATAACAGTTGTAAAGGGACAATTCTATCAACATGTACATTTTTGTTCCTTATGTTAACTTACCTTGTATTTATTCACATTTAATAAATGCAGTCTTTCTATCCTCACTTTAAGCAATGCTCCAGGAGACTAAGCAAATCTCACAATATTAAATAAGCATCACAATGGGTTTTTTTAAAAAAAATGTGTTGCATTTATCCGGAGCAGCACAGCCTTATGTTCCTATGAAAAAGTAGCACTTTCCAAATATGCTAAGACTACAAATTACAGTTTGCTGTAAGTTAGCAAAATCCGTAAAACCTTTGAGAATCAAGACATATTGAAAATCTATTTTGCTAGGTATGTTTTTATTAAAAAAAACTTTTAAAAGCATTCTTTGTACCAAGAGGAAATAAAAAGTGGTGAATGTAGAAAGACATTATTAGAGAGGCATTAGTTGGCTTTCATATGAATTTTTTCTACTATTGTTAAAAAATACCCTCTGGTGGTTTTTTTTTAAAAAAATAAAAGCTCTGTGTTTCATTTCTCTCTTTTTTTCTTTTTAAACTAAATTTTATAATTTCTGTTGAAAAAATAGTATTGGACAATCTAGGTTTAATCGTGTGATGGCCACCAACATGCAGAGTATGCTGATACTGTCCGCTCTTGGAGAAAGAGGGTCAATCCTATTTTGATTTGATTTGATTACATTTCTATACCGTCCTTCTCCTGAAGGACTCAGGGCGATGTACAGCCATAATAAAACAATCCTAGCACAAAAATTAAAAGCATTTAAAATAATTTAAAGCATTTGGCCATATTAAAACCCCTAGCTAAAATGCCTTTAAAACCATTAAAACCCACTTAAATTAATTCATTCAGTCAGGCCGGCTTGCTGGAACAATAGAGTCTTCAGCGCATGACAGAAGGTGCGGAGATCGGGGATCCTTCTTATATCTGGGGGAAGCTCATTCCATAGGGCAGGAGCCCCCACAGAGAAGGGTCTCCCTCTGGGGGTCACCAGCCGACATTGTTTGACCAATGGCACCCTGAGGAGGCCCTCTCTGTGAGAGCGTATCGGACGGTGGGAGGCATTCAGTGTCAGCAGGTGGTCCTGTAGGTATCCCGGTCCTAAGCCATGGAGTGCTTTGAAGATGGTGACTAGCATCTTGAAAAGCACCCGGAAGACCACTATTTCCTTTCATTTTTTCCTCTTGCGGCAGACCCATAAAGTAGCTTGGCCTTAGTGACTGAGCATGAACTAGAATGTAAAAGGAAGTATTTGCACTACTTAGTTATGATATATGTCAACTGAGCCAATCCACATGCATGAGACAACTTCCATAGTATCCAAGACGTATAGGATAACAACAACCACAACAACAGAGGGTAAAAGAAATATAAGCTTGTAAGTTTCTCAATCCTTTTATTTATTTATTTATTTACTTACATGACTTGTCCCAGCTTCTGCCAATCTAGCAGTTTGTAAGCACGTAAAAAATGCAAATAGAAAAATAGGGACCACCTTTGGTGGGAAGGTAATAGCGTTTCGTGTGCCTTTGGCATTTTGTCATGCCGGCCATATGACCACAGAAACATCTTCAGACAGCGCTGGCTCTTCGGCTTTGAAACGGAGATGACCAGTGCTCCCTAGAGTCAGGAATGACTAACACATACTGTATATGAGAGGGGAACCTTTACTTTTACCTTTTAACCTGCCTAGAGTCACCCTGGAGAGATGGATTGTATAGAAGTAAATAAGTAAATAAGTAAGTAAATAAGTAAATAAGTAAATAAGTAAATAAGTAAATAAGTAAATACATACATACACACATACACACATACATTTTATTCATCACTTTGTGATGAACAAAGACATTTCCTATACAATAACTTCACTGAAATCTGTGAGCTGTGATGGTGCAGTGGGTAGAATGTAGTATTGCAGTATCTGCTCACTGCCAAGAGTTCGATCCTGATCACTTTAAGGTTGACTCAGCCTTCCATTCTTTCAAGGTAAGAAAAATGAGGAGCCAGATTGTTAGGGGCAATATCCTAACCTTATAAACTGCTCAGAGAGTGCTGCAATGCATTATGAAGTACTATATAAGTCCAAGTGCTATTACTATTGCTATCCTTTTCTCTTTTGTAAAAGATTTTGAAAGTGAATTTCCAGTTATCCACGTGGGCAAGAATAATAGGGGTGGAAAAAATCTCATATTTTTTTTTCTTCACAGCACTACTGAGAATTACTCTTAGTGCAGCCTACGTTTTATGTCCAAAACATTGGAGAATCTGAGTTACAACTCTTATCCAGATTTGAAACTGCTATACTGAAATGCTGACATAAAACTTCAACATTTCAGTATAGCAGTTTCAAGTCTGGATAAGAGTTGTAACTCAGATTCTCCAATGTTTTGTTCTCTGGCCTTTGCACCCACATCTGCCAGAAAATCTTTCTTTTGGCAGACTTTAGAATTAGCTGGATGTTTCTATGGTAGAAGGCAGGGGTGAAATCTAAATTTTGTTACTACCAGTTCTGTGGACGTGGCTTGGTGGGGAGGTAATGTGACTGGGTGGGCGTGGCCAATTTTTTTTTTTTTTTACTTTTAAAAGCATTTTTTTCTACAGCCTCTTCGGCCAAAGAGATTGCAGAAAAAAATGCTTTCAGAAGCCTCTGACGATCAGGCAACTCAGCTGGGATCGCCAGAGGCTTTTAAAGGCTTTTTTTTTTTTACAACCTCTTCAGCCGAAGAGGTTGTAGAAGAAATGCTTTTAAAAGCCTCTGATGATGCCAGCTGAGCCGCATGATCATCAGAAGCTTTTTTTTTTACTTTTAAAAGCATTTTTTTGGCTGAAGAGGTTATAGAAAAAATGGTTTTAAAAGTTAAAAAAAACCAGCCTCTGATGATCGTGCGGCTCAGCTGGGCATGGGGGCGGGGCGCATGGATTTTTGCTACCAGTTCTTCGAACCACCTGCCGGCATCGCTACCGGATCAGGTGATCCGGTCCGAACCAGGAGCATTTCACCCCGGTAGAAGGGATGTGCCTCATTTTAATTTCCTCCAACTAATATATTTGCTATCCATGTTAACTCCCCATAATAGATGTATACATAAAATTCATTGCACTATTATTTTTCAACAGGTAGTCCTGTGAATTTTGCAAAATGTTTTGCTTTTGCATATGAATGTTCTTCTACACTAAATTCTAAACAGTTTCTCCACTTAGGAACACAGGATGTTTTCCACTTTTTGTGTTACTTACTTGCACTTTCCACTTGAATTCAAACCTTTTCGCTGAATATATATTGATAAATACACACTGAAACGAAAGAGCAAAGGTGCAATATAGATATGCTTTGGAACTGCTCCAAAAAAGCACTTTAACTTTTAAACCAGACTTTCCCATATCTTATCTGAACTGGAACAAAAAGAAATGTAAACATAAGGGTTCTCTGTCACTCTAAATAAATGTGCAAAGAGGATTTTTCTGTTTGTTTCAATTGTTTTTGGTATCCAGATTTCTGTGATTGGCTTAATATTTCACATGTCCTATTTTATTAATATCATTTTACATTTATATTTATATTTTTGCTTTCTTCCTCTTCTCTTTACTTTCCAGTACCCTCTTCATAATGTTAGTGTCTTCAGAAATATAACTCTATGTCAGTGATGAAATCCAATTTTTTTTACTACTGGTTCTGTGGACATGGCTGGTGGGGGTTGGTGGGTGTGGCTTGGTGACGTGGTAGGGGAAGGATACTGCAAAATCTCCATTCCCGCCAGTGGTGGGTTGAACCGGTTCAGACCGGTTCTATAGAACCGGTAGTAAAACCAGCGGGAGGCTCCGCCCACTGACCCAGACATCATCAGAAGTAATCTGTGCATGTGCAGAAGAGCGCATGCACAGACACAATGCCAACCAGTAGTAATGATAAGTAGAACCCACCCCTGATTCCCACCCCACTCCAGGGGAAGGATATTTCAAAATCTCCATTCCCATCCCACTCTGAGGCCAGCCAGACATGGTATTTGCTGGTTCTCCTAAACTACTCAAAATTTCCACTACCGGTTCTCCAGAACCTGTCAGAACCTGCTGGATTTCACCCCTGCTCTATGTCTTCCATCATTCCAAATTGCTATGCTGGCCTGGACAAATGAGAACTGAAGCCAATCCTAAAGGAACTACAGCCTACGCTGAGTATTTTATGTACAAAATAAATGCAATATGCAGCTAATATCCTACTAAGTTATTATTCAATTTGTATGGCTTTGCACTCTGCGTGGTGAATAGGAAGTTCAATAACAACAAAACAATTATCAGAGTATGGATGACCAAATCTCAAGCAGTATGCTATTCCATAGGACAAACATGAATGTTGAACACATGATATTAGAGATTAAAGTCAGTGAGCAATTTCAATATGTTTCCATTTCCTCTAACTTCAACAGAGTAATAAAATACATTCCAGTGATCCATAGAGATTCTCAGTCATCTAGGCCATAGTTGCCCCAAAGCTGCTTTATAATGATCATTATAACAATTATAATAAAGGTAAAAGTTTCCCTATCAGTCTTGTCCAATTCTTGACCACAATGCTCATCTCTGTTTCTTGATCAAGAGAGCCAGTGTTGTCCAAAGACAATGTCTATGATCATGTGGCCAGCAATGGCTAATGGCATGCTGTTACCTTACCACGAAAGAGAAAACTATTAATCTACTTGCATTTGCATGTTTTCAAACTGCTAGATGAGCAGGAGCTGAGGCAAGTAACAGGATCTCACCCTGTTGTACAGAACTCGGGTCTCGAACTCAGACTGTCAGGTCTCCAGCTGACAAGCTCAATGTCTTTAACAGCTGAGCCATCACACCCCCTCCAACAATTATAGCCCACATCAAATAGCACCAGCTGCCTGCAATTACTGCAAGTTCAAATCTCACCAGGCTCAAAGTTGACTCAGCCTTCCATCCTTTCGAGATAGGTAAAATGAGGACCCAGATTATGGGGGTAATAAGCTGACTTTGTATAAAAAGAACATCGCTTGGGGGGGGGGCAAAGCCCTACTAAGCAGGTATATACAAAAGTATGAAGGCTATTGCTTAGCGCATTGTAAGCCGCCCTGAGTCTCCGGAGAAGGGCGGCATATAAATCAAATAAAAATGAATTAAAAATTAAAAATAGTGCCATTTTTACATGGGGGCATCAAGTAGATGCATGTTCAGTCCCTTTTTAAATATTAGGGACTCTGGCAAATGAAATGGGAGAGTTTGTTCTAAATTTATAACTTAATAACACAACCAGTGCATTAATAAGTTTGGTTCTTGAATTTTAAAAATATTTTTGCCAAAATTTTTATTCTTCTCTGTAAAAGGTGCTTATTTTACCGCCTCAGTTTCAGGGTGCGTTAGCATTTCAGTAGCATCACAACTTCTTCAAATTCTATTGTTTTCCAGGCTTCGTAATATGAAAAAGATGCAGGGTGGAAGTTCCCAAAAGATGTCCACATTTCGTTTATCAAGGAAGCTTAATGGAAGAAGACTGTACAGGAAGAAGCAGAATAATGTCCAATCTTATGCATTTCATAACTAAGGAAAGTGTAAAGATCACATGTACACATCTGCAAAACTGATGAAATAGGAAGATGCAAAATGAGGACTACCTCTAATATTGAGGTAGTCTCAATATTAGACTAGAGAAATATTGTGGTTTTTCAAATTATCCATATTTGGCTATTTATTCATCTCTTAGAATAAAATTAAGAGAAGAATAAATACCATGGGTTTTTTTTTTAAACAAACGTTTCATTACCAAATTAGGTCAGTTTGGTATTGAAGCATTCAAACTCAAAGAGCACCAACCCCTCAGTTCAACCCCTGAGCTACAAATATGCTTTTCTATTGGTCTTCAAAAAACTGTAGGAGATATTATTCTGAAGAGAGGGGGGAAAGGGAGAGGGAGAGAGAGATAAGGGATGAATGAATGCAGCATATTTTACTAAATTTAGAACACTGTAAGAACTAGAAATAGGTACTTGAAATAGACATAGAGATAGTGGAAGCATAATTTTATCTGACAGAAAGATTTAAACAGTAAGTTCTACTTTCAATTTTTTTAAAAAAATCAAAAACTCAGGTCTATTGCATAGGCAAATGTTACTGATGGAATTATTTTGGAACAGCAGTAAAAACATATTATGGCTGTTGAAAACCCATGTACCAAATCAATACTTTTCCTAAGAAACCTAGCATTATGAGAAATTGCCTTACATTCTTCTATTCCTTATTATCTGCACCATTGTCTACCTTCTCAGTCTAATTGCAAGGTGGATGAAGGAACAGGTGCATATTTCAAGCTCTGTTAAGCACTACAAATTTTAAGTGTCTCCCCAGACTGATGACTGATGTGCCATGAACCACTTGGAAGCCTTGAAAATTTCAACAAATAGCATGGACAGCTTCCCATCACATTTCTCCTTGCAGACTTCTCTCTCAGCAGTTAGCAAGCATTATCAGTTTTGCTAATTAAACTTACAGTGCAGAGGAGAATATGTAAATACAATTGACCACACAGCTTTCTGCGGAACAATCTATAGCAGACAGCAGGAAACCAGAAGCCGTCCTCCTGAGCACAAGATCTTTCTCCAGCAAAAACAGGACAAAAGTGTATTGATGAAGACAAAGTCACTCTTGGTCAAAAGCAACCACAATAAAATCCTGTTTTACCTCAGGAAAAAAGGGTCTTCTATGGTTGTTTCAGACTACTGAAAAGAAACCCAGTTTGGCCATTTTAGCTTGGCATTTCCAAATTGTTACAGAAGCTCCGAGAACAATTTACCAATTTTTCTTTTGTTGTGCTTTGTTTTCCTTGCACAGTTGGGGATTAGCTATTCTAGGCAAATAACATGTCATTAATTCAGTAGTTTTGAAAACAAGGCAGTCAGGAATCTATTTGGAAACATAAAAGGTCATATTTAACAAACATTGCCCTATGATATATTTCAACATAACGTGCCAGGGGGAAAAAAACCCCGCATAATATCAGAGACACAGCTGTGGGAAATATCCACTTATCCTTCAAGTATTCAAGAAATTTGCTGAACTACCTACTACTGATAGCTAATGATGAGTGCCCATTCCATTCATACATTCAAAAGCAAACGTCTCGATATTCTTAACTATCAGACTGAACAAATTCAAGTTATTTTCTTTCTTTCCTCCTAAGAATAACATTAAATAAGGACTCATTTACTGATCTGTGAAATAAAAATTCAGGCTATCCTTCATTCCACATTATCAGCTTGTCACTAATGACTGAAAACAATCCATACTAGACCCATTTTTATCAATATTGCTCAGGTTAGACAGTTTATTTTTCATCCTGGATCAATTATTTGTGCTTTTTTTATTATTTAATTTATAAATCTGTCCCACTCATACTTTGCATTCTGAGCCAAGTATATGAATAACATTCAAAACAGAGTTTTAAAAAGGGATTAATATAAAGCCAATATAATGAAATCTAGTGGTCTCTAGTCAGCGCTGAACTTAATTTGCTAAAAACTTGGTTTGCAACAGTCTTATTTAGTTACTCTCCAAATAAGTAATTATTTAGGTCCACTAAGAACCAAAAAGCAAAATGGTAAAGCTATTTTTTTTTCATGAAACATGCAGTACTCAGTCTGAATATGTAAATCCAATCCAAACCTCAGAAGAAATCTATCTGAAATATACTAATAGTTATGACTCTGGTCAGGGACAAATGCAGCTGGAGTCAACAGTGTCAAAATTGCAGGCATAATGGGATGATTGAGTCAATTTGAGGTAAGAACTTCCATCAAAGACAGAGATATTTGGAAGACTATTCTTGCCTTTCTGTTATTGTTTCCATCTTCAGTATCTATACTGACAGTGTTGTAATATTGCTTCTTCTCTCTTCTAATACTTATCTGAATTTTTTTTGGGTTATGTTTGTTCCTGAGATCTTTGTCTGTATTCATTTATTTGAAGAATTCTTTCCTCATTTTTGCAGATTTGATTTCATTTCACAATTTCACTGGTTCCCTATCAATGGGGTCACAGAATGTTCTTCTTGAAAATGAAGGTATATGTTCAAGATCATATCATAGGAACTGTGAGATTATTTTTCCACCTTAGATTTATCTGGAACTGACAGGTGAACATTTTATAATCTGTTTCACAGACAACATTTGGCTATATCTTGCTATCTTTGTCATTTCCATCTTCTTGTACCAATGATATAGAAACTCAATTTAATTTCTATGCGCTTTGATGATAACCATACATACTTGTTACAATATTTTGACTGTTGGATGACTGTGTTAACAATAAAGAAATAAATAAGTAATTACCCTGTTTCATTTCTGTTTTCTAGACCATAAAGTCCAACTATACTTACCGCCTTAATATTTCCAATTTCAACATTTCTGTCTTCAACTACACATCTTGTTTGTATATCTGTCAATTTCAAATTCAACAAGACCATAAACTTGTACATTTGCTCTTCTGCATCCATGGTTGAAGTTTAAATTTGGACAACTGTTACATTCAAAGTCTGCAAAATTTAATAGGTATTATTCTGTCACTGATTGTACTGAATGCAAGACTTGAGTTTTTACTATTATTTTCTTGATTACAAAAGCAACACCATCTCTTTTTGTTGTGGTGGTGGTTGTTGTGGTTGTTCACATCCTGAGCAGCAAACATATATGACTTTCTGACTGAAAGTGTCAAATTCCAGCCCTTTTCAATTCATGGATGCTCATGAAGGGAATGTTTTATTGAATCATTTTTGGTGCATTGAATTTCACTATGTATATGTCTCCATCGGGGGTGGGTTCTAAATTTTTTTACTATGGTTCTGTGGGTATGGCTTGATTGTCATGTGACAATTCTTTAGGATTTAGCAGAGGTACTGGTCTACCAGGCTTTTAACTGCTTGCAGAGCTGTACCAGTCTACCCATTTATTTTTGGAGGCACCGGTCTACTCATTTGTTTTTGGAGGCACCGGTCTACCACCAAACTGCCCTTTACCACTGATCAGCTATAGGGCGGCCCTTTGAAGCCCACGGCAAGAGTTTAAGCAGGTTTTTTCCTTATAGCCCATCAGCTGGGACTCAGGAGGCAGCAATAGATTGGGGGTGGGGCCAAATAAAAGGTAAGAATAACATGGGGGGCAGGGGGGCAGAACTGGTTTGGTGATGTCATATCGTCACTGCTACCGGCTCAGTGGAACCAGACCAAACCGGGAGGAACCCACCACTGGTCTCCGTGTCCCCAACGTAATTCTGTCTTTACAGCTTTGACTTTCTTTTCCTGCATGAGAAGTTCAGCAAGTATACAGCCCATAGATTTTAATCTAGTTGCATTATAAACAGCAGTGATTACCCAGGGCATGGCACAGAGATAAAATAAACAGTTGGCAGTTCAAACCACCCCTTTATTGCTCCAAATTTCCCCAAACACTCCCATGGTTCTGGCAAATCTTAGAGCAGAGTGATAACAAGCCCCCACACAGTCCAGCCCAGTCCTGTCTGCACCAAGGCTGCATGGCAATAAACCCCAAATTTATTTGGCAAAACAAGAGCAAATCAAGGAGTTCAGGGAGCAAAAGATCCAGGTAATTAGTCCAGAATGCCAAAAGGAATGCAAGTTCAAACATTGGCACACAACACTTCAGGAACTCAGAGTTTGTTCCTGATAAATGCTCCTCCCCACAGTATCGGGGCACTCTCCTTTCAAGTAATCTGCTCAGTCTGTGCTGATCACACCTTCTCTGAACTCTCTGAGCCCTTGGATTAGGATGGGATGGTCCGTGCTCCTCGCCTGATCTCTGTCTTTCATATTCATCCTGCCTCTGTTCCTCCCTGCCTGCAGGCTTTACTAATTCCGAAAAGCCTTGCCTGGACTGACTCTGCCCTTCCCCAGTTTCCTCCAAGGCCAACGGAGTTGCCCTCTCTATCGCCCTCAGTTCTTGTTCCAGCTCATCTTCCATCGCAAAGTCAGACTCCGATGTGGGCATGACAACAGCATTAGTATTTGGAAAAATCTTTAGGTCTTCCTCAATCACGGGTTGAGTGCCCTGAGACCTGAAAGGCCCGTCATCTGGAAGCGCATAATCACTTTATGTTTCCTGTCTAATAGAGGAGCACAAAGAAGACCATGTGCAATGAAGACCATGAGAGACGTGGCAAATTTTAGTAAAATGTAAGCTTAAACAGGAAAATGTGAGAAAGAAACTACAGATTGCTTTGCCCTGGTTATCTTTGATATAAGTTATATCAAAGATAATATTATATGACTATCACTAAGTGTTGCATCTTATGATTCTTGACGAGTGTATCTTGTCTTTTTATGTACACTGAGAGCATATGCACCAAAGACAAATTCCTTGTGTGTCCAATCACACTTGGCCAATAAAGAATTTTACTCTATTCTATTATGGAAGGCAAATTGCAGTCAGGCTTTCAAGATTTTATTAATACAGTCTATATCAAATAAATAGATTGTGATGTCTGGTACACATACACACATGACAATGAATAAAGTAATATTCTATCTCGCTAATCAACAGAAACATAGTCAACCTCGGAACCTGTACACTTAACATTTTGACTATAAAGTCAGTATAGTAAATCAGATATATGAAATAAATGTTAGAAGGTTATATAGTGCTGGGAATTAAACCATTTTGAAAAGGCTCTTGAGGGGTGCCTATGAAATTTGAAAGTGTATCTTTGAGGAAGGAGGGTAGAAAATGTATCAGCAATTTTGAACTTAGAAAAGAATACTCTGGACTATGCCATGGTTAAGTAAAATGATCACATATCTATTTGATTCATACTTTTATGAATGTATGGTTCAGTTAAAACAGCCCTCTTGGCCATCTCTCTGATTAGACCTGAATCAGATTGTTGCTTTTCATTTACAGCATTTCTGCCTTGCCTTGAATAAATGGTTGATCTTGTAGTGAACATTTGTTGTTGTTGTTAGTTGCAAAGTCATGTCCGACCCATCGCGACCCCATAGACAACGTTCCTCCAGGCCTTCCTGTCCTCTACCATCCTCTGGAGTCCATTTAAGATCACGCCTACTGCTTCAGTGACTCCATCCAGCCACCTCATTCTCTATCATCCCCTTCTTCTTTTGCCCTCAATCTTTCCCAGCATTAGACTCTTCTCCAGTGAGTCCTTCCCTCTCATTAGGTGGCCAAAGTATTTGAAGTGAATGTAGCAATAACAATAAACCTATATACCACTCCACCGTTCTTAACAGCCCTCTCTAAGCACTTTAAAGAGACATTGTGTTGGCCCTCAACAATCTGTATCTTCATTTTGTTGACCTCAGAAGGATGGAAGGAGTCAGTCTGCAGTGCTGCATTCTAACCACTGTGCCATCATGGTTCCTACAACATTTTGGTTATAGTCATAAAATCTAAAAGTGTAGCTGAAACTGCACTATTAAGACTTGATGAATATAGATGATGATGAATATAGATGATGATAATGATTAATCTCTTTTATTCATTAAACATGAAACTCAGTCAACTTCACATTTAAAAATGTTGTTGTTATTGCTATTGCTATTGCTATTGCTATTGCTATTGCTATTGCTATTG
>WNWU01000007.1:31246498-31268605 GCA_012654045.1 Ptyas mucosa
TATTGCTATTGCTATTGCTATTGCTATTGCTATTGCTATTGCTATTGCTATTGCTATTGTTATTGCTATTGCTATTGCTATTGCTATTATTATTATTGGTTAATCTTTAGTGAGATTCACAGCCTTTGAGGCTGGTTAATAGCTCAGCAGCTCGAGTCAATAATAATAATAATAATTATTATTATTATTATTATTGTTGTTGTTATTATTATTATTATTATTATTATTATTATTATTATTAAATTACCTTATAGGAAAGATGGGCAGCAATAAACAACCAACCAACAAACATATTAATTGACAGGACCTGGGAAACAACAGCATTGGCTCATTGCAAACATTATACTTAACAAATGGAAATCCAAAAGCCTAGTGATAAGAGAGGGACCCCAATTGTCCAGGCTAATGGTCTGTGGCCTCCTATATTATTCATAAATTCTGCAAAATGTAACTTTATTTAAAGCAGCATCTGGAATGTGTGTGTGTGTGTGTGTGTAGTATATAATGTATATGTATCTAGATAGATAGATGAGAAAGAGAGGGGGGGGAGACTATGGAGCATTTTTATATCATAATTTGCATCAGAGATCTATTTATTCAGTCTTTTTAAACCAAATGGTGCAATATAAGAATTGTGAATTATCCTTACTTCCATAAATGTCTTTCTTTCTCTTCCTATATGTCTCAAATACGGAATGTGTGGTTTCATTAAATAAAGAGCGATTGACCAACGTCTTAAATTTATATCCTTTCTTAAGTGCCTTGCTGGATCGCAGCCTTAGTCAATACGCAAGACTAAAATTACTTATCACTGTTTTTCAAATTCTTTCTGTTCCAAGTATCTACTTAAAGAATCTCCTAGACCTAGAGTAACCAGTTTGCTTTTCTTACCAAAGTTAAAAGGGAAAGGTTAGTCCAAATGAAAGAAGATACTAATATCTCTCTCTCTCCCTCCCTCCCTTCCTCTCTCTCTCCCCCATACACACACATACAAACACACATCATAGACTAGATAGCTAAGGGATACAAACTCAACAATTGATTACTATAAAGGATGTGACTCTCCTAAAATCACCTCAGATGTTTTTAGAAATTATTGCAAATATCTCCCAAATTGTGATATATCAGTAATTACATGAAAGCTTTTTAAGAATGCAAATAGCTTTCCATTAAAGGCTTACCTACAATATACAACTATTTGAGCACTGGGTTCTTAATGTTCCCTGAACTTGTTTTCCTGTAATTTCATTTCAACAGTAGGTTGCATCGTTAGTGTATAAGAAAATGGGATTTGTTGGTTCTATTGTCCTGCCAGTCTTGGTTGGGATATGGTTTCCTTCTTGATGTACTGTATCCTTAATTCAACTATGTTTTTCCTCTATGATTGCTTCTCTCATGCTGTTTCCTCCTTATCTGATGTTGACTACTATGGAGGATGTGCTCGGGGCTATTTGCTTCCTTCCTTGAGTTTTGATTACATCATTTTAATGTAAGTAGATGGAGTTTATCTCTATGTGTTTGCTGATAGCACATGACTTGCAGACAGTTTACTAACTAAGATTTCCCAAAACAGGAAATTGGTTATCTTTATAATATCTAGCAACACAGAGGACAGCCACATAATATAACATCTAGCAGCACAAAGGATAGTCCCACAACTTCATTAAAACGTGCTTTGCTCTGGAACTCATTGCAACCAGTTGTCATAACTAATGAAAAATATAATTCTTCCATAGATCAAAAACATCTCTGAGACAATCTCTTGGTATCAGACTCTTGGTATCATTGTAAAACAGAAAGAAACAAAAACAAAAGTCCTCCAAAACATTGTAAGCATCCAGTAATCAAAGAAGAAAAAACAGGAATCATCTAGTACAACATCCAATGTAAGAATTGCAACAACTATTAAAGGTAAAGGTAAAGGTTTCCCTCGCAAAATATGTGCTAGTCATTCCTGATTCTAGGGGGGCTCAACTCTGTTTCAAAGCCAAAGAGCCAGCGCTGTCCGAAGACGTCTCCGTAGTCATGTGACCAGCATGACTAAACGCCAAAGGGGCATGGACCACTGTACCTTCCCACCAAAGGTTTTTTCTACTTGCATTTTTATGTGCTTTCGAACTGCTAGGTTCAGAAGATGTCAGAAGATGTCTCCATGGTCATGTGGCCAGCATGACTAAATGCCAAAGGCACACGGAACGTGGTTACCATCCCACCAAAGGTGGTCCCTATTTTTCTACTTGCATTTTTACGTGCTTTCGAACTGCTAGGTTGGCAGAAGCTGGGACAAGTAACGGGAGCTAACCCCGTTACACAGCACTAGGGATTCGAACTGCTGAACTGTCAACCTTTAGATCAACAAGCTCAGCATCTTAGCCACTGAGCCACCACGTCCCACACAATAACTGTTATGTAGGACAAAAAGGTAGAAGACTGGCAGAACACAACCATGAACATCAACTGGTAGTCATAAGACATGATGATAATTCTTTAATCTCTCAACACATTGACAAATTCAATCACAATTTCAATTGGGAAATTTGGCATTCTAGACCACACCAAATCCCCGAATGCTAGGGAATTCTTGGAAACTTGGCATTCAGACTAATCAGTCATCAAATATGCATAGAGGTAAACCCCATCTACGTATACCATTTAAAAGATGACAATCAAAAAGCAGGCAGGCAGGCAGGAAGGCAGGAAAGAAGGAAGGAAGGAAGGAAATGAAACATCCCAGAACACATCCTTCCTGGCAGCCCACACCAAGATCAGCAGAAACAGCATCAGATCAATCATGGAAGTAGCAATACCCTAGTCAAGGAACCATCAAGGTATAAAATACCCTCCTACCAAAACTTGCAGGACACATTACCATATATAAAGGAGCAATTAACTTTAATTTTCCATTCACTGATGATGTTATCTATCCTAGTAATGAAACATCTGCAGAAAAACAAGCAGAGAAGCTCAAAGAATACCAAGAATGCAACACTTCAACCCTGAGCTACATATATTCTCTATTACTGGGATTACCTGGGTATATTTTAGCCTGTTCCAAGGTAGTGTTCTGCCAGTGTGCAAGTTACTGTCTAATATTAGTAGGTCTTCTAAAATATTTCCAGGTTTCAGGGTGTCATGGCTTGACATATCAACAGAAAAGATTCCCTGAAGTTTGAAATGGATTGTTGTTGTTTGTCGCAAAGTCATGTCCAACCCATCGCGACCCCAAGGACAACGTTCCTCCAGGCCTTCCTGTCCTCTACCATCCCCCGTAGTCCATTTAAGCTCACGCCGACTGCTTCAGTAATTCCAGCCAGCCACCTCATTCTCTGTCATCCCCTTCTTCTTTTGCCCTCAATCGTTCCCAGCATTAGGCTCTTCTCCAGAAGGTCCTTCCTTCTCATTAAGTGGCCAAAGTATTTCAGTTTCATCTTCAGGATCTGGTCTTCTAAAGAGCAGTCAGGGTTGATCTCCTCTAGGACTGACCGGTTTGATCGTCTTGCAGTCCAAGGGACTCGCAGGGGTCTTCTACAGCACCATAGTTCAAAGGCCTCAATTCTTTGGCGCTCAGCCTTCCTTATGGTCCAACTTTCACAGCCATGCATTGCAATTGAAATGGATAGTTACATATATTTAAGTTGTTGTAGTCTCTTCACTTCATTCTCCTCCACACAAATTCAAATTTCCACTGTCCTCCCTTAAAAGAGCTACTTTAATTTTATTAGTAGTGCACAATGTTTTATCTGAGCCAAAAAAAATAGCAGCTAGCAACAAGAGTTGATTAATTTTAATGATTGATAATTGTTATATGCTTTTTGATATATGCTTTTTTTAGTATTTGTGATTATAGCTTTGGAAACAGTTTTGGCATAAACAAACTAGATATAAAAATGTAAAATAATATATCCTGGATCAATTTTCAGAAGATTAGAAAGTAGCACTCTGGTACTGATAAAATGTACTCAACATGAGTAAAATGAGCTAAAGGTATTTATGAGCCAAACATCAATTCTTGATTTTCCTCTTGGTACAATACCTGTTGAATGGCATGGCATTCTCTCTTCCCTTTGGCATATAAATTATCTATTTGGAATTAATTTAAACTTATAATGTGAGCCAGTTTATTGTAGTGGTTGCTGGCCTAAAAGCCAGGAGACTGTGAGCTCTAATCCTACCTGAGTCATGAAAGCTGACTAGGTGACTTTGGGCCAGTCACTCTCTCTTAACACAACCCATCTCACAGGGTTGTTGTGAAGGGAAAATAGGAAGAAGAAGGATTATTATGTAAATTCAATATCTTGAGTTACTTAGAAAGTAATAAAAGCAGTAGTGGGATTCAGCTGGTTCAGGCCAGTTTGAGCGAACCAGTAGTTAAATTGCTGGCTGCCACCCTCTGCCCTGTCCCACCCCTTCCAGGAGTCCCCACGCACCCCATTTTGGCTCCCAGGTAAGTGCAGGGAGGCCTACTAGGCCCAAAATGGGGCATGGGGGTGTGGCATGGTCTCCCAGAGTCCATTTTTGCTCCCAGGAGGCTGCAGGGAGGTCTCCTAGACCCAAAACTAGGCATTGGGCAGGCGGCGCATTCCCCCCCCCCCTGCATAGCCCATTTTTGCTCCTGGGCAGGTGCAGGAGGCTGTGTACTGCCTGTCACACCCCCTGGCCACGGCCACCATGGCCACGCCCACCCAGCTGGTCATTAGGGCAGAGAAATGATTATTAATTACTTGAATCCCACCACTGAATAAAAGCATGATAAAAATCTAATAAATGCAGATTAGGACATATTTGCTTCAGACTGCACAAATCCCTAAATTTTTTGATAAGGAACTTGACTCAAAAGAAGAAAAGGGAAACTAAATGTTTTTTTAAAATGTGAAAGTAGGTACAATTCTGTTTCTTTTTAATGAATAGAATAAAACAGAATAGAATAAAACACCCTATGACTAGCACTGAAGAGAAATAAACAATTTCAGTTTTGTCTGCGGCTTTTTGGGATGGTTTTTGGTTCATCTGGTTGAATACTGGAATCTCTACCTGGAAATACCTCTCTGAGACAGTTTTCTCACCACTAGGCATTATCCATAAAGGCTATGATTACAACTCCTGGTTTGGAGTTCTAAGAATTATCACAGAAAGTGTTAATAACCACTTGATAAAACCACACTTGGAATATTGCATCCAGTTTTGGTCACCACGATACAAAAAAGATGTTGAGACTCTAGAAAGAGTGCAAAGAAGAATAACAAAGATGATTAAGGGACTAGAGATTAAAACATATGAAGAATGGTAACTGGAATTAGGTATGTTTAATTTAATGAAAAGAAGGACAAAGGGTAATATGATAGCAGTATTGCAATATTTGAGGGGCAGCCACAAAGAAGAAGAGGTCAACCTATTCTCCAAAGCACCTGAAGGCAGAACAAGACTGTAGAAAAGCAAAGCATCAAACAGCTTGCTGATATATAATAGGATTTTATGCATCATCTACTTCTGTAGATTCAAGTTGGTTCATAAACAAGGAAAATATAGTTTTATTAAAGCTGGAATGGTTAGAAAAGCTAGCTATAATTAAATGGCTTTTGGCCCAGGTTTTCTGCCACATGTCATCATTGGGATTGAAGTCCATGGAGTTGGAAGGCTATAATAAATTTTACAAATATAGAAATAAATAATGTTATTTCTATTTTAATTGAAGAAGTAAAATTATTAGTAAATAATACTTTATTGCTTCATAATATATAACAAAATAAAAATATATAGAGCGGATCTCATCTGATTCATTTGATTAATTTTATCTGTTTTCATTTTTAATTTTAATCAGCTTTGGTCAGCATCGCTTTTGATATCAGAATATGGATCTCTCTGTGTTTAATTAAGGATGTAAAGTTACCTTACCAATAAGGTAAGCAGTAAATATACACATTCCACTCAAATAGATTATTTAAAAAATAGTCTGCTCATACTGACACTTTGATTTTTTTTTCATTAAATGAAAGTGTAAACATAAAAAGTGTATTACTTGTATAGTTTAAATCTAAGTAACATTGAACAAAAACTCCTCTTTCTTTCTCTCTCTCTCTCTCTCTCTCTCTCTCTCTCTCTGTCTCTCTCTGTCTCTCTGTCTCTGTCTTTCATGGTTTAAGGGCTCTAGTGCAGAAACTTAGAAAAGTCCATAGATTTGCACAAAATGCCCCACCTACAAAAAAAAAAGAAAAGAAAAGTTAGGTAAAAGTTCCATTCGCACATATATGCTAGTCGTTCTCGACTTTAGGGGGCGATGCTCATCTCTGTTTCAAAGCCGAAGAGCCAGTGCTGTCCAAAGACGTTTCCGTGGTCCTGTGGCCGGCATGACTAAATGCCAGAGGCTCACGGAACACTGTTACCTTCCCACCAAAGGTGGTCCCTATTTTTCTACTTGCATTTTTTACATGCTTTTGAACTGCTAGGTTGGCAGAAGCTGGGACAAATAACAGGAGCTCACCCCATTACGCAGCACTAGGGATTCAACCACTGAACTGCTGACCTTCCAATCGACAAGCTCAGCGTCTTAGCCACTGAGCCACCACATCCCTATAGAAAAGTTACATTTCAGTTAAAGGACTGCAATCCTATATTCAGCATAAGCTTACATGCCAGTAAGGTCAAAGACAGCTAAAGTAACATGATTTTGAATGAAATAAAGTGAGTATTGCCTATATTATGGTAAATTAGGAAATTGTAATGGGAGAGGGATACTTTCATTGGATTCAATAACAACTTTTCTGCATCAGTATCTCTCGCCTATTCCTGGTTGGAGAGTAAACATAAAACTTAAGGGATGTTTTTGTTACAAGATCGAATTGTAAATAGAAGTCAAGATAATTTAGACAAAGATGTAAGTTTAAGGTACAGATATTTAGACGTGGAATTTGTGTAAAGGGGTTAAATAGGCTAGAGATACCGATGCAGAAAAGTTCTCATCTGACTTTTTTGTTTGCAAATGTTATTCTTTGCAGATAAACAAATTCAAATGAAAATTTTCAGTATCAACCTTCCTTGCTCCTTTCTTCCCTCCCTCCTTCCAAAATATATTGAAAAATGTTTTCTTGCTTTTTGCGACTCCAATGGCCACCTAGAAAAGACAATGTAATTCATCATGTTCACTTCAACTGTTCAGGTTAAACCTTTTAGAAAATGCTGCAGGGAGTTACGCAACATAATTGCCCCAGCTCTATGGCTCACTCTTTGATTTGTCCACTTCTAATCCAGTTATCGCTGTGAGTAGATTTTCCCAAGAGCTCACATTACTACAGACTACCCCAAAACATTAATTTAGTGCACAGTTTAAGTCACTGGGGATAAGCAATTATCCCCAAACATTGTCAATATAGTGGCACAAGGAGGTGGGAAGAAGGAGAATTAAACAAATTTAAAACAAGGTTAAAACTTAAATTCCATGATTAGAGTGAAATGAGGTACATTCCTTTAACCATTTGACTGACAAATTGAAGGCTGATATGTAAATGATTATATATGCTACAAATTATCACAGATAATTTCTGTGTCTACTTCTTCTCATTCTGTTTGATGGGGGGAAATGCTTTAGGTAATATTCAAGGAAGGGAATTCACTCTTTTGAGTAGAATATGTTCTTATATTTATTTATTCATTTTTATTTATTTATTTATTTAGTTTGTCAAATATGTATGAGATAACAGGTATAAGTATAAACATGGACATGAGCCCCTTACAGACCTCTTGGGAATGGGGTGAGGTCCACGGTAGACAGTTTAAGGTTGACGCTATGGGGGTTTGA
Organism: Ptyas mucosa; assembly: GCA_012654045.1. Taxonomy (NCBI): domain Eukaryota; kingdom Metazoa; phylum Chordata; class Lepidosauria; order Squamata; family Colubridae; genus Ptyas; species Ptyas mucosa. Next base: position 31,254,291 of record WNWU01000007.1, read on the forward strand.
GGAAGTAACAACGAGTAAGGTAGAGCATTCCAGGCCTTGACCACTCTGTTGCTGAAGTCGTATTTTCTGCAATTGAGTTCGGAGCGGTTTATCTTGAGTTTGAATCTATTGTTTGCCCGTGTATTATTGCGGTTGAAGCTGAAGTAGTTGTTGACAGGTAGGACGTTGTAGCAGACAATTTTGTGTACTATGCTTAGGTCAGACCATAAGAGACATAGTTCAAGGTTGTCCAAGACCAACATTTCAAGCCTGGTGGCATAAGGGATTGTATTGTGAGTAGAGGAGTGGAGTACACTTCTCGTGAAATACCTCCGGACCCGTTCAATTGTATTAATGTACGATATATAGTGTGGATTCCAGGCAGACGAACTGTATTCGAGGATTGGTCTGGCAAAAGTTTTGTATGCCCTAGCTAGGGCATCTCTGTTACCAGGGATAAAGCTTCTCAAAATTAGGTTAACAACTCTTAATGCCTTTTTGGCAATGCTGTTACAGTGGGCTCTGGAGCTTAGATCACTTGAGATGAGTACTCCTGGGTCTGTGACAGAGTGAGGTTCATCTATGTTAAAAAGTAACCAAGGGATGTGGAAATTTGTGAATGTACTTTCTTCAGCATATGATAATGTTCCCAGCAGTCTAGAGTCTCTCTGTTTCCTATGTTTCAATGAAAGTCTGTGGGAAGATGTTTCTACTGTTTGACTTTTCACTCAAATTACCAACAGGAAGGAATTTTTGAAGGAATCATTCAGAAGTTCTCCTTCCCCTGGAGAAATTTTGGAGAAATCATCCCAATTTTCCTTTCCAGAAATTTAGAGAGAAATATTTAATGTCATTTGTGTACAGATAACCAGTTCTACTTCTCTTTTGACTTTCCATAATTATCTTCTCTCCAAGGATTGGAAATGTGAAGCAAATACTAAGAATGGCTATTACATTAGTTAGTGTGGTCAAAGGCTAGTCAGAGTTGGGACCCTCCCTAGAATTGTCTGAAAGATGGATGGCCATATAAATGTTTTGAATAAATAAATGGAGTCAACCCTGTCCTCCCTGTGACTGCCCCTCAAGTACCAGAAGAGAGCTATTGTGTCACCCCTAATCTTCATTAGGTTAGACATACCTAGTTTCCTTAACCATTCCTCATATAGTTTAATCTCTAGGCCCCTTATCACAAGGCTCAAAGGGACCTTGGAGGTCTTCTAATGCAACCCCCTGCTCAAAACTCCACTTTCTTAGAGTCTTGCAAAAAAACAAAGTGGAGCAACAATTGATGACCTCCTTTTACCAGTCCACAATAGAAAGTGTCCTCACTCCGTGCATTATAGTGTGGTATGCTGGCTTGACAGCCGCAGATAGAAAATCATTACAGAGAGTGGTGAGCACAGCACAAAACATTGTGGGCTGTTACCCTGATACCACTAGATGAGATTGTTAGGGCTCACTGCCTTAGAAGAGTGAGGAAAATCCTCAGGGACGACTCACACCCTGGTCAGCACTTCTTCACCCATCTACCAGGGGTGAAATCCAGCAGATTCTAACAGGTTCTGGAGAACTGGTAGCGGAAATTTTGAGTAGTTTGGAGAACTGGCAAATACCACCTCTGGCTGGCTCCAGAGTGGGGTGGGAATGGAGATTTTGCAATATCCTTCCCCCAAGACAGGAGGAAATGGAGATTTTGCAGTAACTTTCCCCTGGAGTGGGGTAGGAATGGAGATTTTGCAATATCTTTCCCCTGCTACACCCACCAAGCCACACCCACAGAACTGGTAGGGGGAAAAAAATGGATTTCACCCTTGCCTCCTACCATTGGGGCAGGAGATATAGAAGCATAGGCAGCTGCACAAACATGCTGAAGAACAGTTTTTATCCGTGGACTGTCAAACTCCTGAATGAAAAATAACCACAACAACATAGTACAGTTGACTTGCGGGGCCGGCGCGATGTGCAGTACGTTCACATGGTGCAACAGGATTGGGTGTTTGTTAGCAGCATTCACTGGGATAGGGATTTTCTGTCTTTCACTGTCAGTTGTATTGTGTTGGGGTGGGGGGGTGCACGAAGGGAGACTCAGCCAATGTCATAGTACTCATGTTGTACTCTGACAATAAACGTTTGGATTGAATTGAATTGAATTGAAGACAGGAGTTCTTATACCATTACAGAGAAATGTTTGTCCAGTCTTTAATCGCTCTGCCTTTAACTTCCAAAGTCCGTGCTGAAAGCATCTCATTAATAATAACATTTTTCATTGATAAAGTTCTGTTTTCTTTTTGTGGAGAACATAAGTATGAGGAATAACAGAGCTCTCCAATTTCCTTGTGTATTCACCTTTATGCAGCAACATTTCAATGTTAAGTCTTTGCTTTCTTTTTTCACCCTCTCTCACTCTCTGACACTTGAAATAGTATACGTTAAAAACGGTGGTATAATTATCATATGATATCTAACAAAACACTTCCTATGAAGGTTTAAATATTTTTATTTGCAGAGTGCAGATAGATAGATAGATAGATAGATAGATAGATAGATAGATAGACAGACAGACAGACAGACAGACAGATAGTATCCCACATAGAACATTATTCAAGTCCCATGTATACATTTACTTAATTTCAGGATGAATCATCTCAACAAAAATTTGCAATTTGTCACCAGACTGTGATCTTAGAAACATGGCTGCAATGAACTAGATGAAAATTAACCAATGGAATTTTAATCCAAACAGATTATCAGGACTATTAAATCTAGTTCCTCAAACTGGACACGTTCGATTTAATATGTTCTCAAAACTAAGACTCATCACTGTCATGTTTCGGGGTACTTCAATACAGAGGTGGGCTTCAAAATTTTTAGCAAGGGGTTCTCTGCCCGATTGCTGGATGGGCATGGCCATGGTGGGTGTGGCCTAGTCAGCCTCCTGCACCACATCGGGGGGGGGGGTTGCTCTCCCCGGGCTCCAGAGACTTTCCTTGAGCCTCCGGGAGGGCGAAAATGGCCTCCCTGGGCTCTGGAGCCCCTCTGGAGGCTGGAAATGGGCCCATTTCCCAAACTTCTGGTAGGCCCGTTTTTCACCCTCCCTGAGTCTCCACGCATGCCCTCGCTTACCTGCATCCAAAATGGGCCGCGTGGTGACTCCTGGGAGGGGAGGAGTGGGAGGGGCGGGGCCAGCCAAGAGTGAGATTTGGGGGTTCTCCGAACTGTCCAGAATCTTAGCTAGAGGTTCTCCCAAATCCCTGAGAACCCCCAGCAGCCCATCCCTGCTTCAATATACTAGGGAGGGGAAAAAAGAAAAGGAGTAAAATCTCAAGTACATAGCATGCTAATGTAGTCTATTGCATTAAGATATACAGTACTACATTAGTTCTTATATTACACAGGCTTTTATCCAAGGCCCTAAAATACTGTAAAATATTATAACATTTATTTGAGGACGAGAAGCTGATTTGAATTGACCTAGCAATAAATAATGAGAAGAGAAACTGGACACTTACATCTATGGAGCTTTCTTAACTGATAAAATCAATTCAAGAAAAGAATTTGGGTGTCTCTACGGTATTAGATTATCTTCATTACACGCAGACGTGCTTTTGCTGAATCAGTTTTAGTTATATGTGGTATCGTATCAATTCCAGGAAAGAAAAACAGAACTCGTATAATCAAAACATTGCGAATCTGAAGTTGAGATATAGAAGATGCATATAACATCATTAAAAACCTGTAACTGGGACAGATCTCAGCTTTTAAAAATACTCAACGAGCAGTTTTCTGAAAAATAGGCTAAAATTCAAGTCCAGTTGTAAAGGATGATGGCTAAAATATAAGAGAAAGAAAGAAAGAAAGAAAGAAAGAAAGAAAGAAAGAAAGAAAGAAAGAAAGAAAGAAAGAAAGTTCATGATTATGAAAAATAGGAGTCAATACTGTAATATTGCATAGACCATGCATTAGATCAGACAGAAAATTGGATATTGATATAGCTATTCTGAAGAGTCAATAAGCTTTTTGATGACTGATACCTTCAGGCCGGCTGGTAGTATCAATTTCACTATTTGGAAACTAGAGAAAGATACTGTAATGCAATATTCTCTTTGTGGCATCCTTAAGAGTAACCCTAGCTCTGACAACTAGCAAATTGCCCAGACTCTAGGGTTTTTATTAATGTCTCTTTAGTAGTAATGCAATGAACAGAAAATTAATCCTTCTTTGTCTTTTTTTATATGCCAGTAATAGATTTTAAAAATACAGAATAAGAATAGTCAATTAAAAGAAGATTTTTAAAAGATGCAAATAATAGAATAAAGTTGGGTCATGGTTTTGCAAAAATATGCTCAGCAGGTAAATTCTATCAACCTGAATCTATGAGCTGATTTTCTATTAATTAAAATATTCAAAGATATATGCAACCCAAAACAATAAACACATCATGTTGGTTTTCAAACAAAAGGAACAACACCTAGAACAATTTTCCATTAATAGTGTCTCTAGCATTCCCTAGTTTAGCAGAACAGATAATACTACTGTATTTTTAGGAGTACAAGACAATTATTATTATTATTATTATTATTATTATTATTATTATTATTATTATTTTATTTCTATACCGCCCTTCTCCCGAAGGACTCAGGGCAGTGTACAGCCTATTAAAAGCACAAGACAACATCAATTAAAATTATTTAAAATTATTAAATAGTTTTGGCTGAATTTAAAACCCCAAAAATTTAAAATACCCAATTTAAAATTATTACGTTGATAGCCCGGCCTGGTGGAACAGCAGGGTCTTAAGGGCACAGAGAAATACCCAGAGGTCGGAGATCTTACGCATTTCTGGGGGCAGTTCATTCCACAGGGCTAGGGCTCCCACAGAGAAGGCCCTCCCCCTGGGTGTCACCAGCTGACATAACTTGGCCGATGGCACCCTGAGGAGCCCCTCTCTGTGGGAGCGAACTGGACGGTGGGAGGCTATTGGTGGCAGAAGTCGGTTTCGAAGGTACCCGGGTCCTATGCCATGGAGCGCTTTAAAGGTGGTGACCAACACCTTGAATCCACCCGGAAGACCACTGGGAGCCAATGCAGCTCACGCAGGAAGGTGTCACGTGGGCAATTCCCCCCCAAAAAAGTGGGTGGAAATGTCTGTGCATCTTATACAGCGAATGTTTTTTTAAGTTTTTTTATTTTATTTTATTTTATTTATATGCCGCCCTATCTCCGTAGAACTCAGGGTGGCTCACAACAATAAAATATCTGAATAAAAGCATGTTAAAATACATGTTAATCTCCCCCCCCACCCTAGTCCAGGCTGAACAGCCATGTCTTTAAGTTGCGGCAGAAGGTGCGGAGGTCAGGGGCCAACCAGAGCCCCAGAGGAAGTTGGTTCCAGAGGGTGGGAGCACCCACAGAGAAAGCTCTGCCTCTAGGGGTCGCCAGTCGACACTGTCTAGCCGACAGCACCCTGAGTAGGCCATCCCTGTGAGAACGCACAAGGTGATGGGGAGCTTTTGCTGGTTGCAGATGGTCTGACAAATATCCTGGACCTAAGCCATGTGGGGCTTTATAAGTCATCACGAGCACCTTGAATCTCACCTGGGGGGCAACCGGCAACCAATGCAAGTCACACAGGAGAGGTGTAATATGGTTGTATCGGGAACCACCCATCATGACCCGCGCGGCTGCATTCTGTACCAGCTGAAGCCTCTGGATGGTCCTCAAGGGCAGGGAATGCTGCTGAAGCCTTGCCCACCTGCCGGCACCCACCGTTTGGCCGTTTTCAGCCTCCACATGTTGGGTTTTTGAACTGTGTGCATTGCATTTTTGGCCTCCACACGCTCAATTTTAGACCCATTCCAGGCTGCGGGGATCGTCACAGCACATTGCAACTAATCACCGTCTCCACACGTCATGTTTTCTGTCTCTGTGCGTTCTGTTTTCTGTCTCTGCATGCACCATTTTTGTTTTTGGCCAGTTCCTGATAGTGGGGATTGGTGGCAGCGGCAGGGAATGGGCCAAAAATGGGGCGTGCAGAGGCCAAAAACATGACATGTGGAGGTGGAGATTGGTGGCAATGTGCTGTGGTGATCAAAGCAGCCTGGAATGGGTCTAAAACACGACGTGCGGAGGCGGCAATGGGCTGTGGTGATCCCACAGCCTGGAACAGCTGATTGGCAGTATCCCGGGATGCCGATCCAACTGCCAATCAGCTGCTCATGCTGAATCAGGCTGTGATAATGTGCTGAAGCTGACCAGGATGATTGCTGTTTGCTGCAAGGACACTAGTCAGATGAATACTGATGGATGCTGGTAGGCAGAGGCAGATTTTTTTTTCTTGTTTTCCTCCCCAAGAAGTGTGTCTTGTACTCTGGAGTGTCTTTTACTCTGAAAAATATGGTATTTTAAAAAAATCAGAATCTGAAATAATAGAAGTATTTATATCCAGTTAAAAAGATCTTTAATTAGGATCCCAAATTAATTGATTGATTGATTATTTACCATCAAATCATGATCAGTTCTTAGTAACAACATAGAAAGATTTTTTTTCCTATGATGATCTGACCCTGACTTGGTCTTTCTGGTCTTCCAATAGTGTATTCATTACAGCTGTAGCTGAGTCTATCCACCTTTGTTGCTGGTTACCCTCTTCTTTTTCTTTCCATCTTTCCAAGCATTATAGCTTTCTCCAGAGAGCTAGGTCTTTGCATAATGTGTCTGATGTAGGATAATTGAGCCTCATCATTTGTGCCTCAAGTGAGAATTCAAGGGTTGATTTGTTCAATATACATTGTTTTGTTTTCCTTCACTGGCTATGATAGTCTCAGGAGTCTTCTGCAAGACCAAAATTGGATTGGATTTCTGGTGTTAACACCAGAAAAACAATCAAGCAGTAAACAACATTCTAATCAAAAAAACTACCAAGAATAATATAATACCTCCACCAACCGTGACAGAGCAAGCTACCATAGATAAACAGAGACCAAACCCTTGCTCCCTTCTAGCGCTAAAAATGTTACCTTGTCTTCTTCTTCTTCTTCTTCTTCTTCTTCTTCTTCTTCTTCTTCTTCCTCCACTTCCTCTTCCTCTTCCTCTTCCTCTTTCTCCACTTTCTCCTCCTCCTCCTTCCTAGCATATTCCCACAGATGCCAGGTCCGCTTTTTGGATCATTGAACACCACTTTCCGTGGTCACCTCTAGGTTGATATTGATCACCTCCGGGTTGATATTGATGGTGTCTTGCCATCTTTGTTTTGTACACCCGCGAGCTCCCCGCTATTGGCTTCTAGTTGGTAGGCTGTCTTAGCACCAGTGGAAGGTGCTGCTCTCTGGACATATCCATACCAGCAGAGCTGGCCTTCTCTCATCTTCTTTGTAATTGGTGCCACACCAAAATGCTGTCAAATGATGTCATTTGTGATATGGTCAAGAAAGGAGATGCCCGATATCCAATGGAGCACGCGCATTTCCACAGCATGGAGATAGCCTTCGGTCCCTGTTGTTGCTGCCCAGCATTCAGTGCCCTACAGTGCAACAGGGAGGATGGTTGTCTTATAAATTTTAGATTTAAGATGGGTTGGCATTCATCCATCACATAACACACCAGTGAGTTCTCACCAATGCATCCAGGCTGTTACCTTATCCAGTAATGAAACATCTACAAGCAAATAACCAGGCTCAGAGAACACCAAGGACTCCACAGTTCAACCCCAAGCTACAAATATTATCTTCTATTGCTTCAATAAGCTTTCTTAATTTAAGAGGGCATGGAAGACTGAGGTATCCCAGAATGTGATGGGTAGTACAGATGGGAAAGTTCTCAATAATAATAATAATAATAATAATAATAATAATAATAATAATAATAATAATAACAACAACAACAACAACAACAACTATTATTGTTGTTGTTGTTATTATTATTATTATTATTATTATTATTATTATTATTATTATTATTTTATTTCTCTACCGCCCTTCTCCCGAAGGACTCAGGGCGCTGTACAGCCTATTAAAAGCACAAAGACAAAACATCAATTAAAAATAATTAAAATTATTAAGTAATTTTGGGTCAGATTTAAAACCCCAAAAATTTAAAACCCCAATTTAAAATCATTACATTGATAGCCCGGCCTGGCGGAACAACAGAGTCTTGAGGGCACAGTGAAATACACGGAGGTCGGAGATCTTATGTATATCCGGGGGCAGTTCATTCCACAGGGCAGGGGCTCCCACAGAGAAGGCCCTACCCCTGAGTGTCGCCAGCCGATATAACTTGGCCGATGGCACCCTGAGGAGACCCTCTCTGTGGGAGCGGACTGGCCGGTGGGAGCTATTGGTGGCAGAAGTCGGTCTCGAAGGTACTGGGGCCCTGTGCCATGGAGCGCTTTAAAGGTGGTAACCAACACCTTGAATCGCACTCGGAAGACCACTGGGAGCCAGTGCAGCTCGCGCAGGAGGGGTGTCACGTGGGCACAACGAGTTGCGCCCATAACCACCTGCGCGGCCACATTCTGGACCAGTTGGAGCCTCCAAGTGCTCTTCAAGGGGAGCCCCATGTAGAGAGCATTACAGTAGTCCAGCCAGGAGGTGACAAGGGCGTGAGTGACCGTGCGCAAGGTGCCCCGTCCAGAAAGGGCTGCAACTGGCAAATCAGGTGAACCTGATAAAAAGCCCCCCTGGCGACGGCTGTCATAGTTGCACACCTGCTTGTTAATCCAAATCTTAGACATTTTGGTTTCGTCAAACTTGTCAAAAGAATGGATAGAATTATATTGTGCACAAAACACAACAGAATATGCTTTGCAACAGGCATATTCTGTTGTCATGGAGAAGAACAACCTCTCTATTCATCAATGCAGTGAACGAAGTAGATAGTGCAGCCTATACTCAAATTTGTTTACCGGTTAGTATTGTACTGCACCACTTCCTTTTAAAATACAAACCTAATAAACGCAGAACACTTTGCCATATTTAAGTGCAGAATTAAAAAACATGTGTGGGTAAACGAATAAGCATAAATTCTTTATTGAGAAAGGAGGCTTGGAATAATAGAATCTCTGAGAGCTATTTCCACCCACCCATCACAATAGGAACTTCAGTGGGTCAACAAAGAACTGGAAATTAAAGAAGAATAGAAACAAACAGCATCTGCCTCTAAAGCAATGGAAGGATTATGTGCAAATAAATGCAATCACCACTTACAAGGAGCAGCAGACCTACTGTTTAATTCATTTCATTTCTGCCTTCAGGTGCAACAACTAGTTGTACTGATCTGCATCACCCACCGACATAAGTGGGTGCATACAAATATTAGTGATCTCTGAATGAGTTTGGGGTTACTTCCTGATACATCATTATTGAGACAATGCTTAATGCCAAGCCACAATTTCTTGTTCGCATGTTGTCAAATGTGGCCACTGGTCCAGAAAGTTTAGCACTGCTTGCGTTGCAATCAAATAAATATAATGTTTGGTTGATTTCTCACAACTCTGTAGCTCTAATACCTTTGCACTTGGAATCTAATGTAGTGTAGGAAGAAATATCCTTCTGGGTTCAGTTCCAAGTGGGGAAAAAGACACTGGAAATATAGACACTGCTTGGAAAGATGGTTTAATGGTGGACAGGATCACATGGTTTGAGTTCCTGAACAGAAAAAGGGAGAGATGCTGTGAGTACCCAGGTTTTATGCCCTCTCTGGCTTTGAACTTCCTGGGGCCCAGAAAGAGTATCCTGATTGGTTGTTACACTCCCAGGGGATGGGGGTCTTAGCTAGCCTTGCTGGCTGATGTAATCTTCCCAGGTGCCATGTGGTGAGTTTCTGTTGCTAGATGGGTCCTATTGTGTTGCAGATGATGATCCTTTGACAAAGGATTGGGTTTCTGTCTCTGGCCCATTGACAAAAGGGAGGGAGGCAGGAAGGTGGGAGCTGCTTTGTCTTTAAAACATGTTTCTCCATTTCTCATCCAGGGAAATATATTCTGCCTTTTTAATATTTCCTAAAATATTTCATTCTTCTAGGAAAAGGGTGGGTGCTAACTTCCTACAGTAGGACACCTTTGTTTACTTTCTGTATTCTCCTGCTAAGTATACCTTCCCATTCAGGACTTCTTTCTGCATAATTAGTCCAATACCTCTTTTGCTGCTTATGTACTTGTGTTTAGTAGTGTTCGTGTGCTAGCAGTGTTTTCATAATACTTCCCATATTCAAGAAACTTCAATTAATATTTTGTTTTCTTTACTTTTCCCCATCCACCATCTCTACAACCGGCAGCAACAGATCATGACATGCAATTAACATTCTTAATCTTTAATCTATATATAGTAAGCACTTTCAAACTGAATTTGGTTCATTAGTATCAGTTTTCAGACTGCATCCTTGACATTTCCTAATAAGATAAATGAAACATCAAAACTCTGCATCTAACTTGGCTCAAATCCTCTACATTTACTCAGTATAAAGGTAAAGGTAAAGGTTTTCCTTCCACATATGTGCTTGTCGTTCCCAACTCTAGGGGATGGTGCTCATCTCCGTTTCAAAGAGCCAGCGCTTTCCGAAGACATCTCCGTGGTCATGTGGCCGGCATGACTAAATGCCAAAGGTGCATGGAACGCTGTTACCTTCCCACCAAAGGTGATCCCTATTTTTCTACTTGCATTTTTTATGTGCTTTCAAACTGCTAGGTTGGCAGAAACTGGGGCAAGTAACGGGAGCTCACCCTGTTACATGGCACTAGGGATTCGAACCGCTGAACTGCCGACCTTTTGATTAACAAGCTCAGTGTCTTAGCCACTGACCCACTGCGTCCCTTTATTCAGTATAACTACAGCTTATATAGACCACATAAAAAGAGATTGCATTTAGTATTCTAGTTTCTTACATGCAAGTATGATTTCCATTTAACCAAAGGATGTTGGAAGTAGGAAAGCAGAAATGGGCAATGTTTACATTGAATTAGCTTTGCAGATTCAATAAGCATCACCAAGCAATGACACTGATCCTACACAAACAAATCACCCAGCAGATTTTCCAAACAAAACCAGAAACTATACAACACTTCACTGAAATATAGTTTCTACTAGCAACAATTCAGGACCAGTTTAAAAACATTTTAAGGGAAACATCTTAAGAAAGTTCAATATTTGTCAAGGTGTTTAAGAATATAAATATTATAAATGAATTTTAAATCTTCTTTCTATTTCATCACAGTTAACAACAGGTAGAAGTAATCCAATCACTAACCCTACTTAAAGAAATTCCTTGTTTGAAAGTAAAGGGGAAAGCAGTGAGATTTGGTGACTTATTTCAAATCAAATGTAAATATTGGAATGAATTGTAAATGAAATTTTAAGTACTCTTAAACTTTGATCTTTGTACTTGCTTGAATTCATGCTTATATGGGAGAATGAACAAAATTCAATTCACTACTTAGTTATTTATAGTCTTAAAGTTTTTTTTGCCATTTCTCTGTAGTGCAAGAGATAATGTAAAAAATCCTCCAGAAAAATAGAAGAAGCATAGAAATGTTAAACTAGGGCAGAAGTATTCAACTCTTATTGTCATTAATAGTAATAGCACTTAGACTTCTATACCGCTTCACAGTGCTTTACAGCCCTCTCTAAGCAGTTTACAGAGTCAGCGTATTGCTCCCAACAATCTGAGTCTTTATTTTACCAACCTTGTAAGGATGGAAGGCTGAGTCAACCTTGAGCCAGTGAGAATCGAACTGCCAAACTGCTGAACTGCTGGCAGAATGGCTAGATCCATTACTTCTGCAGGAATGAAATTTGGGGGAAATTTTTTTTTTTTTTTTTGCCATTTCAGTGTTGCTGCGCTGCTGCTCTTCAGTGTCATCCTGCTGCCACAGTCATTTGTGGTCATGTGATCCTCATTTTCAAAGTTCCCTTACAGTTTCCCATAAGTTGATGGGGAACCTGAAAGGAACTGAAATGATTTGACAAGCCTCCTACAACTCTTGCCATCTTTGCTTGAGGGAATGCTTGCAGGGAGAAAATCAGTGGAGAAATGGTCCAATCTCTCTGCAATTGCAACACACCACCACTCGCACACTCCCTCTCACTCTCCCCCCCCACAGCAGCAGCCACTTACTTGCCTGTTAAGAAGGGAAGGGAAGGGAAGGGAAGGGAAGGGAAGGGAAGGGAAGGGAAGGGAAGGGAAGGGAAGGGGGGACAGGAATATAGAAAGGGAGGAAGAGAGGGAGGGAGCGTGAGTCATGGCTGATATTTGAAAACTGATTATGAGTCATGGCTCATAGCCAGCCTAGTGATTAAGGAAAAAGGCTAGAAAGCCAGACCTATACTTGATTACTATTCACCTGCCTGGAACCCTCACTGTATTTCAGACATCAATACATTAGAGAGGGTCCAGAGATATTTTACTAGGAGAGTTCTCAAATCTTCTGCTCAAAATAAAATTCCCTATACCACCAGGCTTGAAATCTTAGAAAGCCTCAAACTACGTCGTCTACATTTCGACCTATGCTTAGGTCATAAGATTATTTACCAAAAAGTCCTACCTGTAAATGAATTCTTTAATTTCAACCATAATAATACAAGGGCCATCAATAGATTCAAACTCAATGTAATTTGCTCTAATCTTGATTATAGGAAATCTTCTGCAATAGAGTAGTAAATGTCTGATCCTGTTGTAAGTCTCTCTAATCCCCATACCTTTTACCTTAAACTGTCTACTGTGGACCTTTCACATTTCTTAAGAGGTTCCTAAGGGGGCGTGCATAAGCGCACCAGCGTGCTTACCGTCCCTGTCCTACTGTCCCCATTTATATGTAATCATTCTATGTGTTTATGGCTATGTTTTGCCTAGTCATATCCTTTTTTGTGTGTGCCAAAAAATTTTCAGGTGTCTATGTCTGTGTCTACTTTGTTACTTGTTTTCTTATTTGTTGACAAATAAATAAGAAGAATAAGAAGAATAAGGAGGAGGAGGAGGAAGAAGGAGGAGGATGAGAAGGAGGAGGAGGAAGAGGAAGAGGAAGTAGTAGTAGTAGTAGTAGTAGTAGTAGTAGTAGTAGTAGTAGTGGGAGACGGTGAATTCTAGTCTCATCTTAGCCAGCCAGGCCTTAGACCAGTGGTTCTCAACCTGTGAGTCAGGACCCCTTTGGGGATCGAACGACCCTTTCACAGGGGTCACCTAAGACCATCTGAAAACACATATTTTCAATGGTTTTAGGAATAATTTTATGGTTGGGGGTCACCACAACATGAGGAACTGTATTAAAGGGTCGCGGCATTAGGAAGGTTGAGACCCACTGCCTTAGACAGTCATTTTCTCTCAGCCCAACTCATCTCACTGGGTGGTTGTTGTGGAGAAAATAGGAAGAAGAATCTGTGTTGTATATGTTCACTGTCTTGATTTATTTATAAAGTAATAAAGGCGGGATACAAATAAATAAATAAAATGCTCCCTAACTAGATGGCAAAGTGGGAAGATGGCTCTCTATTATTTTGTCTAGTTACAGACTGTTCTCTGCCACCTCATCTCATCTTTCTCATTTATGAGCACACTCCCAAACAAGACAAGATACTGTAGCTGTCAGCATTTTATTTTCCACAAATACCTCTGGTGCCTGTGTGAATTCCACATAATTACTTGGAAATATCTGTTGGGCTTGAGACTGGTTTTTCTTTACATCATGCTGATTGCTTATTTATTTTTGCTTTTAAAGAAAAAATATAAAAGCTAGTGGTACAGGAAACCTTTCCATATAATATACAGTATATTATAAAAGTAGATGGGGGAGCCTGTTGGCCACCTAGAAATATTTAGATTGTTTTATTGGCACCCAGGAGAAACTTATTGAGGATATATTAAAATTACATACTAAGGAGGCAGAGTCAAACTCCATTATCCTCGTGTACATTTTTAATACCTTGAGATTTTCTTTTTGCCTAAGGCTACACATTTAAGGTGCCTCTTAGGTAAGTCACTGTGGAATCACTTTTATTTATTACACTAAAAGGAAGTATGGGATGGGGAATCGCAGGTGGAAAAAAAAAACATATCAGTGGAGAACATAGGAAGGGTGAGAGAATAATAATAGGAAAGTTCATTGTTGCTCAGCATTTGAGAAAGCCTGAATTGCTGAATTTTCTCTGTTTCGAAAATGCCCTGAACAACAAAAGGTGGTAGAAGGGAAAGGGATGGCAATCTGACTCATCCACTTAATTTAAAGTTTGTCCCATTGCAGAAATTTTAGGGAGAATAAACTTTTTAAGGTTTAATAATGAATGTGTAAGGGGAAAATAGGTAGAGGATGGATGGATGGATGGATGGATGGATGGATGGATGGATGGATGGAT
>WNWU01000007.1:31276744-31303393 GCA_012654045.1 Ptyas mucosa
AGGAAGGAAGGAAGGAAGGAAGGAAGGAAGGAAGGAAGGAAGGAAGGAAGGAAGGAAGGAAGGAAGGATTTTAAAATGGATAGAAAATTTAAATCACAATCCCTATAGTCCGACTTCTTTGGATGCTCACCATATCACCTCTTTCTGTTTTGGTGAAAATTACACACACACAAATCAGGCCATTACAATGCACCCTCCACTAAGTTAATATAATGGTTATAACAAATTCTATTGTTATTGACTTCTCAGCTTTGACCCTTTTATGCTTTCTTCCATTTAGAAAAATGTATTCTGGGTAACATCCACATTCTCCATTTTCCTGAAAAGTCTGACATCAAGTTTGAAAGTTGTTAGAAGAAAATTCTAGCCTAGATTTCTTCCTGTACCTACTCATTTTATTCTCACTGCAATATTTCAGTCTTGCATGATAGTTTCAATTTTTTAAATCTCCAACCCAACTGATTCTAAAATGTGAACAGGATCAGAAAGGATTGATTAATGAAGTCTTCGCAACCAGCTGTTCTCCAAATTAGTTGTTAGTTGGGAATACTAGAGTTTTATTCCCAACATATCTGGAAGACATGAGTTGGGGAAGGCTCCGTTACTGTACTTAGCACATAACAAGAAGGAAGATGATAGATTATACTACTTTCCACTCCATCAAAATTTATTTAGGATGGGATAGTTATATTTAGTCACATCTAATTTTGTTGTCAAAAAATGAACTCTTGTATGCTAAGACAGAAGTAAAGCCCAAGAATTATTAACGGCTATTGTTGCAAGGAAGAAGAGGGAAAGGGGGAGGGGGAGGAGGAAGGGGAGGAGGAGTGGGAGGGGAGAAGAAGGGGAAGGGGCGAAGGAAGGAGGAAGGGAGAGGGGGGAGGGGGAGGAGGAGGAGGGGAGGAGGAGGAAGTGGGAGGATGAGAAAGTGGGAGGGGAAGAAGAAGAAGGGAAGGAGAAGGAATAGAAATCAGTTAGAAAATTTGCTAGATATACATTCAAAAAAATAAATTTATTTCAAAGGACACGGAAGATGCAAGTTGACTTGGTTCATTTTGTGGTCAAACCTCTATTTTAGAAGTGCTAAAGCTAGTCGCTGCTTGCTTATACCAAATTATTGAAATGATAAAGAATTACACCATGAAGTTTGCTTTTGGTGGTACACAATTTGGCAGAAATCCTTTGTATCATTATATGTAATTAAATTCCAGTGAAGGCAATGAGACTTGAAAGTACATAGCTATACAGACAAAACTGCAGCCAAAGCTTTCATCATTAAAATATAGTTTTGTGCCATTACAGGGATCTGAAAAAAATTGCTTGCAGACACAAAATGTATGCAATTATAATAGTGGCTAGTGAATTCCAGAGTTGATGTCTCAGAAATCTAAAATTTATTACTTTCTTTTTCTCTTGCTCAGCTGCCTTTATGCTTGCCAGGCTGAGATCCAACCAACATGTACATAGGAACTGCTGAAAAGTCTACACATTAAACTAAAAAGTAGTGGGGAAAAGTAGCTCCTGTTGAATGCACATCTCTGATTCACAGGTTTGCAAACCAATGCCATATGAATGCATGCTTTTAAAAATTCAAAAAAATTCAACCTGGAAATAAGAATTTTTCTTTTTTCTTTTTTACCATTTTCTAAGTTTATTTTTATTTTTTATAAAAATGTCAAATCAATGCGTGAACAGTGTGGCACCTGGGCACCATACATTCCAGTACAAACAAACCTGATCAGATTAAACACTATTATTACATTCAATCAACTTATGAAATTCCCATAACAATACACAATACACATCTATATTACAATATATACTCGCGTATAAGCCGAGTTTTTCAGCCCGTTTTTCAGGCTGAAAAACACCCCCTAGGCTTATACGAGGGTCACGAAAAAAAATGACTTTTCCCCTGCAAGCTAGGAAACAGTGGGAGAACGGGGTTTGCTTACCCCACCCACTCCCAATCTATTGGAACTGCCTCCTGAGTTCCAGCTGATGGCTAGAGGAAAAAAAAACCTTTAAATTCTTGCGGTGGGGTTTCAAAGGCCCCCCCTACAGCTGATCAGGGTTAAAAGAAAACAAATGAGAAGATTGGTGCCAGCTGCAAAAAGGTGCCTGCTGCAAAGAGCACTTTTTTTTTTCTCCTTATGCTGAAACCAAAAGCGAAACTAAAACAGTTTGTTGGCTTTGCTGTTTGCTAAGGCAAATTTCTTTTCTTTTTCCTCATCAAAAAAGGTTGGTGCAAACAATGGGAAATTTATGGCAAATGGCAAAAGAGGGGAGTTCAAGATTTTAAAACACAAAAGAAAAAAAGCTCTATTTAAATAGGGAATTGTAATAATTGAGATATTATTAATTGTATATTGTGTTGAAAGCAGAAATGGTTAAGTTGTGGTTTGGAAGAATATTGGGGGAAATTATTTGGTTTATTATTATTGGTAAATATAATTAATTGATTTGTAAGAAATTGGATTGCATGGAAATATTTGGAATATTCATGTTCATATTGATTAATATACAAAAAAGATAGTTATATAACTGATTTATATTAAAATGTTGAATTTGTATTAAACAACTGTAATATTACATAATTAAGCAATGTGAGGATTGATATAAAAATAGATGACAATGGGAAGGGGTATAGTATAGAATAGAAGTGAAAAATTAAATTTGATTAAGATTAGAGATGAGGATGAAGGGTAATATTGGTTTTTTAAAAAATAGATGAGGAATAAATATGGCAAAAAGGAAGTATAGAAATTGTAAATTTAAATGAAATGACTAAACACTGTTTAAATTTGTGAACCGGCCAAATATTCTGTTCAAAGAAAATACATTGTATGTTTGTATGTGTGTTTCTAATTATTGCTATTTATTCATATTTGTTCTCTTTTATTCTTTAAAGTTTAACAATTCATTCTTTATCTTAATATCTTTATATGTGTTTGGGGTTGGTTTTTTTCCCTTTCATCTTTTTTATTGTACAGCAATCTTTCTCCTCAAACCTACCACCTCTTTTCTTTCCTTCTTACTTTCTCTTTCCCCCCCACTTCTCCTCCCTACTTCCTCTTCCTTTCTTCTTCTCCTCCTCTCTTCCTCCCTCTCTTTTATGCACATGGACTCCTTTTATGCACATGGACTACTCAGAGGGCTGAAAAAGTTATTTTTGACTGGTCCTCGCACTTGTGACCAGTCCTTGAACTTACGACTGTCCTCACATTTTACGTTTTGGCCCTATCTTGTTACCATGGTGAAGAGAAGCAGTTGTGAAATGAGTGACACCGTTTTTAAGAATGCTACAATGGGCATAAATGATGACCAGTCATAAATGCGAAGACCGATCAAAAGTGCGAGGACCTGTCAGAAATCACTTTTTTCAGCCCTTTGAGTAGTTCTTTTGTGCACATGGACTACTCAGAGGGCTGAAAAAGTTATTTTTGACTGGTCCTCACACTTGTGACCAGTCCTCGCACTTCTGACTCGTCCTCACACTTATGACCATCTTCACATTTATGTCCGTGCAGCATTCTTAAAACCATGTCACTCATTTCACAACTGCTTCTCTTCACCATGGTGACAAGATAGGGCAAAAACGTAAAATGTGAGGATAGTCATAAGTTTGAGGACTGGTCACAAGTGCGAGGACCAGTCAAAAATTACTTTTTCAGCCCTCTGAGTAGTCCATGTGCACAAAAGGACTACCCAGAGGGCTGAAAAAAGTGATTTCTGACAGGTCCTCGTACTTTTGACCAGTCTTTTTTTATTTTGAAATTTACCAGTAGCCGCTGCATTTCCCACCCCCCGACTTATACGTGAGGCAACAAGTTTTCCCAGTTTTTTGGGGGTAAAATTGGGGGTGGGTCGGCTTATATGCGGGTCGGCTTATACACGAGTATATACGGTAGGTTACAGTTTACCATTATTCAATTGTTCCACCTATTTCTCATTATTACTTTCATTTTATCAAATAAAAATGTAATACATTAATAGTTCCATTATTTCTATCTCTTACTCTAGCTTTTAATCATATGACCCTATATTAAAATTCTTTTTCTTTCTTTCCCGTCTAACTTCTAATCATGTCACCTGCCTTCAAAAAGAGAAAAAGAATAGAGAGGAAGAAATAGGAAAAGAAAATTCAAAACAGCAACCGAGAACAGGAAAAAATTTTCTGACTGTGAGAGCAATCAACCAATGGAACAGAAACTGCCTTCAGAAGTTGTGGGAGCTTCATCACTGGAAGCTTTCAAGAAGAGACTGGACTTCCATCTGTGAGCAATGGTGTAGGGTCTCCTGCTTGGGCAGAGGTTTGGACTAGATGACTTACAAGGTCCCCTCCAACTCTGTTAATCTGTTAAATAATTTTTCAATTTTTGTTTTATTTCATCAATAAATTTTAAAACTTCTTCCTTTTTCTCTTTCCACCTCAAGTGGAAGGAAAAAAAACAAACAATTAAATTGTCTACTTCTGTTTGTAAGCACCAACAGTCTTAAAGACTACCAATAGGTTACCCAAGGGCCAATGCAATTGATAGTAATCTTCAAAGATTATTGTAAATTTTTCCCCAATTACTTGTATAAGGATTATTCTCTATACTATTCATATTGTCTTGTATTTTCTGTTATGCACCAGTAGAGGCTAAACCAATTTCGTTGTATACATGATGTACAATGACAATAAAGGCTATTATTGTTGTTGTTGTTGTTGTTATTTTGTAATTTAGAGAATGTATTAAATACTATACACGCAGCTTAGATTGGTGAATTCTGGCCAGTAGAATCTCTCTAGACAAAATGAGAACATGAGATTCCCCAGCTATACTCTGGAGAGCTTTTCTTCATGAGGAGAACATGAGAAGTGAAGTTTTTGTGGGTAACTAGTGTCAGGCCCAAGAATAACACAAGGAGTTACTTCAGAGCGGTTTCTTTATTGTTGCTTGCTTATAGACAGAAATCTTGCAAGACTAAAGCATCTATCTGCATAAATACTAGATATATCCTGCAAACTGCTAGGAAGGGAGTCCCGCCTTTGCTCTTTTTCTGCATGTCAACAATTCCTCTCTTTGTTCCCTGGGAAACAGCCCTCGCTCCTATGACTTTGGTCCACGTCCCACCACACTTGTGATTCAAGAGGCTGGGAGCTTAGGGATTTTAATCACAACTGGAATACAAGCTTGCAATGGACATCAGGTTCGCAAAAGCCTCGCTTCCTTAATCACTATGATATGGCATCAATTTACAGTTAGGGAGAATTTTTCAGAATGTCAGCCATTCTTTCCAGATTAAAAAAGGGGAAAAAGTTATAAAGTATTCTAGCAAAAAAGCTTGATAGGGATTGGATGCAAGAAAGTTGGTCATCTCCTACATCCGTGATAGCGAACCTATGGCACGCGTGCCAGAGGTGGCACGTAGCGTCCTCTCTGGGCCCATGAGCCGTCCCCCCCCAGCTCAGCTCCGCCACACATGTCCACTCATCTCCTACTGTCCAGCTGGTCTTTGGGCCTCTGCAACGCAAGCATATGCAGGGGGCAGGGTGCATGTGGGGCATGCACATGCGGGGGGGCAGGTTGCATGCGGGGCTGCATGAGCATGCACAGAGGCAGGGTGCATGTGTAGTGGCTGCGCCTTGCATTTTGGGGGTTCGGGTGCATGCTTTGGGCATTCGATCTGGAAAAGATTAGCCATCACTGTCCTAAATCATGGGTGCAAATAAAATTATGTTGTATCTTCAAAGCAATTTGGTTGCTTTAGCTAAGCCAAGTTTTGGGCATAACATTGTATTTAAACATCAAATGAATTCATGCCATATGGCTCTTTGGACTCTGGCCCTTGTTGTGGCATTCAGGGACTCTGAAAAACTTGTACGATATCTCCATTGGAGCAGATTCTTATTCAGGCAAGTAGTAATGTTGGAGACACGTTTTGGAGATTTAGAAGTTTTCTTGCGGGTCTTTATAGCTTTTCTTGTTGCATTTTGTTTCTGAGGTTATCACTTTATTTGACACAAAGCTTGCACTGAGGGATCAAAGTGAAATATATATACAAACTGCTGAGTTAAAAGTTTCTCCCTCGCTTTTATTGCAGTAAAATATTCTGAAACACCTCATAATTCTTCTACCTGTTTTGTATTTGTTGAAGGGCTTCAGAGTTATAATCAATCTGCCAAACAAACATCATTAAAAGGGAAAGGCATTCTTGGTTCTTTGTGAAACCTTTAACTCACCAAGAGTTTGGGGGTGGGTGGTGGGGGAGGTGGACTCAGCATGTGCATGAAGATTAGCAAGGATTTATAATGGTAAATGTAATTCTTTCCTACTCATTGAATTGGTTAAAATTCAAGGTCCTTGAAATTGTATTATCTTTTGAATAAAAGAAAATAGAAAAGAAGATAAGTCTGTATATTAAACATTTTCTGCAAAGAAATAATACATCTAGCTCCTGAATTAGATATGAGACTGTGTGGCAGAAATCCTCATTAATGTGCAAAAATGAGGATCTTCTTGGTTCTACTACAAAATCTATGTTTAAATTTACAAAGTGAAAAGTAACCGAAAACTCTTCTTATGGGTTTATGTAAGATTTATATAGTATCTTTTTTTTTAAAAAAAAAAGAAAAATCTGGTTTCCATTCATCATCGTTGCCATGAACTGTAAATGTTATATTCCACAATAATGCTTTCATTTCTACCGGCAGGCATTTTGTTCTGAAGGTTCATGAGTCATAATGGGAGAACTATCAAGCTGTTTGTTTGTTTATTCATGTATTCATTTGTTTTAGTTATTTATTTAATCAATTTTCATGGCACCCAACTCCAACTGATTCTGGATATCTCACAAAAATAGAGAGCAATGTAAGAAGAACAAAATGCCATGAAGTAGAGCAGAACAAATTACAAAAATTACTACAAAAAATAATTAAGAAATGGCAATCCGGCAACAAATCAAAATGCAAATTATCACAGACAAGGAGTTCCATACACTCTATCACAGTGATGGCTAACCTTTTCTGGACCGAGTGCCTAAAGAGAATGCATGCGCACCCAAATGCCCAAAATGCAATGCACATGTGAACCCTCGCATGTGCCCCCCCCCCGACTGGCACGGCAGACACCAGAAGACCAGCTGGCCGGCGGGAGGTGTGCGCACATGTATGGCGGAGCTAAGCTGGGGCAATGGTTCATGTGCCCACAGAGAGGGTGCTGTGTGCCACCTCTGGCACGTGTGCCATAGGTTCACTATCATGGCCCTATCACAAGGTTAGGGAACTAGCCAGTTTTCAAGGCCTTGAGGAACGCAATCATAGTGTGGGAGACACACAGATCTTGAAAGGACCTCATTTGTCATGGGTCAGGCATCATGACAGCTGTCATTGTTCAATAGAAAGGGCCTGGAGAACACCAACTCTGCCAGCTCATACGAATCAGACAGACAGCTATGTCTATTTGTTAGACTTATATTCTACCTTTCATTCAGGAGCTTGAATGGCATACATAATGTACTGTTCTGTCCCCTCACACGAGTGGCCTTGCAGAGGCTCAAGTAGCCCGGCAGTAACAAACGCAGGCTAGAGAGACTGAAGCTGGCCCTTTAATAAATAGTTCTCTTCCAAAGCGTATATCAGTCCAATAGTTACCGGGTAATGTTCCAAAGGTCTTGGCAGACAGGCAGCAGGCTAATGCAGGAATGCAGACTCTTGTCAAAAACTCCAAACTAACAGTTGTAACTCCACTGCATCCAAAATGCCAACAAATTGTTCACCACACCTTTCCAGCCCAGTCACACCCCTTTTATACATTGTAGGGTGTGTTCCTACGTCTCCTGACCACACCTCTTAGGATGTGGCAATAGCTGTTCTCTATGACATCTCCTACATCTCTCTCTTGCATCCAATAGGGGCTCTCCCTCGTCATTACTGGACTCTGTTTCCTCCTCAATTTGGCTGGGGTCCATAGGCATGTCAGCAACTGTCAGTTCTTGCTGACTCACCAGTGAAGACGGCCCCTCTGGCACATAGCTCGTGACAGCTTCCTACTCCTCCATATCATCCTCTGAATCAGCATGCGAAGATAAATCAGCCTCCGGGGCTGGGATCACAACATGTACTTTCTGAGTCCTGAAAGATAAAATATGTTTCATCAAGGAGATCCAGACTATGCCACTCTGGCATATCAGTCAGATCCTCATTTAGCCAGTTTCTATGACATTCTTATAATTATATATATATATCATTATAAGAAATGGAGGTAGTGACAGATTTTATTTTCCTGGGCTCCAAGATCACCGCAGATGGGGACTGCAGCCAAGAAATTAAAAGACGCTTGCTCCTGGGGAGGAAAGCTATGGCAAATCTAGATAGCATACAAAAAAGCAGAGACATCACCCTGCCAACAAAAGTGCATATAGTCAAGGCTATGGTTTTCCCAATTGCAATGTATGGTTGTGAATGTTGGACCATAAGAAAGGCTGAGCACCAAAGAACTGAGGCCTTTCAACTATGGTGCTGGAGAAGACTCCTGCAAGTCCCTTGGACTGCAAGGCGATCAAACTGGTCAGTCCTAGAGGAGTTCAACCCTGACTGCTCTTTAGAAGGCCAATTCCTGAAGATGAACCTCAAATACTTTGGCCACCTAAGGAAAAGGAAGGACTCACTGGAGAAGAGCCTAATGCTGGGAAAGATTGAAAAAGAAGAAAGGGATGACAGAGAATGAAGTGGCTGGATGGAGTCACTGAAGCAGTAAGCGTGAGCTTAAATGGACTCCAAAGGATGGTAAAGAACAGGAAGGCCTGGAGGAATGTTGTCCATGGGGTTGCAATGTGTCCGACACAACTTTGCAATTAACAACAATGATAAATGCCATTATTGACATACTGGTAAAGCCAATAAAGCCAGCATCTTGACCTTGAGCAACCAATGCAGATCATGGAGTAAAAGTGTCATGTGGAAATACCAAGGCAAGCCCATAACTGCTCATTTTGTTGTATTCTGGACCAGATGAAGTTCCTGATTGTTCTTCAAGAACAGTGGTGGGTTCTTCCCAGTTCTACCTGGTTCTGCTGAGCCGGTGACGATATGATGTCACCAAACTGGCTCTCCCCCCGCCCCCCGCCCCCCCGCCTCCCCACCCATTCCCACCTACCCCCCGCATTATTCTTACCTTTTATTTGGCCCCATCCCCAATCTATTGCTGCCTCCTGATGGCTAGAGGAAAAAAAACAGTTTAAACTCTTGCTGCGGGGCTTCAAAGGGCCGCCCTACAGCTGATCAGTATTAAAAGAAAACAAATGAGTAGACCAATGCCTGCAAAAATAAATGGGTAGACCAGTGCCTGCAAAAATACACGAGTAGATCAGTGCCTGCAAAAATATATGGGTAGATCGGTATAGCTCTGCAAGCAGTTAAAAGCCTGGTAGACCAGGACCTCTGCTAAATTCTAAAGAATTGTCACATGACCATCAAACCTCGCCCACAAAATAAGCCACGCCCACAGAATCAGTAGTAAAAAAATTTAGAACCCACCCCTGTTCAAGAACAACCCTATGTAGAGAATGTTTTAATAATTGGCCAGAATTTATTAGATTTACAAGGCTTACTTAGATGATGGTATATACAACATTCCTAGTAAATACAATGTTATACCAGAAAAACAAAGTGATGGATCAGCTGACAAATCAATCCAGAATTCTCATTCATGACATATATTACCAGGCTCCAATTATCCTATCTCAACCACATTAAACAAATATCCAACTCTCTGGAAAAGATTTTAATGCTAGGAAAGGTGGAGGGTAACAGAAGAACAGGATAGCCAGCTGCAAGGGGGTTGGACTCAATTACAGTGGCACCGAATCCACCATTCAAAGACTTGCATGCGCATCCTAACGCCTAAATGTTCAAGAGAAATCCTAAATGTCTCTTGAACATTTAGCCTTTAATTCTGGTATACTCTGTCAGTACTATGGATGACTCATGGGAACTATCCATTAGGATAGCAGTTTAGTAACCTTAAATTTCAATGAGTCATAATCGACAGAAACCTTTTTTTTTAAACAATACTTTATTAAGTTTTTCATATATACAAAAAAATTCATTTTTGCTTGCATTGAATGTGCAGTGTTTTTACATATATACATCGAATATATTTGGTGTCACTTAAGCTGTTTGTTACTATTGATTTGACGCACCTTGTACTTTTACTTTAATTTTATCGTTCATCCATTCATACCACTATCCCACACAGTATAGACTCTGAATTTTCATCATTATTTATTTCATGTGTTAATTTGCTCATCTCTGCACACTCCAATATCTTTTTGATTATGAGATCTTCTGGTGGCAGGGATTTCTCTTTCCAGAATTGAGCATATGCCAGTCTAGCAGCTGTAGTTATATGTATTATCAGGTGAGTCTTTTTCTTTCCGTACCCTTTCTTTACTATTCCCAGGAGAAATACTTCCGGTGACAGTTCTATATCTTCTCCAATTATTTCTTGTAGCCATCTCCTGATTTTGTTCCAGTAGTTTTTCGCTTCGGGGCATGTCCACCACGTATGATAGAAGGTGCCCTGACTATAGCCAGTGGTATCTAGCACCCGCCAGATTAGCTAAAATGTTCCCCAATATGCACTAGAATTGTTGGAAATGTGGCAATCGACAGAAACCTTATTAAGGACTTCTTCAAGAAGTGAATCCCTTTGTTTCCCAGTTAATAATGGATTTTCAGGATCCCTGATTCCGATTAACATAATAATAGCCCATACAAACATAATGACACAATGGCAAAAGTTTTCAGTTCATTACTTTCAAATATTAGTTTTCCTTTCTGCAAGGTATGTCCTGTAAATTAAACTAGATGAAGAATGACATAAAACAAATAGGATATGATCAGTGGTGAAATCCATTTTTTTTTTACTTTGGTTCTGTGGGCGTGGCTTGATGGGTGTGGTGGGGCTTGGTGGACGTGGCAGGGGAAGGATATTGCAAAATCTCCATTCCCAGCCAGAGGTGGTATTTGCTGGTTCTCCGAACTGCTCAAAATTTCCACTACCAGTTCTCCAGGACCTGTCAGCACCTGCTGGATATGATATAACCTCTATTCATAGGCCATCTTGGAATGCAATCTATAGAGTCTAAAGAGTCAATTCGATGATGACCTACAAATAGAAAATATATTTATTTCATCTTCCACTTCAAAGAACTAGCTTCTCTGTTGAGCAAAGCATGTCATCATATATCTATGAACTGTTGCACAACCAATTATTTGTTGGTTGGTTTATTGGTTTGTATCCAGGAGCATTCCTATCTATGAATGATGGTCTTCGGTCAGTGATTATGTACCAGAGACTCCAAGGTCTGCAGAGGTAGCAGCAGCATGATAATATTACTATAGGATGGGGCTGACATTTTCATTTTGTTGCTGGAAATGGTTGGAAATTGTTTCAAAGAGAAGTAATTACATTTAGCCCTGAAGAACTTAATACATTTATTTTTCATGTTTAGCAGTCCAATAAAATAAAACAAAAGCTGCACAATTACACTGTTTAATTTTCACATTTTGTCACCAAAATTTATTGGCCCAATCACAAAACTCCTCTCAGGGCAGCAGAAACAGAATTGAGTAGCTCATCCTGGGATACATTGTTTTATTTTTATATGAAGACTATTTACTGATGCTTGTGGATACATATGAAACATCTCCTGTTACTGTTTCTGAATATCTGTTAATTGATATCACATAACACAACATTTATGTATAAAAGTATTATATACGTTCATGCAAAATATAGTTTCTAACTGGTGGATTTTGGCCTGATTTTGGAGCTACCGTTATCCTCAGCCATCACCAGCATGAAGAAGATTTCAGTCAAGTTAGTTACCAGAATCTGCCAGTTATGATAGAAATCAAATCACCCCAAAGGGGCTTTTTCAAGAGGCAACTGAACTTCCTTCTTGTTTTGTCGTCCCAAAAACAAAGTAAGTCCAATTGCTTCTTGAAAAAGCATCTTTAAGACAACCACTACACAAATTGGAAAATACTATTATAAAGTACTAATTTGATTTAATACTGTATTCTTTCCCTCTCTCTCTCTCTCTCCCCCTCTCTCTCTCCCCACACACCAGTGGTGGGTTGCCCCCGGTTCGCACCGGTTCTATAGAACCAGTAGTAAAACCGGTGGGAGGCTCTGCCCACCGACCCAGACATCATCAAAATGCTTCTGCGCATGCGCAGAAGAGCACACATGCGCGACCCCGTTGTGAACCGGTAGTAAAGGTAAGTAGAATCCACCCCTGCCACACACATGTGCACACACACACATTTTACTATATACTGCATATATTATAAAATATAGTATAGTATTATAAATGTATAACATACATTTACACACTAGTAAACATGATCAAAATAGTGCTACATCTAAAGTGCTCTATAAAACTTGTGAATATCTGGAAGCTTCATGTTTGGAGATTATAATGTCAGAATACATTTGGAAATATAATAATGATAATAGTAATAGTCACAATAACAGTAACAATAACTATGTGCCTTGAGTGCAATTCCAAAACAACTGGAGCACACTTGAACACCATTAGCATTGACAAATTCGCCATCAATCAATTGCAAAATAAGCTTTCCTGGGAACAGCTTCCATCCTCTGACAATATCTGTAACACCATCAAACATCCACATCTGCCTATCCCAGGTCCTTGGTAAGGATTCGATAGATAGACAAAAATGCCAAACCCAGTGTTCTGCCCCAGTGTTCTGCCCCCAAAGAACGCAGCACACACAAAGTCTGTACAAAACTTAATTTACTAAAATAACTCAATCTTTTTCAAACATAGGCTGTTAATAAACTTTCTTAACAGCCTACAAGAAACCAAAGATAAAGTAATCACAATCTTACTATGGTTGGCAGAAAGCCCAGAAGCAATTTGCAGAGAATCAGACGCGAAGGAGAGTGAACTAAAGTTGTTCCCTACAAATTGCTTCAGTTGGCGTTCCTCCTTAAATAGGCTAAGGGAGTGGCCAATTAGCCCCAAGCCTTACTCTCGAGGAGACCTCCTCCTGAGGAGCCACTACTGCCTTTTGGCAGCTCTGTGCACCCGTGTATTGAGAAGAGGCTCCTCCTCTTCGTCCTCTTCACGTAAAGGAGCTTCTGGAGGTTCTGAAGGCCCTGGCTGAATCCCTGTCTCTGGCACCACATCTTCTCCAGCCTCCTCATTATGTGACTCAAGTGCCAGCTGCACAGGCTGCTGCACAGCATCACATCAGCCTCCTCATTGTCAGAATCAGCTACAATCTGCACAGGCCGCTGAGGGGCCACAACACTCAGTCTGAACATCTGGCTGACTGTGTGATGATGATTTATTGTTATTACTACTGTTATTGTTATTTATTTGTATCCTTCGTGCCTCGTTTTTCTAAAAGTCAAAGTATAAATATTCATTTATCTTTTAAAATAATTAAACGAACTATATTTTAACTGATAACACACGATCTCTCAGCTTCTGGCCTTGATGCCTTATACCAAACAGGGTCTCTATGTCTCTGATTACTGTTTTCAATTTTCAGTTTGCCATAATTCAGTACCTTGTTTGGTGTGGATTTTGAGGAGCTACAGTATGTATTCAAAAACCTGAGAAGTATGGTGCTTTCCAAAACCATGAATTCAAAATCATCATGAAATTTTAACCCTGGAAAACTTTAATCCTTAAACATTTCATGCTGCAGAGAAATGGCAGGGAGAGGAGGTAGAGGGACATGATGGAAATATGAGTTTTGAGGTCATTTGTTGATAATAATATACCAACAATGGTATCTTAAGTACCATTTTACATTATAAACAATAGTGATAGACTGAAAATCATGTATTGTAGGTCACTTTACTATGTCCTCACTTCTGTTTTCTTTGCATCTTCCTCACCCATGCACAAACTATGTTGTTACCAGCGGTGGGCTTCAAAAATTTTAGCAAGGGGTTCTCTGCCTGGTTGCTGGGTGGATGTAACCATGGTGGGTGTGGCCTAGTCAGCCTCCTGCACCATGGCCGGGGGGCGTTTTTGCCCTCCCCAGGCTCTGGAGGCCATCTGAGGCCAGAAACAGGCCCATTTCCGGCCTTCCCAAACTTCTGGTAGGCCTGTTGTTTGCCCTCACCAAGCCTCCACAGGTGCCCTGCACTTACCTGCATCCAAAATGGGCCGTGTGGGGACTCCTGGGAAGGGCGGGGTGGGGTGGATGGGGCTAGCCAGGCGTGGGGTTTGGGGGTTCTCCATACTGCACAGAATCTTAGCTAGAGGTTCTCCCAAACCTCTGAGAACCTCCAGCAGCCCACCCCTGTTGCTGTTTTTATTATTCCTCCCCCCCAAAAGATTGTTAGGTTTGGCTGTGCGTATATCAAGTGACTATGGGTGGCTCACAAAGCTTTGAATCCTGCCAGTAGGATAAAAATCAACAAAAATGTACAACCGGAGATGTGATAGTTTAGATGCTACATATTATCATAAATGGTGGACTTGCAAGAAAGTGAAGGCTTTCTGGATAAAAATTTGGTGGGTTATGCAAAATGTTTTGAAGAAAAAGTTACAATTTTCTCCACAATTGTTTCTATTGGGTATAGTTAAGGATTTTTACAATGGGGGAAACAAAACTGATATTGTATATGGTGACAGCAGCTAGATTGTTGGTTGCTCAAAATTGGAAGAAAGACGTTTTGCCTACTATTGATCAATGGACCCAGAAGATGGCCGGATTTGCAGAGATGGCGAAAATTTCAGCTTTTTTAAATGATCAAAAGCAAGAGAATTATGCACAGGAATGGAAAAAGTGGATTGATTATATACAAAATAAATATCAAACCAGAAAATATTATATAGCTTTCAGCTGAGGGAGAGTAGATGAATATGGTAATATTGAATTGAATGCAGGGGGCAGAATATGAAGGGGATGAGTAATATATATTTTGTTTGGGATTACTAGGGTTTTATATAGTGGAAGTCCAGGGGGTTGGGGGGGAAAGGGAGGGAATTGTATTTTAAGTTTAACGTGATTTATGAAATGTATAATGTGAGGGGGGAAGGGGGGGGAAGGGGGAAAAATTTGTATTTGTAAAACTTTTTCAATAAATAACAAAAATGTACAACCATGGTTGCTTTTCAAATATGGATTTTAGAATTTTGCTGAGATTTTTGCTGAGAAGCACATGCCCTGACCTATGGTAGTAAATCTAGAAAATAAATGCGCCTATGTTCATTATTCATCGTATGTCCTTTAAAAAAATAAAAATTAGTTAATGATCCCAAAACATCTACATGTGATATAGTCCAGATGTAACATTCCTAGATGTTAAATAATTTACAGAGCAATTCAGCAAAAGAAAAATTCTAGGTGGGGAAAAAAATATTTTTTTCCTAGCCCCTGAGGGTAGCACAGAGAGTAGAGATATCTTCCTCTTCATACCCTCCACTTTGAAAAGCATTTTTAAAAAAGCTTCCTCTTATTCCAATCAACTAGAATATCCTGCTTTGGTCGACTATCCTTATATATTGCTCAGAGGAATTTCCCGTTTTGTTTTCTTTGAACAGCAGATGTCTACCTAATACTGCTGCATGGTTGTGAAATGTTCACTTCAGAAATTGTTTGCCCTTCAAGATCATTAGAAGTGTGCAGATATGTTTACAGTGTCTAGATCCAGCCTGTAGGAGTGAGGTTTAAAATCTGAAAAATAGCGAGCCCATCACTGTAATTGAAGTCCTATCCACATACAAAGAGGACAGGGCCTCAATTGTGATACCATTCCCTAGCTTGAAGATTTTGATATTCACACATATACTCCACAGATATTTAGGTTTGGCTCCTGTTTATAATGTTTGTGTCAAAACTGTCACCTCACACTCGCCTTACACCTTTACTTTGGTTCCAGTCTGCCATGAGCTACGGGGGGAGGGAAACCGAATGGGAAGGGGGAAGGGAATTCCACAGTTCACAGAGTCTTGACTTCTTCTTCTTGTTGTGCCATATCCATCATCAGATGTTGGCGATCATATTGGCAATCCTATTTTTGTCAACAGCCACATGAAAAAGTGCTGCTGAGTTTTGTCCAAACCAGTCCCTTCTGTTTTGAAGCCATGATGTTCTTCTTCTGCCTAGACCTCGTTTGCCTTCAATCTTTCCCTGGAGGATTAAGTGAAGGATGCCATATTTTTCTGGGTGTTGTATCACATGTCCAAAATATTCTAACTTTCGCTTTTTAATGGCTTTGATGATTTCCCTTTGCTTTCCCAGGCGGCTTATCACCTCCTCATTTGTGATTTTGTCAACCAAGCTATAACAGCTGTCTGTAAGTCCACATTTCAAATGCTTCTAGTGGTTTTCTGTCAGAGACCAACTCTCTGCTCCGTAGAGCAGGATAGAAAAGATGTAACAACTGACAAGCCTGATTTTCAGTCTTAGGCTTATGTCGTGACTGCAGAAGACCTTTTTCATTTTTTCATTTGAGTCTTGACAGGAGACTCAAATTCAAAGACAACCACCCGCGAAAGAATGTAGCTGCATACCAAGGATGACCATTCCAACAACATCATATTCAATATCTAGTTTGAATATGAATGGACAATCGAGAGCTAACACGGAGAGGATCCTGGGAAAGGGAGAATTATGCTTGGGAATTTGGTGCGTGAACCTTAGATCTGGCTTTGCCTTACTGTACTACACTGAATCTTCAGTAAAGACTACCTTTCTCATAAAATGGAGTCATGGATTGTTCTTATTTAAAATTCAAGTCAAGGCAGGTGTGACAGTTTGGAAAGATCCAATGTCCAACTAGTTTGCACAATACCCAAGAATACCAGAAAAATGCAGAGGTAACTGAACAACTTAGAAACAACTATTGGAATTTTAGCCAATTCATTGACGATTGAATGAACAGAATGGGTTAGATTTAATTTTTTTTCCTCATGCAGTCCTGCTTTGCTTGCATTCTTACTTCAAGACTGAAAGATGAATTGACCCTATGAAATTTTGAAATTTCTAACTGAAGCCTTACTGCTAACTGCAGGTACCATTTATTTTTTCCTAAAAACATGTACTTTTAGTCAAGTAAAGGTCACAAAATGCTATTTAAATCAGTCACAAGGCAATGATATTTCACTTGTAAGGGGGCAGTGAAGCATTAATGTTTTTGGTTGAGTCTCCCAGAGAATTTGAAGAGAACGGTGATGGGGTTTTTTGCTATAGAATTTTATTCCTGTCTAACTTCAGGGCAAAGGTTCTTTGTTATTTTCTGACACATTCCACTATAAGACCAAAAAATTGAATTAATGTTATTTTCTACTTTGAAGACACAGAAAAAAAACATAGTTTTAATTGTTATTATGGAATGGACTAATGGCAAAATAGAAGATCTCCCTTTTTAAAAGTTCTTTTTAAATACTATAATTTAGTATTTAAACATTTTAATAATTATTTAATTAATCAGGGTGAAGGTAGAAAACTATTTCTTTGCCTGGCTAAACTTACTCAGCTTTGTCTGAGAATTTTAAACAAGAAGTTCAGCTTGGCTGAACTGAAACCAGGTGTTTAAAGTTTGATTAAGAAAGCACCATAAAGGTGGATCTAGGATATGTGAGCAACAGACAGTCACACTTCCAGAGGGTGGTGCATTATACTACACCTGCTATAGTGTGATGAAATTGAGCTGTGTCAAACAGCAACTAGGGAAACCCACATGACTGGTTTTATTGAAAAAAAACATGGAATATTCTAAAGGAAAAGGAAAAAGATATGGAAGTCCACGTTTTCTATCTTACCTTACTATCAAGCACTACAGTTAGTCTGAAGCGATCAGTCTAATCCCGTGTAGACTGTTGATAATTGTGCAACTGATCTGCCTTCTGTGCTAATTTGTGGATTGGAACCTATTCAACACTACATAATATTAAGTAATAATGACACTGACCATTCACCATCAGTCAATAAATTGACAATTTCACTATCAGTCAATTGCAAAAGATAGCTTGGAACAGTTTACATCCTGCAGTGGTATCTGTAACACAATCACACCTCCACATCTGCCTATCCCAGATTCTTGTGAATGGCTCGATAGGTAGACAAAAATGCCAAATCCAGTCTGAACATCTGGCCGACTGTGCGATGATAATTTATTGTTATTATTACTGTTATTGTTATTTATTTGTATCCTTCATACGAACCAGTGGTGGGTTGCCCCCTTTTCGCACCAGTTCTATAGAAATATATATAAAACCGGCAGGAAGCTCCGCCCACTGATCCTGACGTCATCAACATGCTTCTGCGTATGCGCAGAAGAGTGCGCGCATGCGCGGGTGAAGCAGCCCCATTGCGAACCGGTAGTAAAGGTAAGTAGAACCCACCCCTGATACGAACCAAAATAATAATGACTAAATACTGATAGCAATAATAACTGCTAAGCAATTTTCCCCCTTCTGCACCACACTGCAGTGTTATAATGGGCTTGGCATAGTAGTTGTCTATTTACATTGGTTTGTTTATGCAGTACTTTCCTATATCCTCCAATGCGTGCTGGTTTTAGTATTCATAGGCTTCTGCTTCTTATTAAAACCATCCCTCATGGAAAACTTCACAAAAAATCAATGGAATCATAGAAATCAATCCATTTATGAATGAATCAAGGAATATGAATGTTTCATGCAGTCAGTATTCACCCTGGTTGGCTCATTATGGAGGAAATATTACTGCAAACAGACATTTTCTTCTGCTTTATTATATACATATCCCATTGATTCGGCTTTCTGTGATAGTAGGGCACTTCCAGATACTGGGTTTTTCAATAAATCCTTTCACGTTCCTTTTTAAAAACGTGTTTGCTTTTTAGTTTTCACCAAGCAATACAATTGTGTTTCTGTAGAATAAGTTAACCTCTCTCTGTTGACAAGGCATGATAAAATATACCTACTTTGCTATATAGTGAGGGCAAAACTACCAAATCATCACCCTATATCTATATATTATAACCTATATAGGTCTATTCTCTAGGTTCCTTTGTGAAATGAAAATGATTCCAAAGAAAGGAGATGAATTTATAAGATGGAAACTGGTGGAGACTGCTGAATGTTACTCAATGCTGCAATATCTGATTTGTGGAATCTATACAAAAAAAGATCATATAGATCAGGGGTGTCAAACTCAGGGCCTGAGGGCCGGATCTGGTCCCCAGGGTGCTTAGATCTGGCCTATGGGGCTTCCCTGGAAACAGTGAAAGACCGGCCCATGGTGCCTCTGCCACTGAAAATGGAACTCAGGGAGGCCACACAAGGCCCACCCAGGTTCTGTTTTCGGCCATGACAGTCTCCCCCCCCTCTCCCAATGAAAATGGAAGCCGGGGGGGGCACATGCTCTGTTTTCACTGGCAGAGGGATGCAGAAGGCCATTGCAGTCGAAAACGGAGCTTCAGTGAGTGACGTCGAGATGGCCATACTCACCCTGGCCACGTCCCCTGACCACCATCACCTTTGGCCCACTGAGATCAAACACAACCCTGAAGCGGCCCTCAATGAAATAGAGTTTGACACCCTTGATCTAGATATACTTTCATGTATCTCTGTAGGACACATTCACACATTCCGTTTCTTTACATCCCATTTTGGAATTGCTCACCTACTGGCACCTAAAAAGAAACCTTCCTCTTCTGGTGAACTCTAGGCACAGGAAATAACTTTGATCAGGACCATATCAAATGCAAAAGGGTAAATGGCTTCTTTATATATCACAATTCAGAGTATGTACTGGCTATTTGTTTAACCAAAATCCAATTTAGCGCTAACCTAAGGTGTTGGTTCAACTAACCTAGTACCAGTGGTGAAATCCAATTTTTTTTACTACTGGTTTTGTGGGCGTGGCTTGGTGGGCATGGTGGGGCTTGGTGGGCATGGCAGGGGAAGGATACTGCAAAAACTCCATTCCCACCCCACTCTGGGGCCAGCCAGAGGTGGTATTTGCCGGTTCTCCAAACTACTCAAAATTTACACTACCGGTTCTCCAGAACCTGTCAGAATCTGCTGGATTTCACCGCTGCCTAGTACAGGTAGTCCTTGATTTCCAACAGTCCATTTAGCGACTGTTCAAACAGCATTGAAAAAAAGCAATTTATAACCATTTTTCACATGATCATTGCAGCATCCCCATGGTCATGAGATCAAAATTCAGATGCTTGGCAACTGAGGCATATTTATGAAGGTTGCAGTTTCCCAAAAGTTCATGCGATCACCTTTTGCAACCTTCTGACAAGCAAAGTCAATGGGGAAGCCAACTTAACAACTGCAGTGGTTCACTTAACAACCGTGGCAAGAAAGGTCGTAAAATGAGGCAAAATCCACGTAACCAATGTCTCACTTAGTGATATAAAATTTGGGCTCGATTGTGGTCATAAGTCAAGGACTACCAGTACTTGAAAACCAACAGAACTCTTAACTGCTGGAACTCAGAAATGTTTTTCCCATTAGAAAAACCTTGTTTTACTGGAAAAAGATGGATGGGCATTTTCAATTGGAATATTTTGCCAATTATTAATCTTCTGGAACTGTTCACATATTTTGAACATGCTCGTTTTCTCAGTTTTTGAGCATTTGCCTGTCTGCGTTTGGTTTTCCCTTTGTTCACTTCATTAGTCTCCTTCCCAACAAAGTCTTTGTTTTTAATCTGAAGTTTTCAAATGTAGACATTTTGAGTGTTTTGTTGCTGCTTTTAAGACTGGGTTTTTTTTTTAAATGCTTGCATCTTGTATGTTTCTTAGAGCACTGGATAGAAGGAAAAAATCAATTTAGATACGGTATACTTATTTAAAACATTGTGAAACTAGATGTCAACTTATTTATTTATTTATTTATTTTTATTTGTTTATTTGTCAAGCATATATAAGATAGCAGGTAAAAGTATAAACATAATTTGAATACATGAAAAGAGTAAGTAAAAAGGAATATTAGGACAGGGACGGTAGACACGTTGGTGCACTTATGCACGCTCCTTACAGACCTCTTAGGAATGGGGTACGGTCAACAGTAGACAATTTAAGGTTAAAGTTTTGGGGGTTTGGGGAACAAAAGAGCCGAGGTGGCGCAGTGGTTAGAGTGCAGTACTGCAGCTACTTCAGCTACTTCAGCTGACTGCTAGTTCAGCAGATCAGCGGATCAAATCGCACCGGCTCAAGGTTGACTCAGCCTTCTATCCTTCCGAAATGGGTAAAATGAGGACCCAGATTGTTGGGGGCAATATGCTATTTGGTATACTGTCTTTGGTGTAAGCCGCCCAGAGTCCTCGGAGAGTGGGAGGCATAGAAATATGAATAATAAAATAATAAAATAATAATAAACCACAGAGTCAGATAGTGCATTCCAGGCATTGACCACTCTGTTACTGAAGTCATATTTTCTGCAATCGAGTTTGGAGCGGTTTACCTTGAGTTTCTATCTATTACTTGCTCATGTATTGTTGTGGTTGAAGCTGAAGTAGTCATTTTTATACACGTTAAAATTATGCTCTTTTTTTAAAACATATCAGTTATGAAATCGTGTTATTTTATGCAAACTGTGATACCTGACATCATTGAAAATCAGTGTCTGCAACACAGATTAACCACCTATGCTGGATTATCTATGCTAGATCCATAATATTTATTTTGACAGAATCAGCTTGGGACCCATAAACGTCTTTATCTGGTCTACAGTTCCCATTATTTCTGACATGCCAGAAATAATATGTATTTTCAGTCCTTCAATCCTAAAATTAATGTTTAGCAAAAGAGAGAGAGAGAGAGAGAGAGAAAAGAAATAGTTGCTAATTAGTCCATATTGAGGTCTTGCACTTTTCCTGCACAACAGTTATAAATAGTTGTTCACTGCAGCCAAGATCTATAGCCTTGATTAGAATAAAAGCAAATGAAACGCAGGATCATCCTTATGCATGTGAAAATTAAAATCATTACAGAGGAGTTGTTCACTCAGTTTAACAAGATGAGCTCGTAAAGGCAAAGGAATTCCAGAGAAATAAATGAAATTTCAGGGGAAAGAAATCAAACAGTGTACCATCATCTCTGTGAGGCATTCTGAAAATGGCACATGTTTTCCAGAAGGATGAAGAATAAAGTAATGACTTTTTACTTGAAAATTGTATTACCGTATTTTTCAGAGTATAAGACACACCTACCCTTTTTGGACAGGAAAAGAAGAAGAAGAAATCTCCCTCTGCCTCTGAGCAATTTTGCCTCCTTGTAGCAAACAGCAAACAGCCTGCTTTACTTTCATTTTCATTTTCAGCATAGCTTGATTAGCACAAGGCGAAAAAAAATCTGCTCCAGCAATTTACCTCTTTGCAGCAAGCAGCAAAGCCCTGCGCAAAACAGCTGAGAGCAAATCAGCTGAGAGTCAGGAGGCCGATCCAATCAACTTGTGCTGATTAGGCTGTGCTGAAGCTGAAAGGAGTTGTTTTTTCTTGCTGTTTGCTGCAAGGAGATAACTGCTGGGAGGTAGAAGCCAAAGGGTGGGGGCCAGTGGACGGGTGGGGCTACATTCGGTGTATAAGACGCACCTAAATTTTCACCCCCTTTTAGGGGGGGAAAAGATGCATCTTATACTCCAAAAAATATGGTAGTTTATAAGAATGAAAACTACAAAGAAAATAAAAATAATGGAAAACAGAAAGGACAAGGAAAAAGGAAAGAGTCTGAGATAAAAGGAGTGTGAAGATAAAGAAGGACCTCCAACCCTCTTTAGCACAGTAGAAGATAATAACACTACGTCTTCAACCTTTTACTTTTACACATTAATATATATCAATCATTTCTGATTGGGGTGGGGATGTAGAAGTGGATCTCTTGCCTCACAATCAGGAGGCTCAGTTTGATCCTGATAGCGGCAGATATTTCTCGCTCTGGATGCAATGAGTAATTGTCCGCTGTGAACTCTGTGTAGGCATCAGGGAAGGCATCCAGCCAGTAAATACTCAGTTCCAATCAGTCGTCCTGACTCCACCCTGAAGCAAGGAATTGTAGGGTCATTAAAAGTCACACACACACACACACACACACACATATATATAATATCTTTTATATGTTATATGTTATATTTTTATTTATTATATTTATATAATCTATTATATAATATATTATATTAATATAAATATATATTATTATATTTATATTTTATATGTTATGTGTTTATATGTAGAAAATATAGAAATACCTATCTAATCAGCAAAACTTAAATTAAAACTTCATTCTTTCCATCACAAGCACAAAAATCAAAAGCGATGTCCAAATGAAAACAACATTAAGTTATGTTCTTTACTTTGGATAAAACAATCAATTTAGCCATATCTACTTCTTTTACTTTTTGCTGTGGAAACAATACTGTATGTATTTCTCTTTATACCTATTAATCTTTATTAGCTACCATCATTTATATCAACACAATTTACTATACTCTCTCAAATTCTTTAATCTTAAAGGGGGAAATGTTTTTTTAAAACATCAATTATCCTATTTTACAAACATTAAGAATTATTCAAACATTATACTTAAGAAGAAAGAGAAAAAACATTTTCAAACCTACTTTATAAACACAAAACTACATTGGAGCTTTCTTTCAGTTACAGTACATGAAGCAATAACATCATGTTGCCAAATTTGGAAGGGTTCATCTATTCCTGTGGAATGATACTACAGGATAATGCTAATGAGCTTTTCTCTCTTTAAAGATGGAGGAATAATGAAAGGTGTCAGGCAGGAAGGAAATGGAAAGCATGAAAATTGTGCTGAATGCTAGCATATTACACATTCCAATATGAAGAATAATAATAGGAGTTGTGCACTGAAGACAAGATTCTGTCTGTATAGGCCCAATTTCATTCTTCAGAAAAATAGATCAGAGGGAAGACTGACCACTTTAAATATTACTCATGTCAGAAGGAAGATTTGGGAAACAGAAAATTCATATAAATAGCTGTATCTTTTTATTATTTAGCAGAAGAGTAAAAAAGTTGAATAAAAGTTGTAGTTAAATCCGAGATGTATGATGGAATGAAATCTGTTAAATGGCAGGAAAGTAAATCTAAGAGTTTCAGAGCTAAAAAAATTTAATTGCGCTTTCTTATAAATGTCTATCACATTATTTTAGAACACATTTGGATCACAGTTACAAGAGTAAAACTTGGTTTTTGAATGCTAGACATAATACATTTTGTGTATGATGAGATTCATAGATTATGCATTGGCGGGGGTGTAAATGTATGCGTATGAATTTCTATATATCCTATCATATAGATGATTTCTATGAAAATTGCAAACAGAAGTTTGTCTTAGTTTTTTAAAAACCTATCAAATTAAAAGTGTAAGTTTTTTTTTAAAAAATCTGTTTTTTAAAAAAAATAGAAAAGGGCTCATGATAGATTGAAATTAAAAGTATATGTTATTGTTCATCCCATGGGAATCATACCTGTCCATTTTCAGAGTAATATTTTACAATTTTACTGGACAACTACTAAGCCAATTCCTGTGATTTGTTGATATACCTGTCAATCAGTGGTGGGTTGCTCCCGGTTCTGTCTGGTTCTTGAGAACCGGTAGTAAAAGTGGTGGGAGGCTCCGACTACCCTCCCGGATGTCATAAGGTACAATCTGCACTTGTGCAGAAGCTTCTGTGCATGCTCAGAAGTGCACGTGCGCTCCTGTTCCGAACTGGTAGTAAAGGTACATACTATTACATGTTTTTCCCACCTTCCATTCTTTTACATATACTGGGGAAATTATAATTGAATGTAGTAGCTCATATCTTCCAGTCACTCTGTAGGAATGTCTCACTCTACCTGACTCAAGTTGAGTTAAGAGATTTGGCCCAGGGGTGAAATGCTACCAGTTCGGGCCAGTTCGCCCAAACTGGTAGTTAAAAAATACTTTAAATATTAAAAAAAAGTTCCGACGATCATGCGGCACAGCTGATTGTCACACAGCTGATCTTCGGAACTTTTTTTTTACTTTTAAAGCATTTTTTGTAAATGTAAAAAATTGCTTTAAAAAAGTTAAAAGAAAGTTCCAAAAATCAGCTGTGTGACAATCAGCTGTGCCGCACGATTTATATTTGCTAGAAAGCAGAAAATCCTAAAAGCATCTCTAAATCGCTTGGCACAGCTGTCTCCCCCCCCCCTGCTCTTCTATTTACCTTTGCAGACTCAGAAAAGGCTTCTTAGCGCATGTGCACGCAAAGCAAACCAGTAGCAGATTTCAAAGCATTTCACCCCTGATTCAGCCCAAACTGATACTGACTCCTAGAAAATAATAAAATAAATGTGTTTCTTTTTAAAAGATTTCCAGATAATTAAATGGCAACTTATATGAAGTTAAGTCTGCTTGAGTTCCATTTTACTTTCAAAATAAAGAGATTTGGGCTGGTCCCTGGTCACTCAATTCATAGAACCAACGTCTTTTAACAAAGACACGTCAAACAGTAAAAGTTGCAAGTGGAAAACAATGTAATCCAATCCAATCCAATCTAATCCAATCCTTCAATTGGATTGTATTTCTTCCCTATGTGGCGCTTAAATTTGCTCAAGGATTATTGTAGCATCTCTATAGCTGATAATTCTTCAATTTTCGTGTCTGATTCTCATATACTTAATGCTGTATTTGCACTTGGGGCTCTGCTGTGCTACGTACTGAGTGTGTTTTGTTGCATTTCTATTTTCTATTTCTAATTCCAGCTTCAGGAGTTTTAATAGATTTTGTTCGCCTCCTGTCTCCAACTTCTTTATGGTTTTCCAATTATTTTGACTCCAGGGAATATTTACAGGAGTCCCACTGTAACATCTGGGACAATATCAAAAGAAAAGATTATTTTAGCCATTTACATTAAATGAAAGCTGAAAGAAAGGTGGGGGGGGGGAACAGATCCAACTGCATAGTTAGGTAGTGCAGGATGCCTATTTCTTCATTTCACATTCTATCTAATCAGGCAATTATTGTCATACTAAATGGAGATTTTGCTAGCAGAGCCTTGAAGACAGAGCAATTTTTGTGCAGAAATATTAAAGCTGTTGCAGTTATACAGATTATTATCTATAATAATAATCCAGTTCTATACTATCTGAGTAATAGACCATGAAAAATATGCATTTGCTGCTTCTATATTTTTTTTTCATTTTCTACACCTTTTTATAGTTTTTCATCTCAGCATATAACATATATTTACAAAGTTATGTTACAGGTTTTGATGTTTTGCTTACAAACAATCCTGACAAACCAGATTCTTCTAAGAAAAATCTTACAATATTAACTTTCAGTACAAATTCGAGTCACAGAACTCAGTTTGCATGCGACTAACTCTAATCTTCTAAGGATATCACCCACATTAAGCTTTTATAGACAGGTAAACAATGTCTCCAAATAAAATGGTTTCTGGGTAATGAAGTATTTCTGACTTCAGGGGCTGATTTCCTCAGCCAAACAAAAAGTGAAACTAACCAAACAGTAAGTCTCAAACAGGAAATAGGATGTTTTGATTATATTGATAGTAGAAATCTAGGAAGATTGTGTGTGTGTGTGTGTGTGTGTGTGTGTGTGAGAGAGAGAGAGAGAGAGAGAGAGAGAGAGAGAGAGAGAGAGAGAG
>WNWU01000007.1:31303403-31313776 GCA_012654045.1 Ptyas mucosa
AGAGAGAGAGAGAGAGAGAGAGAGAGAGAGAGAGAGAGAGAGAGAGAAACTGCAAGGTTTCAGATGTGGCATTATTATCCAAGCTCTACTGTATGTTTGTTATGTCACACAATATACTAAATGGACATTTTGGACAGGTAGTCCTCAGCTTATGACCACAATTGAGCCCAAGACCTATGTTGTTAAGTGAGAAATTTGTTAAGTGGGTTTTGCCCCATTTTACGACTTTTCTCGTCACATTTGTTAACTGAATCACTGCAGTTGTTAAATTAGTCACACGATTAAGTGAATCTGATTTCCCCATTGACTTTGCTTGTCAGCAGGTTGCAAAAGGGGAATCATATGACCCGAGGTCATAAATGTGAGTCAGCTGTCAAGCATCTGAATATAAATCACATGACCATGAGGATGCTGCAATGGTCATAAGTGTGAAAAATGGTCTTAAGTCACTTTTATCCAGCGCTGTTGTAACTTCAAACAATGACTAAATGAACTGTTGTAAGTTCATTCAACTGCAATACTACATC
This sequence comes from Ptyas mucosa, assembly GCA_012654045.1. Taxonomy (NCBI): domain Eukaryota; kingdom Metazoa; phylum Chordata; class Lepidosauria; order Squamata; family Colubridae; genus Ptyas; species Ptyas mucosa. Next base: position 31,303,931 of record WNWU01000007.1, read on the forward strand.
CACCAACTTACAGATTTCAACTGTTTTTTTTTTATTGAAAAAGTTTTAAAAATTTTACATACATTTTCTCCCCCCTCCCCAACCCCCCCGACTTCCCAGAGCAAATACAAAATAAAATACAGCTCAAATTCTCTAAGTTAAACTCCATTTCACACTTATCATAATCCTAATCATTAAACAAGTAGATAAAAGGAAAGCAAGTCTTCTTTCTTCTTATTCCATCTAATTCAACAGAACTAATCTCCATTTATAGTTACAGCAGTTAATAAAACAATTAAGTATTACCTAATCAAACCTATCATTACTCAATATAACTAATTAATACTTAACAAATTATTAAGTCTGTACGATTTAACAAAATATTTTATAACTTCTTTCATTTAAAACAGAGAAAAAAAAATCCAACAACAAAAAAAAATAAAGAAACCCTCAATCAAAAAAACCCCCCAAATTTAAAATAAAATACTATATAAAGTCTTCCATCCTCCATTTTTAAACCATCAAGGTCCAGTTATAGTTAAAACACTTAATAATAAAAAAATAATAATAATAATTTTTTTAATTAAAAAAAGAATATAACAATCAAACCTCTTATTAATTTATCAATACAGATAAAATGTCATTTAATAACTATATCAAACATTTAAGTTCTTCATACTAGATTAAACCAGTTGCTAATCTTCTTGTCTTCACATCTTCCAACAGCATATAGAATATCTTCGTTTACGTCTACCCACCTAAATAGAAAATTGCTTCTTTATAAACCCCCCCCGAGTGACTTTATAATTATATTTGTGATAATATCCATCAAATCCAGTCAAAAATTAGATTAGTAGATTCATCAGACGTATTAGGGAAACCACCAGATCACCTGCAGTTGCTCTAGATCCATAGTCCTTTTGCCTTATATTTATTACCATCAAACAGGAAACTCCAGTACTATATTCAATAAGACTTCTGCAATTACAATTAGATCCAGATTTATCACAGTCCTTAATAAAATATTCCAAATCCTTCAAGTCAGGGCATATTTCACAGCCCAGCACACCAGCATTGCTGTGATCTGTTTATTCTTCTCAAAATATTCCAATACAGCTATAGATTGCCTCCTCATCGTCGCTCATCACTTAGTTAACTGGCATTAAACTGCTGTCTACTTTTTTTCCCCAAAAAAATTCAAAATCTTTAAACATTTAAACAGTACTTTTTAAGGACCATCATTTCATCAAGCAGGGTTATTTTCCATTTCTCCAGGCTTTCTTCTTTTCCTTTTTACGAACTTTCTTCTTAACTTTAATCCCTCTGCCTTTTTTAACTCCAGTAAAATTTTGGGGTTTTTGGGATTGGATATTATAAAATTTTTGCAGAAATGTAGCTTCTTCTGGAAACAGCTCTTTAAATACATATTGAATTTTATAAAAAAAAATTTGTGTAGCCAAAATTTCAGCAACTTCCAGAATTTCTTGCTCCTTATCCTGCTCAGCCTTCCGGACTTGGACTTCCAGTTGAGCTGCCGGCATTGCCAGACGCTTCTTCGCGAAGCGCCAGCCCCAGACTCCGTAGAATCGCAAGAACAGCGAAAATCGGCTGTCTTGCGGTTTGGAATCCTTCCCCCCAGAAAGAAGGGGGGAAGGAGAGCAGATGGGTGGGGTAGAGCTCCCTAAGAGCACCAGGTTTTGCTAATAATCTGGTGCTCTAAGATGAGAGCTCCCCATGAAGCCTGTCAAAGCTCCGGACCTGGGATGCCTCTGACGGGGAAGTTTTTCCCTGTCAGAACTAGATGCCGCGGCCACCCCATTAAACAACTTTAAACAAATACTTCTTGAACCAAGCTGGTGGAGCACAAGTTCCATGAAGGAAACAGCAAGTATTTTTTTTCTTTTTTTTTAACTCCAGGGATTTACTTTCCTTAAAAGATTTTTCCTAAGTGGAAAGTGAAAGCAAGATGGCGTTTGAGTCTCAACGGGGTGTGAAGAAGTGAAAGTTAAAAGTAATTATTGACAAGCCCCTGTTTGAAACGTAAAACTCCTTTTTGAAAAGTGGATGAAATAAGAAAGGATGTAATAATAATAATTCAAGCAGCAATACAAATTAAAAGGTCTTTTTTTTTCCTTTTTTCTTCTTGAAATTCTTTTTTTTTCCCTTTTTTTTTCCTGTCCTTCTGGAAGGGAAGGAAGAAGGGGGGCAAGATGGCTGGGCTTTTTGAAAACAAAGAAAACAAAGGAGGGTTATTTAACCCTCAATGGTCTGATTTTGAGGAAGCTTTGAGTTCAGTTACCTCTGCTTTATTGAAAAGAATTGACACTATATTTCAAGCTTCTCAAGCTGGAAACAATGAAACACATGAAAATACTGAGTTGCAATCTAGCAGTGGGGGATTGAATGAAGAGCTGGGAGAGGAAAAAAAACAACAACAGACCATAGCAGATCTTACAGAAGAGAGAAAGATGAAGATTTCAACTGTTTCCTTGTGGGCATACATGTAGACAGAGTCTAATGATACTGGTCTTTTTTCAAATAAGCATTTTATCCAATAGATTGGGGGTGTCAAACTCAATTTCACTGAGGGTCGCATCAGGGTTGTGTTTGACCTCGGGGGGCTGGGGTGGGCATGGCCAGGGTGGGCATGGCCAGCTCATTGTTACTCGTGTTGGGGGCACCTGTGGTGCCCCGAGTGCTCTGCAAGTGAAAACGGGTTCCCGAGCTCTGTTTTCGCCTGCGATGGCCTCCTGGAACCCTCTGCCAGCGAAAACAGAGCGGCCCTCCCAAGCTCCATTTTTGCTGGCAGAGGCACCGCAGTTCCTTCGCTGTTTCCAGGGTGGCCCCACAGGCCAGATCTAAGGACCCCGTGGGCCATAACCGGTCCCCAGGCCTTGAGTTTGACACCCCTGCAATAGATAATGTTATATATTAGATAATATGTTTTGTGTAGATCTTCAATCTTTAAAAAATAGGGAAATCAAGCAAAAAGCAGGAAGAACTGGCGATATCTAGGTATCTTAAAAGGCAAAGGAAGGTCTAAAGATTTGTGATAAAACTTTCAATAAAACTGTCTACTCAAAGGTGACATCTTCAGTGAACTATCAAATGTTGTTTGTTTGCAACCTTCAAATTGCTGCTCAGTGAATTTCTCCTAAGTGCATTTGTTGATAAATAACATGTTATGTGCATTATGCTTAAAACTCATTCCTGTAGTATTTTATCTGCATTATTCCTGTTATTTTGAAATATGATGCTTGAAAAGATCCCAGGTGACTAAAAGAATGTCAAGCTGAAGATTATGCATTTGAGGTTAACTACTGTTGGTAATAGTTCCAGCAGTAATAAGCTCCTTCAATTCAGGGAAATAAAAGCACACTTCACAAATAAAGAGAAAAGGATCTCTTCTTCGACCAAAAGGAAATGTTAGTCTCTTACTGATTAACAAAAATTAGGGATTAAATTAATCACTTACATATAAAGCCGAGCCGAGGTGGCGCAATGGTTAGGGTGCAGTACTGCAGCTACTTCAGCTGACTGCTAGTTCAGCAGATCAGCGGATCAAATCTCACTGACTCAAGGTTGACTCAGCCTTCTATCCTTCCGAGGTGGGTAAAATGAAGACTCAGATTGTTGGGGGCAATATGCTATTTAGTATACTGTCTTTGGTGTAAGCCGCCCAGAGTCCTCGGAGAGTGGGCAGCATAGAAATATGAATAATAAAATAAAATAAAATAAAATAAATAAAGGAAACTATATGATAGCAAAATTTGAAAGTCCAAAGTAACAACCCACAAATAACAAATTCTAGTGTTACATTAAGAACTTCTCCCCTTCGCAAACAGCCATTGATGGCTTCTTAGGTAAGAAATTAACAGTATAATGAATACAATAATTAAACATATAGAAAAAAAATTCTGTATGTCTTTCAACATACAGTGGTAGTTGGTATATGTACTGTACATACATATGTATGTAGAATCATAGAATCATAAAACATAGAGCTGTAAATGATCTTGGAGGTCTTCTAGTCCAACCTCCAGCCCAAGGCAGGAGTACTTATTTCTTCTTGGACAAATGGTTGGCCAATCTTTTCTTGAAAACTTTTACTAATAGAGCATCCACAACTCTTGACAGGAAATTTCTTCTTAGTTCCAAGTTGGATCTCCCTCTGATGAGCTTGTACTCACGCTTCTTGTCCTACCCTAAGTCTTTGGAGAATAAATCAACCCACCTTTTCCCTGTGACAACCCTTCAAATATTGGATGAGGCTATCATGTTACCTCTAAGCCTTCTCTTTCTTAGGCTAAGCATACCCAATTCCTGTATCCATTGTATAGTTTAGCCTCCAGACTGCTTATCATCTCTGTTGCTGTTCTCTGAACTCTTTCTATGGCCTCTTTTTTGTATCATGGTGACCAGAACTAGACACAGTATTCCACGTGTGGCCACACCAGTGCATAATTTTGTATGTATGTATGTATGTATGTATGTATGTATGTATTTTATTTTGTCATATTTATGTAGTGTATCTTTGAGTTGTGACCCTTTGAAAGCTGCATGCAATGAAATTTCATTTTAATGTATGCCGATTAGTGTACATTCAAAGTGACAATAAAGTTAGTCTAAGTTTTCTATTTACATATATTGTAAGGTAAAGGTAATATGCTAGTATGTAGTCATTACCAACTCTAGGGGGCAGTGCTCATCTCCGTTTTTAAGCCGAAAAGCCAGCACTGTCCAGAGACGACTCGGTGGTTATGTGGCCACATGACTAAACACCAAAGGTGCATGGAACGCTGTTACCTTCCCACCAAAGGTGGTCCCTACTTGCATTTTTTATGTGCTTTCGAACTGCTAGGTTGGCAGAAGCTGGGGCAAGTAACAGGAGCTCACCCCGTTAACCAGCACTAGGGATTCCAACTGAACTGCTGACCTTTCGATTGACAAGCTCAGAGTCTTAGCCACTGAGCCACTGTGTCCCCTACATATATATTAAATACATATATAGTAGAAGATTGCAAAAAAGTCTTGGTGCTCACTGCTACAGATATCTCTCTCAAACACAAACTATTAAATGCAACCCTACTTCTAACCTTTACATTTGTGAAGGTTAAGTTCTTTTCCACATATTAGATGGAAATTTATTAAAACAGTCCATTATACGAAAACCATTAATGTTCAAAAACCACAGTGTCAAGTCAAAAGTCAGTTTCAACTCTCCTAAATGATTTGAAGCTGATCCTGAAACATGTTCAACAGGGTAATATATGTATAAATGTATATGGTTTTTAAATATTAAAACTCCTATGCATAATGTGGTTCATCTAGCTTTATTGGCTAATGTTTTATGGCAGTGGTCTATTATGCTGGCTGTGGCTGAAAATATAATATAACTGGATTTTTTTTCCCTATACCCCCCAAAGACATTTTGAAAATGAGGTACAATATCTCACTTGCTTTACCATGCTATGCAAAATAGTATGAAAACTCTGTATAATGTTTTAAAATAATTTGGAAGAAGTAGTTTGGACCTCGTGTGATCACAGCACCTCTCTGCTATAGCCCTATTTGGAGTTATAGAATAGATGGAGCCCTAGGGGTTCTAGTCAGGGGAAGGGAAGGCTTCGCATATAATTAGAACTGCTGCAGAACTTATGCAAACACCATAACTACCGTATTTTTCAGAGTATAAGATGAATCTTTTTCCCCCAAAAAAAGAGGGTGAAAATCTGGGTGCGTTTTATACTCCAAATGTAGCCCCACCCAGCCTGTCAAACTGAGGTTTCAGAGGCTGAAAAAAGGATCAGAAACGAAGCTTCAGAAAAAAAAGCCTCTGAAACAGAGCTTCAGAAAAAAAGCCTCTGAAAGGAAGTTTCAGAGGCTTTTTTCCTGAAGCTCTGTTTTGGAGACTTTCAGAGGCAGAAAAAAAGTTTTTTCTGAAACAGAGTTTCAGAAGTTTCAGAGGCAGAAAAAAAAAAGCAAGGCACAGAGCTCACAACCAAGGAACCTGTTGCTAAAATTCACCTCTAGGAACAGCTGATTGGGGGTATTCCGGGAGGTAGATCAACCCACCAATCAGCTTTTTTCTTATTTTCCTCCCCAAAAACTAAGGTGCGTCTTATACTCCGAAAAATACGGTATGTATTAATCCTTAATTCAGCCTGAATTTCTTCAGTGTTCTGCACATTAATGAATAGCAGAAGCATGTTCTGCTGTGATCTTCTCATGTGAAATTCAAATAAGTTCTCTTTTTTTGAGGTGCACATAGTCATTCTGGAACAACTTCAGGGTTTTATACAGGTAGCCTTCGATTTATGACCTCAATTGAGCCCAGAATTTCTGTTGCTCAGCGAGACATTTGTTAAGTGAATTCTGCCCCATTTTATGACCACAATTGTTAAATGAATCACTGCAGTTGTTAAGTTAGTAGCACAGTTGCCGAGTGAATCGGGTTTCCCCATTGATTTTATTTGTCAGAAGGTCACACAAGGTGATCACATGATCCCAGGACACTGCAGCAGTCATAAATATGAGCCAGTTGTCAAACATCTAAATTTTGATTACGTGACCATGAGGATGTTGTAACTATGAAAATGGTCATAACTCACTTTTTTCAGTGCCATTGTAACTTCGAATGGTCACTAAATTAAGAGCCAAGGTGGCGCAGTGGTTAGAGTACAGTACTGCAGCTGTAGTACTGCAGCGGATAGTTCAGCAGATCAGCGGATCAAATCTCACCAGCTCAAGGTTGACTCAGCCTTCCATCCTTCCGAGGTGGGTAAAATGAGGACCCATATTGTTGGGGGCAATATGCTATTTAGTATACTGTCTTTGGTGTAAGCCGCTCAGAGTCCTCGGAGAATGGGCGGCATAGAAATATGAATAATAATAATAATAATAATAATAATAATAATAATAATAATAATAATAAAATAAACGGACTGTTATAAGTCGAGGACAGTTTGTGCAATCTTGCATGAGCTGAGTATATAATTCTTGTTCTGCTTCATTGCCCCATTTGCACTTAGAATCATATGATGATTATTACTATTTTTATATGTAACTGAAGGCGGTGAACTTAATTCATTCTGACACATGAAGTAAGTTCACACGCAAATAAACACGGAATATCCAAATCTTCAAATAGCTATATTTAAAGTTACGGAAGAATATATTCTGTTGGTTTATGAAAATGTAGGAACAGAGAGTGAGATACGTTAAATGTCAGTTATGCACCTATAATAACTAGCATTACAGCAAAGTTTTGGCATGGGCCAGAATTCACCCCCCAAAATATTGCAGCTTCAATCTATTAAGTGCAGAGTTGTTCATATTTTATTTATTTATTTATTTATTAGTTCAATTTATATATGCCGCCCTTCTCCGGAGACTCAGGGCGGCTTACAATGCATTAAGCAATAGCCTTCATACTTTTGTATATACAAAAGTATGTCATAGGTCCTTGCATAGGTGATTTGCATTATCAACGATAAGCTTGTGTGTTTTTTTTCCACATATGGAATTTGTGCATCCAACTCTTGTGAACAAACCCTGCTGCTTGCAAGGACTTGGCAGCTTTTACAGTGTTTCTAATTTTTTGCCATTGGAAGGGACAATTAAAAAAAACCAAAGAGAAAATGTTACTGACAGCTAGTCAGAACAGATTGCCACATACACCCAATCTATTGCCATTATTATTTTTTCCAGGAAATGCAATAATTAAAGGAAAAAAAATGTGGGCTCTACAGTGCATTCTGTTTATTCTGTACACTTAGTCTGATTTTTCTATCATAGAGTTAAAGATAGTGTAGAATGTATCCTGTTTACAAATGTTTTTCCTTGACAGCATGACTGAATATGGTATCATCATTACAGACTGTACCTTCAGGTGATATCTTAGTCTATGATGGCAGATTGTTTTACCTCATAATTACCTCATTTGCTCTGCCAATTAATGCAAGGCCTTCTTCCTCTATCCAGAACAAATTGCTCTGCAAATTTAGATTCAAAAGTTCCTTCAGTTATGCCTTCATCCCCTATAGAAGGTTTTTTCCCCCTTTAAAGTGGTTTTATTAAACCAGAAACCAAGGAATTCTTTATATTGATTTTATTGAAAATTTCAATAACAGAAGTTACAGCCAAAGATACATTTATTTCTCTCTATTCACACGTGCAAATTAAATTCTTCATTTAATTGGTTATATTACAATTATAACTAATCAACTTTAATTTAATAGATCATTACTGTCGTACATTGATAGAATAGTCTTTAATGCCTGGATCCTGTTAATATTCATTGGAGGAACCTATTAGGGAAGTATTAAATATGGTCACCGCCTTAAACCATCAAAGCTTTTATTCTATACAATGACCCTTTGCATATTCCTTTAATGCAATATTTTTTCCTAGCTACTGTCTTTATATAAGCTCTGCTAGCTTCTGCAGAGTCTACAGTACAATTTGCTAATTGCTTATTAAAATTCTTATATAAATTGGGATTTCATTAAAGACCTTTCAGATCCTTCACCTCCTAGGATGTCCAATCAAAACAACTTAAAGTTGCATAAAATCTACAGCAGACATAATGTGAACCAAAGGACATAAACATATACAAAATACAGAGAACAACTAGCATTGGTAGCATTTGAATTAGATTTCTAATTCCCCTTTCTCCCTGATATCTCTCAAAATATTTTAATTCCCTGAACAATAGGTGTGTATCTTGTATTAATGTATAACAGAGGATCATATGATACAAATGTCTGCAGGAATAAAGTTTCACAGATACAGTCTTACATATAGGAAGCCAACACATGAATCAGAATCTTCATTCCGCAAACTCCATGCTGGTCATTAAAATGGCTGTTTTATTGATTATAGTACCGAAGTGTGGCTAAGTAATATTCATTGTCCAGCTCAAGGGCTGCAAGTACAGAATAATAAGAATCTTTTTCAGTTCTGCCTCTTTAGCTTCTTCAGAACTGAAGAAGTTTCTTGGATGAGAAGTGAAACGTTTTCAGAGGGGAAAAAAACAAGAAAACAAAGCTGCATTTTGAAAAGCACCTTTGGGACAATAAAAGACAGGAAAAATGTTTTTTCTCTATTATTTGGTGCTTTCTAGTAGTTGTCCCAATTCTGTCAGTCCTAATAGGGTGGCACTAGGCACATCAAAACTAATTGATTGTGATGGGCAACATTCAGGATACAAATAGAAAGCCCAAAAAATATGTTATATTGTTTGTTTAACCTGCTCCAATCCTAAATAAATCCCAATGGTGTTCAATTAATACAAATAAAGAGAGGTGGAGGAGGGGGGAGAGGAGGAGGGGAAGAAGAAGAAGAAGAAGAGGAAGAAGAGGAGGAGGAGGAGGAGGAGGAGGAGGGAGAGGGGGAAGGGAGGAGTGGGAAGAAGAGGAGGAGGAGGAAGAAAAAGAAGAAGAGGAGGAGGAGGAAGAAGAGGAGGAGGAGAAGGAGAAGGAGAAGGAGGAGGAGGAGGAGGAGAAGAAGAAGAAGAAGAAGAAGAAGAAGAAGAAGAAGAAGAAGAAGAAGAAGAAGAAGAAGAAGAAGAAGAAGAAGAGGTGGTGGTGGTGGAGGAGGAGGAGGAGGGAGAGGGAGAGGGGGAAGGGAGGAGTGGGAAGAGGAGGAGGAGGAAGAAAAAGAAGAAGAGGAGGAGGAGGAAGAGGAGGAGGAGGAGGAGGAGGAGGAGAAGGAGAAGGAGACGGAGAAAGAAACGGAGACAGAGATAGAGACAGAGATGGAGTCAGAGACTGAAACAGAGAAAGAGAGGAGGAGGAGGAGGAGGAGGAGGAGGAGGAGGAGGACAAGGACAAGGACAAGGACAAGGACAAGGACAAGGACAAGGAC
>WNWU01000007.1:31330582-31343661 GCA_012654045.1 Ptyas mucosa
TAGAATAGAATAGAATAGAATAGAATAGAATAGAATAGAATAGAATAGAATAGAATAGAATAGAATAGAATAGAATAGAATAGAATAGAATAGAATAGAATAGAATAGAATAGAATAGAATAGAATAGAATAGAATAGAATAGAATAGAATATCAAGCCAATGCTGAAGAAATAAAGTTTTGTCTTTGGATATGGTACCACTCCCTCACTCAAGAATGGAGTGGTACACACCAAATGGCCAAATGTTTCTGCATTGAAGAAGAATTGTGTGAAAGTTGTCCTGCATTCAGATGTGCTTGAAAGAGAGTTACTAACCCTTTCCGCATCAACTGATGAAAAGATAAGAAGCTATCCTGTTTTCCAATCAGCTCTGATGAAATATTCCACTTACATCATGCTTCTTTTCTATTCCTGATTTTTTTTTTATTGAAGTGGCACATCATCATAACTGCAAGATTCTAAAGACTGTTCACTGAATGATGAGGAAAAAGTTGTGGTAACCCTGATTAGAATACTTCTGGTTGTTGTTTTTCCTTTACTGTGACCACACATTTTACAGTGCAAATATATAAAGACAAGTTGTTATTAGGGACAGATGCTTATAAACCAAAAGAACAAATAGGAAACAAAAAAGAAGCTTGCATTTTTCAGAGTTTTCTCTTCATGGTGTGAGAGTGGGGAAAAAAAGGATATACAGTACTATAGAATTAATGGGTTAGTACAGTGATGAAATCCAATTTTTTTTACTACCAGTTTTGTGGGCGTGGCTTGGTGGGTGTGGCAGGGGAAGGATACGGCAAAATCTCCATTCCCACCCCACTCTGGGACCAGCCAGAGGTGGTATTTGCCAGTTCTCCGAACTACTCAAAATTTCCGCTACTGGTTCTCCAGAACCTGTCAGAACTTGCTGGATTTCACCCCTGGATTAGTAGCTTGTTTATTTCATCCGATTCTTTCTAAGGTTCATACTAGCTAGTATTTGTTTATGTACATTGTGGATATTTGCTTGTATTGTAGGATGTTACATTTCATATTTATTGTTTATTACATTTATTTGTTGTCCATCTAGCCACAGGGCAACTCTACATTACATGTTTATAGCTGTTGTAATTGACTACCTTTAGTCATGTTGTTCTTTCTGGTAAGTTGTTGAATTCTGCAGTAATTTCATGAGCCAGAATTTTCTAACTATTGTTTCCTGTTTCCATCTATATCTTTATATCTACTGATATAGCTCTCTGTCTATGTGTCTATCTATGGTACATATGTACACACATACACACACACATTTTTCTCTTTTTGCAGATCAAACAGTATTCACAGATAGTCCTTACCTTAGTGACTGAAATTCCAATGGACCTTCCTGAGGGTACTTATGACCCAGATTTAAAATTCCTCTGATTTGGCTTTTCCTCATTGTCATGTAGCTGCATTTTAGGGGCGCACCAATTGACAGTTCTTTGTAGCATCCTTCAATCATGTTATTGCCGTTTGTGATGGTTTTGCCAAAAAAACCAGCATTTACTTTTGTTTTTCGACAAAACGGCAACCATAGTGAACATTGGTTCAGTTAACAACGGTGGTGTTGCTCTTAATTATGGCAGTGTTTGCTTAATGAGTGTTATGATTTGCTCAACAATCACTACCAAACAAGGTCATAAAATTGATCAACCCATTTTGTGACCATCATAAGTTACAGTCAACTCAAAAACTACCTGTATGTTGGTTCAATCCTAATTCCTTGTCCCAAAAGTGTTTTTTTTCAAGAGGTAACTGGACTTTCTTTGTTTTTCCTTGAAGACGTTTCACTTCTCATTCAAGAAGCTTCTTTAGTTCTGACTGAATGGTAGGGAAGAGAAGGATCCAAGAAGCTTCTTGGATGAGACGCAAAATGTCTTCAAGCAAAAACAAAGTGAGTCCATGTCTCTTTGAGACATGACCTGGACGACTGAGAATCTCCATAGACATCCTAATTCATTGTTTGAGCAATCTCTATCTCTCACTGATTGAGGCTGGAAATCTACCACTCAAATCAAATACTTGAGTTTTTATTTTTATTTTTATTTTTGGAAAAGGACAGATTTGGTAGAAATTCTCAGGAATAAGTCACTCCGCATAGCATCTTCCAGTTTATATGTAACCATTTGAAATGTTGCAGGTTTATTAATAAGTCTGTCTGATGTATCTGGAAGAAATGGAGATGAACGTTTTCCAACTTTTAAAAAAATGTGAAAAATCCTCATCTTCAAAGAAACATTTCATGTCTGTGTAACATTCCCAAAAAAAAAAAATGTTGAAGGCAAGGGAGAATTGGTTGCTGGAGAGTTTGAAATTTAGGAAAGGTTAGCAAATTATTCCATGCTCAATATTATCATGTTTTGACTTGCTAGCAGAGAAATAATACTTGCTAGATTTTTCATATTAGGGAACAAAATATCTGAAAGCCTTGCATATTTATACAGCATAACTTGGGGAACAGACCATCTGCACCTCAGCCTCAGGCAGAAAAATCTCTCAGGCTTGCTGTAGCTCTTGGATTAAAAATGACTGAAATCTAAGTAGGTTGACTCTCTCTCTCTCTCTCTCTCTCTCTCTCTCTCTCTCTCTCTCTCTCCCTCCCTCCCTCCCTCCCTCTCCCTCCCTCCCTCCCTCCCCCCCCCCCCTCTCTCTCTCACACACACACACACACACACACTAGGGTTCTAATTGCAATATGAAGGATTGTCTGCTTAATTTTCTGACTGAATGATTTGTACATTAACTTTTTTTTCCCACGTAATCACATTCTAGCCAGACAACAGCAACACATACACATAATCCATATATATATATATACATAATCCATATATATATATACATAATCATATATATATATATATATATATATATATATATATATATATATATATATGATTATGAAGTCAGAAACTTTAAAAATGGGTTCATATCAACTTTATTTGCATTATATTTGGATACATGCAGGTATGTCCTCTTGGGTATCATTTTATGATTATTTTGGAACTTTGATTACAGTGAAATGTAAAGGGAAAAAAACTCAAGACATAGGTCTTAAATTATTATTTTTCCATATAGGACACCTAGATGAAAGTAAATTCCTTCAGTAATAACTGTACGCTGAGCTTCTACACTGGAGACAAATTCCTTCTGTCAATTCCTAATCACACTTGGCCAAATGAAGCTATTCTATTCTATTCTATTCTATTCTATTCTGTTCTGTTCTGTTCTGTTCTGTTCTGTTCTGTTCTGTTCTTTTCTGTTCTGTTCTGTTCCGTTCTGTTCTGTTCCGTTCCGTTCCATTCCATGCAAAAAGCAGTTTTAGCTGAAGCCTCAATAGATTTATATCAGTCAAATCTACAATGATTTCACTTAATTTTGAACACCCCATTCTCATTGTTACTAATAGCATGAACAGCATGCTAAATAAGAACAACAATATTTCTATATTTACTAGTTTTCTATACTGTAAGACAAATATTCAATGCTTCTGAACTTTTAAATATCTGTAGATATTGGTGGATATGGCATTCTTAGCAATGCTATCTCTGTTTCAGAGACTGGAAAGTGATGGTTGACCAGTTTTTTCTCTTATATTTAACTGTAAAGTTCTAAAACAACCATGTGCAACTGAATGTGAAGCAGATAACTGAGTCAGTTGTTTCAACTTATCTAGTTATTGAATGTGGGAATGCTCTGTTTTTTATTTTTCCAAAACATATAGCACATATAGTCTCTGTCTCTCTGTCTCTCTCACTGTCTCTCTCTCTCTCTCTCTGTATGTGTTTCTCTCTGTGTGTCTCTCTGTGTCTATGTGTGTGTGTGTGTGTGTGTGTGTGTGTTTCCCTCTCTCTGTCTCTGTCTCTCTCTCTGTTTCTCTGTTTCTCTCTGTCTCTCTCTTTTTCTCTCTCTCTGTCTCTCTGTCTCTTGCTCTGTGTGTGTGTGGGTGTGGATGTGTTTGTGTATTCAAGCTTTTGAGGGATAAAAAATAATGGGACTGAAAACAACATAATGTGCTATGAGGACAGATGAGGGCAAGGTTGGAAGTATAGAATTTAGGCCTAAACGTTTTCAAGCAACTGTCCTCTATATTCAACATCAAATAATGAATGTCTATTATCACAGTAGAGTGAGAGAAAGAACTACATGATTTCAATTCTATGCCTGAAACCCTTGATCAACTGATTCTTCATTAGCCACCTTCCCTTTTTGAGTTGCTTATATATGCAATAAAAGCCTTCTTTCCTATCCAAACCACCTTCTTCCTTCTTTGCTATAGTGTCTAAGTTTGGATGTGGGTTCCTAGAGAAAGGGATTGCCTGTGGTAATGCGCTAACATATGCAGTAGCACCATCTTCATCTTTCTAATATAAAATAATCTCAATGGTATTATAAGGAATGTCGTAAAGAAATTCTCAAGTATTGAGAAAATAGAAAAGCAGAAAGCTATTTTGCATAGGAAGATAATTCTTAACAAATCCCAGATATTATCTCAGCTTTACTTATTTTATATTAAAGTGTTGTTTCACTATAAACCTCTAGGTTGGCAAAGAAACAAGGCGAGGTGGGAGGGATGAAAACTTATAAGGCCAGGCTGTTCAATTTCATCCCACGATTACAGGCAGCGATCCAGGGCTACATTTTAGAGAAAGTATCGTCCTTCTAGTAGCAGCAGATGGAAGAGACTTTCCATTCCCATTAGCATTATGAGGGACATATTTTAGCTTGTTAAAATACTGCCAGAAAGGTGTTGGCTGGTATGATGGTTGGAAAGTGGGAAATTCAGCAATTCCACAACTTGGTTTCTTGATCAGGTATGAAGAAGACGGATATCAATGTCCTTGAAGTTTCTAAATGATACTAATGGATATTTCACCTTATGATAAAAAGAGACTTTAATGTGCCAAAAAAAACCCCGAACTATTCTTGGGGAAAACATATAATTATGTTTTAATTTAACAATTTCACAAAAATGAAATGTACGTACTGTCATTGAAAATCACAATACTGAATCTGAATACTACCTGGTTTGGCAAAAGTGGTATCAATGGCTGGAGAAAAGGAAAACCAAATAAAAAGATAATCCCAAAAGATTTGAACCAAATCGTGTACCAAACGAGATATCATAGTGTTACAACAAAACTTTTAAAAATATCATTATATAAGGCGAGATGTGGGGAAATATATTGAGAAATGCAATTTACTGATGTACTGTCTTAAGAAATAAGATATAACGTTTAAATGTTGTATATGTTGTGTATTGTTTTATTTGTACCTGTATGTGTCTTTTTGTTTTTCTGTGAGTGTATGTTTTTAATTCAATAAAAAAAATAAAAAAAGAAAAGAAAATCACAGTACTGAGATATACTAAGATATACTACACAATACATAGACAATACTAAGTCATACAGAAGACATTCTTAAGATAGTTCCCAATAAGCAACTCTTAAGACTTCAATCAATGCATGAACTCAGCCTCTGGCTTCACCCTTATTTCATTCCCTTATTCCTCTTTTACATCCTGAAACTAAACTTCTTTGGTAAGCAGTTTCTGTTACCTTGGGAGATTTTCTGTTACAACATAAGAAAGACAGCGTGGAACATGGAGGCATAACAAACATTCTTGATATATTGTTCATGTGAATTGGGTCATCTGGGTTTGTGTGTGTGAGAGAGGGGGGGGAGGGATGGAGGGAGAGAGGGAGGGAGAGAACGCTACTGTGTCCTTGACAGTAACATCAAGATTTACATTTCTTTTCTGAAAGACAGATATATTGGTTCCCTAAAGTGCTAAAGTTCCTAAAGGGACACGGTGGCTCAGTGGCTAAGACACTGAGCTTGTCGATCGAAAGGTCAGCAGTTCAACGATTTGAATCCCTAGTGCCGCATAATGGGTTGAGCTCCCGTTATGTGTCCCAGCTTCTGCCAACCTAGCAGTTTGAAAGCACGTAAAAAATGCAAGTAGAAAAATAGGGACCACCTTTGGTGGGAAGGCAGCAACATTCCGCCTTTGGTGTTGAGTCATGCAGGCCACATGACCACAGAGACATCTTTGGACAGCACTGGCTCTTTGGCTTTGAAATGGAGATGAGCACTGCCCCCTAGAGTTGGGAACGACTAGTACATATGTGTGAGGGGAACCTTTACCTAAAGTTCTCAAACATACAAATGGTTGTGGTACTGTCTCTGAAGGTTCCTTGGTGCTCTCTGAACTTGCTTGTTTTCTTGCGGACATTTCATTACCCTAACTAGATAACATCATCAGTGCTAGTTAAAGACTGCTGTTTGCTGTTAGTTTATATTCTGGTATCTTGCCTTTCTGTATGCCTAGGGGCGCTCTTAGAGATTCTTTGGTTGGACCGTTTACTGATGACTCTTTGGCAGTTTCTTGACTGGGGTATTGGTCTGAAGTTAACCTTGAAGTTAATCTATGCTGATCTGAGTGCTGATTATTGGTGGAGAGGCGCTCGAGTCTTTTTCTCTTTTGGGCTGGTTCCAGAGGTGGGTTTCAGCAGGTTCTGACCAGTTCTGGAGAACCGGTAGTGGAATTTTGAGTAGTTTGGAGAACCGGTAGTAAAAATTCTGACTGGTCCCGCCCCCACCTATTTTCTGCCTCCCAAGTCCCAACTGATCAGGAGGAAACGGAGATTTTACAGTATCCTTCCCCTGGATTGGGATGGGAATGGAGATTTTACAGTATCCTTCCCCTGCCATGCCCACCAAGCCACACCCACAGAACCGGTAGTAAAAAAAAATTGAAACCCATCACTGGCTGGTTATTTGTCTTTTTTGCATAGTCTATAGATGTTAATGTCTATGTGTCTATTGATGGCTGATTTGTCAGAGTGTCAGGCTTCTAGAAATTCCCTGGCACTTTTGGAATTGGCCTGATCTTGGATGTGTCACTGTGTTCTTGTATTTCCCAGCTGAGCTGTCATTTTTGGTCTAATAGGCTTACTGTAGTTTTGCCAAGTTTTGTTATCAGTATTAAGTGCGCAAGCGTGCATTCCTTTTCTAGCCTCCATTATCCTTCTTCTTACTCCTTTGTTCTCCTGCCAAGAGGTGAGGCAAGAACGCTGGCAAGATGTAGCCAATTAATTAGATAGTAAGAGTTATCTTTATTTTTACTTTACAATAAAATGAGTTTTCATAGAAATACTTCTTCGAGTTTTATTTTCTTAATGTATACTTTCAAGGAGAAGCCTCGGTCCAAACCTCTAAACCAGGGTGCGATTATCCCAGAGCCAGGATGGGATCAATCAACTCCCTGACAGGATGGTCACATTTTCCCAATTGAAACTGTCCATATGTTGTGAAATTAAAGAATTTCCATTGTGTCTTCTGACTGCCAGTAGGTCTTCATGGATGCGTTCTGTCAGTCTTCTGCCTGTTTGTCCTACATAGTAGTTGCTGCAGTTCATACATTGCATACTTCTGCATGGATAAAGATAGAGAAAGAGGGAATGTTATCCTAAGTCTCATGTCTACTGTGATAACTTTGATCCATCTCTTGATAGAGCAACATCACAACATCCACTGACCCCAAACCGTTTCGTTTTTATAGAGGTTGCTACCAGTTTACTAGGTTAAAGTTACTTTTCTCTCGCTAAGTGTCTTGCTATGGAGTGAGATGAAATGTCAAGCCCCTCTTTCAACATCTTGTAAATGAACAGACATAGAGGTACATAAGGTGCATTGACTTTGTGTTTCAGTGAATATCAAGATTTATTGTCCCAAGAGGTATATATTGACTTAAGCCAACAAAAGTCAATAATTCCTATTTTACATGCTCTTGGCTGCAATTAAGCAAAAACAACTGGAAGGGACAGCTACACATCTTGCAGCGTGAAATCTTTATTCACTTGACCATTAAACATGACCTTTTGTCACAACTATATTAAAAAAAAAAAAAACAAGATCCAGACACTTTTCTAAATGTCTTTCAAGCTGGAAGATTTTTGCCTCTCAGTTACCCAACACAAACACATTGCAGTTTTTAATCACTTTTACCAAATTTACTGGCTCGTAAGCTATAGCTGCAAACTAGTACACACATCAAAATATATACCACACCTACTGTATTTTTCGGAGTATAAGACGCACCTTTTTCCCCAAGAAAAGAGGGTGAAAATCTGGGTGCGTCTTATACTCCAAATGTAGCTCCGCCCAGCTTCTCAAACAGAGGTTTCAGAGGCTGAAAAAAGCATCAGAAACGAAGCTTCAGAAAAAAAGCCCCCAAACAGAGCTCCAGAAAAGAAGCCCCCACACAGAGCTCCAGAAAAGAAGCCCCCAAACAGAGATTCAGAGTCTTTTTTTTTCTGAAGTTCTGTTTCAGAGGCTTTCAGAGGCAGGAAAAAAAGTTTTTTTCTAAAACAGAGTTTCAGAAATTTCAGAGGCAGAAAAAAAAGCAAAAAAAAAGCAAGGCACAGAGCTCACAACCAAGGAACTTGTTGCTAAAATTCAGCTCTGGGAACAGCTGATTGGGGGTATTCCAGGAGGCTGATCAACCTGCCAATCAGCTTTTTTCTTATTTTCCTCCCCAAAAACTAAGGTGCGTCTTATACTCCAAAAATACGGTATGTATTAATCCTTAATTCAGCCCGAACTTCTTCAGTGTTCTACACTTTAATAAAGAGCAGAAGGATGTTCTGCTGTGATCTTCTCATGTGAAATCAGGTTTTTCAAATCCACCTGCCAATCAGGTTTTTTTGTATTTTCCTCCCCAAAAACTAAGGTGCGTTTATACTCCAATGCGTTCTATACTCCGAAAAATACGGTAACTTGGTACAACTTTATGGCCTTTAAATTCAGTTTGTACTATCAACTTCGCTTCAGATAGCAACTAGATTCTTCCACAAGCCATACTGTATGTTTGCAGAAGCTAGCCAATATGAAGTTTAAGATCATCTTATTTTAGAAGTGAAGGTGAAGCATCGCCTAAGTCAGTTTGCTAGTCCCTTAATCAATTTGGTTTCCCCCTCAATTCCACTCCAGTCATTGTTTCTTCTATTTGACCTTCATTTAGGGCAGTAATGCACACCTAAGACTGTTAAAATATGTTATAGGTATTGCTCAGTTTCCCTTAGCAGCTGCCCTGGAAAATATTGTTCTTTGTTATTCTTTAATTTTATTTTCTTCCTGGACAATATATTGGTCTTTTCTTAAAGAATTAAAGGAACACTTTGTTGTTCCTGTAGTAGCTGAAAAGATGGGCAGCAAGAAACGCCTCTCTAGAGACGACAGTATAATGCAGTCTGATATTAGCCCCTTCAATTCCTCTTCCAATAATTGCAAGAAAGCCAGGAGATTTCAAAATAGTGGCGGTGCAGCGGAGACTTATGCGCTGAGCAAAATAAACATCAGGTAAAAGACAAAAAGCTGGAAGAATTGATTATGCCACTTGGCTGCTCTCCTGAGAAACATAAAAGAAGCAGGATATGCTCTGCTACCTCTCACATGTAGAAGTCAGGCATGGAAAACAATATACTGACATCTTTCCCATGAAGATAACTCCAACAAGCCCAGCGGCTGATTTCACTATTCATGGTTTTTGTTTTTGTTTTCCCTTCTTTGATTGACAAATACAGAATATGTTTTGCCAGCCTCATCTTTGCTCCTTGGATTTTAGTCAAAGTAATAGGAGTGGGATAGAAGTTTTCTTTCTTAGGAGAACTTGAAAAGTTATGCAAAGCTCTTCCCGTTCTGCTAAGGAAGAAGACGGTTGGTTGTACGTTTGCACAGAGTCTTCCCTGATAAGCAAGAACCGAACCATCAGACTTCAAATTCTGAAACCATGTTAGAATGCATGTAACTTTCTTACACTAGACCAGGGGTGTCAAACTTGATTTCATTGAGGGCCGCATCAGGGTTGTGTTTGCCCTCGGTGGGGAGGGGCAGGATGGAGTGGATGTGGCCCTCTGCCAGCGAAAACAGAGCTTTGGTGGGGCATACACAGCTCCCAGGCCCCTTTTCCGGCTGGGACAATCTCCTGCAACCCCCTGCCAGCGAAAACGAGATAAAAAGAATCCATTTTTGCTGGCAGAGGGCTGCAGGAGGCTGTCTTGGCTGAAAACAGAGCCTGGGAGGGCTGCGCACGACCCTCCCGATCTCCATTTTCACTTGCAGAGGCATCACAGGCATCAGTGTTTCCAGGGCAGCCCTGCAGGCCAGATCCGGCCCGCGGGCCTTGAGTTTGACACCCCTGCAGTAGACTATGCGTTGTGCCCATTATTTAAGTTTGTAAAGTTTTGAAAGTGCTGAAATCTTTAGAAAAAAAAATCAGTATGTAGTGTGCACATTTTGCAATTCTCAATTTTTTAAAAAAATCAGAATAGCTATTGCTACAACTTTATCTTTGCTTTCTACATCTTTGCTTGTCAGTCTCTGCATATACTTTTCTGAACCGAACTGAACTGAACTGAACTGAAGGGCTGGAGCTACGATTTGCTATGCAAAAGTCAGTGAATTGATTAAAATGTTGGCATTGACTACTTTTCTGGTTTTGGTCTATGTAGACATTTATGGTTTCTGAAGAGTGGTTTGCTAAAGAACTATTATGAAATGTGCTAGCTGTTGCACCATTAATATTGACACCTCCAAGTAGTAGCAGCAATGTCAAGATGCACAGAAATACAAGTGGTGTACAGCCACAAGTTCCACAAAAGAGTGAATATAAAGCCTCTACCGCAAAGGGCAGGCAAAACATTGACAGGAAGAGAGTTGAAGGCTGCAAAAATGGAGAGATATGCTTCCTTCAGTCACAGTAAGGAAGAAATGTGGATTCAGGGCTGCATGCCAAAACCATCTCACAGAAGTATTCACAAAAATTAACTATGACATGAGCAACTTGAGCAAAATAAGAGTATCAATCGAAACGCACAATAAATGTCACAATAATCTTGATGAATTGCAAAGCGATTTGCAAGTGAATGCCTACACCACAGTGATGGTGAGAAGCTCACCCACCTCCAGTTTACCAATAGTATTGTCACAGAAGCTGAACAGAAGCTACACGAGTTAGATATGAGTTGAACAGTTGCCCTGAAATCAACAGAAAACCCTCAATGCTTGAAACACCAATTCCATTTTTTCGTGAAATGAAACTAGATAGTAAACGGATAGAGAATGTTAATGTTGTGACCCAGGCCCAAGTAGGTAGTATTAGACACAAACAGTTCCAAAAAAAGGACTTTATTAGAACAGCTGAGAATTAACTCATTCCCAGCGTAATCCAAACTAAATCAAAACAAATTCTTCATAACACAAATTCTTCAGTCTAATCACCAACCTTGGTATAATTAGGCAAACTGCCAAAGTCTTCTCTTGGCAAAAGTTCAGAAGCAGAAGACGCCGACAAGAGATAAGTGCAGAAAGACAAGAACAAGTCTATCAACGCTGTTTTCCGACAAAGAGCCCAAGAACTGTTGCTGGTCTTTTAAGCCTTATGGGAGAGGCCAATCATCTCTTGACCCTACTCCCAAGTCGTCCTCTTTGCTGTAGCTGCTCTTGCCTTCTGGCAGCTCTTCTCATGTGTGCACTGGGAAGAGGCTCCTCCTGTTCCGCTGCCTCTCTACTGTCAGCCTCTGGAGGCTCTGGAGTCCACACATCACTCCCTGATGGCCCTAGCCTCTGACGCAGAGCCCTCATCTGGGTCTTCCCCAGCCTCCAGGACTGGCCCATGTTCTTCCTCAGCCTCATCACTGTCCGACTCCACTGCCAGGTCCACAGGCTGCTGGCAGACCACAACATTTAATTCCTATATCTACCATGAGAAAGAGATTAATTTGATGCACAATCATCATAAAAAGATCCCACCAAAGAATTATGTCACAGTTCAGCTTTAATTCCATAAAAGCAACTTTATTCATTTATTTGGATTTGTTAAGTCTGCCAAACTCCAAACATATTCAATACTATAATATTTGGGAAAAACCAAAGCAACACTGGACACCTTCAATGCCATAGTTTGTTGTTGTTGTTGTTAGTTGCAAAGTCATGTCTGACCCATCATGACCTCATGGGCCTTCCTGTCCTCTACCATCCCCCATCATCCATTTAAGTTCACACTGACTGCTTCAGTGACTCTATCCAGCCACCTCATTCTCTGTCATCCTCTTCTTCTTTTGCCCTCAATCGTTCCCAGTATTAGGCTCTTCTCCAGTGACTCCTTCCTTCTCATTAGGTGGTCAAAGTATTTGAATGCCATATTACACTAGCAATTAATTATGCATACAAAATGTAGGGCCTAACTAAACAACATGTGGAGAATTTTAAGTAAGTGATAATATTCAGTACACAATGGAGAGGCCAGCATTGAAGATTTCCCTCAGATTGAAACAAACATGTATAAATTCAATGCATCTTTGTCATCAAAATAGTATTAAGTGGACATATAAATGGGCAGGACCTGAAAGATCATATTCTGGTAGTGATTTAACTTTATGCACCCATAGCTTGACCCCTACCAGATGGAGTTATTGAGGTAAATAAAGCTTATATCTGTTAGGTAAAGCTAGACTTGAGCTACTCTCTTTCTGTATGCAAGTTGGCCAGGTTTTTACCTTCAATGCTATATCATTTATTTTACACTGATGCAAAGTAACTTCTCAGCACTCAGAGATAAAGATGAAAGTGTAGTTCTCATCATGATAAGAGTCACTATATCACTTATGAAAATTGGAAAGATATGGTGTGATATGGAGGACGATATTTGCTGCATATATTATGCACATTTGGTGCTGATATTGTTTAGCAGTTGTGCTTACATTTAGATACAATGGCAATGAAAAGAAATGTGCTACATCAGTCTGGCAGCTATAACATGAAACAGATTTTTTTCTCTCTCTCTCAAGCAGATTGAGGACTTTCCAAAGTCTTACAGATCTTTCTGGAGAATAGCAGACATGAAAGGAGTAATTTTAAAGATATAAAAGAAAAACTAAAGCAAAGATGCAGTTCAGATATTTGAGCATAAGAAAAGCATCCTGAAAAAAGGTATCAATGAAGAATGAGGAGCTAAGAATAGAATAGAATAGAATAGAATAGAATAGAATAGAATAGAATAG
>WNWU01000007.1:31351113-31363540 GCA_012654045.1 Ptyas mucosa
ATAGATAGATAGATAGATAGATAGATAGATAGATAGATAGATAGATATAAACAGATGCGGGAGGAGAAGAGATAATTTATATTTTAACTTTTTACCCACTCTGAATCTTTTAAGTTTTTTTTTTAATTTATATTTATATGCCGCCCTTCTCCGGAGACTCAGGGCGGCTTACAATGTGTTAAGCAATAGCCTTCATACTTTGTATATTTATACAAAGTCAGCTTATTGCCCCCACAAACTGGGTCCTCATTTTACCCACCTTAGAAAGGATAGAAAGCTGAGTCAACCTTGAGCCTGGTGAGATTAGAACTCGCAGTAATTGCAGGCAGCTAGATGTTAAATGCTGCCTTAATAGGAGGCATTAGCCTGCTATGCCACTCAAGTTGGGAGTCTGTAATTATTATCTGTTATTATCTCACTAAATAATAGCTGTTATTTAGTCTGTAAACTAAATAAACATTCACAATGGCATACAACTACTGGAAAAACTTTCTCTAAGAGGAGATCTTTCTATAGGTCTGGTCAATACTTCTTTTTTTTCCCCCAATTTTATTTTTTTATTTTCAAATTACATAACAATAAACATTTTTAACAGTACCGTGTCATGTGTCTCTTACAGATATTTCCATTTATTCCTATACATTTTTATTTCTCTGTTCTAACCAGTTATAGCACTTATCCCTCGCCTCATAAAATTCTGCCTCTTCCTTGCCTTTCATTTCTAACCTGAGCTTATACATCTCAGCACATTCTAGTATCTTGTATGTAATCATCTCAATTGTATGGTCCATACTTCTAATGTTCCGTCTAAAATAAAGTGCCAGTCTTTTGCCTGGTATAAAGATGTGTGTGAAAGAATAGAGGTTCATTTTAGTGTCAGAAAAAAGGCCTTTTAGACTAAAATAAATAGGTTTATAGAGCCTGCAGCTGGAATGCCTACTGTATTCCCTACCATATTATACTTCAATAGTCTTCTTTTAGTCTTGTGAGAATGGTTAAAAAGGGCATGACTGTTGACTAAGCGATCAATTGAAAGGCAAATAATATGACACAGGATAGGAAGCAACTTGTGTATTTTTAGCAGGCCACATCATTACTCTGGACTGTGAAAAATATGTTGATCTGAAGCTGCAGACTGCATGTGGTTCCTGAAAGTTTCAGGTTCTTCAAAATTTACTGTATTTTTAATGGGGAAAAAAATTAATGGAAACGTGTTAAACACATATCTGAGGAATAATCACATTAGCGATATTATTTTTATTCATTATAAATGCAAGGAAAAAAAATGAAGTGCAGTTTTGTTTTGACCTCACACACTGCCTTTTAGCATGTGCTCTTCATCCTGCTGTGCAAAGGCTTAATGTCATCAGCCTGGAAACAGCTGGGTATTCCTGAGCTAGATTTTCTTTGTAATTCTATGATTTTATTAAAACGTATTTACACATATTGGTCTGCTCCAACTTTTATCCACTGTGGAAAAGATTAGTGCTGCCCTGAGATTTCCCTCAGAAATTTTCATGCCTAGGGCCTTCTCAACTGGGGAAGAAATACAAACACTGTTCTAGATTTATCTTCAGGCGTTCAGTCCATTGTGAGACCAATATGGTTCTCTTCTCCTGTAGCCACACTGGTAAAAGAATTGTAAGTCTCCATGCTTATAGCCAGTGGTGAAATGTAAAATTTGTTACTGCCAGTTCTGTGGGCGTGGCTTGGTGGCGGGTAATGTGACTGGGTGGGCATGGCCAACTTTTTTTTTTTTTTACTTTGAAAAGCATTTTTTCTAAAACCTCTCGAAGAGGTTGTAGAAAAAAATGCTTTTAAAAGGCTCTGACAATCCCAGCTGAGCTGAGCGATCATCAGAGCCTTTTTTTTTTACTTTTAAAAGCATTTGTAGAAAAAATGCTTTGGGGGGGGGGGTTTTGGCAAATTCTTTTACTTAAAAGATTAATTTCATGGAGAGCCTGGCACAGATGGATGTACAATGGCAGGTGAGGGGGAAGAGAGAAAAACGGCTTCCGTCACGAATCTTCCCTGGCAATGAAAACGCCAATATCGCATTCGACGTCGCGTCCGTTTCACTGTCGAGGCAAGCAAAGCTTTTTGAGGGGAGAGCGAGCGGGTGGGTGGGCGGGCGGGCTGCTGGGCATGTCCAGAGTGCAACCCCTGGGTTGGAGAGGGCTTGCTGACCCCTTCCTCAAATAACCTAGGAGGTGGTTGTGCCAGATGATCGCGCGTCTCAGCTAGCATGTGGGGGGGGGGCAGGGATTTCTGCTACCGGTTCTCCAAATCACCCACCGCCATCGCTACCGGATCAGGTGATCCGGTCCGAACCGGGAGCATTTCACCCCTGCTTATAGCACAATTGTTTGCATTGGAAAGCCAACAAGCATATACAATAAGTTTTATGTGAGCTAAAACTCTCCAGCTTCATGGTTACAATGTCAAAGTGATTGTCTGTAAAGCTTAGTAGGTATATAAATAAACAGAGTCCATAGAATTAGTAACTTTTATATATCAGCAATGACTAAGCTGCATGCAAAGTCATGCCAAAAGGATTCACTTAGCAAAGTCAGAATTATCTATTTATGCACTGCAGCTCAGAATTGGTCCGAGTCCAATATCAATTTAAAGCATCATCTGGAAATGATAACTGCCACAAACCATGACTGAAATGACAAAATGTGAATCATGATATCATGATGCAAATGCTTCCCTTAGTGCCGAGGTCTGCAACCTTAAACACTCAAAGAGCCATTTGGACCCATTTCCCACAGACAAGAAAACACCGGGAGCCACAAAACCCTTCCCGTGCCTGACTGTTTCTTGAGCGGCTACAAAATTAGCATGTGTAGTTGAATTAAAGGTTCTGTTTTCTTCTGAAACTTTTCTTTTCTTGGATTTATCTATGGTTGGCCTACCGGAGGGTTGAAAAGCTCAATAAATTGTGTGCTGGCGGGTGTCGCACATTGGCAGTTGTGATGCATATTTTGAGTGACAGGGAGCTGCAGCAGAGGGCTGAAAGAGCCACATGCGGCTCCAGAGCTGCAGGTTGCTGACCCCTCCCTTAGTGTATATGCATATGGATTCTTCCTGTTCATTTCATCAGCTGAATCGATATATGATGTTGGATATGCAAGCAAAAAATGCAGCAGAATTTGTTTCATGATCATTTTTGTGTCATCCTTTGTCATCCCTGCAGAAGTCCGTGATTTTTGCATTAATTATTAACAGATTATTTGGGGCTATGTTTTAATCTATTTCATGCCTATAATCTACTTTGTATTAAAGTATGGATTATGAATACTGGCATTTTTAAAACTTTAAATAGAATATGTAGAAGTTTACTTTGAAAATTATTAAAACACTTGCGCACAATTCTTATCTAAGATCCTCTGCATTAAGGCTAGTTTAAATAGTTCATCAAAAAAATTGAAAAAGCAGTTGATATTACCTTGATATTATAGAAAATGGAATTCATACCATTTTTTTTTCATTACATCAATACAGGTAGTCCTTGACTTACAACAGTTCATTTAGTGATTGTTCAGAGTGTCAGGGGGGAAAACCTGATTATTAGCATAACTCCACTTAATAACAATTGAATAGACAGCATACCACAAAAAGTCTCACTTTAGGATTCAGAGGTTTATTAGAATTTAAAGCATAGCAAACATGAAGCCTTTGCTGTAGGCACTTACATCACATTGCAATGAGGGTCAATCAGACAAGCAATCAAAATATATGGCTTGAGGCCGATTGGCAACCTCCCATTATTCAACTTGGCTTTTTATACCTTAAAATGACAATAGAATAGAATAGAATTCTTTATTGGCCAAATGTGATTGGACACACAAGGAATTTGTCTTGGCACATTTGCTCTCGGTATACATAAAAGAAAAGATACATTCGTCAAGAATCATAAGGTACAACACTTAATGATAGTCATGGGGTACAAATAAGCAATCAGGAAACAATATCAATATAAATCTCAAGGATACAAGCAACAAAATTACAGTCATACAGTCATAAGTGGAAGGAAATAGGTGATAGGAACAATGAGAAGATTAATAGTAGTGCAGACTTAGTAAATAGTTTGACAGTGTTGAGGGAATTATTTGTTTAGCAGAGTGATGGCGTTCGGGGAAAAACTGTTCTTGTGTCTAGTTGTTCTGGTGTGCAGTACTCTATCATACAAGATTGCCACCCCTGGTCCATTATCATTGTAATTATCATTGCAATTATCAGGAACTACCTGTATACTACCTGTACATTTTTTGCAGGTCTACAGGATCTAGGTAGGGTTTCATTTAATTATTACCCGGGGGGGAAAGTTTTGGTATTCCTTGGTTGTGATTTAACTAGGAACATACAACGCAATCAAAAGACAAGACAAGACTGGATGACAGAAGGAAGACTATCCAAGGTAACCAAGCTAAGCTGGTTTTGGCAAGCTGCAGTAGCTATAGAAATACTACAAAATTTGCTTTTGATCCTCATTTCAAAGTGAATGCATCTGATCTGCATCTCCAAGACTAATATGCAAATTGGTCTGAAGTGAACACCTGGATTTTACAGTTCATTGAAAATTTGCAATGCACGCCTTGGCTCAGAAAAATGTATAAAAATACCAAGAGGGTTAATATTTAATATGAAAACATATTAATATATCCAACCGTTTTATCCCTAAGTATAGAAATATATATTTTGTGAAATATAACTTTCAAAATACATATTTAACTTAATATATCAATACACGCTTTCATGTATATGATGACTTGGATAATTAATAGATTTTTCTAAAATAACTAATTTGAAAAGCCTCTGACAATCCATAAAAACTGATAACCATTGGCTCGGATTATGCATAGGGATATTATTTAAATATTAGTTTTAGAGACTTAATGTCTAACATATCCTCTTCTTAACCTGAATATATGTCTGCCTGTATTTAGGCTTTTCATTAAAATTATAGATTGGGGGTTGATTTGTGTGCAAGCCAAAAATAACCTAATGCCTCGCTGCTTGAGCCAATTACCATGAAGATGCAAGTTCAATAAAATGTTATTCAGTGATTATGACAAGCAACTTACTTCCTTGCTTCAATTAATCCCAAAAGGAATTTTCTGAAAATTCTTCAACCTTAGAATATTTTCTGTTCATAGTCAAAGTCATCCATTCCCATTAATCTAAAATTACCCAAAAAAAAATATTACAGGTAGCCCCTTGACTTACAAGGTATGACTGGTTGCTTAACGACCATTTGAAAGTTACCATGGACCATCCCCAGAAGGTACCTATGAACCCAGGGGTGGGTTCTAAAAATTTTTACTACCGGTTCTGTGGGTGTGGCTTATTATGTGGGTGTGGCTTGATGGTCATGTGTCAATTATTTAGGATTTAGCAAAGGTACTGGTCTACCAGGCTTTTAACTGCTTGCAGAGCTGTACCGATCTACCCATTTATTTATTGCAGGCACTGGTCTACCCATTTATTTTTGCAGGCACTGATCTACTCATGTATTTTTGCAGGCACTGGTCTACTCATTTGTTTTCTTTTAACACTGATCAGCTGTAGGGCGGCCCTTTGAAGCCCCGCAGCAAGAGTTTAAACAGTTTTTTTTCCCTCTAGCCATCAGCTGGGACTCAGGAGGCAGCAATAGATTGGGGGTAGGGCCAAATAAAAGGTAAGAATAATGTGAGGGGTGGGTGGAGGGGTGCGGGAGGTGGGAGGGGTGCAGTGGGGAAGAACCGGTTCAGTGACATCATATCGTCACCGCTACCGGCTCGGGAGACCCGGGCCAAACCGGGAGGAACCCACCACTGTATGAACCAGTTCCAAAGTTCTGACAACCACGTGAAATGAGGTGGCATGGTCATGTGACCACATTTAGGGCAATTAGCCCACATTTATGCAGCGT
Organism: Ptyas mucosa; assembly: GCA_012654045.1. Lineage (NCBI taxonomy): Eukaryota > Metazoa > Chordata > Lepidosauria > Squamata > Colubridae > Ptyas > Ptyas mucosa. The sequence goes on from WNWU01000007.1 coordinate 31,357,031, forward strand.
TTATAAAGTTTTTGCTGGAAAACCAGCATTTACTTCCAGTAGTAGGCAAAAATGCCCCATAACAAAAAAATGGCTTCACCTTATGACTGTGTAAAATCAGGTCAATCAGAATAGAGCTGGAAGGGACCTTGGAGGTCTTCTGGTCAACCCCCTGCTCAAGCAGGAGATCCTATACCATTTCAGACAAGTGACTGTCCAGTCTCTTCTTAAACACCTCCAGTGATGAAGCACCTCCAACTTCTGAAGGCAAGCTGGTCCATTGGTTAATTGTCCTCTCTGCTAGGAAGTTTCTCCTCAATTTCAGGTTGCTTCTCTCCTTGATTAATTTCCATCCATTGTTTCTTGTCCTGACCTCAAGTGCTTTGGAAAATAAATTGACCCCCCTCCTCTTTGTGGCAACCTCTCAAATTCTGGAATATTGCTATCATGTTCCCCCCTTGTCTTTCTTTTTCTCTAGACTAGCCAAACACAAATCTTGCAACCTTTCTTCATATGTCTTAGTCTTTAACCATCTTAGTAATCATCTTCGAGACCGCCTCCTACCACATAGGTCCCAGCGACCGGTAAGATCCCACAGAGTCGGTCTCCTCCGGGTCCCGTCAGCTAAACAATGTTGGCTGGCGGGCCCACAGAGGAGGGCCTTCTCTGTGGCTGCCCCAGCTCTCTGGAACCAATTACCTCCTGAGGTCCGGACTGCCCCCACCCTATTGGCCTGCCGCAAAGCAGTGAAGACCTGGCTCTTCCAGAAGGCTTGGGGCTGTTGATCTCATTATAATGATCTTGTGAGACCCGGACACAAATTGGAATGCATGTGTTTTAACGTTTTTAAAGTTTTAATGTTTTAATGCTTTTCTTTTAAACATTTTTTATAGGATTGTTCGCATTGTTTTATTCTTTGTTGTAAGCTGCCCAGAGTCCCTTGGGAGTTGGGCGGCATAGAAATGCGACAAAATAAATAAATAAATAATAAATAAATAAATAAATAAATAAAATTAGTTGCTCTTCTTTGCACTTTTTCCAAAATCTCTACATCTTTTTTTGTAATGTGGTGACCAAAACTGGATTTAGTATTCCAGATGTGGTCCTACTAAGGAGTTATAAAGCGGTACTAATATTTCATGTGATTTTCATATGATGATCTACTTCATATGATGACAATCACAACTGACATCCATAATTGGCAGGATCTATTATAGTCGTAAGTCAAGGACTACCTGTACGATACATAAACTGACTCTTTATATTTATGTCACCATACATATTTGAGACTTAGAAGTTATATCATATTTCATCACTTGCCGTTCTTCTTTTTGTGGAAGAATGTTTCTGTGCTAAAAGTAACACAATCAGAAGATAAACAATCTTTTGTCTTTCTCTCCCATGGCATAAAGTTAATGATTTCTGTTGAATTTGCTATTTCTGCAGAAAACAAATTCAGGATCTTTTTATATCAGTTTCTTCATGTTTTTCATTTTAAGGCGAAAAGAAGATTTTGACAGTGCCATAGTAATCTTAGACTAGACCAACAAAATTAATAGCAGTAACACCTAAAAATGGACTCCTGGCTTCAGTTAGAACAGTAGTCATTTTCTCTGTCATGCGCTCTACGCTGGCCACTGAATTTTCATTTTCAGCTGGGAGAAGCAATTTGAGCAAATTGTAGCTTTCTTTCCATGTTTAAAAACAAAGCAAAAAAACAAGGGTGTTTAAAGGCCTGGACTGTTTGTGCAAAATTTTGTGTGGGGGTTTCTCTGAACAATATACCTATAAGCACATTCCCTAGAATGTGAAATTTGATGCCACAGGTGTAGGCAATACCATCAAAAGGTGTCTGCAAGAAGCCAGGAGGTGCAAAAAAGGATGAAAATTGGTTTGGTCCCATCACAAATATAAGTACGACTGCCTGTCACTGCAGGAGATTTAATGCCTTAAGTCAGAGAAGGGAAATCGTACACAGTGTGTTTTCCTCAAACCAAAAACTAGTTCTTAACAAGAATGTGACAGAAGTACAAATTCAACCTCTTCAGTTTATCCAAAAAAGGAAAAATGCATGCATAAACACATATAGTTTATCAGCTTGAGCCAGGGGAGAGATTAAGTGTTTTTCTATCGAGACACACACCTGGTCTACCCCAGCATGTGAGAGGGAGCTATATATTACTGATGAAGGGAGGAGAACTTGTAGCTCAGAGGTTAATACAACTGCCTAACATGCAGGCAGCCCAAGTTTGAATCCAAGTAAGGGTAAGGCTAGCTGATGATAGCTAAATAGCTTGACATAGATCTATACTAGTCTCCCTTTATTTCTTTAACCGCAAAATATAAATTTGGTATAAAATGGTTTGTCGTGAATGCGACTGCTTGAGGGCTCCTGGATTGGAGCTGAAAGGCGAAAGGGATGCAGTATGCTCCCTCCCACATGCTGGGGTAGACCAGGTGTCTCCATAAAAAAACACTTAATCTCTCCCCTGGCTCAAGCTGATGAAGAGAGGAGAACTTGTGGCTATATATATATGGCTGTGTGTGTGTGTGTATGTATGTATGTTTCAACATAACTTTGGAACGCCTCAAGCAATTTTAACCAAACTTGGTACACAGATGACTTACTCCCTGGAAACAAATACTGTGGGGGTAAGATACCCCTACACCCCTCGGGGTGTGTGTTCTGTTAAAATACAGCCTGTTGTGCCTTAAAATGACTTCTACTGTACTGCCTTAAAATGGCTTCTACTGTACAGCACAGTGGAGTTGCCAGCTTAGTGCAGTGGTGGGATTCTGCTGGTTCGTACCGGTTCAGTAGAACCGGTTGTTAAGTAGTTAAGAAGTTAAGCAGTTAGAGAACCGTTGTTAAAAGAAATCTCCTTTTGTTTTTTTTTCTACTTTACAGGGTTAATCCTATAAGGAATTACAACATTCAGTGTTGCTTCCTAACCTAATCTTTATTGCCCTGCTTACAGAAACTGCCTCTCCGGCAGTATGCCTAGACTTATTGTCGCTTTTGGTTCCAGACGTTCTCGGAGGTTTTTGGGTTTTTTTGCTTGACTTTCTTAAAGGGGAAGGTTTATTTTAAGCTTTTTACACCGCTGGGAGGAAATACTCCCCTATTGGAGTTCTTCCAGGAACCAAGATGAGTGACATTCAGCAAGGCTTATTGGCTAGCTAGAAAGATTGACATTCAAACGTGAGTTTACATGACTTTTCTGACTTTTGGTCTAAAACTAGTTTTGGGTGAAGTTTAATTCTGTGCTTGGTGATCTTTAATCCTGTGTTTAGTGATGAGATAATTTTCCCTATTCAGCTTTGTTTGGAAGGAAAAATGTTAATCTCTGTTCCTGAAAAGAAGCAGCTTTGGAAATCTGACTAGTTCTGTGTCTATTTGTTCTGGTAATTGGTTTAACAAGCAATAGATACTGCTTGCTCCTTTGCTTCATTCTGGAGAGCTTAAATGACTTCTCTGCTAAAGGGTTTCACTTTATGAGCAAGAGTTGGCTGCTGATAGTATCATTGCATTTTAATTTTATTTTATTTTAATTCCTCAAGGTGCTCTGGCATCCTCCCTGATTTGCAACTCCAGTTTGCAGGTATTTCTAATCTGATGATTGGTATTTAGGGCAGCTTTTTGCAAGCAAAGAAGCTTTTTGTATTTTTGTACAGGTAATCCTTGACTTACAACAGTTACAATGGCACTGGAAAAAGTGATTTATGACCGTTTTTCACACTTATGACCCTTGCAGCAAACTGTCATTAGGGTAAAGAAGCGATGCCACATGACCACCTGGCCACGGCCACCTGGTCACATGAAGCACCGCAGTTGTGAAATGAGTGACACGGTTGTTAAGAATGCTGCAACGGGCATAAATGATGACCAGTCATAAGTGCAAGGACCTGTCAAAAGTGCAAGGACCTGTCAGAAATCACATTTTCAGCCCTCTGGGTAGTCCTTTTGTGCATATGGACTACTCAGAGGGTTGAAAAAGTTATTTTTGACCAGTCCTCGCACTTTTGACCGGTCCTCACACTTACGATTGTCCTCACATTTTACGTTTTTCACCCTACCTTGTCACCATGGTGAAGAGCAGCAGTTGTGAAATGAGTGACATGTTTGTTAAGAATGCTGCAAGGGGCATAAATGTGAGGATGGTCATCAGTCAAAAGTGCGAGGATCGGTCCGAAATGACTTTTTCAGCCCTCTGAGTAGTCCCTATACACATAGCCACGCCTACCCAGTCACATGACCACCAAGCCACGCCCACCCAAATAAGCCATGCCCACAGAACCGGTTGTTAAAATAATTGAATCCCAACACTGGCTTAGTGCATATATCGCGGACAAGAAGCCACTTCTAAATCAAGACCAGAAAAAAGCATACCAAATTATCGTGGATCAGCTACCAAAACAACAAGGTGGTATCAGTTTATTTGACGCTTCTGGGGACACAGGGAAAACATTTTTAACTAATTTAATTCTCGCCAAAATCAGGGCTCAGGATGATGTTGCTTTTCCTGTCTAATACAGGATTGGGATAAATAAATACCTGGGAAATGCCGGATTATCAGCTAGTTTGGAATAAATCAGCAACCTTCAAAAACTCAACCACCCACACCCCCAAAAAATGATAAAGTTTCACCCCCTTTCTTTTATAATAACATCACTGTCCCATCACCATAATCTCTACAGATATTATTTGAAATATTGCATAAATTTAATTTCATTATGTGCAGTATTTAACACCAGAATCTAAGTGCATTCTCCCTATTCTTCTGGTATTAATTGCACTAAAGCCGGATCATCATTTTTTATTTCATTTTATTCTACAGAAAGAATGAAATATGAATGTTATTACATATTAAGGATGACACAAGAATTCATTTTGCAGGCTGTAACTATACACTAAAAGCAGTTGCTGCATCCATTGGCTGTCCATATTATATTCTTTTTTAAAAAAGTTTTTTATTAATAATACAAAATTTAAAAAAAACATTAGACATAGATATGACATCACTGGTTCCAAACATCTTCTGTCACTTTACAATAATATTAGTACTCATATAAGCATATAGTTCTTAAGCTTTGATTATTATTTAAACATAATATGATATGATATTAATACTTTTTTCCTTATTTCTGTATATTTATTTATCTCTTAAACATACATTTATCTATAATAACATCTATTTTTTTGTTCTAACACTATACATTTGTCTTGGCTTCCCTCTTGTTATCTATCCAATCATAAAATTGTTCCCAGATTTTGTAGTACTTAAGTTTCGCTTTTATCCTTGAGTTCCAAAGTGAGTCTGTCCATTTCTACGCAGTTAAAGATTTACTGAAAATCTTCACATTATATTCTTGTAGTGAAATGCTTTATTCTTACTTGATAATGGCTATGTAATACATGGACAAAACTCAAAATATGGTCAAGGACAGAACAGATGTCTTTTCTCATTTGCTCTACATTCTACATTTTCATCCTGAATCTCCTTCTGTATATAAGTTTTATTTTCTTTTTCTGAAAAACATCATTACAGTTCCTTAAAGCTGTCTGAGATACAGTTATTTAAATAAGATATGGAGAAATGCTTGCATGATGAAAAAGTAAATGAAAAACCTTGCAAGTTTAGGGACTTTAACTTAGAAGTCGATGCTTCTTTTATTTTGCTCAGTATCACCTGAAAATCAATCAGCCTTTCTATCTTTTTTATTTTTATTTTTTTAAAATATTTTTTATTAAACGCTTTTTTAAAAAACAAAAAGAGAACTTTAATAATTTTTCCTTTTCAACAGTTTCGCATCAGTAAAAAATTTCTTACTCATACATTTTTTCTCCCTTATTCTAATGTATCTTTTGTACATATACTTCTAATATTAATGTAGTTATTTACATATATACATATAAATACACATGTACACAATTTCATTTCTATAGTGCCTATCTATCTTTTTTAAATAATGGGTCAAGTTATATCAAATTATAATTGACAAATTATAATTTGTAACCAATATGCCTTTATCATATTAGTGCCTTCCCTCAAAGTTTCAAACTGATAGATCACAACAAATAGCTGATTCTATTACTATACTGCGTTAGTCAACTCCTATTTTGATCACTCTTATATATTCTAAATGGATCTGCCCATGAAGACTGTAAAGAAGCTTTAGCTCGTCCAGAATGTGTGGCTCAAGCAGTTAAAAGTGCCACTTAGTTTGCCTATGTAGTATTTCTATTCTGATACAACATACAGATATTTAGTTAGGTGTACAAAAAGTTCTAGGAATGACTATAAGAAAAACTACTTGGAGAAAAAGTCTACTCAAGAATAGGAAGAAGATCTAGCAGAAGATGCAGTGGAGGTCCAAAATTAAGGAAAGGCAGTGTAAGTAAGATTGTTCTTCTTCCTTGAATCTGGAATTGTAGAACAGGTAACAGGGATGATTAGTGAATGATATATTTATATATATATATAGATATATATATATATATATATATATATATATATATATATATATATA
>WNWU01000007.1:31363940-31378172 GCA_012654045.1 Ptyas mucosa
ATATATATATATATATATATATATATATATATGTAGGTCTTTGGTTATTCGGGTTTTCTCCCCCCATTCAATCAGAGCACAGCCAGGCCTCCAACCAATCAAAGCACACCTCCACCCAATCAGAACACAGCCATGCTCCCACCCAATCAGCTCCCACCCCCACTGGCAGTTAAAAGGAAGAAACAGCTGCAATCACACATTGCTCCTGGAAGCACGAAGCCGAGAACACCAGCCTGAAGATGACGAATGAGACTTCGTCGAAACGTTGCCTAGACACTTCCAATTTTACGCGGGAGAAAACCCGAATAACCAAAGACCTACATACAAATACCCACAAAAATCTCAGAAAACAAATATGTATGTATGTATGTATGTATGTATGTATGTATGTATGTATGTATAATAAAAGGATCATGCCAATAGCTAAGCCAGCTAATGGAAATGTTCTGACCTGGTTCCAAACACGACAAACCCTCTGTAGTTAAATAAATGCGCTCCTTTATTAGGAGCACGAGCAACCCTGGCAAAAGTCTCTCTCTCACGCACACGCACACACAGCAGGCTAACAAGTCTGTCCGGCAGAGGGTTGAATAGTTGTCTGCCATACCTATTCATCTCCGTTACCTACCTTTGATCCCCAAAGCTAGGGTGGGGCTTCGCTAGAAACGGTGGTTCTTCCGTCCCAAGGACCGGCCCATAGATTTCCACTGTTCTCCTCTCCTCTGCCTTCTGTGCATCCGCATGTCAGGCACTGGAGCCAGATGTTCCTCCTCTTCCTCATCAACTACCTCCAGACCTGGGGACTGTTGACTCTCCATTTGAGGACTGATGCCCCAGGCTCCGCCTCTGTCTCTATCTCTGACAGCTCCATTCCTTCTTCTCCCTTGGAGCTCTCAGGTTGCTTGATGCTGGCTCTGGCTCCCACGCCGCCTCTTCATCTGATTCGGCTACTGGAGAGGCCAGCAGCCGACAGGGCACAACAGGAAATTGGACTTGTTCTTGACTCAACTGATTAGTTCTTTCCTAGAACTAAAAGAAGCCACTAATATATTTTCTCCTCTGCAGGATTTATTCTTTCTGTTGTCTCTGTTTAGTATCTCAATCCATCTCCCCATCTTGACTTAGATCCTGAACTCTGAAAATATGTTTAAATCAAATCTTTCAGAGTTTCATATAGTACATAAAACAGAAGCAAAGTGGGGGATATTTGATTCACTGAACCCGCTCGTTCATTTCCTCTGCACCAGATTGTTTATATCTGTTTTTCTGTTGGATCCTGATGCTGAATTTTCTATCGCACATTTTTTGTTTAGAATTCAGTCTACCTCATCTAGGAGATTGGCCCATATGGTTGTGTGGTACAATAGAAGCCAAAGAATTGTTTACACTAGAATGCGCACAACTCTATTAAGTTGCATTCACTTATAGTGTCAGCCATCAAACATCTGTCAGCTGAAATATAAATTTCAGTCCTTTACAGTTGGCATAAGCCTTTTGCACACCCTGACCCCTCTATATGTATACAGTGAGTGAATAATCATGTTTACATGGGGATATATTTATTATGATAGGCCCAGCTCAAAAAGTTTGTTCTGCCATAAAATTTACCCTATTTCATTGCCCTGCTGTAATTTCCAAGGCTTGTTAAATTTGAGTCCTGCATTTTCTTAAGCTCAACTATGACATTCTCATTGAAAGATAAAACTTAGCAGAATTAAAAGCAATAGAATTATTTATTCCACTCCTACCACTACGGAAGTGGTGGGTCTTATCCGGGAAGACAATGAAGATGCTTATAGGAAAGAGGTGAAGGCTCTGATAGACTGGTGCAATAAAAGTAACCTGTTTTATGTTAATAAAACAAAGGAGGTCATCGTAGATTTTAGAAAGAGCCGGCATGGTCATACTCCACTCAATATCAAGGATGCAGCTGTAGAGATGGTCAACAGTATTAAGTATCTGGGGGTGCATATAACTAACAATCTGAACTGCTCTCTCCACACGTCATCCTTAATGAAGCATGCAAACCAGCATCTGTATTTCCTGCTTCCACTTTTTATAGAGGCACGATTGAGAGTGTCTAATCAAACTGCATCCCTGTTTGGGTTGGTGGCAGCAGTGCCTCAGATAGAAAGTCCATTCAGAGAGTGGTAAGGACAGCTGAGAAGATTATAGGAAGCTCATTTTCTGTTATTCAGGATACTGCTTATAAGCATTATGTGCTTAGAGCTCAAAGCATTGTTAGAGATCACACACACCCACTTTGTAGTCTATTTCTGTTGCTCCCCTTTGGGAGGAGATTTCAAAGTATTTATAGCAGGACTTCTAGATTCTGTAACAGCTTTGTTCCCTATCCCATCCATCTGGTAATCCTGCAAGATTTGTTTCTCTTGCCATGTGCATGTATACATCTGAACAAGACTGTGTTGTTTCTCTGTGTTATATAATATACGTGGGTAGAAGCATAATTTTGTATTTATTTATTTATCTTGTCATGTTTATGTTTATATTAGAGTGGAGAGCTGTATGCAATGTAATTTCATTTTAATATATTCCGATTAGTGTACATTCAAAGTGACAATAAAGTAGTCTAGTCTAGTCTAGTCTAGTCTAGTCTAGTCTAGTCTACTTAATGTAGAACATGCAACTGGTGAGAGAGGGAGGAGTAACTCTACAGCAAAGTACATGCTTGGAATAAAACAGAACCTCCTCACTCTTAGTCTATGCCTGACATTTCCAGTTGTAAAGAGCAAAGCTGCAAAAAAAATATATCCCTGCATAAAATGCAACTCTGAGTATTAATCTAACAAAACCATTCATCTCTCTCAATATGAAAACTTCACAGAAACAAAATAGATTTTTCCATAATGAGTAGTTGACACAAGTACAGTAGCTATATTAAAAGTATTAAGCAGATAAATAAAGATAGGCTAGTGCCTCTCAAATTAAGTTGATATGTATTGTATTCCTTGCTGAAATATCTGATATCTTGATCAGTTTTGCTATTATGTACTAGTAGGGGCACTTCTGCCACACAACACCATAATCCATGTGTATAGAGCTTTGACCCCTATGGAACTGAAGCAGCATATAAATTGTCGAGGGTGGATTTAACTAGAAAACCCAGAAAAATATCATAATACAGTATATAATAACAACTTCATTTTCATCCAGTACATGAAGTGTAACACTGATGTGCTGTTTTCTCAGCCAAATTTGCCATGATGGGGATTATGTATAATTCATAATTTGCCAATTTCATATGATGAAGAGAATTACATAAAATTGGCATAGTCAAATACTTTGCTTTCTGAGCTATTAGCCAACTTCTTCTGCCAAAATCCATTGGGCAACAACTAAGGGAATATTGCTCTGGAAAAGCTGCTGCCAACTCTTTATTTTCTTGCCTAGTTTTTCTGGTCAACAGTGAGGATTTAATCTTTTGGATTTCTCCATCTGTATGTACAATGAAAGGTCAACAGTACTTCAACAGCTGCTCTTTACTTCAATGTCCACTTGCTTCCTCCAACAGGTTAAATAAGGCAGTTGCTACAATAAAAGAGGGAGATGAAGGGAGATGTTATAACATCAGGAAAACGTTTCATAATCATAATCATAAGTTTATTTGTCAAGTATATATAAGATAACAGGTAAAAGTATAAACATAATTTGAATACATGAAAAGAGTAAGTAAAAAGGAATATTAGGACAGGGATGGTAGGCACGCTGGTGCACTTATGCACGCCCTTTACAGACCTCTTAGGAATGGGGTGAGGTCAACAGTAGACAGTCTAAGGTTAAAGTTTTGGGGGTTTGGGGAAGAAACCAAAGAGTCAGGTAGTGCATTCCAGGAATTGACTATTCTGTTACTGAAGTCATATTTTCTGCAATTGAGTTTGTAGCGGTTTACCTTGAGTTTGTATCTATTATTTGCTTGTGTTTTGTTGTGGTTGAAGCTGTAGTAGTCGTTGACAGGGAGGACATTGTGGCAGATAATTTATGTACTATGCTTAGGTCAGACTGAAGTCAGCGTAGTTCTAAGTTGTCTAAGCCCAAAATTTGGAGTCTGGTGGCATAAGAACAGAGCCGAGGTGGCGCAGTGGTTATAGTGCAGTACTGCAGCTACTTCAGCTGACTGCTAGTTCAGCAGATCAGCAGATCAAACCTCATCGGCTCAAGGTTGACTCAGCCTTCCATCCTTCCGAGGTGGGTAAAATGAGAACCCAGATTGTTGGGGACAATATGCTATTTAGCAAACTGTCTTTGGTGTAAGCTTCCTGGAGTCCTCGGAGAGTGGGTGGCATAGAAATATGACTAATAATAATAAATTTTAAAAAAATAAAGATATTTTGTTGCAGTTAGAGGAATGGAGGACTCTTCTCATAAAAATATATTTTGATGATAGATGATAGATAGATAGATAGATAGATAGATAGATAGATAGATAGATAAATAGATAGATAGATATAAAATATATATCGTTGCAGAACATCTATCCATGATTCCATCCCTCATCTCTCAGAAGCTGATGTGTTTCTTGGAACTTATAAAAATGTACTCATTGGTGAATAGATATTTATTTTCACCAGAAATAATTTAGCTTTATTATCTTGATAGCTAACACAGATAATTGTCTGACAATCTAGGATAACAATTGCAGTTGTTTCATCCTTTGCTTTGACCATGATTTGTTGGCTGCATTGATGTAACCATTAAAAGTTTAGATAAGGAAATGAAAGCTATTCATATGGTAAAATATTCTTCAAGATTTTAGATCCCTTATCATGTGGGTGGGTGACACAGTGGCTTAGTGATTAAGGCACTGGGCTTGTCAGCTGGAAAGCCAGCAGTCAAGGTTTGAGACCCGAGTGGTATGCAATGGGGTGAGCGACCATCTTTGCCCCAGCTCCTGCCGATTTAGCAATTCAAAAGAATGCTAATGTGAGTAGATAAATAGGTACCACTTCAGTAAAAAGGTAATAGCGCTCCGTGATGACATACTGGCCTTTGTCTCAATGTCTTTGACTCAATGGCCTTGAAACAGAGATGAGCACTGCCCCCTATAGTCAGGAACGAATAGTGGAGTAAAATTTGCAGGGATTCCTTTACCTTTACTTTTATCACGTGGGTATAATATCATACAGAACTTAAGGTCCAATACAGGATGGCAATTGTTAAGGGAGCAGATACCCTCTTTTTATTGTAATATAAATGTTTGTGTGTGTCTGTGTTCTAGTAAAGTACCGTATCTTTCGAAGTATAAGAAGCACCTTTTCCCCCTAAAATGTAGGTGTGTCTTATAGATCGAATGTAGTCCCGCCCACCCACTGGCAGCAAGCAGCAAGAAGAAACAGCCCATTTCAGCTTCAGCACAGCCTTATTAGCACAAGTTGATTGTCCGGTGGATCAGTCTCCCAACTCTCAGCTGTTTAAGGCTGCAGGGATTGCCATTGCCTATTGCTGCACGGGCCTCTGCTGCTTGCTTCAAGAACGTAAATTGCTGGGAGCAGATTTTTTTTTTCTTGTGCTAATCAAGTTATGCTGAACACAATAATGAAAGTAAAGCAGGCTGTTTGCTTTTTGGTGCAATGAGGCAAAATTGCTGGGAGGCAGAGGCAGATTTCTTTTTCTTGTTTTCCTCACCCAAAAAGGTAGGTGCATCTTATAGTCCGGAGCGTCTGAAAAATACAGTATATGCCAGTATACAAAGATGAGTGTAGAAACCTAATGTACAAAATAACTCTTGGGATTATACTCTAGTTGTTCAAATTTTCTACCAATAAATGAAAACTCTCAATATTGTTGCAAACATGGAAGTTTCCTCTGACTTAGGCTTCATCTGTGGGTCTTGGAGCAGGGACCCACATTACCGTTCAAAGGCCTACATATGAGACAAACATTTGAGGGAACAAGGCTTTCTCAAAACTCTAGATACTCAGCTCTAAGGAACAACATGGTCAAATGAATCTCCTTAAAATGCCTAGAGATTTCTCTATTAAAGGGTCATTTTACACCTTGCACACCAGGCCTGTGGAGGACTTCTTTCCTACTTCGCCTTTATAATATCTGGTGTAATCAAAGTGTCTCTACTTCTCTGTGGGAGGAAACCAAAAGGAGATAGCAAGCCAATTCGAGAGTTTCTGTCATATCTCAGGGGCTTGTTTGACCTTGTTCAGTGGCTCATTAATGAGACTACAGTTTAAGAAATTCAGTCTGACCCTCTCAAGTAACTGTGATCCTGGCAGGCTCTCTGGCTATCAAACAGCAGACTGTTGATTCTTTCACTAAGGACTGTCCCTCTCAATGCCCTGCCTAACTAACCTTGAGAAAAGTAATTATGCACTCACTATTGATTAGCAGGGATCCATATTTAATTATGTGTAACGTGTTGCACTCCTGAAATTTTAGCTCTTTGTTCTCTGACGCATGTCAAATCAGATTCCGTAGCTTTCTTACTATGGAAGTTATTTCTTTCCTCTGAGTTGTACTAGGAATTCTATTTCTGTTTCCCTTCCCATAGATTTTTCTCAAATAAAACTTTTTGGAACAATTGTTCTGAACAGCTTTGGAAGGAAAGTACCGTATTTCTGCTGTGGGCTATTAAGAAAGACTTGGGAAATGCTTCTTGCTTTAAAAACATGTTTCTCCATTTCTCCTTTAAGGAAATATGCCCTTTTAATATTTCCCAAAATATTTCATTCTTCGGGGGGGGGGGGTTTCCACAAAAGCATACAAGTAGATAAATAGTTACAACTTTGGTAGGAAGGTAACAGCACTCCATGATGTCATGCTGGCCACATGATCGCAGAAATGTCTTTGGACAACACTGGCTTAAGGGCCTTAAAATGCACCACCCCTATAATCCACAACAATTAATCAATTAGAATAGAGCTGGAAAGGACCATTCTCAAGTAAGAGACCCTATACCAGGGGTGCCAAACTCAATTTCATTGAGGGCCACATCAGGGCTGTAGTTGATCTTGGGTGGTCTGGGGGCATGGCCGACTGGGTGGATGTGGCCAACTGGGTGGGCGTAACTTGATGCCACTCCCCAAACTGCTGGCATGTTTCCTCTTCACACTGGGTAGACCGGGCAGAAGCTATATTGGATAGACCAGGCCAAAGTGACAGGCCAGCCCCTTACATTTTCTGGACAGCCTCACAGGCACGATCTGACCACATTGTGGGCCAGATGCAGCCTGCAGGCCTTGAATTTGACACCCCTGCCCTATACCATTTCATATAGATGACTGTCCAGTCTTTTATTAAAAACCTCCAATGATGAAGCACCTACAACTTCTGAAGGGAAGCTGTTCCATTGGCTGATTGTCCTCACTGTTAGGAAGTTTCTCCTTAATTCCAGGTTGCTTCTCTCCTTGATTAATTTCCATCTATTGTTTCTTGCCTTGTCTTGTCTTCTGGTGCTTTGGAAAATAAGTTGATCCCTTCTTCTTTGTCAACTCACTACTAGAATTCTGTTATCATGTCACCCCTAGTCCTTCTTTTTCCTAGAGTGGCCATACCAGAGGTGGGTTTCAACAGGTTCTGACCAGTTCTAGAGTGGTGATGGAAATTTTGAGTAGTTTGGAGAACCGGTAAATACCACCTCTAACTGGCCCCACTCCCATCTATTCTCTGGCTCCCGAGTCCCAGCTGATCAGAAGGAAATGGGGATTTTGCAGTAACCTTCGCCTTCCCCTTCCGCCCACCATGCCATGCCCACCAAGCCATGCCACACTCACCAAGCCACGCCCATAGAACTGGTAGTAAAAAAAATTGAAACCCACCACTGGGCCGTACCCAATTCCTGCAGAGGAATTAGTAGAGTAAAATTGGCAGGGACTCCTTATAAAACTAGAAGTGCATCACATCATTTGAACATCAATTTTAGATTAACATCAAGGAAAAAAATTGCAAGCCGGAGTAAAAAAAAAAAGGCATATCATACAAATTATTCCATAATGAAAAGATTCCCCTTATTTTTCATACAGATGCTAATAAAATTTACAGGGAGTTTAAACAAGAATTAGAGAGAAAACTTGCATAGTAACTGTCTATGGGTCATGTAGTGATTGAGTTGCTGTTAGATGCGAAGTCATGTCCGACCCATCGCAACCCCATGGACAACATTCCTCCAGGCCTTCCTGTCCTCTACCATCCTCTGGAGTCCATTTAATCTCACGCCTACTGCTTCAATGACTCCATCCAGCCACCTCGTTCTCTGCCATCCCCTTCTTCTTTTGCCCTCAATCTTTCCCAGCATTAGGCTCTTTTCCTTCTCATTAGGTGGCCAAAGTATTTGAGTTTCATCTTCAGGATCTGGTCTTCTAAAGAGCAGTCAGGGTTGATCTCCTCTAGGACTGACTAGTTTGATCGCCTTGCAGTTCAAGGGACTCACAGGAGTCTTCTCCAGCACCATAGTTCAAAGGCCTCAATTTTCTGACGCTCAGCCTTTCTTATGGTTCAGCTTTCACAGCCATACATTGCAACTGGGAAAACCATGGCCTTGACTATACGCACTTTTGTAGGCAGGGTGATGTCTCTGCTTTTTAGTATGCTGTGCATCAACTCCAGTGATGGAGTTAGACCAGGATTAAGATTTTTCATCTAATCTCATTAACTTTACTAGGGATGTAACTCAAACCAATCTGTCCCACAAAATTGTTATAGGAAATAATCTCAGGAAGCATGCATTATGTATCCTCTTTAAAATACCCAGAAGATAAAGGAAAAAAAATCTTGTTTTATGCTGTGAGTTTCAAGTGGGAGATATGTGAAGGTGTGCAGAAAGGAATATCTTTCTTTTGAAGATGTAGATCTCCTAGGAAAATAGAACTTGAAGATCCCCCTGTGTGGTATCCTACAAAATTCTATATTCCCACTACTATTTGCCTTAACCATTTTCTCTGCGTTGTATGGTCAAAAAATTTCCCAGATAAGCATTTTAATATTTCTTCTGTTTTTATTGAAAGAAAAGAAAGAAAACTCATTTTCTCAAGATCATCATCACGCTACTTAACATGACATAATCAGGTAAACACGCCATCTCGCCTTTCACTTACAAGGGTTGCTGATGCTATAATTTTTAATTGGCTAATTAATTGATTTGCTGATTAGAGAGGAAAATAATACGTTGACTGAGAGTGTCTCACAACTGAATAAACCTGCAATTTATGCCTTGTTATTAGAGGGAAATGCTGACAATAAATATTGGTTATTGATTTCTTCATTCAATTTGTCAGATTGAAGACTCTGGCCAGCAAACAATCATAAAAGTACAAGCAACCTACACACACACACACACACACACACACAAATATACATGCACACATACAGTAGTGGCCAAAATTGTGGAAACCTTTTGGGAAAAGTGTATTTTTGAGGTTTGATGGCTTATAACACCATTATTGTTATAATTATTATTATTATTACCATTATTATTGGGGGGAGTTTCAAGATAATCATATTCCATTGCTGGAATGTCCTGAGAATAGCCCAGACCTTAACCCAATTGAAAATCTATGGAGCTGACTAAAGAAACTTGTTAGTCAGAAGCATCCCAGCAATAAAACCCAGTTAATAGAAGCAATCATTCCATCTTGGTTTCACATTATAACAGCTGCAGAACTAAAAGACTTGGTTCACTCCATGGGAAGATGTTGTAAGGCCGTCATTCATGCTAAAGGTTACCCAACTAAGTATTAACTGACATGGTGATAATTTTTGTATATCTCGTTTTTTCTGTGGTGATATTTTTTTTTATATCTCGTTTTTTCTGTGTGTTTCACTTTTCTTCTTTATACTGTAATTGCTATTCTAATAGCAAATCCTTCATAAAAGTTATTGCATTACATTCTTCATTAAATTATCTTTCCATTGATATATAATTTTATGGTACTACTCCCAAAATAAGTGGTGTTATTAGCTAGTTTTAGAAAATACACTTTTCCCAAAAGGTTTCCACAATTTTGGCCACTACTGTACATACGATCCGCTGAGGAAAACAGGAAACAGAGCCCTTAACACACTTGGGGACCCAGGCCTAGGCACATAACTCAGTCTTTAAATGCCTTATCAAGGACCATAGGGTTGGGGCAGGGGTGGGTTCTACTTATCTTTACTACCGGTTCGCAACAGGGCCACGCGCATGCGCAGAGGCTTCAGCACATGCGCAGAAGCATTTTGATGACATCAGGGTTGGTGGGCGGAGCCTCCCACCAGTTTTACTACCAGTTCTATAGAACTAGTGCGAACCGGGGGCAACCCACCACTGGGTTGGGGTCATCCTAATTTCTATTGGGAGAATGTTCCAGAAGAAAAGGGCTACAGAAGAAAATGCATGTCTCTTACATTCAGTGGTGGGTTGCCCCCGGTTCGGACCAGTTCACAAGAACCGGTAGTAAAACTGGCGGGAGGCCCCGCCCACTGCCTCGGATGTCATCATCGGTGATCTGCACATGCGGGATCCCATTGTGCATGTGCGATCCCATTGTGAACCGGTAGTAAAGGTAAGTAGAACTCACCCCTGCCTACGTTCCTTGGTTAACAGTCCCTGAAATATACCCAACCTGCTGAACTAAATTGGATGGATAGAAACAACTAGAAAGAGATGATCTGTTAGATAATCTGGTTCCCAAGTCATGAAGGTAAAGGTAACAATCAGAACCTTGAATTGCATCTGTGAAACAATGCCTTGAATTTCACCTGGCAACCAATGCCGCTTACAAAGTAGTGGTATTACATATCTTACATCATCTGCTATCCATGCAGGTGTATTCTGTACCAACTGAAGCTTCCAAATGCTCTTCAATGGCAGCCCCATGTAGCACATGTTGCAGTAATCCAGATGGGAGGGCCTTAGTGACTCTGAACAGAGCCTCGTAGTCTAGGAAGAGGGGGGGACTGGTGCACAGCCCAGAGGTGTGTAAAAGTCTTACTAGTCACAACTGCCACCTACTCTTCTAAGCAGAAATCATGAATCAAAGAGCATTCTGCACTGTGCACTGTTGCATCTGGGACAATGCCAACTTTTCCAGTACTAAGGGTAGAAAAACCTTGTCACCGGAAGATCCAAATATCCAAAGCATTCAGTCTTGATGGTATCAAATGCCTCTGAGAGGTCAAGAAGAACAAGGATGGATGTACTACCTCCATCCCATCCTGCAAGAAGTTATTCAAGAGAGCAACCAATGCCCTCTCAGTTCTATAATACAGCCAGAATTCTGACTAAAAAAGGTTCAGAATAATTGTCTTCATCTAAGGCAAAGGTGTCAAACTCAAGGCCCAGGGGCCAGATCTGGCCCATGGGGTGCTTAGATCCGGCCCGTGAGGCCACCCTGGAAACAGTGAAGGACTGTGTACCTTTGCCAGTGAAAACGGAGCTTTGAGGGCCATGGGTGTCCCTCCCGAACTCTGTTTTTGCTGGCAGAGAGTTATAGGAGGCCGTCGCAACTGAAAATGGAGCTTGGGAGCCATTTTTGCTGGCAGAGCACTCAGGCCACCATAGGAACACCTGACATGGGTGATGTTGAGCTGGCCATGCTCACCCTGGCCATGCCCCCCCAGCTCCCCCGTCAAGGTCAAACACAACCCTGATGTGGCCCTCAATGAAATCGGGTTTGACATCCCTGATCTAAGAATTTCTGAAGCTGCCATGCAATCACTTTGTCCACAACCTTCTCTAAAAATGTGTGCTTGAAGACTGGATGAAAATTGCCCAGACTTGGGTCAAGTAATAGCATCTTGAGAGGGTGCGACACCACCATCTTAAGGAAAATGTATTAAGTCTTTCTTTATAAATCAGGGATGGACTCCAATTTACAAACTGAAACCAGTCCATCAGAGGTCAGTTGATTTGGCCTGTGAGACTTTGAGGTAAGCTCACACAGCCCTTGAATCATAACACATTTAAACCCCGCTGACTTAAATTGTTATTTTCTGAGTGAATTCAAATTGACATCCATAGGGATAAAGGAAGGAGAAAAGAAAGTGGAGGTACTATATTTACACTAAATTCACAGTCCGAATGAACAGTTTATGTGTATAAATTGATATTGAATTTTGAGTTTAAAATGAAAAGCTTAGATCTTGTGTTTTCAGTTTAAAAAGGGCATCAGATAGATATGAGACAAATCTAGTAAAGAAGTATAAAAAACATGAAGCCGAGTGCGTTATCCACAAAGATTTAGCATGAAAATGACTTCTCATCCTTTGGTATATTAAATCCGTACGCTTACACCATTGCACTTACAAAATTAACTGTTAGTTAAATGTTTTCATTTTAGCAGATCTTTGGATCACTTTAATCAGTGAATCCAAAATTGTATACTGTTGCAAATACAATTTCTCATCTGCTGACAAGCAGAACCTTTTCATCAGTGGTGAAATCCAATTTTTTTTACTACCGGTTCTGTGGGCGTGGCTTGGTGGACGTGGTGTGGCTTGGTGGGCGTGGCAGGGAAAGGATACTGGAAAATCTCTATTCCCACCCCACTCTGGGACCAGCCAGAGGTGGCATTTGCCACAGATCCAGAATCAAACAATTTTAAAAATATTCTGGCTGATATCAACCAATCCTATGCATGAGCTGCAAAATGCTTGTAGTTACCCCAGCCTTGCAAAATTCTTCATTTTCTGAAATCTTTGATGACAACGTACCTGTTTTCTTTGGAACAAACATGACACAAAGATAGGTTTGTGCCTTTCTCTGGATGACTGCACAGAATTATTTTATTCTTATTGAAAGTCTGTAAGAATATTTACATACCAAAGTACCTTGAGCTTCTTGAACCAGAAAATATATAAGGAGCTTGCATTTATAGTAGTATATCTATAATGAGAGTGCTTTGGTCTGATTGAGTAGAGAAATTTTTATAAGAAGGTATTACAGATATACAAACTTTAAACCATACATTTCTTTACCTTTCTCAGAAACCTAACTAAACAAGAACAGAGATTTGTTCCTTTTTCTTTTTTTCCTTTGGGAAACAGTTTCTAGAGAGACTAATCGAAGCTGTAGGTTTGTCACATGCATTAATTCATTTGTTCAATTACACATCACCTTTTCATCCAATTAGCCTCAGTGTAGTCAGATTAATATCAAAACATAAGCACGTATAGATATATTGTTAGCCATCTTTCTATATTACACCTTTCTATATTGCAAATGTTTTCAGTATTCATAGAAAGTTAGTTTTAGGGAGGGAAGGAGGGAGGGAGAATGCAGAGAGGGAACAAATAGACCAATTGAAGGCAAGCAGCATCCAAACTGAATGAAAGAGAGAGAGAGAGAGAGAGAGAGAGAGAGGAGAGAGACAGATGATAGATAGATAGATAGATAGACAGACAGACAGACAGACAGACAGACAGACAGACAGACAGACAGATGAAAGAGAGAGATGATAGATATAGATATATTGCTATTTTGCAAATGTTTTCAGTGCACGTAGAAAGTTAGTTTGAGGGAGGGAGGGAGTGGGAGAGAGGGAGGGAGGGAATAGGAAGAAGAGGAGGAGAAGGAGAGAGACAGAGACAGAGAGAGACAGAGAGAGAGACAGAAAGACAGAGAGATGCACACACACACACACACACACACACAAAGAGAGAGAGAGAGAGAGAGAGAGAGAGAGAGAGACAGACAGAGAGACAGAGAGAGACAGAGAGAGAGATTGCCTGCCACTGAACAAGTTAGATAAAGGTACCTTGGAAAGACAGCAAGAGAATCAATACAAAAAATATTCTTTTTCAGATTATTTCTGGACTAATATAAGCTAAAACAACCATGTATAAAATCAGCTACTGTACTCAGAAACATGTACATTATGACCATGCAAACCACTTGAAAGAGGTTCTTTACAAAGCATATTAATATAACGGAAGCCTTTCTTTTAAAACATAACAACAGCAGTGTCAGAAAGTTTCTTCACAGACCACAGTTCCACAGGGACAGGCAGCAAAGCAAAGCAGCCAACAGAGATAGCCAAGGAGAGGCTTATTTTGATTTATTGATCCACCCAAAACAAATATTTTCCGTGACCAGATCAAGTGTAGCCAGAACCCGAGGGAGGCCATGTTTTCTTCTATAGAAGCAAAGAGTTCTTGTTGGACAGTACAGAAAAAGTAAAATGTTGTACTTGGAGTCACTTGGTTCTTTATAGCTGCCATTGACTAGATTCACTTTCTTTCTTTCTTTCTTTCTTTCTTTCTTTCTTTCTTTCTTTCTTTCTTTCTTTC
>WNWU01000007.1:31389726-31404521 GCA_012654045.1 Ptyas mucosa
TAAATGTGTGTGTGTGTACACACACACACACACACATGTTACTTTTAAAAAATACATAAAGGTATTTTTACCTGTATTGTAAATAGTGGATAACACATTTTTAATCTCCATACTAATGAGGAAGGAAGATATAAATCCAAGCCTTAAGATATTTCAGTACTTCTCTTGTCACTTCTACCATCAAATATGGGTTGATTTTGACAGAACACTAAGGAAATGAAGAGAAAGCACTCAGATATAAACCATCCAATGAATACTGACTTGCGGAAAACAATCTAAAATGAACCATACGAAGAGAAATGGGTAAATCTGTTCAATTCATTTTTTCTAATCCGGTTCATTCTATCTCATATTCACATCAATTTAAGATTTTTTTTTTTTAAAAAGTCTGCATTGATGTCAATAAACACTATTGGGTTTCTATGTGTGCCTAATGACATATGTGCATGATTTAGACTATTATCCTAATATAGACTTGAGCTTCAGCACTATAAGTTGTTGGTGAAGTTTTTTCTAATTCCCCCTCCCAGCCAGAAGTGTCCAAATCATGCTTTTTGGACATGCTTTTGATTTGGACAAAACAAAAGAAATTAAAATTTCTTTTGGCTATTAGATTAGCTTTGACTAATCTAATAATAGAACAGCAGAGTTGGAAGGGATATTGGAGGTTTTCTAGTCCACCTCCCCTGCTCAAGCAAGAGACCCAATACCGGACCAGACAAGTGACTGCCCAGTCTCTTGATGAGGGTAAGACTTCCCTCTGCATAGTAGACAACAGACCAGACAGCAAAGAGATACGTTGCTGGTTAAACACACAGATACTCACAGACTCTGAACGGTGAAAGAAAAATAATTATTCTTTACACTTAATGAAAAAACAAACTTGGTTTCTCAAAACAATGATAACACGTCTTCGAATAATCACTCTCCAACACAAAACATAGTTTGCTTACAGTTCTCTTCAGTCACACACAGTCCCTCATCAGAAGAT
The DNA here is from genome assembly GCA_012654045.1 of Ptyas mucosa. Taxonomy (NCBI): domain Eukaryota; kingdom Metazoa; phylum Chordata; class Lepidosauria; order Squamata; family Colubridae; genus Ptyas; species Ptyas mucosa. The sequence goes on from WNWU01000007.1 coordinate 31,390,718, forward strand.
CAACCATCAATAGCAGGAGCAGGAGCTCCTAGGCTTCCTGTTTCCTTTTATGGCTGCCTGAGCATAGCACAGCCAATCATTCTTCTTATATCATTTAAAGTCACAAACATTGTTTTTCTATATATTAACTACCCAACCGTAGGATACATATCCAACATCTCTTCTTAAAAGTCTCCGACATCTTTGGGTTGTACCAACTTCCATTTCCATTTTTTTATTAATGATAATCTTGATAAGAAATCCTGAGATTTCAGAGAAATCCATGAGTTCTAAAATAAAATAACATCTTCTCACAAGAAAGAGAAAAAAAAGCCAAGAATTTAAGTGCAGTTTTTATCCTTCTATTGGCTGTCTATCTCTACTCAAATATAAACATCTCTTACAAGCTACTTGCTGACACTGTCATATTTTTTTCTAAAGGAAGTTGCCGAAATAAGTTGCACTTCTGTATATACTATTCTCTAACTTGTATCATTTTTGAGCCGCAGAATTGTGATACAAGATATAACAATATTTCGGGTCCGTGGGTTGTTTTCAAATGCAATCCAGGTAAATTACTTCACTGTCCTTTGCAGACAAGGTAGCAATCAGGACTGAAGAATATTTCAAAATGTAAGGATAAATGAGAAGTTATGGCCATGTGGGCTGCTGGGGGTTTGCAGGGGTTCGGGAGAACCTCTAGCTAAGATTCTGTGCAGTTCGGAGAACCCCCTCCTGGCTGGCCCCGCCCCCCCCCTCCCACCCCTCCCAGGAGATTCCACAGGGCTCATTTTGGATGCAGGTAAGTGCAGGGCACGCACGGAGGCTTGTGGAGGGCAAAACGGGCCTACCGGAAGTTCGGGAGGATCTCCAGATGGCCCCTGGAGCCTGGGGAGGCCATTTTCGCCCTCCTAGAGGCTCGAGGAAAGCCACTGGAGCTCGGGGAAGGCAAAAATGCCCCCCCACCGCCGCCGTAGTGCAGGAGGCCAACTAGGCTACCCCCACCATGGCCATCCCCACCCAGCAACTGGGCAGAGAACCCTTTGCTAAAATTTTTGAAGCCCACCCCTGCATGAAGCATGTCAAGAGTCAAAAGCAAAGGATAACCACAAACCCAGAAAGATTCAAGCAAATCTCAGCTGAAACAGGCATCCCTTTTATATCTTCTGTAAGATGTTCATTGGCCACCTTAAGTAGAAGGAATCAGTTCAGAAATGGAAAATGATGATAGTGGGAAGATGTCACATACAGTTCGATAGCTCACCACAAGAAAGAAACTTACCCAGTTTTAGCAATGAAGGTATTCTCAATTGGTGAATACCAACAACATTTTATATCTTGTTCTGCCCCACGTTGAAGATCTAAACTGCTGACCTATATTGACAAACAATAAATCCAAAATAATTTTCCATTAAAATCCAAGTTATATTTTTTTTCATTATGGCAATGAAGCATCTGCCAGAAAACAATTCAGAGAGTATAATGAATCTAGCAGTTCAACCCTGAACTACATATATTCTGTTCTACTGGAATCTAGCTTTTACAATTATTTAAAATCCGTGTGTGTGTGTATGTGTGTGTGATTTCCCCCTTCCACTTCTAAATTGAAAAGAGGGGGGGAAATCACCCATTGTGGAAAGACGTTTTATTTTTTATTTTTATTTGTTAGCTTTCTATCCTGCTTTTATTATTTTGATGAATAACTCAAAGCACTGAACATACCTCTTTGTTGTTACAAAAATGGCTTGTAACAGTTAGGAATGCAAAGCAAAAGATTGAGAATATAATTTTTTAAAAAAATTCTATTGCACTGTAAACAGTCAGAATTCACTACATTTCCTTCTTTCTCTTTGCACCCTTCTTCTTTCTTCTTTAGCCTTTCTAACTTTTGTTTCTTTTTGCATTTTTACCTTATACTAAACTTTAATAAAACTGTAAAAAAAACCAACCATCAAAGCAGCATACTTCAAGACATCTGCCTATAAATATCAAGCCTGCATCTGCAGAAGCCTTTTCGCTTTGAACTTGAAAAGAATAATTGGGGGAAATACTGGATGGTCCATAATATAGATAGGCATACTTTAAGAATACCGTTTTTGGAAGTATTGTCACAACTGACATTAGTGGAGACACTAATCAGCATCATGGAAATCAGTTTAAAATAAGGCAAAACGAAACGAACCAAAATCAATACATTGTGGCAGAAAATACATTAAAAATGGATCCTCACATTTTCTACTTCAAGAGAGCTGCCGATAATATCAAAATATACTTCCTATAGAAAAAGTTTGCCTTCAACTAAAAGAAGGCAAGAGGGGCACGGGATAAGAGGCAGTCTCTTCAGCCTCTCTACCTTTATTCATATCAACTAAACATCTCAAATTATGACTTATTCCATATACTATTCTGAATGGGAATCAGAATAGAGCTAGAAGGAACCTTGGAGGACTTCTACTCCAGGTCCCTACTCAAGCATTTCAGGCAAGTGACTATCCAGTCTCTTCTTTTAAAAAAAAAACTCCAGTGATGAAGCACCCACAACTTCTGAAGGCAAGCTGTTCCACTGGTTAATTGTCTTTACTGTTAGGAAGCTTCTCCTTAATTCTAGGTTGCTTCTCTCCTTGATTGATTTCCATCCATTGTTTCTTGTCCTGCCCTCTGGTTCTGTGGAAAATAAATTGACCCCCTCCTCTTTGTGACAGCCACTCAAACACTGGAATACTGCTATCATGTCCCCCCACGTCCTTCTTTTCTTTAGACTAGCCAAACACAAAACCCGCAACGGTCCTTCATATATTTTAGTCTCTAGGCCTTTAATCAATATTTATGCTAATATTTAGAAAGTAGAGCTGACACAGCTATCCTGGATCATAGGTTTCATAGCCTTTTGTATAAATGCATTAGCATCCTAAGTGGCAAAAGTATGTTGGTAGTTTCTAATCCAGGGGTTGGCAAGCTTAAAACACTCAAAGAGCCACAAAGATCCTAACCGGAAGCCCCCCCCCTTTCAATTCTAGAACCAACCGGAAGTCCGGTTCCCCCACCATAGTCTCCTCCTAGCGCAGAGTCCTTTTTCCTCTACCTGTCCTAACCGAAAGCCCTATCAATTGTGGAGCTGACCAGCGACAGGGAGCCGAAACAGAGGGATGAAAGAGCCTCATGTGGCTCCAGAGTCACGGATTGCCGACCACTGTTCTAATCTATGTGGCATAGATTTCTGTCAATAAGCAATCTTAGAAGGGGAAGCTTCAGCAGCAACCTGAAATAGTTTCACCAGCTTTTGCTTTTCAGATTTGTTACACCAACTCTACTCTTATTCATCCATGTAACCCATGTCTGAGTTTGTCCCAAATAACAGCAAGATTGAACAAAGCATGCTGTAGTCTTTGAGAGTGCTTTTCCATTCTCTGGTAAATGTTCAGCTCCTTAAAGACCTTGACAACTGACAAAAACAGCCCAATTAGAGAAAATCCCACCCCCTACAACAGTTACTAGTCAATCTCTATAGATGAATACATTAATCTCTTATTAATTTGATCTGGAAGAAAGGTTTGCTAAAGAAGAAAAGTGACTTATTTAGATAAATTGCTCATTGCCACTCATTTTGTTACAGAAAAATTCATTGTACTATTAAGAACAGGCAGAGATTTCAAGGGAGGTCTTTTTAGGCACCAATATAAAGAAATTAAGACTACATTTTTGCAAATATTCAGAACTCCGTTAAAGAATATCTCCCTAGTTTATAGATAATATGTGAAGAAGAATAAATTGAGCAAGGGTACAGTAAATATGAATAGCAGGATAGCTGTAAATAACAATTTGGAAAATACAGATGCCAAATCCTTCCCAAAACTAACTATTCAAAACATACATTTTACATAATTACACAGGATCTAGATAGGAAGAGCTAAAGGTTTAAAATGAATGCAAATGCAGACATTGTGACTCATATATAACAATTTGTTAGTAGCTACAAGCAGCTTCTTCTGAATGATGCAGCAGTAGAGAAAGCAACCTTGTCTCCTTAGTTCTCAATAAAATATGTATGTTTTGCCCAGGCTGAAAGTCCTTCTCAGACTAAAATCAAAAGGCAGAACAAAATAAAAAAAAACAAAAAAACCAGGAATTCAGATATAATGGTAAGCAACCAATGCATAAAAATGAAGTCAGATGTTTAGCCTAAAATAGTAAGATTTAAGATGTAGAGATAACACAACAGGATACTGGAACGGAATCCTGAATGGTTTCTGACATTTGACTATGCCTCGATCAGAAGCTTTTGTAATCAGAATTTCTCTGACTAGTCTTCCATTTCATGTGTTTCTCAGATAAAAACATAGTAAGTAGCTTGCTCAAAGTTAGCCCTTTGTTGAAGGTAGAAACTGTGATGTGGATTCACTACAGAGGTTTCTAGAATTCTATGGGACTCGTCAGTGTAGGAAGTTAGCACCCATCCCTCTCCTAGGAAAATGAGATATTTTAGGAAATATTAAAAGGGCAGAATATTTCCCCTAAAAGAAAGGCAGAAACTCAGCCTTCCCCCCTCAACACACACACCTTTGTCAATGGGCCATTAAGGCCTGGGCCAGTCTATTCTACATAACAAAGATCTACCTCCTTCAGGCAAAGACATAGTAGGAATTCCAAAGCCCTTTCATTACATCATAACCCAGCAAGAGTCAACCAAGCCTGGGACTCAAAAGAAAACCTGCAAAGTTACCCCTGCATGGCCCCATGGGAGTCTGACAACCAATCAGAACACAAGCTCAAATTCAAAGCCCAACAGAGGGTATAAAACCCAAGCACTCTCAGCATCTCTGCCCTTTTTTGCCCAGGATATCAAGCCATTCATCAATAAACCTTCTTTCCAAGCAACTTCGAGACCGCCTGCTGCTACTGACGGCCTCCCATCGACCTATGCGCTCCCACAGAGAGGGCCTCCTTGGGGTGCCATCAGCCAAACAATGTAGGCTGGTGACCCCCAGGGGGAGGGCCTTCTCTGTGGGGGCACCTACCCTCTGGAATCAGCTGCCCCCAGAGATAAGGAGAATTCAAGACCTCGGTGCCTTCCGCCGTGCCCTTAAAACCTTCTTTTTCCAGCAAGCCGGGCTGGCTTAACAATTTTTTAAATGTTTTTTAATTGGTTTGTCATTCTTTTAATTGGGGCCAAATAGATCTATATCCTTTTAATTGTATTTTAACGTTTGTACTTGATGTTTTTATTTTGGCTGTACACCGCCCTGAGTCCCTCGGGAGAAGGGCAGTATATAAATTCGATATAAAATAAAATAAATAAAATAAACTCCCATGAATCCTGTGTCTTTCTACCCACTTGGAACTGAACCCAGATGGACATTTCTTCCAACATAACCATTCCTAGGTCTTTGTCCTGCTCAGACTCAGTTCTTGCTGAACTGATTCTTTCTTCCTTACCATCAGCCCTTTTTCAGGTCATACTATAATCTCTCTCGAGCTGCTACTGTTGCTTCTACTTTTCCTCCTCTTCCGAAAAGAATTCATTCTTGTGATCTCTGATTAGGTTGATACAGTGCAGTCCATTTATAATATTGAATTCAATTTTGCTAATACTTTTTGTTTCGCATAATTTGGGAAGCGCTGAACAGTTACAATTGTTACTAGTCATAAGATGGATGTTCTATGGATGTTCTAGTAGGGTGCTACACTAAATCAGGTCTTTCGGTGGATTCAGCACAATTTTTATTATATTATTATTTATAACACATATAAATAATAGCAGACTTATATACGGCTTCACAGTGCTTTTACAGCCCTCTCTAAGCGGTTTACAGAGTCAGCATATTGCCCCCAACAATCTGGGTCCTCATTTTACTGACCTCAGAAGGATGGAAGGCTGAGTCAACCTTGAGCCAGTGAGACTCGAACTGCTGAATTGCTGGCAACCAGTAGTCAGATGTAGCTTGCAGCGTTAGATTCTAACCACTGTGCCACCACAGCTCCTGGAGATGACGGGTTGCTTAGAAAATGATATGATCTTCATATGGGGAGAAGATGAATGGACAAAAGAAGTTTACAGCGATCTATTATGTTCTATTAAATACATTGTGTAGTAAAATTGTTCAATTTCCAAATATCTACTTGGCCTAGTGATCAGCTAGATATATGCTACCTTGGTATCAGGTGTCATTCCTGCATTTATTGGCCTTCAAACAGAATGATCCTTTTCCACCAAACCCCCAACTGTGCCATTACATGATTGATTGAATGCATAACATGGTAATGCCGTATTTATGCATAACTCAGCATTAAAAAAAATAACATCAGCAAAATACTCATGAGAATGAGAAGAACTGGAAAGTCCTGCCAGGGCAGGAGGTTGGACTAGAAGACCTCCAAGGTCTCTTCCAACTCTATTATTCTATTCTATTCCTTATGGACTAGAAGCTACCAAAGCTATCATATATAGTGTACTGTAAATTTTTAAATGCAAAAATAGGCAGAGGTCTACAGAGATCGTACAAAGAGCATGATAAATATATACTTTCAAATGCTTTGTGGAAGAATGATTGGCACAATGGTTGTTTTCATAACTCAATAGGCTTTTTAGATCAGCCAATTCAGAATCTAACTTTTAATCATTGCACCACTGTATGTGTTTAGTGTTGTGTATTTTTAAAGCTTCGATATAATTCCTCCAATATACAGAAACTGTTCTGCAGAGGAATGGAAGTGCCGTTTAGTGACAGCAATTATAGTACCAAGAGTGAACAATATCTGAGCAGACACATTTCAGCATTCATAAGAGAATGGATGTGTGGGTGGAAAAAAAAATAAGTGCAGAGGAAGGACTAGGAAAGAAAGGAGGAAGCAGAGGAGAGGCAAGAAGGAGGAATTTGCATAGAAAATATATTCTTGGACATTTAAGAAAAGTGTCAGTATATGTGTAGGCTGCCTTTGGAAGCACTCATTCCTCATAGTCTACAGAGTAATAATTTTCACCAAAGAGAATATTCAGGGGAACAGAGCAAGTAATGCTCAGAAAAATCTTAAGCTGAAGAGCTATTTCCTCCACCATTAACAGCTCCCTTCCCATGACTAAAATGTATTTCTCAGGAGAGAAATCCAGCAGAATGGGTAGCAATTTCTCTTGAAATCATTTCTCCCTCTTCACCTATCCCCTCTTTCAGAAAACGGCAGATGCACCAGTCATGATACCAAAATTGACTTTTCTGAGAGCAGCCTTTTAGGGCACAAGCCAATATGAAACAGCCAACAGACATAGCAATCACAGAAGCTGACAAATACTATTCAATTCGGTGTCATTTCACCACTTGATACTGAACCAGTTAGAATCAATTAGGGGCCTATGTTTATATCCATTTCAGCATGTGGAAGCTGCAAGAGGGGAATGTAACTGCAGCAAAGTCATGGCAACAGATAATGGCAGTGATTACAAGGAATATCTACTTTGAGGGAAATCTAGGAAATGTTGTTTTTTTCAACATTGTTGTCTATCCCAGTCACAATCAATCTTAATCCTTAAACTGATATCCAATTGTTGGAAGAAATATCCATCTGGTTCAGTTCCAAGTGGGGAGAAAGACACTGGAAACACGGAGGCTGATTGGAAAGATGGTTTATTGATGAACAGGACCACATGGGTTTCAGGTCCTGGGCAGCTGACCACATGGTGTGGAGAGTGAGGGTTATTTATACCCTCTCTGGGCTTTGAACGTAAGCTTCCTGTTCCTGTGGCAAGCTATTGGCTGCTGTAGTGGTCATAGCTAACCTTGTAGGTTTTCTGAGTCAAGCTTGGTTGAAGCTTGGGCTGATGCAATGAAGGGGCTTGTTGTGCAGTTCCTATTGTGGCTGAATAGCTTTTCCCTGAAGGATAATCCGGTCATTATGGAGCTGAAGGTCTTTTGTTTTGTAGATAGGTTGGCCCAGTCTTTCTTAGTGGGCACCAAATATCTGCTGGGGGCAAAGAGCTGAAGCTCTGAGTTTCTGTCTCCCGTAAGATTTTTATTTCTCTTTTAGGGAAAATATAATATTCTGCCTTTTAAAATATTTCTCAAAATATTTCATTCTTCTAAGAGGGGTGACTTCCCTCACATCATTCAATCAGATGATCAAACTTGGACTTTCTAGAAATGATGTTCAGAATCAGAGAACATAGCTGAACAGGTGAGTATTCATTTTTCTCTAGCCTAAAGATTTAGGATTACCTAATTTAACAACGCTGAATCCCAAAAAAGGTCATTAGGCATTTGGGTTAGGGTTAGGGTTAGTACATAAAATTATCTGCCACAATGTCCTACCCTGTCAATGACTACTTCAGCGTCAACCACGACAGCACACGAGCAAACAATAGATACAAACTCAAGGTAAACCGCTCCCAACTTGATTGCAGAAAATACGACTTCAGTCAATACCTCGAATGCACTACCTGACTCTGTGGTTTCTTCCCCAAACCCCCAAAACTTTAACCTTAAACATTCAAATTGTGTTTATACTTTTACCTGTTATCTTATATATGCTTGACAAATAAATAAACAAACAAACAAACAAACAAACAAATAAATAAAATAAAGATATACAGAACATAATGAATCCATGAAACAGTTAATATTAAATATACATAAATTTTAAATATAAATAAATATGTACTAAATATACATAAATATTGCCAGGGCTTGTAGAACATGTTTGTTGAAGGCAATCAAACCTTGCAATATATGTGTTTTAAGTGCTAAGTAACCCAATTTTGAACTGCACAAAGCATAAGGATTTTTACCTTGAAACGTAAGAAAAGTTATCTAGGAAGAAAAAAGAATGTTGAAAGAACCCTTGCTGTAACACTGAAGATGGGAAATAATTCCACCATGTTTCGTGATAAAATAAAGTATAAAATGTGTTAATAATGCAAAGGTAAAAGCAGAGCTAAACGCTGAAAAGGAACAAGAAGAAAAACACAGTGGTAACTACAGCATGGAAGCATGCAGAAGAGTAGACTAACTGGGCTTTAACATTGAAGCCAAAAGCTCTTGACTTATTTCTTTTCCCCCTTCCCATGAATTGATTATGAGTCTCAGCCCACTCCAAGTTCTCCTTCTGCAGCGCTTGAATTGGTTCAGCCAACCTCCATCACTAGGATGTCATGAAGTGTATATAATATACACAGCTTTCAAGATTCAGCGTTATCCAAGTGGGATAAATATTATTACTACAATTACGGATGATGGTGGTTTCCATACAAAAGGCTAAATAACAGGTTGTTCGAAAACTAAAAACATACGAATATACTGTTTGGAAACAAGCAAGCCTCTCTTTAAAAAATAGCGTGAACGACTAAGTACATTCATTTCACATTTTCTCTTTTTTTTTCCCTTTTAAAGAAGAAGAGGAGGAGGGAGCCCTTGAAACAACTGTGCTGCCAAGAAAATTACTTACTGCTTATTCAGTTCTCAAGAAAAAAAAAATTCCATGTCGAATTGCCATCGTGTGGCGAGAGAAAAATATCAACTGAAGTCTACGCTTTCACAAACCATACTATACTTTGGTGGAAAATGTCTGATTCAACCAATGTAAGGAATCTGGCTGTTAACCCTGGAGCCATCTTTGGAGTGCCTTCAGGGTTGCCACAGCGAGGCTCGCTGGAGCTGTGGGAAAAGGAAGGTTGGGTAGTAGAGATAGCTGAGGGGGATATGTAGCCAAAATAACATTCTTTCTCCTGGGAATCAAGGACACTCTCACCAGCACCTGGAGGGGCGTGGATGGGACGCATCTGGGATGAGGAGAGGGATCTGATTGGGGCATGTGATGGTTGTGTGTAATGTGAGGAAGAACTTTAGATTTTGAACTGGGTGAGGAAAATTCGGGTTTTCACCAGCTGTGCCAATATGACATGCCTAATAAATCTATACTTTGAGGAACCCTGCCTTGGAGTCATGATTTCCTATGGGCTATTACTTGGAACCCTGACACTGGGGATGTCCAAATACTGCTGAATTACAAGATACACCAGATTAGCTGGGCTGCTGGAAGTTGTAATTCAGCAACTTCCAGAAGGCCAGAGGTACCAGTCCCTGGATGGGATTTAGGTACAGATAAGTGATGTTTGCATGTGAATGTAGGGGTATATATGGCTGGGGAACCAAAATTTTCTTATATTATTTCATGACAACCAAGATGCATACTGTAGGTGATAGTAGTGTGGTATCATGAAAATTGAAAGGCCAAATTTTCTGAGGCTCTTATCTTGCTGATTTGTGAAACTTAATAAATCATTGTCGGAGGCTACCAAAAGGGATTTGAGAGCCATATATGTCTAGAAAATGTTCAGGCTAGAAAATGTTCCTTCCATGCAGGGGTGATATTCAGTTGGTTCTATCCAATTCGGGCGAACTGGTAGCGGCGTCTGCGTGAGGCTCCACCCACCTGCCCAGATGCCATCACGTCCTGTTTTTGATGCTCTGTGCATGTGCAGCGGTGGACGTGCGAGTTCACATTTGAGAACCAGTAGTGAAGGGAAGTGAATATCACCCTTGCTTCGATGTATATTTGAACTATTCTTAAAACATGCTTTAATTATGCATACACATCTACAAATGGTGGAATTCCATGCCAGAAATGCCTGCTAGATTGATGTTTTTGTTTTCTCCTTGTTCTCTGCTCTCTACCTGTCCATCTTTCTTTTTTTTTTTGGTAATCATATTGATGAATTCTCATTGTGTTCTTGTTTATTTTATTGTTCCATTATCTTACTTCTGTTCTGTTTACACTCTTTTCATTCATTCCTTTTTATGATTATAAGCTACCTAGAAAAGCCCCATGATGAGATAGGCAGCAAATAAATTTAACAGATAAATAAATATACACTATTGACTTATTTTTATCCAATGCTCTTTCCGTTATTTTACTTTTAATATGTAGTAATATTACATTAGACTCAGTGGTGGATTCAAAAATTTTTACTACCAGTTCTGTGAGCATGCCTACATGGGTGTGGCATGGCTTGGTGGGCATGGCAGGGGAAGATTACTGTAAAGTCTCCATTCCCACCCCACTCCAGGGGAAGGATACTGCAAAATCCCCATTTCCTCCTGATCATCTGGGACTCGGGAGGCAGAGAATAGATGGGGGCATGGCCAATGGTGGGTTTCTACCAGTTCTCCCCAGACAAACTGGTAGTGGTGGTGGACGAACTGGTAGTGGTGGTGGCGGGAGGCTCCGCCCACCCACCTGGACATAATCAGGTTCTGCACATTTGCAGAAGCGCCACGTGCACGCGAAGCAAGCACACGCACATGCGTGCTCACAATTCTGAACCGGTAGTGAAGGTAAGTGGATCCCACTACTGGGCAGTGCCAGTCAGAGGTGGTATTTACCAGTTCTCTGAACTACTCAAAATTTCCGCTAAGAAACACTCCCATAAACATTGTCTATATTTCCTTAAGGAACCTGAATTTTCCCAGGAATCATGGCACTTGGCAATGTCAAAACGTCTATGAATATTCTCAATAATTCAGGTCATAGTTGTCTCAAAGATGCTTTTTTTCCAAAAAGCAACTGGACTTTCTTGGGTTGGATTTTTTTTTCTTTGAAAACATTTTGCTTCTTATCCATGAAGCTTCTTGAATTCTGAAGATGAACTGATCTGAAAAAGCCTGCTGGATGAGAAGTGAAACCTTTTCAAAGGAAAATAAATACAAGTCCAGTTGCCTTTTGGAAAAAGCATCATTGGCACTTGTCAATGTCAGTGTGAATCCAGGAAAAAAAAACCTTTAGTTTTTGGAGCAGTAGACAGATACCACTTCAGGTGTCCATAAATATGCTTTTTGTCTAATGGAAGTCGAAGTAAATGTTACAGGATTTCCTGCTTCGTCCAAGGTCCCTCCCAACTCTGTTTTTCTGTTATTGTGCCATCCTGCTGTCAAGTTTAATAAACGAATTGATGTTATATACCCATTATATAACCATAACGAGGCTATTATATATGATTTAAATAACAAATTGTCCAAAATAGACAAGAGATTTAAGAAGCTCCCGTGTGGGAATTTGGAACAATAGACAGCTTCCAGTCCCATCATTTTTCTTGTACATGGAACAATCCTATTATTTGTAACTAGGGAGGGCATCACAACCAAAGGTTAAATAGAAAAACAAACAAAGAAAGCTTTACTTCCTGTTATTCAGGATACTGCTTATATACACTATGTGCTTAGAGCTCAAAGCATTGTTAGAGACCCCACACACCCACTTCACAGTCTGTTTCTGTTGCTCTCCTCTGAGAGGAGGTTTCAGAGTATTTCTAGCAGGGCTACCAGATTCTGTAACAGCTTTGTTCCCTATGCCATCCGTCTGGTAAACTTGCAAGATTTGTTTTTCTTGCCATATACATGTATACATCTGAACTAGACTGGGTTGTTTCTCTGTGTCATATAATATATGTGGGTATATGCATGTTTGTTATTATATGAGTCACGGTGGCACAGAGGTTAGAATGCTCAAGGTTGATTCAGCCTTCCATCCTTCCAAAGTCGGTAAAATGAGGACCCAAATTGTTGGGGGCAATATGCTGACACAGTAAACCGCTTAGAAATGGCTATAAAGCACTGTGAAGTGGTATATACAGTAAATCTAAGTGCTATGGCTATTGCTATGTTGTCATGTGTATGTAGTGTATATTGGAGGTGGTGGCTCTTTGAGAGCTGTATGCAATGAAATTTCATTTCAGTGTATGCCGATTAGTGTACATTCAAAGTGACAATAAAGTTAGTCTAAGTCTAAGTAAGTTTTATGTTAGACAGTAATTCACCAAATGAAAGAACCAAAATCAAAACATGTAAATTTTTAAAACTACAGCAACGAGGACTTTTGAATTCTGTGCAACCTGCAGTCAGCTTCATCCCATGTTATTCTATCCTTTCCATTCTGTCCTTCACGGGATCATTCCGCAGGAAGGATCAGGATCCGTTAAGTTGTTAGCTATGTTTTCAAATACAAACCTTGTGATGGGCTTGTCCTGCTTGTAACCTTTTGCAAATACATTTTTTCCCCTTTTCCCCTTGGAAAACTCTTGCTTTTATTTCTTCCCAGAGGCTGGAGTTATTTATAGAGCTATTGAGTTAAAACCAATTATTGTGAAACAATTCCACCTTTTTGCCTCGTAGTGCCACTGCATTCCTTAGAACTCTGAATTTACATCAGCTCAACAATTAAAGTGCCAAGCCAGTTACTAAAGGCTTTTTATATCTAGTCTTCATTAGTTCATATTAAGCGATTCATTGGCTTGGTTTTCAGCTCAGTAACTCCTCTCATAAAATCTAGTTAGCCTTGATGGTGATGCCACATTGCAGATGAAACGAATTAATACATCAGCAAAAAAATATTTCCTAGCTGACAGTTTTCTGTCCATATTTTATAATTTCACCATATATAAGTAAAACTCACCCACCAGCGTTTCATGTAGAAGATGTGAGAACAAAAAGAAGAAAGATTAAACATCATTACATTAGAAGAATTTTTTTGACATCTTGCGATAGATTTATTTGCCAGAGCAGGTAACACTCAGCAAAAAAAAAATGTCTCACATCAAGATGGACAGAAGCAATATCATCACGGCATTCATTGGGTCAGTTGAAAATATTGTTTTTCTTTGTATACCCTTATTCTAGGTTGGTTTATGCATACTATCTCTTAAAAGAAAATTGCCAAGTTTTTTCACAAGTTGGATGAATTCATTCAGCAAGCATCAGATTTCTACAATAGATAACACTGTTGTCAGAATTTGCACTATGAGAATAGAATAGAATAGAATAGAATAGAATAGAATAGAATAGAATAG
>WNWU01000007.1:31404531-31426848 GCA_012654045.1 Ptyas mucosa
AGAATAGAATAGAATAGAATAGAATAGAATAGAATAGAATAGAATAGAATAGAATAGAATAGAATAGAATAGAATAGGAGTTGGAAGGGACTTTGGAGGTCTTCTAGTCCAACCCCCTGCTTAGGCAGGAAACCCTACACCACTTCAGACAAATGGTTATCCAACATCTTCTTAAAAACTTCCAGTGTTGGAGCATTCATAACTTCTGGAGGCAAGTTGTTCCACTGATTAATTGTTCTAACTGTCAGAAAATTTCTCCTTAGTTCTAGGTTGCTTCTCTTCTTGATTAGTTTCCACCCATTGCTTCTTGTCCTACCCTCAGGTGCTTTGGAGAATAGCTTTACTCCGTCTTCTTTGTGGCAGCCCCTGAGATATTGGAATACTGCTATCATGTCTCCCCTAGTCCTTCTTTTCATTAAACTAGACATACCGAGTTCCTGTCATTGTATACATTGACTTACAAGCTTCACTTTGAACCATCTCAAGTGATAGTTGGGTATTCAAGGAGACATCCATGTTGCTGATTAAGAAGCCAATTTAGGTTCACCTGAATTTTTTAAAAAATCTTATTTTCAGTGTAAATAAAGGTTGCATAGTGGAGAACTGAGTTTAGCAAATCCCAAAACAATTAATATTTTTAATTAAATTTAGGAAGAATTATACACAAGACATCTCAGTCAATAGTAAATATATGCCAGTACAATACACTATGATTAAAGAGCAAAAAAACCCCACTATTATTTTTCAATATCAATTTATTTTAGCTTTTCCTTTAACTCCAAGCATTTTAGTGATATTTAAATACAGTATTAATGAAATCATTGTTGAATTGTTAATCTGAAGATGACATTTTGATAAATGTTTTGATTAGATATTTCATTAATGACATCAGTATGAAGATTATATCAGGGAAATGAGTCAACTGCAAATGACAATTTTCTAAAGTTATTGATTTCAATACCCACCAGCCTGCCTATTTCTTTGGCCACACTGTTCAAAGAAGATATTTGGGGAAATAATTTAATAGACATTAAAGAGCAATGGGATTATTGGTTGACAGGCTGAAAAAAATACCACCATTTTACTGTATATCCACTAATATAGTTTCTAACTGTTATTCATTAAAATCAATTTTTAATTAAAACTTGATTTTTAATTTAAAATCAATTCTTTTAAAAAGTTAAAAGAATACATACACACGGTTTTCATGTCTTCAAAAGTGCTGCTAATTAGAATGATTTCCACAATTCTATTTATGTATATGTTTATGTATATGTTTATTCTCTCTTATCTGGAGGTAGGAATAACTCAGGAATAAGCAATGTGATAACTTCAAAACATTTGGGCTATGATTTCCATAATCACTGACTATGGGCCATGTTTCCTAGAGCTCATAAGAATTGAGAACTAAAATATCTGGAGGGACTACTTACTTTTAATCTAAGAATTTAGAATAGTATGTGTCATCAGTCATGAATATGATTCTATTTGTGACGACTAAAAAAATCATTTTGAGAATTCAGGCTTCTAAGGCAGTGGTGAAATCCTACCGGTTCACACCAGTTCGGGTGAACTGATAGTGATAAAAGCTACCAGTTGGTCTGAACTGGTATTTCTGACGATCAGCTGTGCCGCGCTTTCTAGTGAATCTAAATTGTGAGGCACAGCTGTTCCCTCCACCTCACTGTTCTACTTACTTTCCCAAGCCTTTTCTCCATGCGCAGCATGCATTTGGCACATACTGCGCATGTGCACGCATACATCATGCATTTGGTGCACACTGCACATGTGCACACATCATGTGTTTGGCATGCACTGCGCATGCGCATGCACAGCATGCATTTGGCGTGCACCGCGCATGCGCAGGCAGCAAACTGGTAGCAAACCGGGGAGGATTTCACCACTGTTCTAAGGACATGCTTCAAGAACATAATTTTGGCCAATGATGGAGCTTATAAAGTTTATTATCAAGGCCTAGGTTGATAAGAATTAGTCTTTGTATTTATAATTGTGGTGCTGTGATGAGTTACATTCTTCAGGTATTTCAAAAATGCTATCACTTCTACCCTCAGCAATCTTTTCTCAAAGTTAAACATTTCCAATATATTCAGTTTCTCTTCTTAGGGCTTCATTTTTAATACCCCAGTCATCTTTTTTGTCCATCTTGAACTTCTGAATCCTTTTTTAACTGTGGAGTCCCAATAGTAATATAAAACTCTGAGAAAAATTCCAGGAAAATACAGTATATTTGGGGTTTGGGGTTTTGTTTTATTTTCTGTAACTACATTACACTATGGGGTCATATTTTGTTAGAAATCAAATGTAATTTCAGATCATTTTTATGGATACTAATTTTAAAACCAGGTATCTCCATCCTATATCTGTGCATTTAATTTTTGTTTCCTATGAAAAATATGCTGCATTTTTATTGCTAAATATCATTCTATTATTTTTCCACAATTTCGCTAACGATCAAGATAATCTTGAATTTTGTTTTCTTAAGTATTAATTACCTCTCCCCATTTTGTGTTGTACACAGATTAGCAAAATATGCCACAAATAAAAATATCAGGGAGCCTCAAGACTGAATTGGCCCCTTCTTCAATATTTCACTCCACTTCAATAAGAATATACTTTTCAAGCCAGTCATGTATGCCCAATTTTCATTGTTGTTTTTTTTAAAAAAATGTCAGGTAGAGTATATCGTTTTTTTAAATGTTTGACAGAATGCCCTACTACATTTAAGACGTATCACAACTGCAGCATTCTCAAAATTTAATAAGGAAAAGTCTCAAGCAAACTCTGAGAAAATTAATGTAATTGACAGATTAATTATCGCCAAGTTTTTATTGATTCTTAGTGACCCTATTAGCAGACTTTCTCCAAAAGGTTCTGTCCTCTATGTATCCTTTTATGTCAGTTTGGTTGCTTAGATGATATAGTCCAAGTAGACTTGCTCCTTACTCTTTCCAGCTTTGGCATTCCAGTCTCCAACAATGGTTGGAATATACAGTATATGACTCTAGGGGGAAGTGCTCATCTCTATTTCAAAGCCGAAGAGCCAGCGCTGTCCGAAGACATCTCCATTGTCAGGTGGCCGGCATGACTAAACGCCAAAGTCGCACAGAACGCTGTTACCTTCCCACCAAAGGTGGCCCCTATTTTTCTACTTGCATTTTTTACATGCTTTCGAACTGCTAGGTTGGCAGAAGCTGGGACAAGTAACGGGAACTCACCCCATTACGCGGCACTAGGGATTCGAACCGCTGAACTGTCGACCTTTCGATCGACAGCTAGTAAATAAAACATCTGCAAGCCAATAACCAAGCTAAGGAGAGGACTGTGCAGGTTCAAGTCTAAACCACAGATATTCTCTTCTACTGAAAAAAAGAGTTTAAGTTTGCCTGTAAAACCTTCCCTTCTTAAAAGCTAAAACTTTTGAACATCCGCTGATCATTATCAAACTTTGTTAAATCTTCCCTTCTAATAAGCATAGGTAATATGATTGCAGTGCCCTGAGGACCAACACTGTTCTTCTTTGCTTCACATAAAATTAGCACTGCACTCAGATTGCTCTTTTTCATAAGAAGAAGTGGGGGGGGGGAGTGATGCAAATGCCAACAAAATGAACCCTCCACAAATCCACATTTTCTTGTGGAGTAAACATATCACTCCCTACACTGCTGAAAGCCTTTCTGGTTGTAAACAAGGAACAACGAATAGAACCTCAGGGAGATGGGCATACACTCACTACTTTGAATCGCTTTGATTCTGGCCACAGGCAAACCAGTGACTGATTTGGAATTGCTTCCCCCTCAGAGGGTGAGCAGCATAGAAAAATGTCAATTTTATGCATATGGTTTATTACTGTATTTCACACTCACATTCAAGAATATTCGGATGCTAGTGCTGAGAGCCAGACAGACTCAAGCCAACTATCCCTTTCCGTTGACATATTGACACTCCCATTACATTATTTTCTTTCAAAACAGACGATGTGATGCAAGGAAATAGAAAAGCAGTAATTTATAGTAAGCCAAAGAAATTAAGGCATGAATAAAAGAAAGAAAAGAAAAAGGCTGTTTTACTGTGGATTGCGTTAGTAAAGTTAGATTGCGACTCTAGTTAGGCTTTAATAATTGCATAGCATCGTATGTATTGTGGTTATCAATGTGGTATGTATTGATTTTATTCTTTTTTGTGTAATTTTAACTACTGTTTAGTGTTTTTTGTTTTTTGTTTTTTTTACTTTAGCTGACCTCTAAACATTAATTGCTTGGGCCTTTTTCTTTTGAAATATTGCTAAATCCAGCTGACACCAAAACCATTTATTTTATCTTTACATCTTTTTATAATCAGTTTATTGACAATGGCAAACCAGTGGTGGGTTCCTCCCGGTTTGGCCCGGTTCTCCCGTGCCGATAGCAGTGATGATATGATGCCACCAAACTGGTTCTCCCCCCCACAAACCGCGCGCCCCAGCCCCCCTGCCCGCACCCGCACCCCCGCATTATTCTTACCTTTTATTTGGCCTCACCCCCAATCTATTGCTGCCTCCTGAGTTCCAGCTGGTGGCTAGAGGGAATAAAACAGTTTAAACTCTTGCCGCGGGGCTTCAAAGGGTCGCCCTACAGCTGATCAGTGTTAAAAGGAAACAAATGAGTAGACCGGTAGCCTGCAAAAATACATGAGTAGATCAGTACCTGCAAAAATAAATGGGTAGACCAGTGCCTGCAAAAAATAAATGGGTAGATTGGTACAGCTCTGCAAGCAGTTAAAAGCCAGGTAGACCAGTACCTCTGCTAAATCCTAAATAATTGTCACATGACCATCAAGCCACGCCCACAAAATAAGCCACACCCACAAAATCAGTAGTAAAAAAAATTAGAACCTACCCCTGTGGCAAACACATCATTTCCTACAGGGTGGAAGAAGGCAATGGTAAGAAAATTATATGGATGGACAATATGAAGTGATTTCATCCTTGAGAAAATCTATGTGGTCACTAACAGTTGATAGCAGCTTGAAGGAACATAATCAAAGAAAAAATCATACCCTTTAATCCTTTCAAAACTAGCCTTACTTCTACTTTTTGTATAGTTTCTACAACTTCTTTCTCGCCACGTTTTATTTTTGGAATCTCTGTTATCTCCAGGAGCTCAGAATATTGTGATTATAGTGCTTCTAAGAAACCCAATCTGGTGGACTGGCCTACTTCTGCAAAGGGTTTAATAGCTCTGCTGACAGATACCCAGTTCAGGTCCCTATTTTGCATGACAGAAGAAGCCAAGCACAGCTTCTTTCGAATAGACCATGGTTCTGTGGGCCCGGCATTTATCAACTTGTATTTACCCATTCTGGCTGCCATTTTCACGAAAGGGTGACAGATTTTGTAGCACTGCAGATATGTACTGCTTCATGCAATAAATGTAAAGGTTTCCCTTGTCTAGTTGTTTCTAACTCTAGGGGGAAGTGTTCATCTCAGTTTCTTAGCTGAGGGAGCCAGCATTGTTTGAAGACATTTCCAAGGTCATGTGGCCAGCATGATATATGCCAAGACTCACTGAACAATATTACCTTCCCACCAAAGAGATGCCTGTTTATCTACTTGCATTTGCATGCTTTCAAACTGCTAGGTGGGCAGGACCTGGGGCAAGTAACGTGAGCTAGGTGGCCTGGCTAGGTGGCTCAGTGGCTAAGATGCTGAGCTTGTCGAACTGCAGAAAGGTTGGCAGTTCGGCGATTTGAATCCCTAGTACAGGTCTCCTGTGTGAGCAGGGGGTTGAACTAGATGACCTCCAAGGTCCCTTCCAACTTACTTTTAAGATGAGCTCACCCTCCCAGGTTCTTGAGTCTCGAACCTGGGCAGTCAGCTTTCCAGCTGACAAGCTTAGCGTCTTTAACCACTGAGCCATCCACCACCTGCTTCATACAGTACATGGCTTTTTTTTAAAGCTCTCAACTTTTTTAAAAGCTCTTTTTGGGGGGGAGGAACCCATGGACTCCATCCAACTACAAATGCCTTGGTCCTCTTTTTCTTGATCCATTTGCTCATATTCCTTTTACAAGCCAACATTCATTCATCTATCCATCCATTTATTCATTCTCTCTATAGGATTATCTCAATGTCATTCACAAACTATACAAAACAATTCTTCTAATTGAATCTACTCTTTTTCGTTCTATTCTCTGGAACATAAACAATTTTGCCTTCAAGGACATCTACATCTCCTTGTAGACTTCCCTTCACTATATTAAGCATTCTTAAGACCCCAAATTTAGAGTGCATCATTTCCACTATATTTCTAATTAATACGCAAAGAAGTCTAAAGTTGACTTTATTTTATTTTACTTAGTTCATTCCATTTACAGCTGAAAACACCAATAATACAAAAATAAAAATTCACAAATGAATAAAATAAGGAAGTGCAGCCAAGGATAACTTTCAGCGATAATTAACAATATCTCACAAGCTTTAAAGGTGAGCAGAAGTGGCAAGTTGTTCAAAAGATATTTTTCTCTGATACACATATTTTGAACGACTGTCACTGTTTGTATTTTCCTTGGGCATACCTGTGTGTTTCTACCCCCTCCTTAGGAGATTTCTCTGATGAGCTAAAACATCTACCGTATTATAAGTCTTGCTTGTAAGGCTCAAATGTCAGGCTCAATAAGTGCAGGTGGGAGGATGAAAAGTTCTATTGCAGTTCAAGGGATAATGATAGTAATCATAAATTAATTGCACCTATAGTAGAAGAGCTACATTACCAACAAGAAACAGAGAAAATTATGCAGTTTGGGGATTTGGGGGGGTTTCAAAAAGACTTGAAAAGGTCCGACTTTGTTCTGTACAATACTTAAACGGGAAATTCTGTAATTAAAGCATGTATGTAGAATGCAAATATGGGTCCTACTCAGAGGTGGGATTCACTTACCTTCCCTACCATTTCGCAAATGTGAGCACACATGTGCACTCACTTCATTCACACGTGCCACCTCTGCGCATGCATACGGCCTTCTGTGCATGTGCAGTACTCACGCATTACATCCGGGCGCGTGGATGGAGCCTCCCGCAGTCGCCACTACCGGTTCACCTGAACCGGACAGAACCGGCTGAATCGCACCACTGGTCCTACTGCACCTTAAAAATTCACTAATTTATTGTCCTATAGGTTTTTGTGGATTGCCACACTGTTCATTACTACTACTACTACTACTACTACTACTACTACTACTATTATTATTATTATTATTATTATTATTATTATTATTATTATTAGTTATTATAATTAAATTTATTTGCCACTCATAGTTTGAGGCAACTTTGAGCAATTTACAGTGATATAAAATACACAAATATCCAGACAGTTATAAATGCAAGGAAAATAAAATAAAATAAAAAACATGGATTGGAAGCAGAGACGAGGAGAGACCTTCTCTGTTAGTGTACCACTCCAGCCAACAGCTTCTCCTTCAAAATCCCATGCCAAACATCCTAGCAATGTTAAGGATTTTCCTGAAGGCCAAAAGAGAGCAGGTAGATCTTACCGTAAAATATTCCAAAGGGTGGAGGCATTGCAGAAAAACGCTGACAGCTCTGAGTGCTCCGTCTACTTCCTCAGGTCCAATAGGATGAAACTGCTCTCAGATAACAGGGTAAGTCCGTTCATGGCATGCATGGACTTTAAACTGTGAACATAGTGTTTCCATGTTTTCACCAATAAAGGTGTGAAAGAGGCATTATTGCACTAATCAACTGCTTAATGGCTGTGTTTTGACCTAGGCTCCCTTAAAAAGCAGGAAGTAGAGTCTTGGTCCTGGCAAAACCTCTTTTATTTACACAACTGTGAATTCCTTTCATTCACAGTCAGCAAAGCCTGTCCAAACAGTTTTTCAAAGGAATATTTATCAACATAGACCTTATCTCGCTTAGCAAGCTGCCACGTAACTAGTTTCCAACCACAGTACAAGGCAAAACTTGGCACAGTCTCTCAGAGTCATGGAACAAACGAATTGTTTCCTGTAAAAGCCCCTCCCTGTTCATTCCTCTTTTGTTTCCTATGGAAGGGGCCAATCATCTCCAAGGTTTGGCTTTACCCCCAAGTCAACTCTTCTTTCTTAGTTGTTCTTGTCTTCTGGCAGCTCTGTATTGTGCACGCTGGGAACGGGCTCCAGCTGTTCCTCTGCCTCACTGCTGTCTACCTTCCTCTCTGCCTCCAATGCAGAGCCCTCATCCAAGCTTTCCCCAGCCCCTAGGACTGGCCCATGTTCCTCCCCAACCTCCTCACTTTCCAACTCTGCTGCCAGCTCCACTGGCCACCAGTGGGCCACAACAGGGTGCAGTGTAACATGAAAACCTGGTGTGAAATGATTTCTTGATAAATTCTAGGTCAGCCATTTCATTATCAAATTAGGCTTTGCGATTTCATACAAAATGCAGTTTACAAAAGTCCATTCATCGGGACAGTTTTTTTAAAAAAAAACCTGAAATTATTGTGACCATTTTTTTTCTTTTTTTAATCAGTCGTGCCCTATGAATTTGGAGAACTTTAGAATTCCTTGAAATTCATCCCAGCTTCCATAAATGTAAAACAAGCAAAATTCTTTCCCACTATGATAAAGCAGGATTTGTTAGAATTCTGTTGGAAATATCTATGGCAAAATGTACACAAAGGTGCTTTGTGAGAACCTGAGGACAAAGTTAAATTGTACGGAACTAGGTCATTCAGTAGAAAACCTTGTACCGAGACTTCTAAGTTGAACTTAGAGAGCAAAGGAGCTGTTTCAATATCAGAATAATAATAATAATAATTATTATTATTATTATTATTATTATTATTATTATTATTATTATTATTTAGATTTGTATACCGCCCTACTCCCGAAGGACTCAGGGCGGTGAACAGTTAAACAATAAATACAGACTATAAATATTCAGAAACTGATTAAAAATACAATTGAATATAGAATGGAATTAAATTAAAACATTCTCAAATTTATAGGGTAGATTCAAATTTAAAGAATCTAATGGTTTGAAGGGAGGTTAGGCCAGGCCGGCTTGCATGAATAAGAATGTTTTGAGGGCCCGGCGGAAAGCCCGGAGATCTGGGATTAATCGTATCTCCAAGGGCAGCTCATTCCAAATTGTGGGCCCTCCCACAGAGAAGGCTCTCCTCCTGGGGGCCGCCAGTCGACATTGTTTGGCTGACGGCACCCTGAGAAGTCCCTCTCTATGAGAGCGTACTGGTCGAATGCAGTGCCATTATTAGTAGATGCCATTCACCATCCATATTGTTGAAATCTATGCCAGCTACAATTTATCCCCAGGGTTACCTTGTGAAGAACACATTGCAGGAATTCAGAGATGATGGTATTATTGATATGTGGATCACTAACACCATGTCCGTTTCTTCCAGGTAGTGCTGTAGATTATCCCCAGAAATCTATCAATAACTATTAATTAAGGGTCAATGATTCCCAATCAAGAAAAGGCCATCAGCTAAAGCAGGGGTGTCAAACTCAAGGCTGGATCTGTCCCGTAGGGTTTCAGTTTCAGTTTCAGTTTTATTAAATTTTTATACTGCCCTTCTCCCGGGGGACTCAGGGTGGTGTACAGCTAAGAGAAAACCAACAAATATAAAAGTTAAAAACAATTTAAAATTATTAAATAGTTTTGGCCAATCGTCTAAAATACAATAATCCATTAAAAATATTTAGGACAGCCCTGCTTGATGGAATAATAGTGTTTTAAGGGCGCGGCGAAAGGTACGGAGGTCAGAAATCCGACGAATCTCCGGGAGCAGCTCGTTCCAAAGGGCGGGTGCCCCCACAGAGAAGGCTCTCCCCCAGGGGTTGCCAGTTGACACTGTCTAACCGACGGCACCCTGAGTAGACCCTCTCTGTGGGAGTGTACTGGTCGGTGGGAGGCTATCGGAGGCAGAAGGCGGTCTTGTAGATATCCAGATCCTATACCATGGAGCAATTTAAAGGTGGTAACCAACACCTTGAATCGCACCCGGAAGACCACTGGGAGCCAGTGCAGCTCGCACAGGAACGGTGTTACATGGGAACATCGAGTCGCCCCATAATCACCTGCGCGGCTGCATTCTGGACCAGCTGGAGCCTCCAGGTGCTCTTCAAGGGGAGCCCCATGTAGAGAGCATACTAAGGGTACTTAGATTTCCGTAGTTCCGTGGGACTACAAAAGACCAGTCTGCGATGTTTCTGCCAGTGAAAACGGAGCTCCATTTTTGCTGGCAGAGGGTTGCAGGAGGCTGTGGCAGCTGAAAACAGAGCCTGTTTTCTCTGGCAAAGTCCTTGGGCCACCACAGGAGCCTCTGACATGAGTGATGTCAAGCTGGCCAAGCCCAAACTGGCCACACCCATCCCAGCTCCTGAGGTAAAACACAACCCTGATGCAGCCCTCAATGATATCAAGTTTGACACCCCTGAGGTAAAGCGTACAGTCTGATCCAAGCAATCGAGAGCAATCATTTCTCGTTCAAATCCATCTTCACTTGTTCTCCCATATGCAGTTTCGTATAGTTTGCCTCTGTAAGCTCTATTAAATCAAAGGACTTCACACACCTCCGGGTCAGAAATTGTTCAAAGTTGAGTCAATTGGATTGAATTTCTGATTCAAATCAGAAAGTCAAAGTGAATAATCAAATCTACCTGCTCGGCTCAGAACGCCTATTTTAGAATTTATTTGAATCGGATCGTATTAAAAGTTTGAATCAAAGGAAAGGCTCAAATCAAAGACAGTTCAAACAGCAATGTTAGACGCTGGGACCGTGCAGACAGCATCATCACGGGGGTGCTTTTCTTCAACAAAAAAGCCCAACAAAGCAGTTCTTGAAGTTGCTTCTCAAAACAAACCAGCCCTTATTTCTAAAGCAAAGGAAAAACACCGCATGTCTTCCCTTCCTGCTGATCTTCTGGCCCTTGCAAGTGGCTTCTGCCTATGCGATGCGAATTTCCCCGAAGCCTCCTCCAGCTATTTCCAGGGCTGGAGGAGGCTGCAAGGTGATGCAAAGCACCTCAATGAGGCAAATCATGTTGCTTATTTTCCCTGAGGAGACAATAGTGCTTTTGCTTTCGCAGTGCAAAATACCTCATCAAGGCAAATCAAAGCCACCTTGCGCTGCCTAATAGACACAGGGTTACATATTTATTCTTCTGATTCATGAGTAGGTGTTCTGGGACCGAGCGAACAATTTGTACTGCGTTTTCTCCTTCAAATGAAAAGAACAGATGACTTGCTGAATGATGTTCTCTTTAGATACAGAATAACCTGCGCTTTGTAAGAGATGCTACATGGGATAACGTGTTCTCCTTGAAGATAATTTTTTTTCTCTTACGGCAGTTGGATAGAAATCCTTGGCTGAGCAACCTCAAGTAGGTTTGGATGAAAGGTCACCATAATTTATTAATTAAATCTAAGGAGGTTAGATGTCTTTAGTGCATGTACTATTCATTTAATTATAATTGAGTTTGATGTTATATTTCATGTTAAATATAATTGATCGTTACAGGATAACACTGCTGTCTTGATCTTAACTATTTAGAAGTATAATGAAAAGCTGATTAAGGATGTATATTGGGTTTTTAGGAAAGAATAGAAGAATAGAATATAACTTTATTACAGTGATAGACCAGCAAGAGACATCACTGTTTTTACAATATATTAAAAAATAGCACTGACATTAATACTGAGCCTGTAGTACAGTACTGAGCCTATAGTACAGTGGTTTAAAGCACCCTGTTATTAACATCTATTAACATCTGTTGCTTGCAATTACTGCAAGTTCGAATCCCAGCAGGCTCAAGGTTGACTCAGCCTTCCATCCTTTCTAAGGTGGGTAAAATGAGGACCCAGATTGTGGGGGCAATAAGCTGACTTTGTATAAATATACAAAAGTATGAAGGCTATTGCTTAACGCCTTGTAAGCTGCCCTGAGTCTCCGGAGAAGGGCGGCATATAAATCAAATAAAAATAAAAATAAAATAAAAAAAATAATAGTGGATAATAGTGGATCCTTGTTAAGAAAATACATGTTCTCGAGCAGTTTGGGTCACTCCCTAGATTACGTGAGTGGAGTGCCGATAAGTATGTGAATAAATATAATTTTCCAAAAATTGTTAAAGATATCTCCAAAAAAATTGGCAAAAGTTGACAGCTATAATTCTGTAACCAATTTTTTTTTCTTGTGGACATTGCAGCAACACTGAATTTTTCCACTGTATGCGTGACAGCCGGGTCTGATTCCTGGAGGAGAAAGCCTACATAAAAATTGTCTGCCCGCCCTGGCAATCTCTCTAATAAGAGGAGAATATACACTGACCTATAAACTCTGCATAACTCACAGTACAATAAAACATGTGAGATATCTTCAACTTCTCCTTTACCACACATGCCTATCCGTTCTGCTATTGGTGTTCTCGTATACCTGCCCTGGAGGAGTGCTGAGGGGAGAATGTTAAATCTGGTTCTGAAGAAAGCTATTCTTTGTTTTGGGAAGATCAGGTCATTTAGGTTTTTAGGAAAGGGACGGTTTCTTATCTAATCACAAAAATCTTCACATTGTAAGATTACCCGCTAAATAAATTAAATAGAGACAAATAAGCAGTGGTGGGATTCAAGTAATTTAACAACTGGTTCTCTGCCCTAATTATTTCTTCCAACAACCAGTTTGCCAAACTGCTCAGAAAGTTAACAACTGGTTCTCCCGAAGTGGTGTGAACTGGCTGAATCCCACCACTGCAAATAAGCCGTAAATGGAAATATACAAACTTTATCTGAAGTCAGATTCTTGATCCTTCTAACTTTCTGACTGTTGTCTTTGTTGTCTGACAGTAGCTCTGAAGATGCTCAAATTGAATCTTTGGTATGAAAAGTATCTGTTCCACTATTGAACTATTTTCAAAATTCTATTTTACTTACCGTGAATTAGATTGGCCACAAATCTACTGAATATATGCTAAGTCATAGAAATGTTCTCCAGCGGTTTTGGATTGCTTACCATCAGCCATATTTTCCAGGGTCAAGTTATTTTCCCAAGGACATCTAGAGTGTTTATATACCAGCGAGAATGTCTGCCATATATACTTACACATAAGCCAACCCTTCAATTTTTAACGAAAATACCATAAGTGCCACCTATGGATAAGCCAATCCTTGAAATTTTTGTACAT
Organism: Ptyas mucosa; assembly: GCA_012654045.1. NCBI lineage: Eukaryota > Metazoa > Chordata > Lepidosauria > Squamata > Colubridae > Ptyas > Ptyas mucosa. The sequence goes on from WNWU01000007.1 coordinate 31,417,726, forward strand.
TTTAATTTTCACAATTGGTTTATCCGTGAGTATGCATTTTTCATAATATTGTGGTTCAAAATGCAAGAGTTAGCTTATCTATAGATGCGTTTATACACAAGTATAATATAAAGGATATATGACTACTTTTAAAAAGTTGAGGAAAAATCTTACTGTATGTACTTGAAGATGTATTTTGACACCTAATATTCTCAGTTTATTTGCAAGTATACGGTACCTGATTTTTCCCACATATAAGTCAAACTGCAACTATAGAGTGTTATTTCTTCCTATGTCCTATGTAGAACATAAAAGAGTGATTAATATGCAAATGTCTAGCTACTGGGATATGTTAAGACTTATCAAAAGATTGTCTATCTTCTCTTGTTCAACATGCAGCCCTTTATGACAGAGAAAAATGCCTCTGATTTTGAAACAGACTACTTATTTGCAGAGAAACTATTCACTCCGGAAAATAGAATTTGGGTTTTCTAAAGTACTCTTCCAAGATTTTCTTCTGCCTTTTTTTTTAACTCATCCACATTCAGTTTGATGAAAATAAATTGCTTTCATTGTTTTGCAAAGGACAAAGAAAATTTGGCAGGGCTCTGACACTTTCCTTAATTACAGTGTGGTTGAAGGCCTGAAAACTGTATGTTACTGTCCTATCTCGCTGCTGTACAATCAACTCTCCAGTAGTCTGCAGCTTTCTGAGTTCTTCTGCTTCAATTAAGTCCCAAGAGAAGACATCATTATGGAATTCCTTTCTTCCATTACAGGATTTTTTTTTTCAGATCAGCAAGCAAGGGCAACCAGGGAGGCTATATCTTGCCAGAGAAATGCATAACAGTAGAAAAAGCAGTGAGAATTGTATCATCTGTCATCTCCTAAAAGAAGAAAGGCTCCCCCCCCCCCAAAAAAAAAGTCAGGAAGAGAAATTCTAAAGAACTGCGAATAAGGGAGAAAAATACTTTTTCTTAAATGAAGACAAGTTTGGAAAATTGGAGGACCGATTTCCATGAGGTCATCTGTGTTGCCATCAAAATGTAATACCATTTCTCTTCCCTACTCCCTGCACTACTGAGGGGTGTGTGTGTGTGTGTGTGTGTGTGTGTGTGTGTGTGTGTGTAGAAGAGTAAATACCATATTTTTCGGAATATAAAACGCACCTGAGTATAAGGTGCTTCTTAGTTTTTGGGAAGGAAAATTAGAAAAAAGCTGATTGGTGGGTGGATCAGCCTCCCTGAATACCCCCAATCAGCTGTTCCCAGAGGTGAATTTTAGCAACAGGTTCGTTGGTTGTGAGTTCTGTGCCTTGCTTTTTTTTTCTGCTTCTGAAATTTCTGAAACTCTGCTTCAGAAAAAAACTTTTTTTTCTGCCTCTGAAAGCCTCCAAAACAGAACTTCAGAAAAAAGCCTCTGAAGCTCCATTTCTGAGGCTTCTTTTCTGAAGCTCTGTTTCCAGGACGTTTTTCTGAAGTTCTGTTTGGGGGCTTTTTTTCTGAAATTCTGTTTGGGGGCTTTTTTACTGAAGCTCTGTTTGGAGGCTTTTTTTCTGAAGCTTCGTTTCTGATGCTTTTTTCAGCCTCTGAAACCTCTGTTTGAGAAGCTGGGTGGGGCTATATTTAGAGTATAAGATGCACCCAGATTTTCACCCTCTTTTTAGGTGCGTTTTATACTCTGAAAAATACAGTATATAGAGAGAGATATCTTGGCCGTTAATTTTCTTATAAAGCTCAAGTGATTGGATGGAGGTGGCTTATTACTTAACACAGCTAGAAAGCTTACTCAGAATGAGGTTGGCTGAAGTTCTTCAAAGTCAAATAATTCAGAAGCCAGGCTACTAAATTATTAACTGTAAATGTATTTTAAAGTATCATCAAGAAAAGTGTATGATGTGAGTAAGATATCGGATGGAATGGCTTCTTTTTTTTATTGCCTTGTCAACACAGAAAGGAACAAATGGAACATTCGGGATCTGGTTTGATCAAGACAGTTCTGCCCTTAAGAACTGAAGTTTATGTTCCATTAAAGATCTAAGTAGATATTTTATTTTTAAACATTCAAGATGCTCAATTTTTATCAGGTCCTGTTGCACAGGGTAAATTCATTTCTGTCCTCTCTAGTTATGTTTTTACAATAATTTTCCACCTTAAGTAGTGGTCATTAGAGAGCGGGAAGATTTGTGTGATGAAATCATCCCCTTTGAAATCAGGAACTTAAAAGGGATTAACTTCATATCAAACATTTGTTCAAATTATGCATATCCAAATTATTTTAGTACTGTTGTTTCATTGTTCTAATTATTGCCATATTTAGAAGAAAACAAGTGTAATTCAAAAATCAGTATAGCTACTTTTATAAGCAGAATATCCCCAGATGGGCAGTCTTCATCAGATCTTGTTCATTAGATTCATATTGTCTTCCCCATAAAGTAAAGTGGGTATTTCACTCTCCCCTCTGAATTCCCGCCTCCCATTACAATAGCCCTCTGTGATAAGTTAAATTGGGAGACAGCAGCTAGTCTAAATCACACATTTATTTCAGCCAATAAATGTTAAGTTTTAGCCTAACACTTTAACCACTACTTCCTCTCCCCACAAAGTTGGAACTATATAGTTTAGAAATTAGAAACCTGTTTGCATATATGTTTGATATGATGCAGCAATGGCAATATTTAGGTTTTCCTGGATTAGGGTAAAAACACTAAAACAAGGAGCCTTTAAAAAAAATTTTTATTTTTTTTATTTTTTATTTAAAATGATTAAACCAAATGGTTCTGTCCTAATTCAGGTCTCAAACTCTCTTTTTCACAATTTCCTCCAGGCTGACCAGATAACAGATGACAAGGGAAGAAAAGTAAATCAACAAAGGATCTTAGGAACAAAAATAGCAGGATATTCTATAACTGGTCTTAATTGGAATTGATGCCAGTAGGTGAAAATTTGGTTCCTAGCCATTTAAGGAATATTAATTCCATATTTGCATCAAATTCGTTAAATACATAAGTAAGTGCATGCCAAAAGATATAACAAAACACACACACACACACACACACACACAATACTTTGATTCAGTGGACTCAAGGATTCCAGTATTAGGATCAAAATACACTAGAATTCCTTTATCTATAGAAACAATTATGTCAATTAGAGAATTATGGAATATATAATAAAACAGGAGTATCAAACTTGCATGTCACTGCGTCATCACATGACGTATCAAGACTTTTCCCTCACCTTCAATAATCCACTTTGAGGGATGAGACCAGTGCTTGACGTATTCCAGTACTTGAGGGCCTGCCACAAAGAAGAGGGGGTCAAATTATTCTCCAAAGCACTGGAGGGAAGGACACGAAACAATGATTGGAAATTAATCAAAGAGAGAAGCAACCTAGAATTAAGGAGAAACTTCCTAACAGCTTGCCTTCTGAAATCATGACTTCATCACTGGAGGTTTTTTAGAAGAGTCTAGGCAGTCACTTATCTGAAATGGTATAGCTGTCCTAGCTTGAGCAGGGGGCTGGACAAGAAGACCTCCAACGTCCCTTCCAACTCTGTTTTCTGTTCTGTTCTGTTCCATTCCATTCCATTCCATTCTACCTAAAATAGGACTTCAAGGTGAATACACAGATTCAGGACTGCTGAGTTTATACTGTACATCTTCAGGAAAATAATGCACGCCTACAATAACTAAGGCAACCATCCTACCACTACAACACAATTAAATTGGTAATTGAGCCTTGGTAGTACAGTGGACTAAAGCACATTGTTATTAACACCAGCTGCCTGCAATTACTGCAAGTTCGAATCTCACCAGGCTCAAGGTTGACTCAGCCTTCCATCCTTTCTAAGGTAGGTAAATTGAGGACCCAGTTTGTGGGGGCAATAAGCTGACTTTGTATAAAATATACAAAAAGTATGAAGTATTGCTTAGCGCATTGTAAGCCGCCCTGAGTCTCTGGAGAAGGGCGGCATATAAATCATTTTTTTAAAAAAATGCAGGATCTGAAGCTACCTATTTTACCAGTGGTTAAAGCAACATTGTTCCTGGCAAAGGATTAGTACCATCCCAGAAAGCCTTTTGATGAAGAATGAAAACATTTTTTTTTACTAATATGGTCTTTCAAAGGTAATGAAAGGATTCTAGCAATAACATACTTTGTACATATTTTATTTTACTCCCCATCATCTTATTTGCTTTATTTTTTAAAAAGTTTGGAAGGAACGACTATTTCATTGGCATTATTTGTAGGCTGCTCTGGGAACTTTATAGCTAAAAGTTGGTATGCGTTTGCCACTGTGGTATAAAAATTTGCACTGGAAACCCAGGTTCAAGTTTGCCTTCAGGCATGGAAATTCACTCTCTCAGACTAATTTACTTAACAAGGCTCTCTTGGGGAGGAAAGATTGCTGTATACACTGCCTTGATATCCCAAAGGAAAAGACTGATGCAAAAACTAACAAACAAAGGAACAAACAAGTTTCCTTTTAGCTTCTTCATTATGTATTTCAAACCTCAAACTTCCAAACTGATCTAGGAAGGTCCCAAAAATACTGTAACCCAGTGATTACCTTTGTGGCTCTTTAATTCTTGCAATCTGTTGAATTAGTCCTTCTGTTGTGGCCTATCAACCGCCAGCCCCTCCAGCAACTGAATCAGAGCAAGACGAGGAGTTGGAGTCGGAGTTGTGGGAGTCAGGGTCAGCATCAGGGCAACCTGACAGCTCAGAGGGGGAAGAGGGAAAGAAGCTGGCAGAGAGAGAGAGACAGAGCCGGATCTTGGGCCGACCATCAGCCATCAGATCAGGAGTGAAATGCTCCCGGTTCGGACCAGATTGCCCGATCCGGTAGCAATGGTGATGGGTGGTTCGGAGAACCGATAGCAAAAATCCCTGTTCCCCCCCCCCCATGCCCAGCTGAGACCTGCGATCATCAGAAGCTCTTTTGTTTATTTTTAAAAGCATTTTTTCTACAACCTCTTCGGCTGAAAAAAATGCTTTTAAAAGTAAAAAAAAAGTTGGCCATGCCCACCCAGTCACATTAAGCCACCACCAAGCCACACCCACAGAACTGGTAGTAACAAATTTTACATTTGACCACTGCTTCAGATGGAGAGTCAACAGCCCCCAGGTCTGGAAGTGGCAGAAGGAGGAGGAGGAGGAGGAGGAGGAGGAGGAGGAGGAGGAGGAGGAGGAGGAGGAGGAGGAGGAGGAGGAGGAAGAGGAGGAGGAGGAGGAGGAGGAGGAGCTGGGTTCAGTGCCTGATGTGCGGCTGTGCAGAAGGCAGAGAAGGGGAGAGCAGTGGAAAGCCGTGGGCCAATCCTGGGGAAGGAAAAGCCACGCTGCTAACAAGGCCCCACCTTAGCTCTGGGGATAAAAGGCAGAGGGTGAAGATGAATAGGTATGACAGACAATATTCATGTTCTTGCCGGCCGGACTTGTTAGCCTGCGAGACAAACGTTTTGCCAGGGCTGCCGGCATTCCTAATAAAGGAATCTTTTGAGTTCACGTGTTTGTCGTATTTGGGGAGCTGGGTCAGAACACCTTCTAAATTCTTCAAGCAGCCAAAACAAAAAACAAAAAAACCTCAAAACCCAAGCCCTGACTCATTGCCTTTTGCTTGACCAGAAGAAGATGCCCTATAGATAAAACTATACCAGCAGCTTAAACTGATGAGAATGCAATGTAACTCTTCTATGGCATTGCTTCCAAAGATTTTGCAAATTACCATTTCGTGAAAGCACAGAGGTTTATTTTGTTTACTTTATGAGATTCCCTTGTCTGGAAACTGTTACCGCTACTTTATACTTGCTGCAAACTCGGTCTTTATAAAATGGCCAAAGAGTTTCAGTTAAACAATAACTGGATTTTATTTACAGTGACTACAATATGTAAACTATTTACTGCTTTTTGGTTTGCTTTTCCTAAAAAGTCTCATTCCACTGCTACCTCCTGCTTCTGTTTTTTCTGGGTTCTTTCTTGCCAAATAAAATATTTGGTTTTTCTTGTATTCACTGATCAGGCTCACATTTCGCCATCCTCTGAGTATAGTTTAACCAGAGAAACGTAAAACACAGCCAGCATTATTGTTTTCACTTCCCACTCTTAATTCCACCACTGAAAACTACTTCATCCTTTCTGTAAAGCTACAATTAATCTCACTGCAGCTTTCTGGATATTCACAGGTGTGATTTATCACCTTGACGCTGCAAAAGTTGCCCACCCAACCTGGGGTTGTGAATTAACCAATCAATAATATTATTATTATTATTATTATTATTATTATTATTATTATTATTATTATTATTATTATGTTGTTGTTGTTGTTGTTGTTGTTGTTGTTGTTATTGTTATTATTATTTTATTTCTATACCGCCCTTCTCCCGAAGGACTCAGGACGGTGTACAATCTATTAAAAGCACAAGACAAACATCAATTAAAATTATTAAAATTATTAAATAATCTCGGCTCAGTTTAAGAACTGAGAACCCCCAAAAATTTAAAACACCTGATTTAAAATTATTACATTGATAGCCCAGCCTGGCGGAACAACAGGGTCTTGAGGGCACAGCGAAATACCCGGAGGTCGGAGATCTTACGCATTTCCAGGGGCAGTTCATTCCACAGGGCTGGGGCTCCCACAGAGAAGGCCCTCCCCCTGAGTGTCACCAGCCGGCATAGCTTGGCCGATGGCACCCTGAGGAGACCCTCTGTGTGTGAGCGAACTGGCCGGTGGGAGGCTATTGGTGGCAGAAGTCGGTCTCAAAGGTCCAGTGGTGGGATTCAAATAATTTAACAATTGGTTCTCTGCCCGAATGACCAGCTGGGTAGGCGTGGCTCGGTGGTCATGTGGCGTGTGGACGTGGCCAACTCAATGTTACTCACCTCAATGGGTGCTTCACCTTAGCTGTTACAATGTAATAAGGGTTAACCGGAGAGGCAGTTTCTGTAAGTAGGGCAATAAAGATTAGGCTAGAAACAACACTAGAATGTTTCCTTCCTGCCTTCCTTACAGGATTAGCCCTGTAAAGAGGAAAAAAACAAAATAAGATCTCTTCTCCGAACTGCTTAGAAAGTTAACAACCGGTTCTCCCGAATAGGTGCGAACTGGCTGAATCCCACCACTGAGACTACCTCAAGATTATGTTTCCTCAATTAATGGCTGCTATTTCTACCTATTCGAAGTAGTCCTTAACACTCTATTTCTAGAAGCCTAGAAGCAAACTGATATAAGTTGACCGTATTTGTGAATACTGCCATGAATAGTCACACTGTTCTTTCTGTTAAACCGGTGGCTCTCAATTTTTTCTTCTCCACAGGCCTTCTTTAAATACCTTTTGTGGCCATGGATCATGGCCACAGATCCCCAAGACTCAACTCAAGATTTAAATCACAACATTTATTCAAGCCTTCACGAATTCCCTCTGTGATCATATCACAGCCCCTTAAGGGTCCATGGACCACAGGTTGAGAACCACTGTCTTAAACTGTTTCTGCATTGTTGCTGATTCTGACTCCATTTTCTGCTGATATAATTTAATTTTGAATGTAAGTTTGTCGTCCATCATGTTTTTATCAAAATGGAATTTGAAGATTCATTTTGTTTTTGATACACAGATCTTCTTGAAATAATGCCAATAATTGCATAGGTTTGTTTCTCAAAAAACTGTAGTGGTCAAAATGTGTATAGTTATGCTTGGCTCGGAAATTGTCCACCACTTAAAACAAATCTTGTTCTATAATTTGCTTGGCAGTTTGAATCCAATTTTTCTGCTTCCTGTTGGGTTGTGGATAGTTGGAAATGGTTGAAATTTGAGTAGACTTATTGTTTACTTTATAAATGCAAACTTTATACATTCTTTCCATGAGAATTGGTTTTATCTGTAATGGCTTCTTTTAAAATTCCTTTAGCCATTATGTTTTCAAGAATACTTTTGAAATAGCAATTACTGCAATTAGTGGCAATAGAGTTTGTTAGAATAATTCTTTTTGCAACATCTAGATAACTGAAAGAAAAACTATAACATCCAAGTAGTTGTCACTTCTTAGTTCACAAATATAAACTACAATTCTACTCCAGGGAATATTTGGCAATGGTGTAATTATCAATTGCTTTTTTCACCAGGAAAAGTTTATTTTTTTGGCAAAATTCACAATGTACTACAAGTGATTAAAAATTTGATCCAACCGTGGCCAACAGAGAAGTGGTCCAGCATGTTTGAGGGTTTTTTTGTTTTGCTTGTTTTGTATTTGTTTTGCATTTAATAGTAATATTGTTTTAAGAACTTGTTCCAATACTTCTTGATCCAGAAGAAAGAGTCTTATTGTGTTTTTCATTTCTACAACTATGAGTTATATACAGCAGGGATATATAAAGTTTGTATCTAATGTATTGTCTGGTGTAATGTAATGCTGAGTTCAAAGTAGTATATGGCTTATCAACTGAAGCCACAAATCAGAGATAGGCATTGAAATATGCAATGCTGCTTTAAGTTAAGTTGAGCAATAACAGAGGATTTTACTGGTTGTCTGGACAAAGTATCCGTTGCTGCATGTGTTTTTCTAGAATGGTATTTAGTAGGAGGATTATAGCTCATCATCTGGACAACTGCCTGTTATCTGTCTGGTATTTGCAATATTGGTCTCAAGGAACCAATGATTTGAATATAACCGGAAGGATTCCAGTCCACATTTTTTAAAAGAAAATAACATAATAAAAGTTATTTTCTTAAAAATATGGACCTGAATCCTTCCAGTTATATTCAAACATGTATATGTTTTCATACACATTTTTAAAACTACAGAAATATAAAAGGAAAAGGGGGAAAAAAGGAAAAGAATTAGAAAAAGTGAAAGATAACAGAAGACTTAGGGAAAAAAAATCTGAAGTAACTTCTAATCTTCTTTGCAACAGTTACAAATATAATAATTGCCATCTTCACCTTCCCTAATTACACATCATTGCTCCCTTCTTCCTGTAAATAAGCATTTTTAATTAATGGATTCCCAAATCACTGGTTGACTTGGATCCATTTTTAACAAAAAAAATTCATAAAGGGTTTCCAGTCTTTTATAAAAGTCACCTTAGTTTTCTTCATAGAATAGAATAGAATAGAATAGAATAGAATAGAATAGAATAGAAT
>WNWU01000007.1:31426858-31440257 GCA_012654045.1 Ptyas mucosa
AATAGAATAGAATAGAATAGAATAGAATAGAATAGAATAGAATAGAAGGGACCTTGGAGGTCTTCTAGTCCAACCCCCTGCTTAGACAGGAAATTTTACACACTTCAGACAAATGGTTATCCAACATCTTAAAAACTTCCAGAATGGAGCATTCATAACTTCTGGAGGCAAGTTGTTCCACTGATTAATTGTCCTAACTGTCAGAAAATTTCTCCTTAGTTCTAGGTTGCTTGTCTCCTTGATTAGTTTCCACCATTGCTTCTTGTCCTACCCTCAGGTGCTTTGGAGAATAGCTTTTATCCCTCTTCTTTGTGGCAGCCCCTGAGATATTGGAATCCTGCTATCATGTCTCCCCTAGTCCTTCTTTTCATTAAATGAGACATACCCAGTTCCTGCAACCGTTCTTCATATGTTTTAGCCTCCAGTCCCCTAATCATCTTTGTTGCTTAATCTTAATCAAGCAAGTCAGTTTAGCCCCTTCTGCAAATTTGCCCATCATCATCATTCATTCCTTCATTACCAGTATTGCTGTATTCTTCCTTCTTTGTGCATATACCATGTTTCCCCGAAAATAAGACCCTGTCTTATATTTTTTTGAACCCTGAAATAAGCACTTGGCCTTATTGCCTTGCGCTCAAAAGCCCAATTGGGCTTATTATCAGGGAATGTCTTATTTTGAGGGAAACGGGGTATTTATTTATTTATTTATTGGTTCGATTTATATGCCGCCCTTCTCCGGAGACTCAGGGCGGCTTACCATGTGTTAAGCAATAGCCTTCATACTTTTGTATATACCTGCTTAGTAGGGCTTTCAACCCCCCCAAGTGGTGTTCTTTTTTATACAAAGTCAGTTTATTGCCCCCACAATCCAGGTCCTCGTTTTACCTACCTTGGAAGGATGGAAGGCTGAGTCAACCTTGAGCCTGGTGAGATTTGAACTCGCAGTAATTGCAGGCAGTTGGCAGCTAAGTGTTACTTTAACAGTGCTTTAGTCCTCTGCTCCACCAAAGCTCCTTCGTTAGTAGTAGCTTCATTGCAATTATAATGTAGAAAACCAATCTAATTAACTATAAGTCCTAGTTTAAAAAAAAATTGTTTCATCTGAATATTAAAAAATAATATTAAAATTAAAATTTTTAGAAATATTTTCACACCTGTATTACTGTACAGCTTTTTTTTTTCAAATAGACATTCTGTATTTCTGGATCTATGAGTCTTCTGAAACCATAAGTTATTGTTTTCACCTTGTTTAGAATAAAGTACAATATTTTATTTTGAAAAGCCTTTCAAAATTCTAATTTAAAATGTGTCGGCTATGAATGGAGCTAGAAATACAGCCTATTCTAAAGAGGAGAAGTTGTAAAGTTTAATAAAGAACTATCCAAATCCATTACAATCAAAAGAAGATTTCCCATTGGATTTAATAACATTTATATCTCGATCACTGATAGCAATAAAAACCCAATAGAACCAATTTAAATGCAATCAGATGTTGTACATGGATTCCAAGAACAGCAGCCTGGGTGAGTTTGACATGATCATTGTTTCCTTTCCTTCAGATAAAACGTACTGCTCTGCTACAAGGAATAAAGCCGTTGTACTGTTCCTACAGGTAGGAATAAAAATAACTTTGGGTAGGTGGGAGGGAAAGTGAAAACATCTATAGAGCACAATGAGGAGTCCCAAGAACATGACATGCAGAAGGGAAGGCGGATTCTACGTGCATTTCAGGACTCCGTTTTTACTGTTCACAATATTGTAAGCAACTTCCATTATGCTGGTACAAATCGGGAACAATGCTTTTATAAGTAGAATGGCAACCCTGAAAAACCGAAGGAAAATAGAGAGGAAGGTGAAGTGATTGGTGGCTCCTGTGGAGGAATATGTATTGAGGTGAAATGCAGGATTATAGAATTCCAATGCAAATGGGCACTTTGTGCAATCGACAAACAGAGGAATCGCAGGAGGCAGCTCTAGTTGAAAGCATGGTAGGAGGCCTAGCAAAAAATTATCTGAAAGGGGTGAGTACAGGGAAGGGAAGCTGCAAATGAGTTTGCTAAAACTTTAGCCTTGGCTTCCCGCTTCCTGATTTTATGAACCTTTGGCCCACATAAGAGAATTTTCTTTTTCTTTTCCTTTTAATAAAGTTTTATTACACACATATTAAAACATTGGACAGGGTGTAACCATCCTGGTATTCTCTTTGTCATACATACTAAAATGAAAGATAAGTATCATATATACCTTATATACTAATTGTAAATATACAATTAGTCTGTTCAGTATTTACATATATAAAGACATCCTTCTTCTATCTATATTACTTATACATTTGTTTTATCCATTATCATTCTATTGTAGTTATATCAGTGGTGAAATTCAAATTTTTTTACTACCGGTTCTGTGGGCGTAGCTTGGTGGGTGTGATGTGGCTTGGTGGGCGTGGCAGGGGAAGGATACTGCAAAATCTCCATTCCAACCCCACTCTGGGCCAGCCAGAGGTGGTATTTGCCAGTTCACCGAACTACTCAAAATTTCCACTACCGGTTCTCTGAACTACTCAAAATTTCCGCTACTGGTTCTCCATAACCCGTCAGACTTGCTGGATTTCACCCCTGAGTTACATACATGACTTTAATTCTCCATTTTATCAATTCTAGTCAGTTCTTGTTTTCTGACCTTCTTTTCTGTTCCAACCATTGATAAAATTTATTTCATATCTCATGAGAGAATTTTCATTCTCATTTTCAGAACTGTTGATGGGGCTTATGTATTATGTATGGCTAGAACACTCTGTTGAATGTGGATGCGGATAGCTGGTCCAGGGAGAATATAAGCAGTCTTTCCCAATTTGACATTGTTCAGATGCCCCAAATAGTAGAAAATGTTTTAGCTACATAATGTACAAAGATAATGAATTCTCCTATCGACAAGAAGACTGCATCAGCAAATTGTGGAGGAGTCCATTACAGAAGTCAACAAAACTTCTGGTTTGGTTAGGGAAAATTAATACCATTCTGAAGAGCAATAAAATGAAAGAGAATTTTGTTTTGAAATTACATGATTGCATCTTCTTAGATACAAAAGGCTAAAGATAGTTTGCGAAAGTCCTACCTTTCACCATGCCATCACCTCACAAGCAGCCTGCAATCTCCTTTGCTTCAATTAAAACCCAAGGGAAAACAATATGTGAAAACTCCTTCCCTTAACCTCATTTAGGCTGGGAATTCACAGGGAAAAAGTGTGACTGAAAGCAATAATCCAGCTGCCACATCCTCTATCACCTCCAACAATAAAATGAGCTCAAAAACGTTATTGAGTGAGCTTGAAGAGAAATTGTCTCCAAGTGCTCTGAGAATCAAATATAGAAGCAGAAATATTTTTTGCAGAAGAAAATAGGCAGATTTTGATATATCGTAAAAAAAAAAAAATTCCAGACAACAGAAAGATCTTCCCTCTTTCAAGATTAAAAAAAAAAATCAAATCTCTTAAAGTACCCAATGGTGGTTTTGGATTATATAACATCTGAAGCAGTGGTGAAATTTCATTTTTTTTTACTACCGGTTCTGTGGGCGTGGCTTGGTGGGCATGGCAGGGGAAGGATACTGCAAAATCTCCATTCCCACCCCACTCTAGGGGAAGGATACTGCAAAATCTCCATTCCCACCCCACTCTAGGGGAAGGATACTGCAAAATTCCTATTCCCTCCCCACTCCTGAGGGAAGGATATTCCAAAATCTCCATTCCCACCCCACTCTGGAGCCAGCCAGAGGTGATATTTGCCAGTTCTCTGAACTACTCAAAATTTCCGCTACCGGTTCTCCAGAACCTGTCAAAACCTGCTGAATAGCACCCCTGAATGGGTCCAATAAAAAGTGTATGAATGAAGATATATGCAGCTAACTTTGTTTGACTAAGTTAATAAAACTTTATTGTTGATATGATTTCATTTAGGACTAAATACTATGTGAAAAAAATCTGATCTGAAAGGTAGACCCCAAGGTTAAGGTCATAGCTATTTGGTATCAAGATACCCTGAACAAGAATACTTTACAATCTGACAATTTCTTGCACAGTATTACCTCATTTATATGGATAGGCATGCAGGCTTTAATATCCAATAATTCAGCAATGAGAAAATGATTTGGCACAATCTGAATCTTCAGATGTGTTTAGGTAATATTCAGATTCTGCCAAGTTGCTCCAGGAAATCACTTGGGCTTCTTACTCTGCTGATTTCCCCTCACCCTACCCCAGTAAGTATCCAAGCAATACTCTAATGTGATGCTAAGGGACTTGGCTGCCCCTTTTCCCTAAAATAGGAAATTGAATACCCCAGCACTTTGGTCATTAATATATCACTGGCTTTCTTCCAAGAGAAGCAATGTTAACTTAACCTCAATGTTCTGGACTAGATCCAAATAGGTAATTAGGTTCTTTTTACCTCAAATTCCCCACTGTAGGTTTAAAATGAAGTTATTCTTCTGTAATGTGCTTTGAAAATAAAGAGCTGCTGCAGTTTTTGCTCATAGTCCAGAATTCTGACTGAGAAAGCTGGAGTACTTGCACTATATAGAAAACTGTGGAGTCCTTACTTCTGATTACATTTATTATATGGAAATGAGATATGAGAAGGCTAGGAGAAACATAACAGTATGCTGAACACAGAAAAAAATGAAATATTTAAGAAATTAATAGACTGTAACGAGAGATAGGTGGTGCTACTAATCCTTTGGCAGAAATGGTGTTATTTCAGATCAGTATTATTTCCACCTTAGCAACTTGAAGATGCATGGACTTCAACTCTCAGAATTCCCCAGTAAGTTTGCTTTACTTTGAATAGAAAGGTATATGAAAGTACAGTGAATGATAGTAATATAAAATAGTTTATTTTTTTCTTCTTACTTCCGTTAATTTCATTGACTTATTATTTCTTACTCATTTTCTGTGGCCTTCATAATGCTGTTTACCTCAAAAAGGAGTAGTGTGTCTATCTGTCCGACTCTTTCAAATTAACATACAAAATCTTTTCAGGATCTGTATCTATATTTCTGTAAATTGACTCTGATAATTGTAATTTTCATTTTGTATGGGACTAGACTGAACCTGACTGTTTTAATCATAGCAAACTGTAGCTTGTTGTTGAATTTCATTTTGATCAACCTACTACATATGCAATAGAAACAAATTCCCGATTAGCTAGTGCACTATATAGTAGCATACTTTTTTTCTTAAAATCATACAAATCTTTTACTACATAGCGGTCTTTGCTTTGCTATTTGGTTTCTCTTCAAAACATCAGACCTCTTTCAAATCTTTAAAAGCTGCCAATAAATTGTTATTTGTTTGAGGGATTGTACATTGTGCATCCTAGAATATAAAATCACGACTTTATGAAATTGAATACTTAATGGAAGACATCTTAACATTTTTCATGATTTTACAGATGTGAAGGGGCTAAAAGGAAGTTCTCGGTATGAAACAGAGGTGATATACCAGGAATGAACCACAAAAGCTACACAAACTTAGTATGCAAACACAGAATCGTTTCAGAAAAGTCATCAGTCAGAGCAACCAATCACAGAAGGGGACAGAGCTTTTCAACCCTATTCATCCAGCTGAGATTGAGTAGATGTAAATATATCTGTACTAATGAAAATAAGGGCCAGTTTTCAGTTGGAATAAAGGTTAATTATGATACCTGTGAAGCTGAGTCAGGATATTATTTAGCCAGTTCATGAGAACCTGTTGTTACATGTTTTCTGCTGTTCTTGAACTACATCTTGAGGGCCGTGATCCTGAATCCTGATACTGAACCTGGGTATCCAAGTAACCTGAGTATTCCTGTACTTCTTCCTCTTGTAGGATACCATCAAACAATAGAAAATTATCATGCTGTGCAGCTTGGAGCATTTCAACTCACCTGCAAAATTCCTTTCAACCCTTTCAACCGCCTTATAATTCAATATGGAACTGGGAAAGGGAATAAGTTAATAGAATAACAGAGTTGGAAGGGACCTTAGAGGTCTTCTAGTCCAACTCCCTGCTCCAGCAGGAAACCATTTCAGACAAATGGTTGTCCAATCTCTTCTTAAAAATTTCCAGTGCTGGAGCATTCACAACTTCTGGAGGCAAGTTGTTCCACTGATTAATAGTTCTATCTGCCAGGAAATTGGTAGTATAGTCTGTCTTCAGTGCTTGGGGGAGCAGCAGAGAAAGAAATAGGAGTGGATCAAGACATTTACATGAGGAAATGTGCACATGCTTAGAAAAATTTCTGTTTCACTGCAAACAAGGGGAAGAAGAGATACTGAAGGAATTGGTTATTGGATAGGTACAATGATATCTGACTGAATATATAGAGATTGTTGAATGTATTTTGAAAAATCTGAAATAGGAGAAGTCAACTGTGAAGGGCTTAAGATCTTCAATGCAAATATTAAAATATACTAGCAACCCTTCATGAGTCTCCTTCCCTAGGGGTTTAAAACTCAGAAATCATTCTTACAATGACATGCAAATCCCAATTTCTCCATCAATGTCATAGTTCTTGCATGACATCAGTTTTTCCCTTCCACTATGATATTCCCTCCCTCGCCTCTCAATTTTCCCAATTTTTCTCTCACTTGCATTTTCAGCCTGATAGATTCCGTATTGAGTTGAAAAAGCTATACTAGACTTTTCAAAGATCATATGTTTGCCCTGAGTGCATGTTTTGATATTTTCTCATGTGAAATCAGAATTTCATTACATTCTGCTCAAAAAAATTTAGATGGAGAGAAATTATCAGGTATGTTCTGCCCTGAGCATAGTTTTGTCTTCATTTCAATATATAATCATAAGTATTCCATAGAGAATATCATTCAACATCTGTGTGATAAACCAGTTTTTGATAACATGAATTCTTAGACGTTTCAATCAAGAGGACACCTCAAACATTTATTTCTATTTTTAATATTATTTCTCTCACAGACTGTGCTTGTTAGCCCAGTGTAGCTTCTGGAAAAGTAAAGATTGTTTCACTTCATTTTCTATTAGAGTTTACACTTGTAAAGCCATATTATCTGATGCTAATTCTCACAGTTGCTAAACTTTCAAGGGCCATTTTTTTCTCTCTATAATGAAATATTTTCCTGTTTTTCCAGAATGATTCCTCCAGTTCTATTTATTGTTAAGTGAAAAATACCAGAAATATCAACCAACGCTAGCAATTATAGTAGGTGGGATGCAAAGCGGGGGATTTCCATTCTTACTTTTTAAAAAATGGAACCACTAAACTATAATATACAACTCCCAAAGGGTCACACATTGTGTTGAATCATAGTTTTGCTTTTGATTTATCATGAAATGTGAAACAAGCCACTGTGATTTGTAGGATATCTCAATACAGCCATTATTCTAAACACATGGTGAGTTTGAACTACTGGTTCTAGAATCAATTTGCTATTAGCTTCCTTGCCCACTGAAATAATCTTACAATATTAAGTTAATTTAATTGCTCAGTAAACTAATAATTTGCAATTTTAAAACCTATTAGCCAAGAGTAAATTTTCAGATGAACCAATCACAATATATATATTATACTCCTAGTTTTCTATTGTAATATAGGATTTGGAGCATAATGTCTATTGTGATTAGTTCATCATGTTTTAGATTACGTGCTTTGTTTTTATATTTTCCATTTATGTCATGTAGTAAAACCATATTCTTTAACAAATATTATAGTATGATAATCTTCATACTCATACTAAAAGAGGACCCAGTTTGTGGGGGCAATAAGCTGACTTTGTATAAAATATAGAAAAGTATGAAGGCTATTGCTTAACGCATTGTAAGCCGCCCTGAGTTTCCGGAGAAAGGCGGCATATAAATCAAATTAAAAATAAAAATAAATAAAAATAAATATGCAATGAGTTTGTGATCCAGTTGTCTTTATTGCCTTTTTTCAAAAATTATAAGTCTACTACCAAGATTAAATACCATATTTTTCGGAGTATAAGACGCACCTTAGTTTTGGGGGAGGAAAATAAGAAAAAAGCTGATTGGTGGGTGGATCAGCCTCCCAGAATACCCTCAATCAGTAGTTCCCAGAGATGAATTTTAGCAACAGATTCCTTGGTTGTGAGCTCTGTGCTTTGCTTTTTTTTTTTTTTTTGCTTTTTTTTCTGCCTCTGAAACTTCTGAAACTCCATTTTAGAAAAAACTTTTTTTCCTGCCTCTGAAAGCCTCCAAAACAGAGCTTCAGGAAAAAAAAGCCTCTGAAGCTCTGTTTGGGGGCTTCTTTTCTGAAGCTTCATTTCTGATGCTTTTTTCAGCCACTGAAATCTCCGTTTGAGAAGCTGGGCGGGGCTGCATTCGGAGTATAAGACGCACCCAGATTTTCACCCTCTTTTTGGGGGGGGAAGGGTGCATCTTATACTCCGAAAAATACGGTACCTACCTCATCTAATCACATTTGAATTCATTTTAATGATATATGTATCCTAAACAGGTTTCAGTTCAGTATTTCCCTTCAGGGTAGCATTACATAGCTCTGATAATTGGTACAATAATTTTAAATTTAAAAGTTAGTCAACATTTTCTAAGAATATACTAAACTTCAAAAAATGTCTCAGATAAACTTCTGGATTGTTTGTGCAAGTTTAAAAATGCATTGGGTCTTGTATTTTGGAATGTATTTTGTTTTGATATTTATTCATCCCAATAGAATTCCTTCTTTAACATAAGTTAAAATAGTCAGCTCAAACCAAAGCGACCCCAATTAAAATAGCTTCCATGTTCACAGCCTACCCAAAAGCCACTAGTTGTGTGTACTGATTTTTTTGTAAAGCAACCAATAAATTAATTGTGTGAGTTGTTTTTCCCTTTTTATTGCATGACTTCGAGGCAGTCTTTTTTTTCCTTTCAAGAAACAGGGGAATGAAATTTCGGCAACAAAACATTATGTTCAGATATGAAAGCATTTATGAGAAGCTGAAATATATATTTGTTCATTATCTGTCATTTTCTTCAAAATGCTCTGCGGAAAACAGAATAACACAAATTCTATTTATTATCTCTAAAATGTTAACTTTTTATAAATATGCATTAAAGTTATTCTTAAGCTCATGGAAAAAGAATAGTAGAATATGCAGACTATAATGAATATGATAATTCTTTCTCTTTCAAGGCCAATGAAGTTTCAAAACACAAGTCTAAAAAGAACTCTTCAGAACTATGAGAAATTTATGAACTTCTTGAAATTTTATAATTTAAGCCATCTATTGCTACTTCAGGTTGTTTATACAAGCAAGTCCTCAAGCTGCTTATTAATATCATAGTGAAGCAGCAAGAGGCAAATGGAATTATGGGAGCATTCATATTTCCCCCTAGAGTTCTCATCTATATGTGCCAGATCCTACAATCCACAGGGAGCAAGTTTTTTTGAACTGAAGTTGTAGTTTTTGACTACGTCCAGAGTCTGTTTACTCTGTTTACTCAACAGAGTCATACAAGTAATCCAATTAGTGATTCTTTTGTGTGCAAATCAAAACCAATGTATATGTATGCATGCATATCATAATCCAGTGTCTTTTGTCTGTTTTCCCCGCCAAACTAGTGGTGAAATCTAAAATTTGTTACTACCGGTTCTGGGGGCGTGGCTTGGGGGGGTAATGTGACTGGGTGGGCGTAACCAATTTTTTTTTTTACTTTTAAAAAAACAACCTTGGCGAAGAGGTTGTAAAAAGATACTTTCAAAAGGCTCTGACGATCCCAGCTGAGTTGCCTGATCAGCAGAGGCTTTTTAAAAAAGCCTCTGCTGATCAAGAAACTCAGCTTGGATCATCAGAAGCATTTAAAAGGAACCCCCCCCCTTTTTTTTTTAAATGCCTTTGACGATCCAAGCTGAGTTGCCTGATCGGCAGAGACTTTTTTTAAAAAGGTGATCCGGTCCGAACCGGGAGCATTTCACCCCTGCACCAAACCAATGGAAGATCCTCTTTCATGGTAAACAAATAATTGGACTCTTAGATTAGCTATCATTTTGCACAGTTCCATAAACAACATTAAGACATATTGAACACATCAGCGCTCAATGATACAAGGCAGAAGCTGAACCAAGAATCCTTCTTGTTTTCCTATAAGAACCATGGTAGCGCCATGGTTAGAGTGCAGTACTGCAGGCTACTTCTGCTACTGCCGACTGCCTGCAATTTGGCAGTTCAAATCTCACCAGGCTCAAGGTTGACTCAGCCTTCCATCTTTCCGAGGTGGATAAAACGAGGACCCAGATTATTGGAGGCTGTATGCTGACTCTGTAAACCGCTTAGAGAGGACTGTAAAGCACTGTAAAGCGATATATAAGTCTAAGTGCTATTGCTATAAGAGAAAGAAAAACAATATTGTCACCTTAAACTCTGTCTTGGTAAGAAGCTTCATGAAGTCCAATTATCTGGGATGGTTAACACCACTACTGCTTTCTAAAGCTTTTCTTGATTTTTTTTTAATGAGGTTATATAAATCCGGAATTAAGAAACGCACCCAAAGAAAAACACAAAGAGTAAGGTCAGTGGTGAAATCGTCCAGTGGTCGCCACTGGTTCCCTGCCCCTGCATGCGCACTGCATGCTGGATGCACGCTGTGTGTGCGCAGATGCAGTGCGAACCAGATGCACGCTGCACATGCTTGCACAGTGCACACCAGATGTACGCTGCGCGCACATCCACAATCAGCACCAAACACGCACTTTTGGATTTCCTGCTTTATTTATTACTTTTTAAAGCATTTTTAACTACCGGTTCCAGAGAACCGTTAGTAAAGAAAATGCTTAAAAAGTAAAAAAAAAAATCCAAAGAGCAACTGAGCGACGCGTGATTGTCGGAACTTTTTTTTTGCCTTTTTAAAGCATTTTTTACAACCAGTTCGGGCGAACTGGCCTAAACCGGTAGCATTTCACCCCTGAGTAAGATTCACATGTTTTAGGAAACTCCATGTCAGGTTTTAGACTTTTTAAGCAGGAGTCCTATTTTTCTTGATAAATTATAAAAGAATAGCTGGGCTCCTGAGACTGAATAATATTTTAATGTTTTCCACTGGTACTTGCTATTATATCCTATTCCCCCATTATATCTTAAGGATTGGGTATATTTTTTATTAAACTAGCTTCAAAAATGGTGCTTGTCTGCCCTGCACTTTCCCTTATCCTTAATGCGGCTACTGTGTTAGGTACTGCATGATCTCTGGTCAGCAGCTTAGCATCTCTCAGGATGGATGCAAGTAAGTTTTTCTCTCATTCCTATCATAAATTAAGTCTTGGGTCTTGCATTAGTAAGCTTAAATATCTAATTATATCTAATATAATTAAATATTATATTAAATATAATATACAATATCTATGAGTTTTTAAAAGAGGACTACAACCAGTGGTGAAATCCAATTTTTTTTACTACTAGTTCTGTGGGTGTGGCTTGGTGGGCATGGTGTGGCTTGGTGGGTGTGGCTTGGTGGGCATGGCAGGAGAAGGATACTGCAAAATCTCCATTCCCACCCCACTCCAGAGGAAGGATACTGCAAAATCCCCATTCCCTGCCCACTCCTGGGGGGAGGATATTACAAAATCTCCATTCCCACCACACACTGGGGCCAGCCAGAGATGGTATTTGTCGGTTCTCCAAACTGCTCAAAATTTCTGCTACCGGTTCTCCAAACTGCTCAAAATTTCTGCTACGGGTTCTCCAGAACCTGTCAGAACCTGCTCGATTTCACCCCTGATTACAACACATATTGAAAGATGGAGCCATGAAAACTGCCTCTCGAAAATGATGTTGTTATTGCATCACTGAAATTACTCAGAAACTCAACAGCTATTTTATAGATGGGGAGTGTTTCAGAAGAAGATTGCCCATAGTGAATGATGAGTGAATGTCCCAAACCTATAGAAGCATAAATGATAAAACTGCAGGTCATATTGAGAATATCTATTCGTAGTACCTACCAAGAAAGAATGTAAAGCATCGTACATTCCTGAGTGCTTACATAAACATAAAATCGAACAATAAATGCAAAATGAAGATGTATGTAAAACTGCCTTTCCAAACCTGGTGACTTTCAAAGGGTAGATTATGAAAATTGTAGACTAATGTGTATAGAAAGTGCCAAGTTGGCAAATGTTGGTCTCCTAAAATATAAGAATTATCAACTTTCAACTTGTGGTTGTTTTCAAAATAATGGCTATGACAATGCCATGGAGTGTTCACCATCAGGAGAATCAGTTTGCTGCAGCGATTAAGGTGCTAGTCTAGAAATCAGAAAATTGGTTTCTAAACTGAAACCAAAATTGTGAGTTCTCTGCCTGCCTTAAAGCCGACTGGGTGACTTTGGGCCCGTAACTTCCCCTCAGTCCAACAGGGTGGTTGTTTTGGGAAAAATAGGTGGCAGGAATATTAGGTATGTTCAGTATCTTGAGATGAACTGCATAAATAGATATATTTTTAAAAAGTGGGATAAAAGTCTAATAATAATTATGATTACCTGTCATTTTCTGCTTAAATTTCACATGGAAATGAATTCCATAAGTTCTTCTCTTTACATTTAAATAAGAATTGGAGAAACAGTTGGTCTTCTACAGATTTCTGTAACAATTTTATCACTGATAAGGGCTACATTTAAAGATAAATTATACCAGAGTTCCTCAACTTTTCTGGCTTTGTGGACTGACCGGGCTGGGGGTGGGGGAGAGGGTGTGGTTCCACACAAGCGGCCGACAAGCATGCATGCAGCTCCATTTGCGTGAGCATGTGAATGCACGCACACCGCTCACGCAAATGGAGCGTGCATGCACACGCTCACTCTCTGCTTGTGCAAATGGGATGCACGTACACGCACGTGCTCACCTGCCGTTTCCGCGGCCCAGTTACAAATAGCTGAGGGCCCAATAGTGTACCCCAGAGGTTGGGAACCCCCTGAATTGTACTTTACCAACAAACATATTATTACTTGAGATTTTGAATCAATTAGTTTAACCAGAGTGCAACCAGAATGAAACTTAATTTCAGTGAACATTTGGGGAAAGGGAAAAATTGTTGTTGCCAAATGAGTGACAGTACATCATCATTATATAAATGATTTGCATTCAGTTTTGGTTGCCTCGATGTAAAAAAGATGTGGAGACTCCAGAAAGAGTGCAGAGAAGAGCAACAAAGATGATTAGGGGACTGTTATCAAGAAGTCGTGAATGCCCCAACACTGAAAATTTTTCAGAAGATGTTGGATAACCATTTGTCTGAAGTGGTGTAGGGTTTCCTGCCTGGGCAGGGGGTTGGACTATAAGACCTCCAAGGTCCCTTCCAACTCTGTTATTCTATCCTATTCTATTCTGTTCTGTTCTGTTCTGTTCTGTTCTGTTCTGTTCTGTTCTGTT
>WNWU01000007.1:31441892-31467351 GCA_012654045.1 Ptyas mucosa
AAAATAAAATAAAATAAAATAAATAAAATAAAATAAATAAAATAAAATAAAATAAAATAAAATAAAATAAAAATAATATTTTTAGGCTGCTCATTCCCCCAAGTGTCTAGCAGAGAGGTAGGCAGCCTTGCTCGACTATATTGTAGTATAGTCTGGACTATTACAAAAAAAAAACCCTGGTTCTTGGTAAATGAATCAAATATTCACCTGGCAAATTGAAATCAGATAAGACAGGTTTTAGATCAGGGGTCTCCAACCCCAAATCTGTGGAGTGGCACCAGTCTGTGGCATGCCAGAAACTGGACTGCACAAAGAAGTGAAGCCCCATCCATGGGATGCAGGCAGCATGTGAAACTATGCCCCTTCTAGTCCACAGAAAAACCTTTCTCCATGGAACTGGTCCTTGGCGCCCAAAAGGTTGGTGGGGGGGCACTGTTTTAGTTAGTGAACTTAACTAACAGTGGGTATGTCCTTCAGCTCCGCAACCTCCACATGAACTAGAGGTGAAGCAAGAGAAAATATTCTTCCCCGTGTCAAAGAATCATATATGCACCTAGCCAGATTTGTACAGAAATTCCTAGTATCTATTAAAACATGGGAATATACCTCTGCTCCTTTGTTAGCATTATAAACTGCATGATTCCATCACCTTCTTGTTTGAAAATGATTCTTAGGACTGTATGTTCACAGTCAAGGAAGAGCTTCAGCTAATGAATGAGGAGTACTACCCCATCTAAAGTTAGAGACGGAACATTCCCCAAACTGTTACTAAAAATGCACAGTCTTGGTAGGACTGAGCATGATGATGCTAACTTGGGCATACAAAACCTTTGCCAGACCACTTCTTGAATACAGCTCGTCTGTCTGGAATCCATACTGAATATCGGGCATTAATACGATTGAGCGGGTCCAGAGATATTTCACAAGAAGAGTACTCCACTCCTCTACTCACAATAGAATCCCTTATGCCATCAGGCTTGAAATTTTGGGCTTGGACAATGTGGAACTGCGCCGCCTGTGGTCTGATCTAAGCATAGTACACAAAATTGTCTGCTACATCTTACCCGTCAACGACTTCTTCAGCTTCAACCTCAATAATACACAGGCAAACAATCGATACAAACTCAATTGCAGAAAATACGACTTCAGCAACAGAATGGTCAACGCTTGGCATGCTCTACCTGACTCCATTGTTACACCCTCAAGCCCTCACAGCTTCAACCTTAAACTGTCTACTGTGGACCTCACCCCTTTCATAAAGGGGGCATGCATAAGCGCACCAGCGTGCCTACCGTCCCTGTCCTACTGTCCCCATTTATTTGTATTCATTTCCTTTGTCCATGTCCATCTTCATATTTATACCTGATATCTTGTACAAGTTTGACAAACTAATAAAATAAATAAATAATGATACTGAACCCCAAATCAGTAGATGACATCATCCAGATGTTCATGTAAATTTGAATAAAGAAGGAGAGAAAGCTAAGTAGTGTGGCATCCTGCAAAGAGGAGACTAGGAAACTATTTCCCCCCCCCTCAAAAAACCTGATTGAAAACAGCCCTGAATGAAGAAAGGATATCATTGCAGAATGGTGTCCCCTATCCCAAATCTCCAGAGTCGGTACAGAAAGATACCATGCATCAACAGTATTGAAAGCTGCTGACAAAGAGCACAAGAAAGATATACACCACCCAGCTCCACCACAAGCCATCTGGAAGCATGATTAAGGCTGTCTCTATACTAAATCCTAGCCTGAACTCCAATTGAAATGGCTCTAGATAATTAGATTTATCCAGTGTTCTCATCTATTGCAGATGGACCACCTTCTCAACAACCTTCTCTTAAAAAGGGAAGAGTGAAGATCGGGCAATCATTAGTCATTAGGTTCAAGGCCAGATTTCTGAGGACGGAGTATACCATTATCTCCTTCGAGACAAGAGGTATCTGTGTGGCCTCCACCCACATGATGTTTCTATTTCCTATGCATTCTATGGCAGCTAAGAATCCAGGTTTTTCTAGAGCTTCAAGGTGGATCAGGGTGCTGCTGGGTAGCATATATTCTCCCAGCCAGTGGTGGGTTCCTCCCGGTTCGATCCGGTTCTCCCGAGCCGGTAGCAGTGACGATATGATGTCACCGAACCGGTTCTGCCCACCCACGCCCTCCCCTCACCCCCGCGTTATTCTTACCTTTTATTTATCCCCATCCCCAATCTATTGCTGCCTCCTGAGTCCCAGCTGATGGCCAGAGGGGAAAAAAACTCTTTAAACTCTTGCCGCGGGACTTCAACGGGCTGCCCTACAGCTGATCAGTGTTAAAAGAAAACCAATGACTATACCCGTGCCTGCAAAAATAAATGGGTAGACCAGTGCCTGCAAAAAATAAATGGATAGATCGGTACAGCTCTACAAGCAGTTAAAAGCCTGGTAGACCAGTACTTCTACTAAAGGTAAAAAGAATTGTCACATGACCATCAAGCCACTCCCACAAAATAAGCCACGCCCACAGAACCGGTAGTAAAAAAAATTAGAACCCACCCCTGCTCCCAGCCCCAACTGCAGCCAATGTTATAGGGCCGTGATGGCGAACCTATGGCACGGGTGCCACAGGTGGCACGCGGAGCCATATCGGTGGGCACGCGAGCTCAGCTCTGGCACACATGCTTATACCAGCCAGCTTATTTTCAGGCCTTCTGGGCCCACCAGAAGTCAGAAAACACATTGTTACCGGCCTCCGGAGGGCCTCTGGTGGGGTGGGGAAGGCCGTTTTTGCCCTCCCCAGGCTCCTAGAAAGGCTCTGGAGCCTGAGGAGAGCAAAAAATGGGCCCACGATGCCATCGTGTGCCAAAAGCGGGGGGGGCAGGGCACATAGAATTATGGATGTGGGCACGCGTGCGTGTGACCCCACCACACTCCCCCCGCTTTTGGCACGCGATGGCAAAAAGGTTAGCCATCACTGTTATAGGGTAATTAATCCAAATACTGTGACTAGGGGCAGCCACCTCAACATAGCCACAGAACGAAAACTAAAAACCACAGCAACACCAAATTACCACTTTCAGTAGCCATCTTTTCTATATATTATCTCTGTAAAGGAAATATTGGGCTTGAGGTTAAAGTTGTTGGAAATGTTTTGTTTATAAGATAAATTTCCAAATTTCTTTTCCCCATTCCGGAAGGGAGAAAAGTCAATGTTATTTAGCAATAATACCTCATGATCTGATTTTTCTTGTTCTGTATAATCAGCCTAATGCTGATTTTTTTAAAAAAAAAAACCCTGGCCTTTCAACGTTTTCCATGTACAGAGTCTCAGTATGTATAATGTGCAAGAAGTTAATGTTTCCTGTATCTAAGGAAGGCCTTTGAAAACATTACAGTTCATTTTTAAAAATAGGTTAGAAGCAAGCAATCTTTCACACAGTATCCATGAACAACCCTAAATTTCTTTTCAAGACTGAAGACTAAAGGTGAACAGAGCAATGATACAAAATTGGAAAGACAATAGCTTCTAGAAGGTTTTTAGTTTCTTTTGGGATTTATGCTCTACTTTTCATGCATTTCCTATCACAAATTAGTAGGAAGTCATGTCATTAGTTTCCAGCTACTAGGGACCGAAGGAGTTCAGGAAACATGAATATTCTATCTGGGATTCAGTCTGCTCACCCCTGAAGAGGCTGTGATAACAGTTTCTACTTACGATATCTTGGTATACCTAGGCCCATAAGCCTCTGTAACATCTGGCATGGGTACATTAAAGTACCTTTAGAGTGCAGAGAGGAAACTAAATCTCTATCTCTATCTCTCTTGGCAAAAGCAACACCTGTAAGGATAAGAAACCAATTAGAGACAGTACAAACTTTCCAGAAAAGAAAAAAACACAGTTGTTGGGAAGGAGAACATTGCAAATGACTATTTAATAAAAAATAGTTTGAACAACAATGGCAACATAGTTTACTTACTTGCTTGCTTGCTTGCTTGCTTACTAACTATGACAAAATTATTTAAACCATTAATAGTATTAGGTTAGTTTCCAAAATAGAAACCTTTCTATTTTGGAAATAGAATAGAAATCCCCTAAATAATATTAATAATAACTTTATTGTCATTGTACGTGTATACAAAGTATACCCATATAACGAAATTCACTTAACACCCAAAGACCAGGTCCAACACACATAACAATCCCCAAACACACTCCCAACCAGCACAATTCCCCACCCCTAAACCACCCAAACATCCACACAACAGACCAAATTCAGGGGTTGGGCTGCTGGGGGTTCGTAGAGGTTCAGGAGAACCTCTAGCTAAGATTATGTGCAGTTTGGAGAACCCCCAAATCCCACTCCTGGCTGGCCCTGCCCACCCCTCCCCTCCCATGAGTCCCCAAGCAGCCCGTTTTGGATGCAGGTAAGTGCAAGGTGTGCGCAGAGGCTTGGGGAGAGCAAAAAATGGTTCTACCAGAAGATTGGGAAGCCCGGGGAGGCTATTTTCGCCCTCCCAGAAGCTCAAGAAAAGCCTCCGGAGCCCAGGGAAAAACATCCCCCCCCCGCTGTGGTGCCGGAGGCCGACTAGACCACACCCACCATGGCCATGCCCACCCAGCAACTGAGCAGAGAACCCCTTGCTAAAAGTTTTGAAGTCCACCCCTGCCTAAACTTGGCTGAAGATGCTATTAGCCTGGTAACGAAACACTGGGAAACCAACTCACAAGCTCGGAGAACGAACCTTCACCCTCATCCTATACCAGAGCTACAGATATTCACCACTATTGCAACAGAAAACCTTTCCCTAGAACAGTGATGGCGAACCTTTTTGGCATTGCGTGCCAAAAGTCTAAGCGCACGTGTGCTGTCGCTCTCCTGAGTGCCGGAACCCATAATGCAATGCGCGCCCCCATTTACGCATGTGTGCATGACAACTCCCACGCTCCCTCTACACATGCGCCCACACTGTGCATGCATGCCCCCCCAATGCGCCCCCCCCCACTTTTTCCAAGTGGGCCGGCATACCTCTTACCAGAGGACAACTAGGTACCGGCCGTTCCCTGGTGAGACAGCTGTTCCCCGCCTGGTGCATGGCGCTGCCAAGATGGCTTGGCTAATTATCAGGCAACTCCAAAGTTTCCTGCTAAACGTGTTTCTTTCCCTGTTTAAAAGAGCCGCGCTTGTAGGGGGGAGAGATCTGGCTAAAGAGCTGTGCTTTAGCTGTGCTAAAGAGCTGCCTCCTGCCTTCCAGGATCTCCAAAGTTCCTCCCCCCATGGAATTCTAGTGTTTTCTTGCCTTCCAGGATCTCCAAAGTTCCTCCCCTGATTGAGTGCCTCCTGCCTTCCGTGCCTCCTCAGATTTTTGCAGTTTCTCCCCCCATCACGTGCTAGCTTTCTCCTGCTTTCCTGCCACGGAGAGGCAGAACCTGCAGAGATCGGGGAAGGCCCTGCTTCTGTTCATCCGCGGCAGAGACCAGAAGACCAGCTGGCCGATTGGAGGTGCGCGCATGTGTGGTGGACCTGGGGTGGGCCGACGGCTGGCGTGCCGGCAGAAAGGGCTCTGCGTGCGACCTGTGGCACACGTGCCATAGGTTCGCCATCACGGCCCTAGAACTTCTGTTTCCAATTTCTTCCTGCTTAATAATTTTTCCTACTATCATGAAGTTTATACCAATAAAAGACAATATCAGTAGCTCAGGCTTGAACTATGCAATCCTTGATGCTCTCTGAGCTTTGTTGTTTGCTTGCTTATATTTCATTATTAGACTAAGTAAGATTTTCAGTGCTAGAAGGGAGAGGAGTTTGTTCTATTTATATACAGTAGCTTGCCAGTGACAGTTGATGTGGTTTTTCTCTCTGGTAGTTCCTTGATTAGGCTATTGTTTATTGCTTGAGTGTTTGTCTTGTGTTAATTCTGTTTTTAATCTCTGCTTATGTCGGAGTTGATTGCTGCTGAGAGAAGCATTCTGGTCTTTTTGTTTCCCTTTTAACTTTTTTATCATCTCTCTTGAATGATGTGTAAATGTTGTTTATCATTATGTGCCTATTGATAGTTGATTTGTCTTGTCACAAGCTTCCAGGAATTCTCTAACATTTTTGGATTTTGCTTGGTTTAGGGTGCTTATAGTTTCTCAGATGAAACTGTGGTTAAGTCTGTCCATTGTTGCAAAATTAAGTTTTCATTGTGTCTTCTGACTGCTAGTTGGTGTTGATTCATGTGCTCTGTTAGTCAGTAAGCAGTAAACAAAGCCTAACTGTCTAGGCACAAAAAACAAAAAACAACATGTAGAGAAGAGGTGATATTCGCTACCGGAGTGCGCGTGCCACCTCTGCGCATGCGCAGGACCTTCTGTGTATGCGCAGAGCATCAAAAATGGGACATGATGACATCCGGGCAGGTGGGCAGAGCTTCCCGCAGCCGCCGCTACCAGTTCTCCCAAACCGGATAGAACCGGCTGAATACCATCACTGATGTAGAGTTACTTCTGAGTAGTTTCTTTATTGTTGTTTGCTTATAGACAGAAATCTTGACAGACTAAAAGCATCTATTTTCATAACTGTTAGATAGACTCTGTGAATTGTTAGGAGGGGGGCCCACCATACCCTCTTCCAAAAATACCCACAATACCAAAAATTCCAAGCTCTGGTGGCTCTTTGCTCCCTTCTATTGCAACTCCCACCACCAATGACAGGGCAAACTATTATAAATAAACAGAGCAAAGCCCATTCCTTTCTGACTCAGAAGATGTTACTTAGTTGGATAATGAAACTTCTGCAAGAAAACAACCAAGCTGAGAGAGCACCAAAGGTTCCACTATACAATTTATATTATAAAGAAGATTAATACGGCTTCCAAAGCTGGTCCCATAATAAATTAAAGAGTTGCATCTTAAGGAGTGTAGAAAACAGGAAATTGGGCTTGTTGGCAATCATTTTTAAAAGATTTAGATCACTTTATAAACTCTAGATATACAGATAAGCAACAGATATAGATAAACAGCACATAGAGATAAACAATATTTACACACCTTTCAAGAGAGGCAATAAACCACTTATGTCTGTGATATTCATTATTTAGTTAGCTTTTCTGTACTTAATAGAATTGCCCAAAAAAGGACAAAACATGGATTTTTATACTATATAGATTTCAGTTTACGTGGTAGCTAATTTTATCAGAGGTTGTTCAGTTGATTAAAATGAATCTTCCTTCTTGGTGAACAATAAATAATAATAATGGAATTCCCCCATGCTAATAGACATCTGCTCCAGACAGTAACAGATATTATTATTATTACATTTTTATCATGCATTTATTACTTTATAGGTAACTCAAGGTGGTAAACACACACAAACACACACATACACTCCTTCCTCCAGAGGAGGGAGAAATCCAGCAGGTTCTAACAGGTTCGGAGAACTGGCAAATATCACCTCTGGCTGGCCCCAGAGTGGGGTGGGAATAGAGATTTTGCAATATCCTTCCCCTGGAGTGGGGTGGGAATGGAGATTTTGCAATATCCTTGCCCTGCCACGCCCACCAAACCACGCCGACAGAACCGGTAGGGAAAAATTTTGGGTTTCACCCCTCCTCCCTCCTATTTTCCCATAACAACAATGTTGGGAACTGAGTTGGGCTGCTGCGACAGAATGACTAGCTCAAAGTCACCCATTGGCTTTCATATCTAAGGTGATACTAGAACTCACAGGTTTCTAGGCTACCACCTTAACCACTACACCATTTAAGTCTAACATAGGGTGATAATTTTATATTTGATTGGATGCAATATAACTAAAATAGTAAGGAGGCAATACAAGGAAGAACTAAGGGGTATATGTCTCTATGGCAGGGGTCGGCAACTTTGAACACTCAAAGAGCCATTTGGAACCATTTCCCACAGAAAAGAAAACACCGGAGCCACAAAACCCTTTTGAAATCTAAAAGGAAGATAACACTGCATATATTTTTTTTTTACCTTTATGCTATGTATAAAAATATTATAGTGTGTTGCATTTACGAATCAATGACCTGCAACAGAGAAAACACATTTTTATTTCTGCATGCAACAAAAATATTTTGAACTCTGAAAAAAAAAAAAAGATGGGTCGAAAAGCTCAATAAATCATGTGCCGGCAGGTGTCGCACATTGGCGGTTGTGACACATATTTTCAGCGACAGGGAGCCGCAGCAGAGGGATGAAAGAGCCACATACGGCTCCAGAGCCACGGGTTGCAGACCCCTGCTCTATGAGGTAGTTGCTATTTCTGAAATGATTTGCTTTGTTTGTATTTAAAATACAATTGTAATCTATTTGCACGGATACATTTTAGTTAACTATGTTGGCTTCAGGCAATTTCATAAGGAAATGAAATACTATAAATATAGGTTTTATAGAGAGCACAGTAAAAATTTGGGCGGCATTGAAACTTCAGGGAAGGAATGATTTGCTGATTTCAGTAAAGTGTAGATTAGAACCTTAACAGAAGGAATTTAAATAAGGTACAAAGACTTTGCTAATGCCTCTATCTTGGGATTTTGAACAGGCATTTCACTATGTCTTGCTGTCAAGCAGCTGTTGTTACAGAAATGACATTTACCTTCTGTCATCCTGGGTTAAACTTTAAAATGAAGGCATAACAGGCCTTCTGTGGCTGTAGTTTATCCTACCTAATTGGCCTCAAGGTCATGTTTGTATCCATCCTCGTCCTGAAAAACAGTGAAATGTTTGAAACTCAAAAATAGAAATTAGTTTAGAAACAATGACCATAATCCAAAGAACCTAGCAACATTCCTTACTTTTCAACAAATGCACATGTGTGCTAGTCCTTTCCCACACATGTGTGCTAGTCCATTCTGGCTCTAGGGGCATTTCTCAACTCCGTTTCTAAGCCGAAGAGCCAGCGCTGTTGAAGACAACTCTGTGGTCATGTGGTTGGCATGCCTCAAAATCGAAGGTGCAGAGTGCTGTTACCTTCCCGCCAAAGTGGTTCCTATTTTTCTACTTGCATTTTTTATGTGCTTTCGAACTGCTAGGTTGGCAGAAGCTGGGAAAAGTAACGGGAGCTCACTCCGTTACACGGCACTAGGGATTCGAACCACTGAACCGCTGATCTTCTGATTGATAAGTGCAGCGTCTTAGCCACTGAGCCACCACGTCCCTGATACTATTATTTCCCTATAAATCAACAGGATGTAAAAAGGACAAAGACTAGCTCTTTGAGATTTTTGCTCAGACTATTTACAGTTCACGCTAGAAGCAGGAGTAGAAAATGGAGATAGGAAGATGGAATGCAGAAAAATAATCATCTTTCAGATTTTGATCAGTCTTTGAGGAGGGGCTTGGCGAAATACCATCAAGTGGATTATTACCTGTATCTCAGTATCTTCTAAGTCTAAATTGATGTTAGGATGGCTGTAGGTAAGAGCCACCTTGGTTCCTACCATCATGCCTCTGTATGTTTTAGAAAAATAAAACAGCAGCTGGATACAGTTGCCAAATATGCTCAGAATTCCAAGTGAAAACAACCTGTGATATATTTAATTATGACATAGAATTTTTTTAGTGGAACAGTCCAGTGGTGAAATGCAAAATTTGTTACTACCAGTTCTGCGGGTGTGGGGGGTAATGTGACTGGGTGGGTGTGACCAACTTTTTTTTCTTCTACAACCTCTTTGGCCGAAGAGGTTGTAAAAAAATACTTTTAAAAGCCTCTGACGATCAGACAACTCAGCTGGGATCGTCAGAACCTTTTGAAAGCATTTTTTCTAAGAGGTTGTAAAAAAATGCTTTTAAAAACCTCTGACGATCCCAGCTGATGATCATCAGAGGCTTTTTTTTCTTTTAAAAGCCTCTGACGATCCCAGCTAAGTTGCCTGATCGTCAGAGGTTTTTTTTACTTCTAAAAGCATTTTTTTGGCTGAAGAGGTTGTAGAAAAAGTGCTTTTAATTTTTTTTAAAAAAAGCCTCTGATGATTGCGCGGCTCAGCTGGACATGGTGAGGGGGGGCATGCTACCGGTTCTCCGAACCACCTGCCACCATCGCTACTGGATTGGGCGATCCAGTCCAAACTGGGAGCATTTCACCCCTGGAACAGTCAAGTTTTCTGACTGAGGTAGGTTACACCAGGAGCAACATGAAGAATCAGTTTTATATGAGCAATAGTTTGACC
Source organism: Ptyas mucosa (assembly GCA_012654045.1). Lineage (NCBI taxonomy): Eukaryota > Metazoa > Chordata > Lepidosauria > Squamata > Colubridae > Ptyas > Ptyas mucosa. The sequence continues at coordinate 31,452,043 of WNWU01000007.1, forward strand.
CTGTTGACTTGTACTCTAAATTTTAAAGAAGCTATGAGAGACGTCTGCAATATGTTCAAGTAGAGAAATAAAATCTGAAGGATTATCAGTAGTAAGGAAAAGAGAGACATCTCAAGGTCATTCAAAGAAGTACTTTAAAGCAGGGGTCTCCAACCTTGGCAACTTTAAGATTTGTGGACTTTGCTGACTGAAGAATTCTGGGAGTTGAAGTCCACAAGTCTTAAAGTTGTCAAGGTTGGAGAGCCCTGCTTTAAAGTATAAAGGGCAAAAAGATGAAGAATAAAAAATTACCTGATGAAGCAGTACCTTAGTGTGGAGGAGATGGAACATGAGGGGCCTCACCAAACACTTCTCAGTAGTAGCTGTTTTGCAAACATGGGCAATTTATAAGTTGAACCAAGTTCAATACTGGCAGCAGTTCAAAGCAAACAGAATGCCCAAGAATTTGTAAGTCTTTTATTGTTTTTGAGTTTGAAAGAAAGTGTAGAAAGCTCTACATTTCAAATCTATTGTTTCAAGAAGAGCTCTTTAATCTGAGAAAGGATTCCCACCAAACCAGAGAAATGCGAACCCTTATTTATTAATTTAAATTTATTGTGATGCACAATATCCTACCTGCTGGTCCCATTGATTTCAGTCCAAAATCTCCCATTGCACTTGTTTGCACAGTAAATAAAATATTCCATTTTAGTCACAAAGGCATTGGCCAATTCTATCTCTATAAGCTCCTCCAGCTAAAAACTAAAACAAATCTTCAAGAGTCTTGAAAAGCTTATTCTCAGACCTCAAGAAATATATAAATATGATTACCATTGAATTTTTAAACTGTCAATATTATATGAGAATATAGTGGTGTGGTTTAAATGAAGTATACAAAACTGTTCCTTCCTCTTCTAAAATCACAGGGATATTTTTTATTTTTGGTCCAGAATGCTTACTGGCCAGATGTTTTTGTTATTTTTCTAGGGTATCTCTTAGTGCAATATAAGGTTGTCAAAATATTCAGAATTCACTGGGATAATGAGGCTTTTATTATTATTGATTCGTCACAGTCAGCTACATGTTTAGACTGAACTTGGATTTTTTGTCCATCTATCGAGTCCTTCCCAAGGACCTGGGATAAGTAGATGTGGATGTTTGATGGTCTTAAAGGTATCATCGCAAGATGTACATTGTTCCAAGTAAAGCTGCCTTTTGTAAATTACTGATGGTGATTTTGTCAGTACTAATGGTATTCAATACCTGGTGGTCTAGATTTTTTTGGATTGTCCCCAAGATAGCAATAGTACTTCAACTTACATATCGCTTCACAGTGCTTTATAGCCCACTCCAAGCAGTTTACAGAGTCAGCATATTGCCCCCAATAATCTGGTTCCTCACTTTACCCACCTTGGAAGGATGGAAGGCTGAGTCAACCTCGAGCCTAGTGAGATTCGATCTGCCAAACTGCAGGCAGCCAGTGATCAGCAAAAGTAGCCTGCAGTACTGCACTCTAACCACTGCGCCACCAAGGCTCAAGATGCTGATTATTATTATTGATACACTTTTGCTTTCTTCTCCCACAATAGTTCTATCTCTGTTTTAATAGCTTTGTATTTTGTCACCTTCTCCAGTTCTTTCTGTTCTTTTCTGCTGTCTCCAGGTTACTGCTACATCCACTAAACAGACACTTATGACTGTCTTATCAACAACTCTTTTGTCGATAAGTATTACATGGGTGTTATGTGGCAGGTGCTTATCTGTTTGAAGTCTAAAGTCCCAGAGCAATTTAGCTTCTTCCATTTTCCCTTACTTTGTCTATCTTATGGTCCCACCAGTTCTTGCTTGTAGGCAAATGGTATATCTTGCAGATGTTCCAATGCACTATTGTTGCTACTTTGTTTGTAGTTCAACCTGTTCAATTTCCTTGCAGCAGCTTAACCACTGTGGTTCAATGTTTTGCTGCCGTTGCCTTCTCAATTCTGGCTTTGTATGCATTTGTTCTTAAGGCTTGGTCTTGTGCAGCCAGAATTAGCTTCTCTGTCTTATTATTATTTTAAGGGATGCGGTGGCTCAGTAGCTAAGACACTGAGCTTGTCAATCAAAAAGTCGGCAGTTCAGTGGTTCAAATCCCTAATGCCACGTAATGGGGTGAGCTCCTGTTACTTGTCTCAGCTTCTGTCAACCTGTTGTGGCCCGCCAGCAGCCTGCGCGGATTGTTGCTGATCCCGATGACGAGGAAGCTGGTGTGGTGCTGCACCAGCAGCCTGTGCAGCCTACGCTTGAGTTGGACAGCGAGGAGGCTGAAGAAGATGTGGTGCCAGAGACAGGGATTCAGTCAGGGCCTTCAGAACCTCCAGAGGCTCCTTTAAGTGAAGAGGAGGAAGAGGAGGAGCCTCTTCTCAATGCACAGGCACGCAGAACTGCCAAAAGGCAGGAATGGTTCCTCAGGAGGAGGTCTCCTCGAGAGTAAGGCTTGGGGCTAATTGGCCATACCCTTAGCCTATTTAAGAAAGAACACAGCTTGTAACAAGCTTCAGGAAACAACTTTAGTTCGCTAATCATTGCGTTGGGATATCTCTGCAACCTTGCTTCTGGGCTTTTTACCAACTCCAGTAAGACTTTGACTATCTTATCTGTGGAATTCTGGCAGGCTGTTAAGAACGCTTATTAACAACCAGCATTTGCTGAAACTGCGTTATTTGAGTAAATTAAGTTTTGTTCAGAATTTGTGTGTGCTGTGTTCTTTGGGATCCATAGCTGGGGCAGAACACAACCTAGCAGTTCGAAAGCATGTAAAAAATGCAAGTCGAAAAATAGGAACCATCTTTGGTGGGATGGTAACAATGTTCCATGCACCTTTGGCATTTAGTCATGCCAGCCACATGACCACAGAGATATCTTCGGACAGCACTGGCTCTTCAGCTTTGAAATGGAGATGAGCACCACCCCCTAGAGTTGGGAACAACTAGCACGTATGTGTGAGGGGAACCTTTATGCATTTGTTCTTAAGGCTTGGTCTTGTGCAGCCAGAATTAGCCTCTCTTATTATTATTTATTACTACCAGTGTATAGTAATTGAGGCAGTCTTGACACCTGGCAACTGTCTGTATTAGTCCCTGCAGTTTTCTTGGCAAGGCTTTCAGAAGTCTTTGCCCCTGCCTCTTTCCTAGGGCTGAGAGATAAATTGCCTGGACCCAGCTGGCTTTGGGTCTCAGGCAGAATTAGCACTGATAGCTTCCCAGTTTGCCTTTATCCATTACATCAAACTGGATTTCACTGAGAAGATTACTTCTGAACTAGTGAGAAAATGGAAGTTCCCTTCACTTTGTATAATAGGATGAGTAGCAAGCAAAGGGGTACTTTGACCTATTTAACAGAAATACAGTACTGAGCCAAAAATTATATTGAGAATTACAGAACAACAACCTTTCATTACAGCACATTTCCATTTTATCTATGGTATCTACATGGCTTCTTTCCATTTGCCTGTGGAGCATAGCTGAAGACTGAAGTACAAAAAAAGGGAGAACACAGAAAGGATTTAATTGGCAGCTCGCTTTGAATATGGAGAAATTGTGCCTCAGCATCCTGAAAGCTTTCCGTTTGACATCTCCAAAAATGATATAGGAAACTGTTTTTTATTTTGCTTTCTGATCAACGTATGCTAAGACTTCAGAACAGTCATAATGTATCCTCAAGTAGAACATCCAGACATAAAAGATTTTTCTTTTTTACTTCACATTCTACAGGAAGGAGATTGGTACTTTCCCAGATCCTTTAACATGTATTGATAAAATAGAATTTTTCATAAGGTTCAGAAAATATAGAAGCAGACAAAACCTCACCTAAACATTTTAAAGGGAACAGTAACTAAACTCTCCACTTTCCTGAGAGCCTTGTTTAATGCCAGAAGATTGAAGAAAGTTGAGGTCAGCTGCTGATGCTATCATGAATAATAACTGCAACTTTCCATCCTTTAAAAAAAAAACATTTCCATTCTTTATGCTTATAGAGTAGCACACAATCTATTTGGCACCTTTGATATTGTGTCACGTAGACAGAAACCTGTATGCAAAAAGGAAATTTAAGAAGTTTCCATAACTATTCTCCAAAGCACCTGAAGGCAGAACAAAAAGCAATAGATGGAAATCAAGGAGAGAAGCAACCTAGAACTAAGGACAAATTTCCAGACAGTGAGAACAATTAATCAGTGGAACGACTTGCCTCCAGAAGTTGTGGATGCTCCAACACTGTAAGTTTTTAAGAAGAGGTTGGACAACCATTTGTCTGAAATAGTATATGGTTTCCTGCCTGAGCAGGGGGTTGGACTAGATGATCTCCAAGATCCCTTCCAACTTTGTTATTCTGTTATTCTGAAATGAGGTGACACCACATTAAATTGGAAGCTAATTTTTGACACATTTATTTACTGTTAATTACTGCTCCCTTGTCAAATTCAAGGCCTGTTGGCTGGATCTGGTCCTTGGGGTACTTAGATCTGGCTCACGGGGCCACCCTAGAAACAGAGAAGAACCAGACCACGGTGCCTCTGCCAGCGAAAACAGAGCTCTGGAGCCTGTCTTCACTAGCAGAGTGCACGGGCCTCCACAGGCACCCCCAACACAAGTGATGGTGAGCTGGCCATGCCCACCCTGGCCACGCCCACTCTGGGTCCCCGAGGTCAAACACAACACTGACACAGCCCTCAATATAATCAAGTTTGACACCCTGGACTATAGCCAGGAGTTTTTTATAAAGAGATGCACTTTTCTAGTTAAAATTATATCTATTCCTTTCCCATAAATGGACAACAAGGAATATTTTTGGATTATTCAAACAATTATCTTTGTTTTAAAAGTGTAAGCCCCAGTTTAACTCCCATTTGAAAATTCAAATTCATTAGGGCAGCAAAAAACCCGCAGTAAAAACGTTAATGGCTAACATAAGGTTCCAGTTTGATTTGTTGGTCCCTCTCCTGGTATCCAGCAATAACTTAATAGCTTGTATAACTGTGCATGGCACACCACTTTCAAAGCACGTTCCTCTATATCAAAATAGCCACAAACAACCTAAACATGTTTACTTGCAAATTGTCATCTGCTCAACTCGGAAGAAGTTATTTGTCACTCGTGAAATGCTGATTTATGAGAATGAATGAACCAATGAGAAGGAGTTATAGAAGGAGTTCACACTTGCAGCATTTGTTCAAGAAAACTGGGCCCAGAACTACCCAAAGGGGGAAAAAAATTACTGTGCAGTCTTTTAGACTGATCTAACTGTTTAATTGAAATATATTGCTTCCATGACAGATATGTTCTCCTAGGTAGCCATCTGTTATTCAATTGCCACCGCTTATGTTCAAAAATATAAAGTTCTGGGGAGATTGCCAGCTTCATCCTCTTCATTGTTTGCCCTTGTTTCACAACTGCTCACATGGCACAGCAGAAAGCCTGACCTTGAGAAGGATTAAAGAGGCCCTAGAAATGTGGGGACATTCTGGTTCTACCCTCATTTGGCTCTCACTCTCTTTGACATGCAAGCCTGAGAGGTTTTCACAGAATATAGGCAGATATTTGTGAAATATGTTACATTTGTGACCTTGAAAATAAGTTTTGAGTTCAAGCACTGATTTCCCTGGAGAATTTTGGACCTGGACAACCTAGAACTACGCCGCCTACAGTCTGACCTAAGCTTAGTACACAAAATTGTCTGCTACAACATCCTACCTTTCAATGACTACTTCAGCTTCAACCGCAATAATACATGGGCAAACAATAGATACACACTCAAAGTAAACCGCTCCAAACTCGATTGCATAAAATATGACTTCAGCAACAGAGTGGTCAATGCCTGGAACTCACTACCTGACTCTGTTGTTACATCCTCAAACTCCCAAAACTTTTTTTTTATTTGATTTATATGCTGCCCTTCTCCAGAGTCTCAGGGTGGCTTACAATGCGTTAAGCAATAGCCTTCATACTTTTGTATATTTATACAAAGTCAGCTTATTGCCCCCACAAGCTGGGTCCTCATTTTACCTACCTTAGAAAGGATAGAAGGCTGAGTCAACCTTGAGCCTGGTGAGATTAGAACTTGCAGTAATTACAGGCAGCTGAATGTTAATCACAGTGCCTTAGTCTACTGCGCCACTCAGGCCCCTAAAGTCAAAACTTTAACCTTAAACTGTCTACCATGGACCTTACCCCATTCCTAAGAGGTCTGTAAGGGGCGTGCATAAGCGTACCAGCTGCCTACCATCCCTGTCCTACTGTCCCCATTTATTCATACTCATTTCTTATGTATGTACTCATACCTGTTTATACTTATATTTTTATATATTATGTTTATACTTATACTTATTTTCTCATACATGCTTGACAAAATAAATAAATAAATAATAAAATAAAATAAATTCTACATTCTAGAAGTCCAGTACATTCTAAACGAATGCAAATACACCTTCCCCTTGCCGATGTCCATAATCTCTGCACACATAGGTGTTTCCCACTTGCTCTCTTGCTGATATCTTCATTTCCTTTTCCACCTGACTCAGCTAAATTCAGCCTTCTCCTGCTTTTGACTTTCTAAATCTAGATTCATTCCCATCAGTTCACTAGGCTTTGTGAATCTTCCAGCTGCTTTTCACAGTAAACTGTCAACTGATAATCCAGAATTTTTTGCATTCATTCTCACTTGTCCTTACCTAATGTTTTCTCATCGGCAATCTCTCTGTCAGCAGAAAGAGAGCTGTCCCACTCTTGTGACTCCCAACAGTCTTCTTTTTTTAATCTTCTTTCTTGCCATGTGCAAAAAAAATAAAAAAAAATTTACAGTGTTTCTATCCTGTCTCATTCCCAAGAACTCTGGGTGACCTGCAGCAGACAAAGGAAATGAAAAACACTTAAGATTAAGGAGGCCATTAAATCAGCCGGGGTTAAAAGCCCAGTTGAATAGGTTGTCTTAAACACCTTCTGAAGTGCTAAAAAGTAGATGAACAGGAGATGGAAATAGAGACTTAGAAATTATGAGATTGCCATCTAGTCCCATTCACCCTAATCAGGCAGAGAAGGCCTTTTCAGGATGTTTTTTACCACATTGGTAGACTGTGGGTAAACAGTATCAGATGTATCCCACCACAATGAGGTATGGGCTGTGCAGGTGATGGCAGTACTCTGACTTGTGTCTGGAAATCTACTGGCAACCCAGTGCAGCAATTTTAGAAGTGGCATTACCTGGCAATAGCAAGTTTGACCTGTCGGCTGTCTAGCTATCACATTCTGAACCATATGCAATTTCTTAGTATGTCTTCAAAGACTGAGGAATGTAATAGTAATCCATACAAAGTATATTATAATAATCCAAATAAGTGATGATCAGAGCATGAGACACCATTGCTAAGGGATCATGACCAGTGGTGGGATTCAGCCACTTCGCACCACTTTGGGAGAACCAGTTGTTAACTTTCTGAGCAGTTTGGCAAATTGGTTGTTGGAAGAAATCATTACGGCAGAGAACCGGTTGTTAAATTACTTGAATCCCACCACTGATCATGACCCAAGTAGGGTTGTTCTTGGCACAATAGCCAAAGTATCTACCCCTCCCCCCTCTACTCCACTGTGGATAAAATGGTCTCCATCTATGTTTAGGCAATTCGCTGGCAGAGGCACCGCAGGCCAGTCCTTCACTGTTTCCAGGGCAACCCCGCAGGCCAGATCCAAACATCTCATGGGCCGGATGCGGGTCACGGGCCTTGCGTTTGACACCCTTGCTGTTAAGTGTCCTCAGGATGGGGACAAATAAAAATATATTAGGATTGAGATTGAAATAAAAATATTAATATCACCAACCTGTGCTCTTTGAAACATAGTGGTGCCAAGAAGTTTATTTAACCATGCTAGCAAGATATTCCAAAAGTAACAGTCCCTGCTTGTCCCTACAAAGACAGTTTATGGTAGGTTGTCATTTATTGTCTTAATAATCAGAGTCCACAACCATCTCTATTGTCAGAGGGGAAACTACAGACACTCTTTCCCCCAAACTCCTCTTGATTTATTCAGCACTGCTTCCAACTATTTTCACAGCTTCCCTAGGATGATGATAAAGTGTGCGTGTGTGTTTTTGGTGTCAGCCAAGTGTCCACTAATAATTATTTTGGGTGACACATTGAATGATGATCACAAAATGGAAGTCAAGCTCTACACTGGGAGCAGTGTTGACATAAGTGCCATTCCTCGCCTTGACCTGCCTATTAAAGAAAGAAAAAAATTCTGAGTTGCAAAATACAAGGACTAACATTACCAGATAAAATATTAAACGTGCTGACAAATAGCCATAATAACAATGAAACAAAGAGACTTACAGTGTGGCTACAGACAAATACACGTATGTTGTTGTTGTTAGTTGAGAAGTCGTGTCCAACCCATCATGACCCAAGGTTCCTCCAAGCCTTCCTGTCGTCTACCATCCTCTGGAGTCCATTTAAGCTCATGCCTACTGCTTCAGTGATTCCATCCAGCCACCTCGTTCTCTGTCGTCTCCTTCTTCTTTTGCCCTCAATCGTTCCCAACATTAGGCTCTTCTCCAGTGAGTCCTTCCTTCTCATTAGGTGGCCAAAGCAGTCAAGGTTGATCTCCTCTAGGACTGACCAGTTTGATCGCCTTGCAGTCCAAGGGACTCGCAGGAGTCTTCTGCAGCACCATAGTTCAAAGGCCTCCATTCTTTGGCGCTCAGCCTTTCTTATGGTCCAACTTTCACAGCCATACATTGCAGCCTTGACTATGCACACTTTTGTAGAACATTTAAAAAGAATCCTTCTACTGTCCAAAAGGTAATCAAAAACAAATACATCTTCATCAACATTGAGATGCATTGTCTAAATACTGTCTACAGCCTCTTCCTCCCCCCCCCCATTTTGAATGAATTATTTTGACTCTTCTTTACAAGCCTAGTGTCATAGAATGTCAGCACTTGTGTAGCACAAAATCGAAATGCTCCATTGGTTGAATTCTATTACTTTGAACTGATGCAACATTGTGATCTGTTTTCTAATTTCCCCCAGGATTTCCCAGTGCCTCTGTTTTTCTTCCTCATTTTCAGGAAGCTTTTAAACTTATTCCTATTTTTTCTTTCAGTTTAGAGCCATCTTTATGACCATTAAATAAATGTAGGCCTCCCTTGATTGGAACTCAGCTCCCCTATACATGGGCTTGTCCATGTAGTTGTCGTAACAATAGCATGGAACTAATTTACCATTGCTATTTTCTCAGATTTTTTTCAACTTTCCAATCTAACTTCTAGCCCTGGCATTTCTTGGAGATCTTTCCTCCATGTATTAACCACATTTGACCCTACTGAGTTTTTGAGAAGAACCAAGGTTGAAAGAGTACAGAAAAGAGCAACAAATATCATTAGGGGACTCATGACTAAAACATATAAATAATGGTTACTGGAATTAGGTATGTCTAGTTTAATGAAAAGAACGACTAGGGGTGACAGCAATGATAGCAGTGATAGCAGATGAACAATGGTAGCAGTGTCCCCATATCTCAGGGGCTGCCACAAAGAAGAGGGAGTCAAGCTATTCTCCAAAGCACCTGAGGGTAGGACAAGAGGCAACAGATAGAAGCTAATCAAGGAGAGAAGCAACCTAGAACTAAGAAGAAATTTCCTGACAGTTAGAACAATTAATCAGTGGAATAACTTGTCTCCAGAAGTTGTGAATGGAAATTTTTAAGAAGAGGTTGGATAACCATTTGTCTGAAATGATATAGGGCAGGGGTGTCAAACTCAAGGCCCAGGGGCCAGATCCAGCCCTAGGGGTGCTTAGATCTGGCCTGTGGGGCTGCCCTGAAAACAGCAAAGGACCAGCCTGTTTTCGCTGCAGAGGGTTGCAGGAGACCGTTGTGGCTGAAAACCGGGTCCAGGAGCCCGTTTTTGCTGGCACAGCACTCGGGCCACCACAGGTGCCCCTGACACAAGTGATGTCAAGCTGGCTATGTCCACCCTGGCCACACACATCCCAGCCCCCTGAGGTCAAACACAATCCTGATGCGGCCCACAATAAAATTGAGTTTGACACCCCTGATATAGGGTTTCCTGCCTAAGCAGGGGATTGGACTAGAAGACCTCCAAGATCCCTCCCAACTCTGTTATTCTATTCTATAGTGATTGGGTTTGTACCTGTTGTGATTGTGATTTGCTTGACAGTATTCTTGTCTTGGTGGTGCAGCAGACTAAAGTACTGTTAACTAACACCAGCTGCCTGCAATTACTGCAAGTTCAAATCTCACCAGGCTCAAGGTTGACTCAGCCTTCCATCCTTTCGAGGTAGGTAAAATGAGGACCCGGATTGTGGGGGCAATAAGCTAACTTTGTACAAAAAAAGAACACCACTTAGGGGGGTCCGAAAGCCCTACTAAGCAGGTATATACAAAAGTATGAACGCTATTGCTTAATGCATTGTAAGCCGCCCTGAGTCTCCGGAGACTCAGGAGAAGGGCGGCATATAAATTGAACAAACAAACAAATAAATAAATAAATAAATAAATAGAACAAAAGAGTTATAAGTAGCAAATAGACTGTAGCAATAGCATTTAGTCTTATATACCGCTTCACAGTGCAAACCGCTCGATAAGTGGTTTACAGAGTCAGCATATTGTTCCCAACAGTCTGGGTCCTCATTTTATCGACTTCAGAAGGATGGAAGGCTGCGTCAACCTTCAGCCGGTGAGCCTCGAAGTGCTGGCAGTTGGCAGAATTAGCCTGCAGTACTGCATTCTAACCACTGCGCCACCACAGCTCTTCCTGTAGCATTTTTATATATTGAGAGATTTGTCAGGGGACTTGTGAGAAGATGTATGGCAGCCATTTCAGCCATTTGTCTTTTGTGTGCGCCAAGCCTGATGGTGCCCTTGAAGTTAGACTGCCATTCCCTAGAGTGGTAGAGAATAGTCTGCCACATCCTGTATGAAAAATAACATTCAGCTGAAATCCAGCTGGTTTACTTGAAGTCAAGGGGGGACAAGGCCAACTTGCCCTTGCTTCAAGGAAAAGATCTGAAATACAAGTTCTGCTTGTTACATTACATCACTCTGCATTTTACAATCCAGGGGAATCACAGTTTTCTCCTATATCAAATGCGAGGGACTTCTAATCATTAATAAATCTCTGTGTTCAGCCTTCTTTCGCTCTCCCTCCTCCATTTTCTGCAGGCACCTAGGGAATTGATCAGAATTGTTGCTTTGCTGATAACAGTAGAATACCAGTGTATTCCACTGGCTTGACTGTCTAGAATGCCACTGTGTGAAGCAAACAATTTATTTTACAGAAATCTACAAAAGTAGATAATATGGGGTTTTTTTTCCTCCTCACATAATATACAACAATGATTTTCTTTGCTTCCTTTCCCCGCTTTTCTATGCTAGCAAAAACTCCTCCTACTGGTTCTTTTGTAAATCACAGTATAATGATGGTAACATAGAAATATGCTTTCTTCCCTTAATGTCATTTTTTTTCAATGACAGTTTATAAAAATGTTTTGAAAGTTCTAATCTGGAAACTTTTTCTGCCATACAAAATGTGGAAGCCAGTACAATGAACGAGAGTTCTTCAATGCATTTCCCTCTGAGTGTAGTCAGAGGTCAGAGATGGGATTCACTTACCTTCCCTACTGGTTCGCAAGCTTCCCCACTTTCCGTGCATGTGCAGTTGCTTGCGGATTACATCCGGGCGGGTGGGCAGAGCCTCCCACAGTCGCCACTACCAGTTTGCCCGAACCGGACAGAACTGACTGAATCCCACTACTGAAACAAGTCCTTCCCATGTGCTTATTCTGGAAGAATAGTAAGTTCAAGCCCACTGCAGGTAGATCTCGACTTAGGACCACAGTTAAGCCCAAAATTTCAGTTGCTAAGTGAGGCAATTGTTAAGTGATTTCCCCCTGCCCCATTTTACGATCTTTCTTGCCTAGTTGTTAAATGAATCACTGCAGTTGTTAATTTAGTAACATGGTTGTTAAGTGAACCTGGCTTTCCCATAGACTTTGCTTGTCAAAAAAGTTGCAAAAATCACATGATACTGCAATCATCATAAATACATGCCAGTTGCCAAGCTTCTTAATTTTGATCACATGATCATGGGGATTTTGCAACAGTTGTAAGAGTGGAAAAACAGTCATAAGTCACTCTTTTTGGTGCCGTTGTAACTTCGAATGTTCATTAAATGAACTGTTGTAAGTCAAGAACTACCTGTATTCTACATTATGACAACAATCTTTCAAAGATATTTTCATTTCATGAGTGCAAACTATGTTAACCTGATACTGGGAATAAACAAAGGAGAATGTTAAAAAAAACATAAAGCAAAATAATGATACTAAACTCAGAATTAAAACCATGCATATTATTTGTGATATTTTCATATTATTAAGGCGTGGCACAGTGATTTTAATAATCTGTATGTATTTAGTGTTTCTGCTATTTAAATAGGTAAAGAAGAGATAAAAAAGAAAGAGATGGTGAGTGTGGATAAATCCATTTCAATTTGTATTCCTTGTAGATCTAAAATGTAATAGATTTTTTTAAAAAATCCATATTTCAAGAAATATGATGATAGTATATCTAGAGACAAAGCAAAATTAAGTTATCAATAGAAATTGGTTTCACGATTATATATAACTGGAGGAAAAAATAGAAAACTCACAATCTAAATTTAGAGTCACTGAATAACAAATTCCATGTAAAGTCTATACTTTTAATGTTGCCAGAACAGAGTCATTTAAAACAATGTGATAGGAAAAAAAAGTTTAGTGTGTGATGTGAGCTATTTACGTTACTGTAATTTTCATTACTAAATATAAATTTTGGAATCCTAATTTTGGATTGTAGGAAAACATTCAGGGAGAAAATACCTTGAAACCTAAATCAAAGCTTTCTCAAACCTATTTTTGGTTCTAACTACTGGTACTGTGAGACCCCGAGCAGCATGAGCAAAGACAATTCTAGGAGACATTGTGGGGCAATTCATTTTTTTTTTTAAAATGACATTTATATCCTAAAATATGGCAGGATTGGTTTAGGTTAGAACTGCTAGAACTCTTAGCCAGTTTAATTTTTTTTAAGTTTTTTGTTGTGAACACATTAAAACAAGACACAAACATACAACATTTATATACATATCACTTTGTGTAAATATGTACAAATAGTAAGAAAGGATCACTTCGAAGGAGCTGTAAAAAACCCTTAGCCAGTTTAAACTGGCTTAGCTACCATAACCCTTTTTTGAAAACTATCCAAATATTAGTGGGTAGTTGTGGGTCAAAAGAAGTGGCCATTCCAACTAACCATTGTGCCTTCAGATTCTGAGTAATCGAACTCATTTTTTAAATCCTGCAAATGTATTAAAAGAAAAGTCTCTTTAAAACTTTGTGGTTCCAAAGTAATAATCTAGGTTTTAAAAAAAAAATTGGTAAATTTTCATTCATAAACATTTTTGAAAAACAGTGCATTGTCAGAATATCCTTTACAAATAAAACAAAGCCAACGAGAGTTGGTAGTAAATCTTAGCACGCAAGCTAATAGCAATAGTAATAATATAATAGCAGTAATAATAATATAACGAAAAAGTTTAAACTGGGTTTCTTCTTACATTAGCTTATTTGCATTTTAACCAATTACTATGTTTATAGTTATACGCCTCTTTACTTTCAATATTTATAATATTAACATTCATAATCTTACTTTCTCTAATTTCTACCTCTTTTCTCTAATAGAGAAAAGTAATAATCTAGTTTTAATGTACCCGTGTTAAATCTGGATGAACATGGGGTGTTAGATTACTGTCTACAATAATCAATGTACATAGAAAATAGCAGGATTTTTCCTATTAGCCTTGCTTCCCGCCTCACTTCTAAGTCTCCTGGTATTGAACCAGCATTTGCGTCTTCACTAGAATGCTTAAAAGGGAGGGGGAGTGCTAACAACTGTATGATTATTTCCATGCACTGGAAACAAACAAACAAATAATTCCAATCAGCATGGAACAATTAGGTTAATAGAGGAAGATATCTCTTACTGAAAGAATCTTGGTTTGGGGTGGAGTGGAGCGATATAAAAATATATTGGGTAGCTTTTTAAAAGAGTTTTCTGCAAGATTACTTGCTAGTAATTTGATCATCGTGAAGACCAAAAACTCAAGGTATGTCAGCCCTTAAAGACTACAGTTGATACTGTAAACCAAAACCATGAGTACTTTTACTCAGTGGTGAAATCCAAATTTTTTTTACTACTGGTTCTATGGGCGTGGCTTGGTGGGCGTGGCAGGGGAAGGATATTGCAAAATCTCCATTCCCTCCCCACTCCTGGGGGAAGGATATTGCAAAATCTCCGTTCCCACCCTACTCTGGGGCCAGCCAGAGGTGGTATTTGCCAGTTCTCCAAACTACTCAAAATTTCCATTACCGGTTGTCCGAACTGATCAAAATGTCCACTACCGGTTCTCCAGAACCTGTCAGAACCTGCTGGATTTCACCCCTGCTTTTACTGCTTTTGTTGTAAGGTTATGGTGCTTTCAAATCTGAAAGCACATTTCACCTTCTTTGCCTTTACTTTCCAGAGAACAATGGACTTTCCCTTCTAAGATGCTTCCTACACCCTCATTTCTTTGCTGAAATGAGATATATTTTGTCTGAGCATTATCTAGGCTGTGCCTCCTCCTTCTCCTCCTCCTATCTTCCAAGGTGAGTCTCAAAGTCCATTACAAGATGCCTGAAGATGAAGAAACTGGCCAATGTGATCCCACTGTCCTTCAAGGTCTTGGCTTTGCTGAGAGAGCTGCATGTGGCCTCAAAACATCTTTCCTTTCCTTTATGTTACTCAGAAGTCATCCTCTCTCAATATTTCAAATACACATTCGATAGTTCCCTTAATCCTATATTCCTTGCAATTTAGTGTCAATTTCCTAATATAATTGTTCTCTTTTAAAATGAGATGCCTTATATCCAATATAACCAATGTCGAAAGCTTTTCAAAACAGCAGTGTTTTTTTAGCTTTTGTTTTCGGGCAAGTATCTCTTTTAAAGGGCTGTAAAACTGGGATATAATAACTGGGAGAAATATTAAAATGTTATTAAAATGGCCTCATAATTAGATAATTAGATATCTATTTCTGAGCTTTGCTTTTTAGCCAACAAACCATTTTAAACACATTCTATTCTGATGCTATATAACGAGAACTCAGTCACTTGAAAAGAAGTATACATTTCCTTTCCTTTCCTTTCCTTTCTTTTCCTTTCCTTTCCTTTCCTTTCCTTTCCTTTCCTTTCCTTTCCTT
>WNWU01000007.1:31480239-31527961 GCA_012654045.1 Ptyas mucosa
ATAAATAAATAAATAAATAAATAAATAAATAAATAAATAAATAAATATCATCTGAAGTCTGTGTCTGTCCTGTTGGGTTGCAGAACCAAACCAGACAGTTATAGAGGTGCAGATGACAGCACTCTCTGAAAAGTTTACAATGTCAGCATATTGTCTCCAAAAATCTGGCTCCTCATTTACTGAGCTTGGAAGGATGGAAGGATGAGTCAGCCTTGAGGCCCATCAGGACTGAACTCCAGGCTGTGAGCAGAGTTAGCCTGCAACACTGTCTTCTAACCACTACACTACCAGGGCTCCCTTGATAGAAGAGAGAAAAGATAAACTTGTTTATTACTTGGTACAATCAATTGCCATTGTGTGTTCAGTACGTTAAGTGCTTTCATTCCTATTTGTGTAATATTATATTCTACAATTATCACCAAAGGCCAAACTCTATTATATTTGCAGTCTTAAAAATGCAGCTAATTTTAGATGATAATTCAAGAGCACACTTCCTCCTTCCAAACGAAGTCTCTTAACCAAAATGATGGTTGTAGCATTTTATGTCCCACATGATTACATAATGAAACGTGCTTTCACTATGAAAATGTATTATACGAAGACATTTTTATTATTTTATTTCTTCTTGGAGCATATTTAACTGATTAAAGCATAGCACCGACGAAATAAGCCTGTTTAATGCCATCCTCTCTACAATGGAACATGCTTTTGTGTATGATTCATCTATATTAAATTTGTATTGTGGACAGAAAACTATTTTTATTGATGAAATTTTAATTAGCCATATTTTGGCATCAGCGGTGAAGCGTGAACACCATATGTCTTCAATCCACTCTGCCGCACCTGTTGACTTTTATGTTCCAAGAAAAAAACAATGTAGAAAAGGAAACCTGCTTTGTAAGAACAGGGTAGAAAAACAGATTTGCATTCAATACACATATCACAACTTACACATTTCAACTCAATCACGTCTGAATATACCAAAATGCCAACTTTCTTCCAAATGATTCTTTATGGGATTAGACTTTGTCTGTTGAATTATCCACAGTTGTTCTTGCACACATATTTCAAGATGAAATGCTCAAACATGTTAAAGTAAGATCCCTTATGAAGTCAGAAGCAGGGATGAAATCCAGCAGGTTTTGACAGGTTCTGAAGAACTGGTAGTGGAAATTTTGAGTAGTACAGAGAACCGGCAAATACCATCTGTGGCTGGCCCCAGAGTGGGGTGGGAATGGAGATTTTGCAGTATCCTTCCCCTGCCACGCTCACCAAGCCATGCCCACCAAGCCACACCACGCTCACCAAGCCACGCCCACAGAACCAGTAGTAAAATAATTTGGATTTCACCATTGGTCAGAAATCTAGAATCCTAGTCCTGTTTCCTTGCAGTAAATTCAGTGGGAATGGCGGGAAAGTGAATTAGTATTGCTAGTGAAGATGGGAATTGAACTCCAGCACTTCTGGAAGGTACTAGATTAAATAAGAGTAAGAGTTACTACCACTGAAGCCAGTTCTGAGATCACTGAGTTACAGTGATTAATGATCTAATTCTCCTAAAACCAAAGTTACAGCTTTTTTTTTCAAAATTATTGATTCCCCCCCCCCCCCCCTGCAGTAAATGCCACAGACTGGGGTCAAACCAGGAGCATATTTTTTTATGCTACCATTAAGCAATACAATGGGTGTATACTGTATTGCATTGGCTGATATACTAAGTTTATAAAGAAGGAGATGAGAATAAATGTCCCTACCTTTTTCTCCAGGCTGATCACTATTTATTGTGATATTTTAAAGTTTTTTTTCCCTCCTAGCTCAGATGAGGTCAAATGACAAATGCACTGTTGTGCGGATGCAATACAAGCCCAACACACATTTTATGCATCTGCTGTAATACTGGACATATATACAAAAAGGATACAATATTGCTTTTGTCATTTTGACAGAAATACAAATCCTACAGACATCCTTGCCATTCAAAAACGGACAATGCAAAACATTCAGATTTTACTTCCACTTGTCCTCTGTTGCCTTTAATAGAATACAACATGGTTTTAAGAGAAGATTTAAACAACCATAGATTCTGGCAGCATCTTGAGCATTATAAAAACTTTCTGGTTGTATTGTAGAAAATGTTTAATTTGCTCAGTTAGGGATCTCATATGCTAAGTTAAGTCATTTAATCTTATGTGTGTTTGTGGTTTGGCATATTGTATCAATCAAACCTTAATCCTGATACCACTGAAAATGGTGGTATCATTTATTTTTATTTATTTATTTTATTTGTATTTATATGCCGCCCTTCTCCGGAGACTCAGGGCGGCTTACAATGTGTTAAGCAATAGCCTTCATACTTTTGTATAATAAGTCAGCTTATTGCCCCCACAAACCGGGTATCGTAATGCCTCCTTTGTCCTCTTGACAATGCTGTGATGATCCAAAAAAGTTATTCTTCATTACTCTGAGAAATGACTGCTTTCTTTTTTTTAGGTTTTCTTTTTTGTGTGTGCATTGACTGTCCAGAAAGAATCAGGTAAACACAATTCATTATTCTGATAAGCAGTTCGAATATTCCTTGTTGAATTGATTTAAACTACTAGTCAACATCCTTTGATCCTTGAGAGCCTTCAGTATAATCTATGGGCTATTTTGACTTCTACTTTTTTCCTTAGTGTCTTTTTTCCCCCCTTTTGGTTTATAGATATGAAGTCTTGAAAAGACAGTATCTATTCCTGATTTGATTGCCCAGTTGGTAAGTTTCATAGGATGCTGACTTCTGTCATCACCTGCAGATTATGGTGACGAAGCTATGAATCTTTCTGAAAAATACTCATATGTATTAAATAATAGTCATGCTTTTCAATCATACGATTGTATCCTAATTTCAGTTGACAAAGATAAGATTACTGTGCTACTTATTCTTGATCATCTCCCTATATATCTCTGATGCAAAGTGATAAATTGCACTTGGACGAAAAAAATTATCCTGAATTTCTATAGCAAGAAGAGCTCTTCCCCTTTTCCCCCATATCAATATAAAAAACTAGAATATGAGTCCATTTTGCACTAGTCTAGTGCAATTCTCTTTCCGCATGACAGTATATGTATATTTTATCATGTACAGCACAATAATAATTAGAGAAAATAATTGCACATAAAACCTCTCACAACTGCAGACTGGAATAGCTCTCAGTCTTTTAATCAAAGCATTGCATAGAAGGAAGCATTCATAGCATATCATTCAAAACAACACCCCTCCACCCAAAAATGTCATTGTTGTTCCTTGGTCATGTGCTGTTCTCGTGGGGGTGTTTTGTATTGTTCTGATTTTTAAAAGTTTTAACAACTGTAAACCACCCAGAGTCACTATCACATGCAGAGTCAGCTAGATCTTTAGACTTGGTTTGGCCTTTTTATCCCCCAACATGTACTTCCCAAGGACCTGGGAGAGGCCAATGTTGTTGTTTGATTATGGTAATCTTGCAGGATGTAAGTTGTTCCAAGAAAAGATGGCTTTGCAATTGACTGATGGTGATTTTGTCAATGCCGATGATGTTCGAGTGGTACTCCGGATGTTTTGGGATTGTACCCAAGACACTATTGGTATATAGCCAGCTGACGCCATCGCTGACTATCGGGGGCGAGTCTTTGGCCCCCGTGGAGAGGGCGCGCAATCTGGGAGTCCTCCTGGATACGCAGCTGTCCTTAGAGGAACATCTGACAGCTGTGGCCAGGGGGACCTTTTATCAGGTACGCCTGATTCGCCAGTTGCGCCCCTTTCTTGATCGGGATTCCGTGTGCACGGTCACTCACGCCCTCGTCACCTCTCGCCTGGACTACTGTAATGCTCTCTACATGGGGCTCCCCCTGAAGAGCACCCGGAGGCTCCAACTGGTCCAGAATGCGGCCGCGCGGGTAATTACGGGGGCTACATGGCGCTCCCACATAACACCGCTCCTGCGCGAGCTGCACTGGCTCCCAGTGGTCTTCCGGGTGCGCTTCAAGGTGTTGGTTACCACCTTTAAAGCGCTCCATGGCATAGGGCCCAGTTATCTACGAGACCGCCTTCTGCCACCGACAACCTCCCATCGACCCGTGCGCTCCCACAGAGAGGGTCTCCTCGGGGTGCCATCAGCCAAGCAATGTAGGCTGGTGACCCCCAGGGGGAGGGCCTTCTCTGTGGGAGCTCCTACCCTCTGGAATCAGCTTCCCCCTGAGATAAGAAAAATCCATGACCTCTGTGCCTTCCGCCGGGCCCTTAAAACATTTTTCTTCCAACAAGCCGGGCTGGCCTAAGCGGAGCCTTTTAAATGATTTTAAAGTGGGGTGTTTTTAAATTCTGGGCCAAATTTAGATATTCTTTTTAATTGGTTTTTAATTGTTTATATTATGTGTTTTTACTTGGCTGTACACCGCCCTGAGTCCCCAGGGAGAAGGGCGGTATAGAAATCTAAAAATAAAATAAAATAAAATAAAATAAATAAACTTTATTTCCTTTTGCCAAAAATCGTTCTACTTTTATTTGCAGCTTTTTGTGGTTTTGTGATTTTTGTCCAGCCCTTTCTCTTCTTTTCTGCTTTCTCTTTCAGGTGCTGCCATGTCCACTATTCAGACTTTTTTGTCTTTCTTATTGACAGTGGTTAAGTCTGGGGTGTTTTGTGGCAAGTGCTCGTCTGTTTGAAGTCTAAGGTCCCAGAGCACTTTAGCTTTTTCACTTAATATCCCTTTGTCTGATTTGTGGTTCCATCAGTTGTTGCTTGTAGACAAATATTATTTTTTTTCACCTTTTTATTTTATTTATTTTGTCAAGCATGTATTTTATGGCAGATACAAGTGTAAACATAATTATAAATACATGAAAAGGGTATGAATAAAAGAAAACATTAGGACAGGGACAGTAGACACACTGGTGCGCTTATGCATGCCCCTTAAAGACCTCTTAGGCATGGGGTGAGGTCTACAGTAGAGAGTCTCAGGTTAAAGTTTTGCGGGTTTGGGCAAGAAACTACAGAGTCAGGCAGTGCATTCCAGGCGTTGACCACTCTGTTACTGAAGTTGTATTTTCTGCAGTCTAGTTTGGATCAGTTTACCATGAGTTTGTATCTATTGTGTGCTCTTGTATTGTTTTGGTTGAAGCTGAAGTATTCATTGACTGGTAGGACATTGTAGCAGATGATTTTATGTACTATGCTTAAGTCGGACTGAAGACGGCCAAGTTCTAAGTTGTCTAAGCCCTAAATTTCAAGTCTGGTGGCATAAGGTATTTTGTTGCGAGCAGAGGAGTGGAGGACTCTTCTTATGAAATATCTCTGGACTCATTTGAATGTATTAATGTCCGATATGCAGTGTGGATTCCAGACAGATCAGCTGTATTCAAGAATTGGTCTGGCAAAAGTTTTGTATGCCCTAGTTTGCAGTTCAATATTACCGGAGAAGAAACTATGCAAGATTAGGTTAACAACTCTTAATGCTTTTTTAGCAATGCTGTCACAGTGAGCTCTGGCTCTTAGATAATTTGAGATGAGTACTCCAAGGTCTTTGACAGAGTGAGGGTCATCTGTTAGGTTGTATCCATCCAGCTTGTATTTTGTGTTCTCATTTTTTTTGCCAATGCAATTTCTTGAAGATATTCCAGTGTACCATTGTTGCTACTTTGTTAAGCTATTGGTTGTAGTCAGTCTATGTACTCTTCATGCAGCAACTAACTAAATTGTCCACTGTTTCTTCAGCTTCTTTGCAGAACTGGCATTGCTGTCGTCTCAATTCTGGTTTTGTATATCTTTGTTCTTAAGGCTTGGTCTTGTGCAGCCAGAATTAACTTTTTTGCCTTTTTCTTGGGAAGGCAGGGTGGCCTAATTCCATCTGCACAATATTATTATCACTCCTAACTGGAGAAATTTATTTTCCTATTTCTCATGTTATGGGAACAGAGTCATTTTCTGATCCTAACCTGCACTGTTCCAACAATGCAGAAAACATTCATGTGTAAAATGTCATGTAAATTCTGTGGCTTGAATTCAGCTACATATCATGGTTCTTCCCATCTTAATTTTAAAAAATCCTATGTTGGTAAAGTGGCATGTGATGAATATCTGAATATCTGTGTTTCAGCTCTCAGAATCGCCTAGACGAAAACAAGTTGTAAAATATTGCCTTATCTAAATATTGATTTCTATAAATTGAAGGACAAAAAATATTCAAATAAGTTGGATTATTCTTGCTTTGGCGCTTATTTAAAGAACTTATTTAAAAATATCTTCTATCGCATCTTTAAGGATTGTTCATAGTACATTAATAATCATTTAACAGGAATAGTCTGAGCCACAAATAATAATTGCTATAAGATGCTGGATTCTTTTACATCTAACACTCTTTTAAATCTAATGTTCCTTTAAATCTAACATTTTAGATAAATTTGAAACATCTGAGTCCAGTTAAAATGGCTACTTTCTCGTCTTATCCCTCCCCTTTTGTAATAAAATCTAATTTTCGGAAGAACATTTTAGCTTAAGAACGGAATGAAAAGTAGGCTGAAAACCGGAATGAGATTAGTTAATATAAGAAAAGATTACTGGACTGAAGGATATTAGAAAAAGACGGTAATTGTTATTTCCAAATTATTGAGTAATTATGAACTCATTTCCAGAGATCAGCTA
This sequence comes from Ptyas mucosa, assembly GCA_012654045.1. Lineage (NCBI taxonomy): Eukaryota > Metazoa > Chordata > Lepidosauria > Squamata > Colubridae > Ptyas > Ptyas mucosa. The sequence goes on from WNWU01000007.1 coordinate 31,486,896, forward strand.
AGGTCATCTTCTTCAACCATAGTAATGTTATGATTCATTTATGGCTAAAACAAATAAGCAAACTACATTATGTTGAACATTGGTTTGTATTCTTGATTTGTGTTGCTCAGCCAATTGAAAAATTTCTCTTAATCTCTATAAGTAAAGTATGTACATTAAGATGAAAAAGGAGTGTTATTGAAGTGACAACCATATGCCCTTTATAAGTAAAATTCAATGTCATTGAATAAAGAGCTTTTAATTTATGTCATATGCAAAGCTGATAATATATTTCTGGTATAATCAAACTGATATGCTTGGTATGATGTTTACCCAGAGAGCTAGAATTTTTATTAATCGAAAGCTCATCTACAAGAGGTTTTTTTTCCTCCAGAGAGCAAAATGTCATTGCAGCTCTGTTCAGTGGTATTTTGTCTTCAACTATGGCTTTAGCTTCACGGGGTCTTGCCTCTTAGAAGGTCTTCATGAAATTATAAACTAAAGGAAGGGCAGAAAAGATGTTTAAGTGTAATGAAGATCAGAATTCTGCTTGAGTCCAATCCACTATTCCATCCCAGATATTCATTGCCTTGAACATATTTCCTTCACCGAGTTTGGACTTTAAGACCTTCTTCATTCTCATGATGCATTCACTTCTAATCTTCTTGATTTCAATGTGCTTGATACTGTCAGATTAAAGAATGCCCAGGTATTTGTAATCATCCTTTTCATCCAGATCTTAACGTTATTTCTAAACAGTATCTTAATTCCTTTCAGATTTTATTGTTTTCCCCCTGTTGATGGCAAGGTTGCATTTTTCTCCAGGCCCAACAACTTTGCAATATTTTGGCTGCATATATGAACAGTAGTGTTGAGTTGTGATTCAATTTCAGTTGGGATTTAGCCATACAACTTCAGATCATCCATAGAAAGAAGATGGGATAGCCTGGCAGATGTTTATGTTATTTGATAGCCTGACCTGATTTATTCAGTATTATTTACAGAAGAGTCTATGCAATGACAAATTGTTATGGTGATAATGAATCTCCTTGAAAAATTTATCTCATGTTATTAACCTTTCCTAGTCTAGCACCATTGACCAACAACCATGTCTTCCATTGTGCCATTGATCTTTACACTAAGCTTCTGATGTTTTTATTGACTCCTATTATTTCTATGATAGTTGCAACATCCCAGGTTCACCTGATTGTCATTTCTGACTTCCCCAGCCAACTTCCAACAACCAAAGTCAGTGAGACAAATCATTGAATGATTGTCTAGTCACATACAACTGCAGTTATTGCTTAACAACTGCGGCAAAAGTAAAATTAGGTATAACTCATTTAACAACTGCCTTGCTTGGCAAGTAACCCAGTTGTGGTATTAAGTTGAGGACTACTTGTATTCTATTTTTGGTAAATTTGTTTAGTTTGGTTTAGTGGCTAAGGAATCAGGTTAGAAATTAGGAGACCATGAGTTCTATTCCCACCTTAGCCATGAAAAATGATTGGGTGACTCTTTCTTAGCCCAACCCATCTCTCAGGATGGTTGCTGTGGGGAAAATAGGAGAAGGAGGAGGAAGGAGTATTAGGTATGCTTACCATCTTGAGTTATTTATAAAAATACTAAAGTTGAGATAAAAAATAATAAATAAAATAAAATCTTCTTATTTGAAAGGAATCATAAGCCGCCTTGAGTCGCCATGTGCGAATAGGCTGCAATATAAATTTCCTCAAAGAAATAAATAATATTGGGGCTGTGGCATCCATGAGAGAGCAAGACAATAACAACAAGATGGTGGTTGCAGTAGCACAACTGAAGCAGGGGTGGGCTGCTGGGGGTTCGCAGAGGTTCGAGAGAACCTCTAGCTAAGATTCTATGCAGTTTGAGAACCCCCAAATCCCACTCCTGGCTGGCCCCATTCACCCCACCCCTCCCAGGAGTCCCTTCGTGGCCCGTTTTGGATGCAGGTAAGTGCAGGGCACGCACAGAGGCTCTGGGAGGGCAAACAAACGGGCCTACCGGAAGTTTGGGAATGCCAGAAATGGGTGCATTTCCAGCCTCCAGAGGGCCTCCGGAGCCTGGGGAGGCCATTTTCACCCTCCCGGAGGCTCAAAAAAAGCCTCCAGAGCCTGGGGAGGGCAAAAAACACACACACCCCGCCATGGTGCAGGACACTGACTAGGCCACGCCCACCCAGCAACCAGGCAGAGGACCCCCTGCAAAAAATTTTGAAGCCCACCCCTGAACTGAAGCATACCTCCTTAAATATGCATGCTACCTCAGTACACATACACATACAGAAAGGGCTAGGATCATACTTCTGTGGCCACCATCTTGCCAGTTTGAGATACTGTTGATTTAGAAAATGGGAACAAAGCTCTTCTTTTCAGCAACACCAATGTTTTCATATAGGAAAGAATAAATTATTAATCTGATGACAACATTATTGAGAGCCCATAATTTTACATTAAGAAGATAACTCAAAGTCAAATGGCAACTGAAATATACATTCCTTCTATACCTGCTTATATCAGAAAGTACAGCACATCTGAAATATTTATAGTTCTAAGGCAACCGTTTATGTTCAAGCCAAAGTTTCACAATAAAAAAAAAGGTTATATTCCAAATGTCTATAATAAAAATGGAAAATTTGGAGAAGGGGTTTTGTTATTTGTTGAGCTCTAATAGTTAAGATAAAAGCGATGGCTTTTTAGGCAAATTTTATTTCAAGTGTGATTTATGGGATCAAATCCATTTCAGTGAATTGAGGAGGAGAGTTTGCATAAAATACCATGTCAGAGCCCTTAAAATTTAATGTTACAGACATTGCTTCTTATAAATTCAGTTAAAGTTTCTGAGCTCGCAACATTATTACTGTCAAAATGTTAATATCATCCGCCTGGAAGTGTAATAGCATAATGCTGTAAATGTCTTTTATCTATATTGATTTTAAGAGATGAGCCTGCTTAGAAAATCTTAGGCCTCTATGTACTGTATATCTCCAACAGTCAACCTGTCTGATATATTTTAGCCATTGAAGTAGTTTTGTGCTGGGACAGTTTTCCCAAAAATGAATATAACAAAAGGGATTAATCATTCTCTTCCCATGGTGTGATATCATTGCTGGGAACTAGACCCCAAAAAGTGGTACTTACAGTAAGAGGGGAATGACTGGCTATGTTAAGTTGCCAAGACTGGCAACCTGGACTCTATTTTTCTTGCTCTCTTCTCAATCAATATAGATTATCTTGGAGATCCCATATTGCTCTTATTGCCTGTATTTGCCTTTGTATAGAAAACCCCACCTGCAATATCTGGTTGCATATTTCCACAAGCAATGTGAAAAATCAGAAATATTACATTTTTACTCAGAGTGTGAGAAAATACCCTATGGCAATTTGCAAACTGTAAAATATAACGTGTTTTCCCCTTATAATTTTTCCTACAGAGGCTCTACATAACATGATCTTTAATCCAACAGAGCTAATATTTACTAATATACTACATTACATAACATTATATTTAATCCAAAGGGCTAATAAGTCACTTATGGCTTCAATCCTACTTGATTTTAAGCTAACCCCAAATTATCAAGCACCAATTGTGTAATATTTCCTTTTTATTAAGATTTTTATCCCAATGTTATGTATTTATACACACACACACACACACACATACTGTACACACACACCTCAAGATAGTGAACATGCTAATAAGCTTTTCTTCCCCTGTTTTATCCACAACCACCACCCTGTGAGGCAGTGGTGGGTTGCCCCCGGTTCAGACCGGTTCTATAGAACCGGTAGTAAAACCGGAGGGAGGCTCCACCCACTGAGCCCGATGTCATCAGAACGCTTCTGCGCATGCGCGCGGCCCCGTTGCGAACCGGTAGTAAAGGTAAGTAGAACCCACCCCTGCTATGAGGTGAATTTAGAGGAATGACAATGATTGGCCCAAACTCACTCGGTTGGCTTTTATACTTAAGGTGGGACTAGAACTCCCAGACTGCTGGTTTCTAGGCCAGCACCTTAACCATTGTACCAAACTGACCCTCCTTCTTTAATGATTAAACTGATACAACCACATGTATCCAAATTAGAGCAGCCTATTTTATAATAACTTCCAGAGTGCTGTAGCAGCATCCACAGAAGGTCAAACAGTCGTGATGATTATGTTTTGTTTGAAGCTACACTTAGTTGCATGTGTGAGTAAGAAGTGTAAATCTATTTTTCCCCTTCTATCCCTAATCCCTGGTTTGTCAAATCTCATCCCGCTGGCTTACCTTTCCTAAGTTCCATAGCAGGCACAATAAGCAATTAAAATCACTATCCATTAATAAAGTGTTCTGACCAGACAGGAGAATTGAATGCCTGGCTAAGAAGCAAACAGTTGGAAAAAATTAAGGTGAAATAGCAGAGATATTTATGGGACATTAGAAAAGTTGTCTTTGAAAGTAAAACCAAAATACAATTTCACATGCAGCATAATAGGAAAATTTGCTTTAATTTGCCTCTTAAAAGAAGTGACAACGGAGAAACTTTTGATAGGATATGATCACTATGAATGGACATAGGACCCTTTCATATGAACCTTAAACGGACTTAAACTGGCTGGCAATGAAGACTGGTTAAGAAATATTTATGGGTTTCAACCATGTCCTTTTCCTTCACTATGGTAACAATCTGGTGTGCTCTCTGAATATTCTTACTATGACCTCTGATTTATGGGTTTCTATGGCCCTTTACCATACCACCACTATCCCATATAAACAAATCTACACAAATCTTTGTCTGGAAAGCAAGTACCAATTACTTGCCTTTCGTTGGGTTGGTTTTTAAGAACATGTGGTTGTCTTTGCTAGCATTTTTATATGAGCAATGTTTTATTTATCCCTCTCATACTTGGCACATTTCAAGTATTATTTATTGTTGGACCACAACCAAGGAAGAGGAAGAAAAATTTACTGTTTTACATTTCTCCCTATCATTGGGACTAGAAGGAAAAACTGACAACTCTTATGAATATATAAGTCAGAATTTCATGCACTCTGGTGAAATGAAAAGGAAAACCAGAAGTTTGTGGGTTGAATTCCTTTTAGAAAGAAGCAGATATCCCAGCAGCCCAGGATGAAAAATTTGTGGAAGGCAGTGAGATTAGATTCGACATGAAACATTCCCACCACACTGCACACTGAAAACTGGAGCAATAATGAAATAAAAATCACAGCAGGCCAATTAGATAGCACTACTATCAGCATAAATCAGAAAGGACAACTTTTAATGTGCAGCAGGAAAATGCAGAAGAAAGTTGCCTTCTTCGTGGACTGTACACAAGTATGGAATAACACCTTTGAGAAATATATAGTGATGAGGCAACTTGGTTGTGGAGATCAACCTGTAGAGTTGATTGTGTAGAGCAGCCTGTTGCTACCCCAACAGCTTCGACCAGCTTTCTTCAAACCGTATATTTCCCTATTTTCAATTTTTTTATATTCCATCAGATTTTACTATTTTCCACTGTTGATGGCAAGGTTGCATTTTTGTCCAAGCTAAACAACTTTGCAATATCTTGGGTGCATATATGAACAGCCCAGTTTCGGTTGGGCTTTTCCATGCAGCTTCAGATCTTCCATGTATAGAATAGAATAGAATAGAATAGAATAGAATAGAATAGAATAGAATAGAATAGAATAGAATAGAATAGAATAGAATAGAGTTCTTTATTGGCCAAGTGTAATTGGACACACAAGGAATTTGTCTTTGGTATATATGCTCTCAGTGTACATAAGGAGAATAAAATACACTCATCAAGATTAAAAAGATGCAACATGTAGTGATAGTCAAGGTTACTTAATAAGCTATCAAATCGCACTAGGAAACATCTAAAAACAATATAAATTGAAAGATACAAGCAACATGGTTTTATAGTCAGTGGTGGGTTTCAAATTTTTTTACTACTGGTTCTGTGGGTGTGGCTTGGTGGACGTGGCAGGGGAAGGATACTGCAAAATCCCCATTCCTCCCAATCAGCTGGGACTTGGGAGACAGAGAATAAATGGGGCCAGGGCCAGTCAGAATTTTTACTACTGGTTCTCCAAACTTCTCAAAATTTCCACTACCACTTCTCCAGAACTGGTCAGAACCTGCTGAAACCCACCTCTGGTTATAGTAATAAGTGGGAAGAGATAGATACTAGTAAGGAAGACAAGAATAATAGTAATACAGTCTTAGTAAATTATTTGACAATGTTGTGGAAGTTAGTTGTTAGTTGTTAAGCAGAGATGGCATTCAGGAAAAAAACTGTCCTAGACAACTGTGTCTAGTTGTTCTGGGATATAGATGGGATAGCCTAGCAGATGTTTATGTTGTTTGACAGCCTGACCTGATTTGTTCCGTATTATTTACAGAGGAGTCTATCCAATAACAAACTGTAATGGTGATAGTGAATCTCCTTGAAAAATTCCTCTCATGATATTAACCTCTCCTCTCCCAGTCTAGCATCATGGGTTGTGTGTAGATCAACCTGTTGATAACTCAACAGCTTAAATCAGCCTTCTTCAAACCATACATTCCCTATTCTCGAAATTATTAGCCACCAAAACAGTTGCTTAAAAGTTTATATATGGCCCTTTGAATCAGTTCTTTGAACTAACTGCTTCGTAGCTGCAAGCACAATTGAAAAAGGAGCTCTTCCTCTTCTATTTCTGGCTGTTTGCATTCTTCCTGGTAAATTCAAAATTCAAATATGGAGGGGGGGGGTTAAAGGTAAGTGATCTTTGATGATAACTGCTTACGTTATAGTGAATGAAACAGTGCTTAGATCACCTCTATTCTACATCTTATTTAGCATATTTATTCATCCAGTCATGCCTATCAAGCCAAAGAATAAATTAGAACTTAAAGAAACATTCAAAAGCCTCAATAATAAAATCTTTTATTTATATTTTAAACATTGGTTACACTGAGCATAATCAGAAATAATAAAAGTTATTAGCCTTGTCAAAGTTGCTACTATATTTTAATATGAGATTATCCTTTCATTAGAAAATAAGAATGCTATTTTTCTCTGTTATGGAAAGAAATATTTTTAATCATTTCAGCATCTTAAAGATTGCAAAGACAGTTTTATTTTTGAAAACATGAATACCTTTATGGTGGATAATTTAGAATATTACATTTTTATTAACAGATTACCATCAACTAATTCATGACTGCATATGGTATGAAATGAATGGCGAAATTCAGAACAGGCTACTTAATAATCCTTGAACATAGATTGTCTGCAACTTCTAATAACAGGAGACATTGTCTGCTATCACAACTAAAGAACTATCCATTATACAGTCATTTATTTGATATTAGATTCCCACATGTTCCTGAAAACTGAAACAATATAAAACAAAATATAACCCTCAAATTAAAGACATAACAGTCTAGACAGAAACTGATAACCTTGAGTTCCCTAGAGCAAGAAATGAAAGACTGCTATGCTACCAAGAGATACCACTCTTAATAACCATCAAAATTTTGCAATGTTTATGAAGGATGAGACTAAGCTGTACTATTAATGCACCCTTACCCCAGGATAAATTATATGTGAGATTTTATTTCAGCATAAACATAAATAGGACTGAATTGAAATTCTACTATCCAAAGAATATAAAAAGCAATTGTGGTCATGCTTACCTATGAGAACAAATACAAAATCACTTTGGTAATATCCTTTTTTTAAAGGATCAACTAAAATGACCTAAACAAGTAGCCAGTTATTATCAGCATCAGATCCATTGCCCAGATACTTTTAATATGGGTTGTTGAGTATGTTTTTTTGGAAGACAAGAGTTTTTTGCTTGATGGATTGATTTTGGGCTTTAGGGTCCATTAAGTCAATCTTGAATTTTTGCACCTGTCTAAGAGCCATGGTGGCGCAGTGGTTAGAATGCAGTATTGCAAGCTAATTCTGTTGACTGCCAGCAGTTCAATTCTCACTGACTCAAGGTTGACTCAGCTTTCCATCTTTCCAAAGTCAGTAAAATGAGGACCCAGATTGTTGGGGGCAATATGCTGACTCTGTAAAACTGCTTAGAGAGAACTGTAAAGCACTGTGAAGCGGTATATAGGTCTATTATATAAGTGCTATTGCTATTTCTACTGTGGGATGCTGTAACCTTTGTAAGTGTGAGCTGATTGCCAAATACCCAGATCACAATCACATGACCATGAAGGTAGTGCGACTTCAAGGACTGGTAGTAAATACCATTCATTCAGCACCTTTGAACTTCGCAAGGTTGCATCATCATTGCAACTTTGAACAGTTGCTAAACGAGCAGTCAGCAAACTCCAAAACACCGTATGAAGAATTTTGCCTATTTTGAGCAAGATCCCCTGTAACATAATTCTGCTAGGAGAGCTATATAAACACCCGATTCCAGCTTTGTTATAACAATCAACTTTTAACAAATGATCTATATGAACATAGATCAGAGCCTTGGTGGCGCAGCAGACTAAAGTGCTGTTAAGTAGCACCAGCTGCCTGCAATTACTGCAAGTTCAAATCTCACCAGGCTCAAGGTTGACTCAGCCTTCCATCCTTTCGAGGTAGGTAAAATGAGACCCGGATTGTGGGGGCAATAAGCTGACTTTGTATAAAAAAGAACACCGCTTGGGGGGGGCCAAAAGCCCTACTAAGCAGGTATATACAAAAGTATGAAGGCTATTGCTTAACACATTGTAAGCCGCCCTGAGTCTCCGGAGAAGGGCGGCATATAAATTGAACCAATAAATAAATAAATAAATAAACATCATCTTTCTAGCTAATTTTGGAAATTTTTGCCTTATCCAGAGAGGTACCGAGTTTTGAATTTTATTCTAATAATGAGATAGGTGGCATGGCATGACGGGCAGCAAATAAATATTTAAAACAAACATAGAGTAAATAAAATACATTTCAGCCTTCTCTTCAGGGAGGATGTTTCAATGCCTGTTTTCCAGAGTCACTGTTGTAAGGGGTGGCTCTACAAATCAAATCAATAAATAAATGACAGCAGCAATAACAATATTATTATTTTATTCCTTTATATACCACATACTGCCAATAGATTGGCCTACAGTGGGTTTCTGCATGCCAAACTTAAGCTTCCAAGTCGTATTGAAAATAATCTTAGCACTTTAGTGTCTGTAACAGATTTAGTTTGCACATCCTTTTTTACATAATTAATAGATGTACATTTATATAAGCAAAGGCTAGATAAATTGACTTGAAATCAACATATGTAATAGACAATGACTTGCATATCTAAAGATGAAAGATCATCAACGGAGCTGTCAAACTATTTAGCATCTTAGACACACTTTTCAATAAAATCATTTTGTATATTTAGCCATGTGTCATAATACAATTAGATAGCCTGTGTGTTTAAATCTGTCATTCAATGGGATTGTTAGTTCCAGTTATATATACCTTGTGCATATAAACACAACGGAGGCATCTCCTTCGCACAGTCTTATAGTCCTAGAGGAAGAGAACTACCTGTGTTATTAGTTCAGCTTACTAATGCATAATTACATTTAAAGATTTTTTTTACAGATTAACAGAGTTGGAAAGGTCCTTGTAGGTCATCTAGTCCAACCCTGGTCCAAGCAGGAGACCCTACACCAGGGATGTCAAACTTGAAATCCCCCAAAATAAGACATCCCCTGATAATAAGCCGAATCGAGATTTTGAGCGCATGGCAATAAGGCCAAGCACTTATTTCACGGTTCAAAAAAATATAAGACAGGGTCTTATTTTCGGGAAAACACGGTAGTGATGCAGACTTAGTGAATAGTTTGACAGTGTTGAGGGAATTATTTGTTTATCAGAGTGATGGCGTTCGGGGAAAAACTGTTCTTGTGTCTAGTTGTTCTGGTGTGCAGTGCGCTATAGCATTGTTTTGAGGGTAGGAGTTGAAACAGTTTATGTCCAGAATGCAAGGAATCTGTAAATATTTTCACAGCCCTCTTTTTGATTTATGCCATATACAGGTCCTCAATGGAAGGCAGGTTGATAGTAATTGTTTTTTCTGCAGTTCTGATTATCCTCTGAAATCTGTCTCTGTCTTGTTGGGTTGCAGAACCAAACCAGACAGTTATAGAGGTGCAGATGACAGACTCAATAATTCCTCTGTAGAAAGAGATGGGTACTATGTTTTAATGTGTTGCAAGCCATCCCATTAAAAAATCCATTTTAAATGGCAGCATTTTATTTTAAATAAATATAAAGAAGCATGTTGTTTACAAAAAGAAGCACTTAAATACATTGCACAGGGCATAGCTAATGACAATTTTAGAAACATTGGTATGCATGTATGAAGTTCGAATAACCCACACTGAAGACGAGGAAAGCTGCTTCCAAAAACACATAAAGAGTAGTTAAGTATAAATCATACAAGACGTTATACTCCTGGGCCTCCATAAATATGATAATGAAGAAATATGCTTTGGAGCCATTTGAGTTGTGCATATTTACACAGCTTTAAGTCTGAGTAATTTTAGTTAATTTATATATTTATAAATATCCTTTTGCCAGTTTGAAGTAATAGACAAGTAAGGGGGAAAAACGTTAAAAATGAGCAATAGATGCAAGCAATAAAAGAATAAAATAAATATGAGCCAATTGCAGGAGAGTAAAATAATTCAGTGCTAGTATTTTATCACCTATCTGAGTCCCAGTAAAATTGCAAATTTTAAGATTTTTTTTCACAATAATGACACCAGGAAAAAAAAAAGGGAGGGAAATAATGCAATACAAAGACAATCTTTGTCTCACATGTGAGAACCTTAAATGAGGAGAATAATAATATAACTCATGTACTACTGTAAACATTAACGTAGAATTTAACTTTCAAATAAACAAGTTTTGAATTTCAGTCTTCAGTCTTCCTTTAATTCCTTTCCTCACAATTGGTACAAAAGCTACGAGTGGTGCGAAGAACCATGGAAAGATACATGCTCAGCATCACAAGACAAGATATAAAGACCTGCACATAGATTCGAGAACAAATACCACTTTATAATGCCTTGGAAAGGCCATACTTGGAATCCTGCATTCAGTTTTGGTCACCACGATGTAAAAAAGTTGTTGAGACTCTAGAAAGAGTGCAGAGAAGAGCAAGAAAGATGACTAGGGGACTGGAGGCTAAACATATGAAGAACGGTTGCAGGAACTGGGTATGTCTAGTTTAATGAAAAGAAGGACTAGCGGAGACATGATAGCAGTCTTCCAATATCTCAGGGGGTTGCCACAAAGAAGAGAGAGTCAAACTATTCTCCAAAGCACCTGATGGCAAAACAAGAAGCAGTGGGTGGAAACTAATCAAGGAGAGAAGCAACTTAGAACTAAGGAGAAATTTCCTGACAGTTAGAATAATTAATCAGTGGAACAACTTGCCTGCAGAAGTTGTGAATGCTCCAACACTGGATGTTTTTAAGAAGATGTTGGATAACCATTTGTCTGAAGTGGTGTAGGGTTTCCTGCCTAAGCAGGGGGTTGGACTAGAAGACCTCCAAGGTCCCTTCCAACTCTGTTATTCTAGTCTATTCTAAATGAAAATATACAATGCCATCAAAAGAGTAAGAGAAATGGAAATGGGCTGGTCACATAGCAAGAAGAACGGATGGCAGGTGGACTAAGGCAGTAATAGAATGGATTGATAAAAAGTGTCCAAAAAAGAGACCTAAAACAAGATGGAGCGACGACCTCAGCAAGTATTTTGGGCCCAACTGGCAAAGGAAAGCTCAAGGCTGGAAACATACTGAAGGGGCCTTTATCCTGCAGTGAATAAACAATGGCTAGAATGATGATGATGATGATTTGCTTCTAATTAGTACATTAACAGATCCCCCCCACACACACACACACATCATCTAGGAATCCATCAGCTAGGAAGGACTGGTCTAACTGTGCATAGCTTTTAGTCTTTTCTGTTAACAGAGCAGAAATCCAGCTAGCCAACATTTAATTGATGCACGGTTCATATAGGGAGAAATAAAGTCTGAAGCAAGTTGTCTCTGGCTGTAATTGTATGCTTATTTACCTGAGAGGAAGCCCCACTGAAGATAGTGAGACTTACTTCTCCATAAACATGTAGAGAACCGAGCTACAATTATCCACTTCCACATACTGTGCTTAACAAATAGTATTTTCTTAATGGCAGGATTTTTCAGTTCCCCATATCTAAAAAGCAGATATTCATGAAACATTTTTTATGTAAAATAAATATTATTTCTGCATTAGATATCAAAGAGCAGAGACGAGTATCCTTCCTTTAGCATATTTTAAATGTGACGCTGAACCAAAACCAAATGAAATTGCTTACTCCAACTGTGAAAAAGCATTGCTGCATACAGTAGCATGTGGCGTTCCTTCTGCAGAACTGCAAGGCATGTTTCACACCTGTTTTTGGTTTTCCCCCTGCTATTTCACAACCCGAAGGCTCTACATTGAACTATGGGAGACCTAATAGAATCCTGTATGTGTTACCGAGTTCTAAAACAGGTGTACAGTATGCTGTTATAAACATATTTCTTGGTTATGTGAAATTATCTTTTCATTTTCAACATTTGTAAAGTGTTTGTTGATTTCTATTACTGCAATAGCTGGGCCACCCAATGTAATACTGTCAAATCACATAGTCCAAGGCAGTATCTAATTGTTATGAGTCCAAGACATGATCCAATCTCCCTAATTATTTCCAAAGGCAAAGGCCACGCCGATCAATTTATGTTTATTACTTTTTAAGAAATGCTAACCCCACACTCACAATTCAGGTGGACAAGTATCTTCACCAAGTTATACAACTGCACAAAACCTTTAATCCAATATTTAACTGAATTAATAATATTGTCTTATTGTCCTATTCTTTTCTTTCCCTTTCCCAAATTGTTTCATAAACTATTTCTCTTTTTACTGTAAAATTTCTCTTTTTACTGTAAAATTTCTCTTTTTACTGTACTGGTCAAAGACCGCCATAAAGATATTTGATTTGTTTTAATTGTTAAGTTAAACAAAAGAAGGCAAAAGAAAAATGCTTCCATCATTCTAATGTAGAATTCTTAACTCTCTGCAACTGGAAAATATGCCTTTCTTTAAGGTGGTATTTCTTTCAGTATTTACTGAAAGAATTTACAATATTTAACATTCCTTTGCTTGGGCCAGCCTGGAATACTGAATTATATAAAAACTGCTCTATCAAATATATCCAGCAACAATTTATATCATTTATTATATCGGTTTAAACTTACAATAATGCCTTGGGTTCCTCCCCTTTAATTTGCACTGAGTGTTTAACATAGATACTGTAACTGACCCATTAATATTAGTCAAAAGGAGAAATGTTTAGTAAAAATTGCCTTGCATTTCTACATCTGTTATTATTATCTAAGGAAGAACAATGACTTAGAAATCTTCTATGGGTCAGCCTAATTAAGTCCAATGATAGCTTGCCATAAGCCATATGTTTCCAAAGCAGATTTGTCAGAATGTTAAGAGACCTTGAAGGCAGAAGTAATTTCTAAGTAAAAGAAGTAAGTAAGTAAGAAGTAAGTTTCATTCTTAATCTCTCTGTCTTTATTTATTTATTTAGTTAGTTTGTCAAGCATGTATGAGAAAACAAGTATAAGTATGAACATAACATATAAACATATAAGTATAAACAGGTATAAGTATATAAGTATAAGAAATGAGTACAAATAAATGGGAACAGTAGGACAGGGACGGTAGGCACACTGGTGTGCTTATGTATGTTCCCTTACTTTTAGGAATGGGGTGAGGTTCACAGTAGACAGTTTAAGGTTAAAGTTTTGGGGGTTTAGGGAAGAAACCACAGACTCAGGTAGTGTATTCCAGGCATTGACCACTCTGTTGCTGAAGCCATATTTTCTGCAATCGAGTTTGGAGCGGTTTACTTTGAGTTTGTATCTATTGTTTGCCTGTATATTATTGTGGTTGAAGCTGAAGTAGTCATTGACAGGTAGGACGTTGTAGCAGACAATTTTGTGTACTAAGCTTAGGTCAGACCATAGGTGGCGTAGTTCTAAGTTGTCCAGGTCTAAATTTCAAGCCTGGTGGCATAAGGTTTTCTATTGTGAGCAGAGGAATGGAGTATTCTTCTCGTGAAATACCTCTGGACTCGCTCAGTTGTATTAATGCCCGTTATACACAGTGGTGGGATTCAACCAGTTCACACTACTTTAGGAGAACTGGTTGTTAACTTTCTGAGCAGTTTGGCAAACTGGTTTTTTAAAGAAATCATTAGGGCAGAGAACCGGTTGTTAAATTACTTGAATCCCATCACTGATTATACAGTGTGGATTCTAGGCAGATGAGCTGTATTTGAGAATTGGTCTGGCAAAGGTTTTGTATGCCCTGGTTTGCAGTACAACGTTACTGGAGAAGAAGCTTCACAAAATTAGGTTAACAACTCTTAATGCCTTTTTGGCAATGCTGTTACAGTGAACTCTGGCATTTGGATCATTGGAGATGAGTACTCCAGGGTCCCTGACAGAGTGAGAGTCGTCTACGAGGTTGTATTTGCGAGGAGACAAAAAAAGAAGGAGCAGCAAGTAAGGCAAGAGGAAGGCAGAGAAAATATAAAACATAGGTTTGGATCTGGAATATTTGAAGAAAGAGATCCTTTTAAAAACTTAGTCTAGGGCCACAGCTTTTCCCCCCTTTTTTTCAGTGTCTATTATAGAGTTGGTGGCAAACCATAATAAAGGAGCCAAACCTTACAAAGCAATTTTAAGCATCCCAGGAGAGATCAAATAGTCAGGTGTGAATTATTTATAATTAGCCTGTTACATTTACAGCGTCAATATCTTCTCTCTACTTTGTTGACACTCTTGTTTGTTTTTGCTTTGAGTCTTGCCTGCAAAATTAGACTGACATCTTGCCAGCTTAGCATTCGTTTTTGTTGTCATGGTTTATAACATTGTCATTTTTCTTCTCATATCCAAGGTTTCATTTTTTATAAGAAAATCAACTGTCCTGCCCTGCCCTTTCTCAACTTGCTGCAAACTGAGTTTTAATTTATTAACCAGTAGTAAAGACTACAAGTTCACCTTCACGTTTCCTAATTATGCCATGAAAATGACTTGAGAAACTCTTTTATCTCTGATGTCCTCATGACATTGCCTTTAGCTCATCCCCAGCTCATATTTCATACAACCTATGGTCATCCTTAACTGTTCCCATCTTCTCCTTCTCTTCCTGATGCTGGCAATATAATCTATCATTCTTCACCAAAAATATGGTTGTTAATACACTCAGGAACTGAGAATACCCCAGCATCTATCTATTGACCATTTACTGTATTCTGCTGGGCAATG
The DNA here is from genome assembly GCA_012654045.1 of Ptyas mucosa. NCBI lineage: Eukaryota > Metazoa > Chordata > Lepidosauria > Squamata > Colubridae > Ptyas > Ptyas mucosa. The sequence continues at coordinate 31,502,243 of WNWU01000007.1, forward strand.
CCCCCAGCCCCCATCAGACACTGGGAACTGCCCTACAAAGGTATTTTGGCTTGGGTTGAAAGACAGACTAGACCCCTGACTTCTGTGGAGATATCTGTTTATGGTTAATGGCTCTATCCAAAGTTCCCAAGTCAAAATGTCAGGTTTTATAAGATTCCTGATAGATTTCAAAGAACATCAATTAGCATTTCTTTGAAGCACGCAAGTCTAATGCTGGGCATAGGTCAATTTTAACCACAAAAGAGAGGCATGTTTTGCCAGCTGTGTATTGGTGGTTTTGTCATCCCTAAGTGCATTACAGATTTTTCACTTCTTCTGAGGACAAGAATTTGATTTAGCTACACTTTTTTTTTACTTTGTGTGTTATTGGGGAGGGTGGGGCTCTATATTCTGGTAACGACTTATTTTATATGCACCAATCTTAAACTGCATGTTTTCCAGGATCATCTAATGTGGATCGCTGCCATCCAGAAGATCAAAACTGAACTTCTTGGCCACTCTCTACCAGACCTGACATTCCCTCATAGTACTAATTGAAAATAAACTCACTGTTATTGATCACTCTATCCTCCTTCATCCCAGGCCTTTTCTCCACTCCTTTTTAAGTGGAGTATTTTTGAGTTTAGACTTTTTCAGAAGAGTTTCAGGCCTGAATTCAGGAATACCCTAACTGACAAATCACATGTACCAATAAGGGATGGCATTAAGCAAGAGCGTGTGGACAACTTCCATGTATTTCACACTACAACATGCTGTTTCTCTTTTCTTGTCACCTGTAGGCTGGTGTCATTCATTCAAGGTAAGCGGGGTCAAGAAATAAGAACAATATGAATGTTTTCTGGTGTTGTATGAGTTATTGGAACAGATTATTGAAACCAGCCAGAGCTTCTTTTCCACAGTCAAACAAACAAAATCAAGGCACTAAATCAAGGCACTAAATGAGGCAGTCATTAATTGAGCCATACCCATGCTGTGGTCATTAAATGAATCCCCACAGTAGTTAAGTGACTCACATAGTTGTTAATTCTGCTTTACCTATTGACAGGAGGCTGCAACCATTTTTATTTTGAATTTTGATCACATGATCACGTGGACGCTACAAAATTCATATATATGAGGGCCAGTCATAGATATGAGAATATTTTTCAGCCTTCTGAAAGATTTTGTTTTCAGCATTGTAACTTTGAACTGTCATTAAACAAATGGTTGTAAGTCAAGGACTTATAATGAGACATATCAGTAAGAGTAGCATTGTTTATGTCAGCATACTTTTCTACCAGCCTACAGACTTTCCCAATGTACACCAGATATAGCAATAGCAATTAGACTTATATACTGTTTCATAGAGCTTTACAGCACTCTCTAAGCGGTTTACAGAGCATATTGACTCTAACAATGTGGGTCCTCATTTTACTGACCTTGGAAGGATGGAAGGATGGGTCAACCTTGAGTTGGACAGGATCGACTGCTGGCAGTTGGCAGAATTAGCCTGCAATACTGCATTCTAATCACTGTGCCACCATGGCTCAACTTATAGCTAAGTTATTTGGACACCATGCAGAAATATTGTTTCATTGGTTGATTCAGAGTGGGAGGAAGCAAGGTTATGAAAATTATACATCCGTGAAAAGTTGGAAAATGTATTATAATAGAAATGAACAAATGCCACTGCTCCATCTGATGATGATCATGGCAGTGATGACAATTATATTTCCAGCTCTTTTCTTGCCCAGGAGCCAAAGCAACACAGATGATAAAAAATTTTACAATAAAAAAGTCTAAGAGTAAAACAGTAAACAATAAAAGTAATAAAAAGAAAAGCACAGCATTAAGTTGTACAATAAAAACCATTCATCAAAAGTAAAATATATTAAAAATTAACGCAAACTTTAATTTGAGAGGTAGTCTGAACCTGGGAGCAGTTGCTCAAACAAACACAATGTCGTTGGCTGTTAACTAAAATAAATCAGCATGACAGCCAGCTTTACATGTTCTGGAGAGAATTCTAAGGCAGAAAAATCTACCTCCTTGTAGATAAAACATTGGGGCAAAATTTAGAGACATTCAGTTGGCCTGGGCAAGATAGTCTTTGTCTTTCCTGCTCTCCCCAAATTTCCCTTCATTATCTTGTGTTAAGTGGAGTGTTGAATAGTCCCATCTAATGAGAAACAGCAGGCGGGGTGACAGAAGTGACAGTTAACTCAAAATTGGACAGAGATACTTTCCCTAAAAAAACAATGCCTTAACTGAATTTCAAGGCTCCCTTCTCTCTAATAGAATAGAATTTTTTATTGGCCAAATGTGATTGGACACACAAGGAATTTGTCTTGGTGCATATGCTCTCAGCGTACATAAAATAAAAGATATGTTCATCAAGAATCATAAGGTACAACACTTAATGATAGTCATAGGGAACAAATAAGCAATCAGGAAACAATATCAATATAAATCGTAAGGATACAAGTAACAAAATTACAGTCATAAGTGGAAGGAGATGGGTGATGGGAATGATGAGACGATTAATAGTAGTGCAGACTTAGTAAATAGTTTGACAGTGTTGAGGGGATTATTTGTTTAGCAGAGTGATGGTGTTCAGGAAAAAACTGTCGTTGTGTCTAGTTGTTCTGATGTACAGTGCTCTATAGCATTATTTTGAGGGTAGGAGTTGAAACAGTTTATGTCCAGGATGTGAGGGGTCTGTAAATATTTTCACAGCCCTCTTTTTAATTCCATGCCTTTACTAGAGTCCCTCATATGTAGCATTAACACAGGTGGAGGAAGAATGGTGATGAAATAGTTCCAATAGGAAAGAAGTTATGGTAAAAATACTTTATCCATAGAGAAGAAAAAAATGAATTAAACTTCCATTGTTTAAGGAATAAGTTTGTTTTTTAATATACAGCATAAGGGTTGCATTAATAAACTATTATTTTAAGGCCAGAATTATAGTCACACTTTGCTTCCCCCCCCCCCTTCTGAAAAGTCACTTCTGATTAAATGAAATAATTCTCCTGGGTATGTCTGCATATATTTATTAAGGTATGTCTGCTCTCTGGCCTTCCCACCAAAGATAGTATAGGAGGCACAGAGGAAACAATCAACAATACTTTTTTTTTTCTTTTTGCAGAAAGGTTACAACTGATGAAATGGACTGTGGCCTGCCATAATATGTGCTGGTAAGTGTTTTAGTCTGACACAAGAATTCTTAGGTGTTTGTACATTGGATTTTCTAAATATAGACGTCACCCTTCTACATTTTGGCTGTAAGATCTTTATAAACCAGAAAAGCAGCTTGAGATCAGCTGCTTAAAGTCAGAGTGAACACATGTAAGTTCACTTAATGATTCATATAGTGTTCTCCCAAGACAGCCATCTATTTGATCAGTGCTTCCGGTTATGATCATTAGCATCAAGCTGAGCAATGACGACCTTACATCCCACTATACATTACTCAAGATTTTCATCCTCTGCCTAATACCTATTATCGCACAAAACACACCCTTCAGATTGACTTACCAATCCAACCCCTAAGGAAATACCCCATGTCAGATTGAGTCAAATGTTGTCCAAGCCATCTGGTTCATCTCTTTGTGTCCTTGTAGTTGACTTTATACATATTAATTCACGCAAGTCCTAAAGCAGCCTCTTTCAGCTCTGATTAGTATAGCTAAAAAAAGAAAATATCTTTGAAACTAAGCTACAAAGTTTTTACATCTAAGAACTTCCTCCTTTCATGGAATTTTTCCTTCTGAGGAACATCTACTGTGTATTTCTCCATTTAAACTGGATTTCCTCAACTTGGTGACCTTTGAAGTTTTGGACTTCATAATTTTTGGACTTCATAAAACTCCCATAATTTTTATGAAACATAAGGGCTATGGCTGGGAATTAATAAATCGAATTTCAGTACTTGGAGGGTAGGAAATAGGGGACAGCTGTATATATATGACTTATCCTGGGCCCTATTGAATGAAGTATGCAATTTTCATTACAGATATGGCTGAAGTAACCTTAATATTCAAACAATGCTTCCCGATACAGAGATTCTACAGCTACAATTGAAAAATATTACCCAACTATGTTGTCCTGCTTCCTTAACTGATTTTCTGGTGAGAAAGAAAATAGATAGGAAGATTATAAATGAATATTGCACCTGGACCCATTGTCAAATTATGTGAATAAGATATGACAATAGCATAATAAATATCTCAGGACAAGTGCCCTAGGTGACATTTAGAAATGACACATCAGGTAATCATATATGTAATCATTGCTCATGGAGCATATGCCAATGATTCTTCCTGAGAGCTTAAGTACACACATTGTATATAGATGCTAAACTGAGTTGGCATTTTTGTTTCCAAAAGGAGAGCTGAATTTACTATTTGACCTACAATTGTTAACAGGATATAAAAATAACTGTGCCTATAACACAAGAACAATATTTTCTAGACCCTGCTTCAGTTCTTACATGCACACATACGTTCATATCAATCACATTATTTCTTTTAAGTGAGCAACATTATGCAAAGTGAAGCAAAGGAGTACCAAATAAATTAATTTTATAGATAATAAACATAAAAAGAAACAAAGCAAAATGATTTTACGCCAACATCATTCACTATACTTTTCCGTATTTGTCCATGCTTCCGCAACTTCATGCAGTTTTTATTCTCTAAACTTATCTCTCTTTTAGCAGATCTCACAAATTCACCCATTTTTTTATTCCCAATTCAGTGCTGAACCATTTGCTAACCATTCCATATATTTCCATCGTATGTAATTCTTAATGCATCCAGTAACCAGTCATCAATTCATATTATCCAAAGTGTTCCACAATCATCAAGCCTATTTACTTTATGATGTACTTTTTCTAAATCAACAAAAAAGCAATAAAACTTTGTTTTCATATTCACACATTTCTTACTGAATTTCAAAGTTCTTAGGATATTAATTTATCCTGAGTTTATGATAATAAGAGTTAATAATGAGTTAATAAGAAAATTGAAATATGTCAATACGCTGCATTTAGAGTATTCCTAATTGTGGGATGCATGCAACAGTGTTTTGACTTGCAAGTTCATCTCTTGATTAGACTTTTTAGTTTCATATAATAGGGGAAGAATGTTTCATTATGCTTAAATCTTGATACCACATGCAGAAGATTGGCCAAAATGTGCCCTTACTGCAACATGTGGCACAGGTATGATTAAAGCTATTAATCTAGCCTAGTAATTTTCTATTACTAAAAGTGTTATGTGAGAGGTACAAATCTTATTGTCAGGTCCTACAAAATAAGCAAAGTGGGTTATTTAGCTTAGTTTTTTAATTTTATTTTATTTTAAGGAAGACATGATTAATTCTGGTATTTGAAAGAACCAGTTTGCTTTGGCTTCCTTATGTTCATCATTCCTTGTATCCTAGATTCCAGCAGATATGCATATTAATGTTGTACACATGCTGATTTGGTTCATCAGTCTTTGTCTACTTGCACAAAAGGGTTTTTTTTCCATGTATAAGTCTTCCCTTGAGATTCTGTTGCAAGGATATCACATTTTCTGACCAATCAAGTACAAAGTTTTGTACCTTGGAAAATATGATACAGATAGCTATTGTAATTGTTATAAAGAAGGCAGTTCTGCAAGTTTCATGAGTTGCTGACTAGATATTTGAAAATCTTCTCTTGTGAAAATTGAGTTGCATAGTTCTAAGAGGGAGATTTTGTAGAACATTTGAAACCAACACTGAATTACCCCATGCAGCCTTATCCTTTGCATAAGAATTCATAAGAATTAAGTGGAATGAATGCATTGGGACTCACAAGTAATGTGCACTGAAGGGTGTTTAGGGGCTATCGCCAACGGAAAAAAATTCTTCCTCCAAAAAATCTATCTATAACGATATACTGAAAACCTATAATTTATGCAAAACTTGTAAACCTCTTGTTTATTTTTCACTTGGATCTTATTTTACTGTCTTGTTCTTTCTCTTCCTCTGGTGTGTATATTTTTTCAAAAATATATATTAAAATACATTAAAAAAGACTGCTTCTTAATCATGGATAAGTGACCAGTTGATAATAGTGGACACCATAAAATATCAATGATATAATATTAGTAGTCTTTCGGGGTTTTTTCCTACCTTACCTACAGCAAGGGAGAAAATATAGATACAGTATATTTAGAGAAAGATTTATGTGTTCTAAATATTTTAAATCTAATGTTGATCCTCTGTTTTGAAGAAATTTATTTTCATTGTTTGAAAAGATAAGAAGAAACCAGATTTTCACTATTTTATAAGGGGGAAAGAGAGGACTTCTTCATTTCTTTTTAATAGTGTAATAAACCATCTACTTAATGGATGTCAGTTTAGCACACATTGGATATAATAGATAAGATGATGTCAGGCACAAAAGACCAGGTCCACATGTGAAGGTCCAATTAAATTGATTTACTGCAAAACATCTTATGTGCAGGAATCTTCGTAACTAAAGGTCAGCGTCTACTTGAAGTTAGATAAGGGTCCCTGGAATTCAGGACAGATTGAACTTAGTCCATTTGTGGCTACGTAAGAATTCTAGGCTGATCTCTCTTTTAACTCTGCCCCCAAATTCTGCCACTTCTTCTCCTACAGAAGAATTTTTACATGCTTTATTTCTCCCCATGTGCTGTATAAAATACTATTTCTTATTTTATGCATGTGAAAATATTTGAATTCCACATTCATAAAATCCCATTTCCACTTTACCTATGCTGAAAATGCATTAAAGCCAATTCAGATTTAACAGACATGCTGATTTAACAGATACCTCTTCCATTCCAGCAATCATTAAATCAAGGATTTTATTGCTGCTGTAAAAGTCAGTCAACACTGATGCTTAGGTAACCTCAATAAACTTCCACAAGGGAGAAAAGCTCCTAATTCCCCATCCTTTGCTGGAGATGTTAAAAAGTGTTATTCTTTGGAACCATGCAGAAAGCTGCTGAAGTGATGCTGTAAGACAAGTAGGTCTCCCCAAACATCTATGAGACAGAAGTTTCAGTAAAAAAAAAAAAAAAGAGGAGATGAAACATCTATTTAAGGAAGATTTTGTTTTTGCAGATATGTAAAGATCTAATCAGGAACATGCATTATATACTTGATTTCTTTTACTGTGTTAGGTAAGTCCAATATTCTTCATTTCTCTGTCCAAATGCAGTAATTGTGTACATCAGATAATAGTGTGGGTCCACTATCAGCGTCAACAATTGTGTGTATATCAGATGGTTTATGGGGATATTTTCATTCCATCGGGTCTCTTGTGGTCTATAATATTATATTGGAACTCACCATCCCATTTTTGTTACAGGAATGTTATGGAAGTAAATAAAACAAAGCATTGTCAGGCAATGGAAGAAGTGAATTTTTTACAGACAGTTTGTATCAGCTCAGTGGTGGTTACTTAGCTCTGGTAATGGCCTTAAATGGAAGGGAAACATATCAGTACATACAATATATCAGAAAATACTAAAGTTGTGAACCAGACTGAAGAGTAAAAAAATATCCTGAAAGAAGATAACCACACAGATATCTTTAACTGGGTACATTTATTGTAAGGGGCAGGGATTTAACTAGAACTGAAGTTTCTTTGCCATTTAGTTTCCCAGAAGTTTGGCTGGCTGCCTCTCTTATGTTTTGCCTGATGAGAAAATCTTTTTCTTATCAAGTATAGATGCCTTGCTCTATTGTGCAATTTGTTTTAACTTGTGAATTGAGTATCTTACTGACAAATGGAAGATTGGCATTATGGCTTCCCCGTGCAAAGGGAAGGGCAATCAGAATGCATGCAAAATCTGCAGGTGGATTTGTTTGTTAAGTGGGGCTTGGAAAGCGCGTGATAGAATTCTGACTGAAAAGAGTGTAAAAAAAAGAACTAACAAGTAAAATTTGAGAAGCATAATATGGCTTTATGCCATGCAGGGGCTGCTGAGCAGATTTTTGCTCTTCAGCAGGTCCTTGAGATATTTTATTTAACATTTGCTGGTTTAGAGAAATCATAAGATAATGAACTTGAATATTTTGTGGAGTTGGAAGTTGGTTAACTGAATGAGATAAGAGTAGCATACAATAAAAGGAAAATGAGAGAAAATAAATGGAATACTTAGTGAATATTTCCATACTAAGCAGTGAATAAGATAAGGATGTGTGATGTTTCCTTAATTATTTCACGTATTTCTAGACACACATATAAGAAATGCATTAAAGGTGTGCTGGTTAGAGATGTGAATATACCTGCACTTTTGTCTACATGATGTACTACTGTTGATTGAGAACTGAAATGACTTCCTAGAATGCTAAATGGACCATAAGATGTAGTGCTGGACATGAATCTTAAAATTAATGTATCAAAGTCCAAGGTAGTTGACAGAATGAATGAATGAATGAACAATCACAAGTTATACATAAATGTCAAAACGCAAGAACAAGTAGATATATTTGTATATGATGACAGGAAATTTCCAAAGATGGGGAAATGGGTGAAGAATATTTAAGACTGGTTAATGCTGGTAAACATAAAATGTGTTTATTTCTGTCTAATGTGTTTATTATGATGATTTATCACTTGATGCTTGTAATTTATGATTAATGATTTTGTAACTATGATTTATAATATATGACCTATCACTTGTTATTGGTATGTACACTGAGACATGCACTGGAGACAAATTCCTTGTGTGTCCAATCACACTTGGCTAATAAAGAATATCCTATCCTGTCCTATCCTATAGAACTGGATCTTGGATGTATCAGGAGAAACATAGAAAGTTAGTTGACTGTCCTAGAAATGGAACTCTTAAAAGTTCTTAATATAAGAACAAAAATGAGTAAGTGCTGAATGAATGTAGATGAAATGAGGTGATTTGATCATACAATGAGAATAAGGATCAATTCACAAAACAGAAATAAGAAGGTAGAATAAATGGGACTAGATGCAGGGAAAGAGGTCGATCCATTCTTCAGAACAGAAAAAAACAAGAACAAAAAGACAATTTATGTAGCAGTGTATGAATCACCTTGTGGTGAGATGGGCAGCAAATAAATTTAATAAATAATAATAATAAATAGATAAAAATGATGGAAGTAAAGATTGGAAAGGCAGACAAGCAGAGAGAGATATAGTGAAAGGTATTTTGGTACACATTAGTTCTAGGCATGCTTCTTTCTACTTTTCTTATTTCTGGCCTTTAATTTCTTTGGTTTATTTGCTCCCCCCCCCCCCACTTTGCTTAACCTTACTTATTCCAGAATGGAATAGCATGATGGATCTGTGGGCATGTAATATTGTTATTGCATTGTATTTTATAGTTAATTTTCACGGTTGCTAACTTCTGTGACTCCTACACCCAACTGAAAGATAAGATTTTTCTCTACTGTTATTGACCAGTAAATAATATTTTGTTCAAAATGGCTGCCAGGGTATGTGTACAAAACAGTTTCCCATCTGGTGGCAGCAGGTAGGTTTTGCTGTATAAATCACATTTCCAAAGCGTCTCACGTATGATATCCATAATCCCAACAACTTTTTCAAGTTGGCAGCTGTTATATCTTCTTGTTTCCCTAAGGGCATGTGGAGAAAAGGAGGAGGAGGAGGAGGAGGTGATGTTGGGAAGTTCCAGTTCAGTTCTTAACTACTCCATTACAGTTTCTTCTTCTTATTTTCTTTTTTTTTTCCCTGGCAGAACTCCAGCATTACCACAGATCTGTGTGGAATGAAAGAGGGGGATAACAATTTTCCATGCCCTGAGATTCAAGCAAGGCACGGCGGATTGTTTTTTTTTTAAAAAAAAAAATTGAAAGCAAAAAAGCCTTTCCTATTTATTTTGCCTCCCCCCAAGACAGCTCTTTTTAAAACAGGCTTTTTTTCCCCTCTGTCCTTTGGAATTCCTTACAAGCTTCTTTTTTAAAAAGAGGAAAACGTCTTTTTTGCTGCAGTTGACGGCGGATGCACCGCTGGTCTTCATCCTTTGAAAAAGCAGTTTTAAAGGGAAGCGCAAGAGAAGGCTCCGCTCCTTCCCAATCGGAGACTCCAGTTCGGATTTTGTGAGAAGCTCGCGGAAAACTGAGCTCCTTTGGATTGGGAGCAGAATTGCTCTCTGTTCACGGTGCCTATAGATAGGCGATCCCAGGCAGCATTTTTTGGGGCTGGGGCGGCGGGTAAAAGAGTACAAACTTCTGCATTTCCCCAACATTTACTCATGGCTTTCCCTTCGTCCCGCTTGGGTGCCCTTTAGGCAGCAGAATGCATCGCTCCGTTATGGCGTCCGCTCGAGGAGTTTCAGGAGGGAATCCCCGGGAGTTTGCAAACCTCTCGGAACTTCTCATCTCAGGATCGGGGCGCCCTTTTTGCGCCTCTGCGGCGCAACCGATCGCCCTGCGGGTGAATCCCCGTCCGTGAAAGCGGGATAATCGGGAAGGCTTTCGAGCTCGGTTCTGCTTGATATACGCTCTGCGCAGATTTTAGGCAAATCCCTCTATGCGCCCCCTTCTGAATCGCCCGCCGTGGCGAGCCAGTTGAGCCGCGATCCTGGAATGTTACTCTGTGCTTAGGGCTGAGTTGGGAGAGACGCACCGATCGAAAATCTTGGAGGCGTCTAAATATCCAGGTTTTCTAAAAAAAAAAAATGAATCTAGCTGGACTGCCTCTCTTTTGACAGAACGTGGCGTGAAATAAAAAATAAGGGATTCCTCCGCCAAGGGAACCTAGTGGGTGGGAGGAGAAATAAGCAACTTTTATGCTTAACCAGGTAGCATATAAAGCTCGTCATCTTCACTATTATGTGTTGGAATAAGCATGCAGTAGCATCTATGGGCTAAGGAACTCAGTTCTCCTTTCCCCTGTGACGTTGTTGTTATCTCCAGATGTTTTTGTTGATAATGGCATGGAAGTGGTCTTAGCATTGAATAGAACAGAATAATAGAATTTTTTATTGGCCAAGTGTGATTGGACACACAAGGAATTTGTCTTGGTGCATACGCTCTGTGTACATAAAAGAAATGTTCATCAAGAATCATAAGGTACAACACTTAATGATAGTCATAGGGTACAAATAAGCAATCAGGAAACAATATCAATATAAATCATAAGGATGCAAGCAACAAAATTACAGTCGTAAGTGGAAGGAGATGGGTGGTGGGAACGATGAGAAGATTAATAGTAGTGCAGATTTAGTAAATTGTTTGACAGTGTTGAGGGAATTATTTGTTTAGCAGAATGATGGCGTTCGGGGAAAAACTGTTCTTGTGTCTAGTTGTTGTGTGTGCAGTACAACTGTCGTCTTAGGAAGCATTTTTCAAATTTTCTAAAGGTAAAGGTTTTTCCTGTCTAGTTGTGTCACTCTAGGGGGCGGTGCTCATCTCAGTTTTTTTCTTAGTCGAGGGAGCCAGAAAAAAACTCTTGAGATTTCGTGGTGGTCTCCCATCCACGAATTAACCAGGTTGGATCTTGCTTTGCTTTTCGAAACCAGATACGGACTTAAATTGGTAACGACAACTACATTTAAATCCCTGCTGAGAAATTTCTGGCCTGCCACTTTTTCTCAGCCAAATAGTTTTTGCAATGTAACATTGGGAAAGAAGGATAGGCCAACCAATATCCCGAGGGAAAAATGAAGATAGATAAACATAGGTAGATAGACAGACACACACACACATATTTTACACACACACACATTTCTCTAAATAAATTAGAAAGGTAAAGTATTGTGAGATAATGTTATGGATTCCTGAGTGTTGGGATTCCTTCCAATAAATGCTACTAATAAGTATATTGCTCTGTTCAAGGTGTTTATGTAGGGGACTAAATCTTGTTTTGCTTTAGGTCCAATCCAATAAGTAGAAATAAATATAACTAATACTGCTATTAATACTATTTCTTTACATTTGGTGCTTTTACTAGATGTATGAAGAGTAATCGATATACTGAGTGGCATGAAATGGCTTCCCCTTTCCCCTTTCTTTAATTTCTACCTCATGTAACTCTCAGTTGGCTGAATTCTGGAAAGAGATACACCCCATGGGGCTCCTTTATCAGTGAATGTCTCTGAGAATTCGAAGGAGCAGCACATTCTGGCTTTATGGATTACTGGTACAGTCCCCAACAGTTCTAAACAAAAGCAAGCTAACTTCCTTGGAAACTGTATAGGATTAAAGCAATTGTAAATATTATGTATGTTCCCCCAAGCATGGTGCCTGCAGTATTTTACTCCTATGTACTCTGCAAAAAAAACAAAATTACCTATAAAATGACTATGTACCTTACAGCTAGAAAGTTCTATGCTGTAAAAAGTATTTTACATGTTAGGTAGGAACAGAAATGTAGGCAGTAGCCTTCTTTATTGATGTATGTGACAATCTAAATATTAGACAGATTGTATAACTATTGTAAATGCACTTCACCTGCTTTTCGTGAAACAACAGATGGTGTATTGTCTTTGGTTTTAACTTTTTCCACTTTACTGGTTCTTATTGCAGGGAGAAATGTTGCAACTCTTAATTCTGTATTAATAGTTATCATCACACATCCACTTTGCTTTTGAGCATACATTGAAAGTTTAGAAAAGGCATAAAAACTCTTTACTCTCTTTAATTTCTCTTTCTAGAGCTGAACTGCAATAGGTAGTTTTTTGTTGGAGTTATAAACTCACACAAACCATTTCCCCTTCCTTGATAACACGTGTGAAAGATTAGACTGAACAAACCATAAATCATACATAGAAGCACACTCCTCAAATTCAAATTTCTTAATAGTTCAGTAGGTCATCTTATTTACATTAAGTGATAACGATGGAGATTATAGGTTTGCCACAGATGCGGAGAGAAAGTGAACCATCCTAATTACAAAATTATGTAATTGATTATAAAACTTTGCATTTAAAACACAATAAAAACGCAACAAAATATGTATCAAATATACACAAGGGTGCAAATTCTTTAATGACCAAAAACATCAATTTCTTTGTTGTTTCCTTTCTATTAGTACTCCTATTGGCCACCACCATTTGTTTCAATTATTTCATATTGATCAATTTCAGCTTCCTTTGGAGCTTTGGAGAGTCTGTCCTCTCTACCAGGATAAAATAGGGCCTTCTGAACTCACTCCTTTCACTAGAATATGCTCAAGTGTGGGTTTTGTGGTAAAGATACTATTGTACATGGCTGACTGCTTCAGTTTGCCAGGCCAGGTAAAATCAAGAAGACCCCATTACTTTGTTTCTTAACAGCACAACAATGGGAAATGTTTATACTAATAAAGAAGAATATTTGTAGGATTGACATGAGAGGTCCTTGGTGCTCTCTGAGCTTGGTTGTTTTCTTGCAGACATTTCATAATCCAAACTAGGTAACAAACTAGGTACCTAGCTTGGGTAACGAAATGTCTGCAAGAAAATAACCAAGTTCAGAGAGCACCAAGGATCCCTCAAAATGTTTATAATTTGTCCTTTTGTATTATTTATTAATATCCTGCCCTTATTATTTTTACAAGGTGGTGAACCTATCCATCTCGCCTTCCTCCTTCTATCTTCCCGACAACAGCTATCTCTGAGATGAATTGGGCTGAGAAAAAGACTGGCCCAAAGTCACTCAGCTGGCTTTCATGGGTAAGGTTGGACTTGGATTCACAGTCTTCCGTTTTCTAGCCTGGTGCTTTGACCACTAAGCTAAACTGCCTCTTTATGGTACCAATAATTGGCTGCTGTGCTCAAAAGATGGTGGAATGAGAGATGGGCGTTAGCTTGTTCCTGGTTCATGACTTTGGAAGTCAGTTTTCCAAATTTCCTGGTATGAATGCTGCATTCGTCCTCTGTTAGCATAGGATCTACGATCTTAGGGTTCTCTTGGGAAGGAATCTGAAATGAGAAGGGGGATGTAAGAAGCTGCAGATAAAAAGAGGAAATGTAAGAGCACAAAATAATGTTTCTGGAGCTGTAATACAGCCCAACTAATTCTTCATGGCAAATTTCCTATTCAATACTTGGTCCTAGGAATATTCATTATCTTAGCATGGCCTGGGAGCTTTCCAAAATTGTCACAGTATGCATTCCAAATCAAGTCCAACCATGTCTAAGTCTTCCTTTAATTGGTTAAATGCATAAAAACATAATGTCTACCACACCTAATAATGAGTAATCCATTAGGGCACAGCACAGTGAAGCACATAACATTTTCATACTAATTGTTCGCATGTATCTTAAGTTGAGTCTCCCTTAGTTTACTATGCAGCAAACAAATAAGCCATTAACACAATTAACAGATGTTGAGTTACAGAGTTAATTTTGTTTTTTTAATTAGTTGGCCAGAAAGCAATCCCAGGAATTGTGACTAGGTATTTTAGCAAAATAGCAGTATATATGGAACAAGGCAAGAAATAAATGCTTTGTTTTCCTAACTTAGTAAGCAAAACCTATTGCTTTTTCAAGCAGACTTCTTAGAAAATGCATGCATTTGATTTATTATTTCAATTTGTATATTCTTTTTCATCTTTAGTATGCTCAAGGAAGAATAGGAACCAGTATGCATTGGTGAAATCTATCTTCTCAAACTTAGAAAATGGGCATTTGTCTTTTCTTTTTTCTTCTTTTGGTTATGCCCAAGGATGCAAAATGGTGTAATATTTTTCTTTCAGTTAATGCAACCAAAAGTTGGTTTGGCCCAGACCACATCTTTTGAGGCCTACCTGTGCCTTCCATCCTTATGCTGACCAGATATTTTGAGATTTCTGGAAGTTACAGTGCCAACATGCAGCAGTTGGTATTAGTGTCAAGTGCTAGTTAATCTAGGCTGATCTTGAAAAGTTGAGAAGAGTCACACCTGATTAGGACCTGGAGAAGACACCATGAAGTAATCCTAGACTAGACTGGGAGATTAACAAAACATCCTGGAAGAAATAGGAAACTACTGTACTTCCATTTTGTCACCAGAAATTTACTAGAATATGTTTATAAAGTCAGTAGAAGGACTCAGAAGCAGAAAGGAAATTTTATTTATTTTTTAGCCCTAACACTTTTGGGAGGCACCAGGTTACACAACTGATCTACATGTTCATATTTGTCAGAGTGCATTGTTCCAGTATACTAAACCATGGTTTATTTTGCTAGTTTGTAAAACCACAGAGGCAAGCTTCAAAGAATACCAAGTCATAAACTCTGCTTTATAAGCTAACAAAGACTGGATTCCTATATTATCCTAAGCCAAACCCAAACAACGCACACTAGCTGTATTCATATGAACCCACGGATAACTTAATGATTATCATGTTAAGCTAAAATGCACTTGGCTAGGTTGTAGTTCAGTGACCAATCACAACCATTGGATGCAATGTGTGAGCTCAGCCAGTGAATTTTGTCTTGTTCTTAAGTGAGCTTATGGGTCTTACAGAAATGTTCCTGTACTATTTCCTTGAAAACAATTCATTCCCCAAAACAGATACAGTGTAGAGTCAGAGCAGTGAGAGTATTGTGCGCACAGAGAGGGAATCTGAGATGGAAAGATTCGACTCTACTCACTATGAATGAGTAGATTAATGAAGAATGATTAATGAAGTTCAAACTTCGGTTGAAATGAATAAATTAACTATTTTGATTAGAGAAGAGACATCATCTACATGTTTTTGCTTACTGGACTTCTCTTACGGATGCTTTGTGTAAAAATGAAAAAAAAATGAACTTGTGACTTATGGTTCTAATGATTAGATAGTAACCATAGTAAAGAAGAGTAATGGTCTAACTTTAGAGATATGGGTAAAATATATCTGTACTTATAACCACTATGAAGACTATCAAAATCACTTGTTTATATGCTTCTTCTTTCTATTTTTATTAACTTTGGGGGGTTTTTTTGCACTTTTTGCTTTTTCTTTGATTTCTTTCTCTTTTCCTTTGCATTCCTTTGCCTATTCCTTTGTATTAGCTTTTACCTTTATGTTTTAATTTTTCTTAATAAAAATGTATTTGGGAAAAGAAACCTGATGGTTCACAGAGGTTTGAATTTTAAAAAAAAAAAATCAGAAAGCAAATAGCGAAGAACTCTTGTATTGCTGCAAATGAAACTGAATTATCTGGAGTGGGAAGGAAGACTTTCTCCTTACTTTAGTAACCACTTATTCCCCTTAGAAAGGAAACTATTGTTTAGAGAATCTCAAACTGATTGCCAGAATAGTTAGGAACTAGTTAGTAGGAACTACAAACAATCTTACTGCGGATGTGTTGGGATGCTCTGCCTTCTGTTCTTGTCTACAATCAGCTACTCCAGAAGGCAAGCCCTGCATCCTTTATAGC
Source organism: Ptyas mucosa (assembly GCA_012654045.1). NCBI lineage: Eukaryota > Metazoa > Chordata > Lepidosauria > Squamata > Colubridae > Ptyas > Ptyas mucosa. The sequence continues at coordinate 31,518,556 of WNWU01000007.1, forward strand.
TGGCGAAAGTGCCTTTATTCAAACTAAAAAGACACTGGTAGGTGGTATTTTACTAAACTATTGGCAGACATGGATAGTGCTCTTCCACAATACAGCACCTCCTAGTAGTTGATCCTCACCGCTCAATCCTAAACAAGGTTACTCAGAAATCCCACAGATGCTTTTTGCATGAGGCAACTGGACTTTCTGGGGGTTTTTTTTGAAAATGTTTTGCTTGTCATCCAAATAGCTTGGAAAAGAAGAGAAGAAGAAGAGCGGAAGAAGCTTAATGGGTGAGTAGCGAAACGTCTTCAAAGAAAAAAACAGAAAGTCCAGTTGCCTCTTGAAGAAAAAAAAAGCACCTTTGGGACAATCGTGACCTGGATGACTGAAGAATCTCCATATAGGCAGTTACTCAGAAATGAATCTATCCTATGGGACTTACGCCACAATAAGACGCCTGGCAGCAGCCTCACATCCACCTACTCCTTATTCATTCATTTCACCCCGTTGCTTTTCTCAGTCCGCGCAGCAATTTCCCCCCCGCCTCCCGTTTCCACTTCCCGCCACACAACCTACTTTCGCGGAAAGCCATCTTCGTGACCGTCCTTCCTTTTCACAAAAATATTACTGTAAGTAAGAAAGGATTAGGAAGCTGTCTCGCTTCTCTTCTCCTGCCTCGCGGATACGCTGAAGGTCCCCGTAGCGTTTAGGATTGCGAATCCACTCCGCCCGCCTATCCTGCACACACACACACACAACCTTGAAGTGCGCAGGCGGGCACGAGCAAGGGAGGAGCCACTCTCGTCCGAAAGTCCAGCTCCGGGTTTTGCAACGTTTCCAGGGGGAAGCCGAGCGCTTATTTGCCTTACTACCGCGAGGTGCCTCAGCCGGGGCTTCACTCCGCAGCTCGTGGCCAACATTCGGGAGGGAGGGAGGAGGAGGAGGAGGAAGGGAGAGGGAGGGGGGGCGAAAGGCAGAAGGAGAGTACGGCGCGCCGGCTCGCTCCGCTTTCACGCCGGCGTCGCGGCGCGAAGGGGAGTGTGCTTCTGTCGGGTCGCCGCGCCTCCAGAGGGAGTTGGGAAGGATGCTGCGGGGAAGTCGGTGCAGCTTCCCCTCCGGGGCTCGGCATCCGGCGGCTCCTTCAGACTTCTTAGCCAAGACTATGAAATGACCATTCCTGGTCGCCTCGGAGTCGCCGTCGCCTGGACGCCTTTCCCACCGCGCGCAATTCGGGCTAAGGAGCGCGCTACCCCACCTTAGGTGGAGCCCCCGGCCAAGCCAGGGCGGCTAAAGAAGAAGAAGCGGCAGCAGCAACAGAAGAACCAGCATTAAGCGACGGTCGGGCAGTGGGAACTCTTGCTACGCTTTGGTCTCCAAGCGGGGCTCGAACTGCTGTGCCCGCAAGCGGGGGAGTCGGGCGAGGAGAAGCCCCGCTCTCTGCCAAACGGGACAAGAGCCCCCCCCCGCCGCTCCCCCCAAACGGGCAGGCGGGCGGGCGAGGATCCGCCGCGACTGCTCCCTCCCCGTCGGAAAGTCGAGAGCGGGGCCGGCGGGAGGGCGAGAGCTGACGGAGGAACCGCCGCTGCTGCCGCGGCCGCGGCCAAGGAGGTGGAAGACGGCGGCAAGGGGCGCGAGCCGGACTCGGGCTTGGACTTGGAGGGCTTTTGGGCTTCGAGTCTTTTTCCCCTCCCCGAAGCAGTCATGGGCAAAGGGCTGGAAGCCGCCGCCGCCCGCTACGGACTGGGACTGGGATACTTACTGCAGATGGTCGTATTGCCCGCCTTGGCTATCCTGAGTGCCAGCAGCCCCGGCTCGGCTGCGCAAGGTAAGGCTGCTTTTTCACTTCGCCGGGTGAACCTGGACGGCCGCTTTTCCCCAGAGGTTGGACGGAGCGGACGCCTCTTTTGCCTCGCCGCGCCTCCCCGACAGCCGGCCAAACCTAGGCAAAAAGCCAACCCTCGCCGCTTCTCTCGCCTCCGCGGGTTCAGGCGGACGCTCGGGGAGGCTGGAGCGGGGGAAAAGCCCGAGCGCACGGAGGAGGAGAAGGAGGAAGAGGAGGAGAAGCGGCTTCCAGCCCCTTTTCCTTTTGCCCGCAGCCGCAGCCTGTCGCGGTGGAAAGAAAGTCCTCCGCCGACTTTTAGCCGGGTTCAGCGGGGCGCTCCAAAAACTCTTTATTCCCTCCCCCCCCCCCGAAGAGACTTGGGGATCGGCGTGTTAAGGGTGGGCGGGAAGGCGTTTTGCATCGCTCTCCGCTGTCCCCCTAAAAGCGCTGCGAAATCCAAGCGGAGAGCCATGCGAAACTGCCGTTTGCAGGCGCCGGAGAAGGAGAAGCCCGAAGCTCCGTGTTTCTTGGCTCCGCTACTCTGGATTGCCAGGATTATGCGGGAATAGGAGGAACTCCCTTGGAGAAAGCGGGGTCCTGCCGTCCGGTGGCCCGTCTCCTTCGGGAGCAGACACCTCTTCTTGTTGCTGAGTCAGGCGGGGGTTAAAAAAAAAAAAAAAGCAAAGTGGCTGGTTTAAATATTTGCACCGAGGCTGACAAGGGGGCGCGGTAGTTTAGGACAACCGGGTAGGTTCGCCTGGGTCCTTAGTTGGCAAAAAGGTGGAAAAGAAATAATGAATAGCCGTCTCTTGCTTTGCAGACAGAGCTAAGACACTTCTCCATCTTTCAGCCGGCTCCTTTAGATTTATTTTGGGCATTATTTAATCAGTGGCACCAGTCTGAATCCTTTCAACTATACATATCTATCTTCAGGTATTTGCCTCCTTCCACAGTAGAAATTAAACGGCCTCTCCTATTTTCCTCTTCTGCTCTTCACTAGTTTGATCACGCCCATGTATATTCCCTTCCCACTCACTTAGTGGCATGCTTGTCCTCAATAGAGGCTCTTCCTTCTCCAAATGGTTATTGCCTTGAGAAGTGGCAGGTTTAGTGTGGCGAATGCCATGAAAGTGTTGGTCGCCTTTCTTGCTTTCTGCTTGTTCTCATGTTGGGTGGTTGGGTGAATAAGGCTGGCCCTTTGACTGTTCCTCTAGAAGTTGATTTTCACTGGGGAAGACTTCGGAGGCAAGGGAATATTTTAGCATCTCAGAGGTCATTCTTAGAGAGGACCCAGAAGTGACAGGTTTTGGCAATCATGAAGGATAACAGAACAGGAAAGAAAAAGAATTAGCACCGTGATGCTAATGGACCAAAAGCTAAAAAAATAAGAATGCCATGGGTACGTACGCCTGTGGAAATAAACACATTGAACACTAGTTTTCTGTCAGGGTTGCTGATCATATCAATGGGGCTTGTGTAGGAGAACTTCTCAATAAACAGTGTTTTATATTCAGGAGTTGAATAAGATGCCATTTGGATTTTTTACTTTCAGATATTTCAGTGTGGTGCAGGAATAAGATGCTTCCTTGGCTTGAACTCATTGCTTTCAGATCTTTTGTCAAATACTTCTTCATACTAAGCTATGGTAACATTGGGCTTTTTCCTGATTGTTAATTTGTACTAAAATACTGGAAAGTTAGAGAGGGCTCTTTCGGACATCCATGGCCTCTGTTTTAAGCATAGCACAGGCACCAGATTACTGTACCACTTGGTGTCTCTGTCTTCTTATTGCCATAGAAATAACCTTTTACAAAGTTTCCTCAGGCTGTAATTCTTTGCCCACTTTTTTGGAAATTAAACTTAAAAAGGGAACTTGTGACATGTATGGAATTAGCTTTCAACTGTTCATTATAATTAATAATTCATTTTTTTAAAAAGCCATACTTTTCAAATCCAATCAATAACTTCTTTCAGAACATGAACTCTGTTTCCATGAGAATTGCTACTACCATTGGATTCTAGCAGAAAAGATGACTATTAAGCCTGAGAAAGTCTGCTTTTTGTGATTTTGGACTCGCTTTTGAAATATGAAAAAAAAGAGGCTTTCTTCATACATGGGGAATGGACAAGAGTTCACCCATTTCGTATCCAAAGTTCTTGTAGTCTGATGAATTCCTTGTCCTCAGCTCACAACTTGAAAGTAAACAAAAGGGTTAATGGGAGAACAAAGCATGCTCACTTAAAACAGCCAAATGAGAAGACAATCTGATTAGTAGTGGAAAGTGAGGAGATGGGGGAGAGGCAATATAAGTGGGACAATTACTTGGATGGCTAATGCTTCTTTGTATATTAGACATCTCAAGGAGCTGTGATGCCTGAAAGTTGATTATTGTTCTTCTGTATGCTTTGCTCAGCAGGAATAGAGGTTTACTGAGCCTGCTTCTTTCTGTACTGCCCACCTCTTAGAGCTCACCTAAAATACGATTTTCCAAAAAGAACGAAGCTTGTATACAGGATTCATTATCTGACCAACATTGTAGACCAAAACCAAAACCAAACCAGAATTGTGTCTGCCTCTTTGCAGGGTCCTCTACTTTTTGTTTAATGATTTGATATAATCTGACCCCTAAAGTTGCATGTAATAAACACATTTCTAAATTATTTTTTGCTTTGTTTGCTATATTACAGGGCATTTGGTTTGCAGGATTCTTCCAGCAGTTGCCACCTTGAACTTTCTTGCCACATATCAGCAGCTGAATAATAGGGTTTGAAAAGAAATGCCATCCTTGTGTTGATCTATATACTGTGTACAGAAAAGATGAACATTTTCATCAGACTGAGTAACCCATTTTCATTGTTACCATGGGGAAGGAAAGAGAGAGCAGAAATACATATTTATTGCAACCACAGCTGAGAAACATTCTGGGGGAAAGAGACTTGTGTGTGATAAAGTTGTTGGACATTTTCCAGAGCTTTTGTTCTCGGTCTAAGCAAAGTATAGGAGAAAGCCACAGTAAGCATAAGGAGTCTTAGTGTGCATGTGTTTCATTTTTGGGGACTCACAGCACCTGAAAATGTCTTTCCTTTCCCTCCTCACAATTTTAAATTGGTCTATAAGGGCAAACAATATAGATAGGATTGCTTTAGACTCTCCGATTTTTTAGTGTGGTATCAAAGAATGGTTGCATATCTTGAGGGACTAGCAGGAGTTGAATTGAATGAACAAAATTTCCAACATAGGAATATCCCCTTAAAGCTACGAAGAAGTCATTGATTGTTTCGTTTCTTGTTCTTTGAATCAGATGTAAGTAATATAGTGTTCATGTGGGTGATTATAGCACTTGACGTCCTTTGTACATGAAGTTGAAATCCTAGTGATTTCTACATTAAGCATATATGAAAAGATTCTGTGTATGCATATGCAAAAATAAACAAATAAAATGGCAGCCAGTTTGAAGTTCTAAAATTTAGAACTTCTAAAAGTTCTAAATTTGAAACTAAGACCTTGTCGTTATAAGTGCTGATAGTATGTTTCATGATAGCTTGTGTAATCCTGAACTAACTTGGTTTTCACATTAATGATTGCCATTATAACCTTGATTGTCATATCTGAAATGTGATAAAAAACGTAGAAAACTTTCTATTACTACAGATAGATGTAACTATAGTAACTAAGTATGAGAGGTCTTCTGCTATTTTTACGCAGGAAAGGGAATTCTTCTGTAGCATTATATTGCATGTTAATTTTTAATTGGTTTATTTCTTTTTCAATTATACTTCCTAGTGTTGTGTTCACTTTTCATAACGATGAACATGACCCCAAACAGCTTACTCATTTTCTGGTTTTAATACAATGTAATGAATGAAATGAGGATATCCCATGTTTGAAGGAATGATAATATGAAAACAGAATAATTAATGCAATTACAAAATTAATATATAGGATAATATGAATACGTTATTATGAATATTGTAAAAGAAAGTGGTACAATCATTGGAACTCCTTCCAACAATGGAGAAATTTATCCCCCACCTTTTTTTATTTTTGGTACTTACCGGTTTCAGAAGTCAAGCATGTTTTAAAGCAGATATCAGTTAAGTAAAATAAGCATTGAAAGACAACTATAAAATAAGTAAAACTTTGAGCTCAATGCACCTATTGTTTTTGCATGACTGAGATACAATGTAATTTATTACAATGAGCAGTTTTTTTTATTTTATATTTTTACACATTACAATTGGGCATAGGTTTTCCTACTACCTGTTAGTGTACATCGTGAGTGTTACACTTTGGAGATAACAACGGACTCTGTAAAAGAGAACTGACATCATATTGGCAAAACTTTTTAATGTGTCTTGAATATCAGTGCGGCTGTGTCTTCTGATTAGACTTTATGCACTATCCACCAACACATAAAACTTTACACCAATCTTATCATGGTTTCATCGATTTCTGCACCAAAGTATTTTCCTCCTTGATTCCATTGTCCTTTATACTTTTTACCCATGGATAAAATATTATCAGCATTTTTGAACAGTTCCTTTTTTGTGCGGAATTCTGTCTAATATTTCAAACTGATGTTGCCTTCGCAGATTCCAATTAAATCTATGTTCTGAATGCAACGTCTTCTAAAATTCACTTTTGTTTAAAAAAAATCAAACACATGCTCTGAAAAGATTTTAAGTTTGTTTGCTTGTAATATTATCATTTTATAATTATTGAGAACTTTGCCCTGTGTTGATTTTTTGAGGTAGGACTGGATGCCTTGGGCATTTCTGGAGTCCCTTTTACTACATTTTGAAAATATATTCCCTAATTCAGTAAATGTTGGAGATGTTTTACACCTCTCCCTAGAGACATGTACTGCATTAATATGAACAGTTGTTATTCAGGGCAAAGGATAAGGGCAAAGTATATTTATAATTAGATAGGAAGAATAACTTTATTTTGTTTTATAGCTCTTTTAAAATATTGACTTGTGTACACATTTAATTTTATTCAGTTACTGCAATTTCTTATTCTATTTCTCAGAAATTATTAGATGTACAGAATATAGAATAGCAGTTTTCAGAAGGCTTAACTAACTAATGAGTTACACAATTTACACAACTGGTAATTTCCAGTAACAAGCATACACATACAAATATGATGCTAAATATGTAATTTAGCAACATACTGGTGTTAATTTTTTTTAAAAAAATGGGCCTAATTAATTTTTGCTTCCCACGGTAGAGTATTCATAATATTATACTAAATTGAAATGGTTTAACTGTATTTATTCAAAATACAGTTATTCAAAAGCAAAACTATTTGCTGGCCATAAACCTAGCTGCAATTATGTAGACTTTGGAGAAAAACTCCAACTCATTTGGAGTTGTTTTGAACTTTTTAAAATTGCAATTACGGTACTAACATAACGTTGGGAAACTAGTAGCTTTCTAGGTGTTGAAGCATTCCAGTTTCCATCAACCCAGACCAGCATGGCAAGTGGTGATGAACGCTGGGATCTGAACCTAACAGTATCTGGATTCTGTTATCAGTATGAGCAAATTGCTGTTATCAGGTCAAGCAAGCTATTTTCCCATTCAGACTGGCTTCTTAGATCAGCAGGTATTTTGTAATTATAAAAGGATATTTGCTATATTTCTATATGTGCATGCAACTCTTGTTTATCAGCACTGTTTAGGCTATGGCATTAGATTATCTGAAGGGAGATATAATGATAATTCTTTTGTGAAATGTAGTTCTGGGAATATCTACAATATTGTTTCCACTTAACAATACATTTAAAAAATTGAATCAAAATCCTATGGTGATGATGATGATGACGATGATGGAGAGTAATCTAGTCCACCAATCTGTGTGGTAATTCATATTTGTACTAGAATGACTGTCTTTGTTATCTCTGAAAATAAAAGGGGTCTGAAACACTGAGAGAGAATTTGCATTCTACCAGTCCTCAAATTCTTTTTGTATGGAGAAAATTATTGTGCTGGGTCCTCACTAAATAATTCTTTTTGAAATAAAAACATTAACTTAGTAGTATTGTGATATGACCAGCTTAGTATGGATCAAACATTTTGAAACAAAAAAAAAAAAAATACAGAGACAATAACTTTAGCAATGTACTACATAATTGTTTTCTTCATCTTTGTTTCAATTAATTCTAATAAAAGTGCCTGACACAGAACCATCCTTCTTTCTCCAAATCCAGGTTATTCGTGCTAGCTAGTTCAGATATTGTTAACATTATCTTCTATAGCAAAGACCTCCTCAAATTTAACGTGACTACATGGATATGTCCAGATAGTTTTCTTCAAAACAGTATGGAAACGGTTTGACATTGCTTGCTTCTAGGATTTTTTTCTTCCTATTTCCCAGTTCAGTTTATAGCCTTGGGTCTCATTGTGATTTCTCACTCAAGTGCTAACTGATCTGACTTTTTCAGAATCTGACTCAGTATTATATATGGTTGACCAGGTACCGCCTTTAGAATTTAAATGGTTACCAGGGTGAATTTAATATTTGAGGATAATATAAGGAATAATTCTATCATAAGCAAGAACTGGATGCAGAAGGCCTTACTCATTGTGGACCAAAACATTGATTCAAATATTTTTTTTAAAAAAATTATCTTGTTCAACAATTTATTTATTCAGCAGGTGAGATAGCAGTGATATTGAAAAAACCCATTAGGTAAGATTTTCCACTTGATGTTTTTCCTTAGGATTTAATTCAGTATAAGAAAGGAAGACGATTGAGCACCACTGGAAGATGATTATCCATCCATCCATCCATCCATCCATCCATCCATCCATCCAAACCATCAATCTATCCATCCATCCATCCATCTATCTCTTATCTATCCAATTTATATACACCCCATATCAATGAGTGACTCTGGGTGATGAACATAATTAAAATAAAATATCAAGAGCACTTAGACTTATAATACCATTTCACAGTGCTTTGCAGCTCTCTCTAAGCGGTTTACAGAGTCAGCATGTTGCCCCCAACAGTCTGGGTTCTCATTTTACTGACCTCAGAAGAATGGACGGCTGAGTCAACCTTGAGCAGGTCAGTATCGAACTGCTGACATTGGAATGAAGAGTTAGCTGCAATACTGCATTCTAACCACTGTGCCACCATGGCTCTTCGTATAAATAAAATGAAAACAATAACAAACATAAAGTTAAAAACAGAAGAAACAAGCCAAATCACTATCACAATGTACAAGAAGTTGTACATACAGTACCTTTTGCTTACTTTATCATCCAGGTGGATAAAAGAACTCTATTTTAACTTCTTCTGTGAAACAGTTTCTAAATCAATTATCTTCTATTTAAAAATGAACTGATAGGAGTAAAGGCTAGAAAATATTTATACTTAGAATCAGTGGTGAAATGTAAAATTTGTTACTACTGGTTCTGTGGGAGTGGCTTGGTGGGGGGTAATGTGACTGGGTGGGCGTGGCCAACTTTTTATTATTATTTTTTAAAAGGCATTTTTTCTACAACCTCTTCAGCCGAAAAGTTTGTAGAAAAAATGCCTTTAAAAGGCTCTTACGATCCCAGCTGAGCCACACGATCATCAGAGGCTTT
>WNWU01000007.1:31527971-31559376 GCA_012654045.1 Ptyas mucosa
AAAGGCTCTTACGATCCCAGCTGAGCCACACGATCATCAGAGGCTTTAAAAAAACTTTTAAAAGCATCTGTAGAAAAAATGCTTTTAAACGTAAAAAAAAACCCTCTGATGATCGCGTGGCTCAGCTGGGCATTTGGGGGGGGGAGCAGGGATTTCTGCTACCAGTTCTCCGAACCACCCACCGCCATCGCTACCGGATCAGGCGATACAGTCCGAACCGGGAGCATTTCACCCCTGCTTAGAATTAATATAATCTAGGTAATGTCTTATTTTGATAGATTAATATAAATCACTAGTTCTCTAGGAAACAATTGAGCTCTTCTTCCATGTTAGGCCCTAATGCATTATGAAATGTATTGGTGCTATTGCTAAATATAGCAATATTCTCCCTATATGGGAAACAATCAAATTATCAGGTACAATACACAATCTTGACCATCTATATCACGGCTGTCAAACTCGATCATGTCACATGATGTATCGTGACATATTGCGATGTTTTTGCCTTTGCAGAGCCAGGGAGGGCGTGGCCTGCATGTGACACATCCGGACCACGAGCCACCAGTTTGACAGTATATTCTGTATACTCAGGAGACTGTGAAAGGTTAAAATTGAAAATGGGGGAGAGGGTTTTATCCTATTTGTTCTTTTTGTGTTTTGTACATATGTTAAATTTCAAAAAACAAAACCCACCCCAAACAACTTATAATTAGATTCAAGTGATCATTTTAAAAAGAAAGAATAAAAGAAGCCATATGTGCAGATATTTACCTCAGCCCACTGTATTAGCAACAGCAGCGGTTTGAAAATGCTTGGTGTGGAAAAAAATATAATATGTGAATATGCTAATCTTCAGGGATACACTTTTTAATTAAGCACCTAAATGCATTCTGTTGTCAAAAAAAAAAAGTGAGAGAAAGAGGTTTTTATGGAGAAAAAAACAATTATTTTGATGCATCAATGAACTAGCTCTATTTGATATATCAGATATAGCTTTCTGTAAAAAGCGCTGAATAGGGTTTGCAACACTTTTTTTAAAAAATATGTTCTGTTCATGAACATTTGAGAAACCCAGCTTAACCCCTAGGAGCCGATATGCTGTCCTTACTTTCAGCTTATATTACTAACCATAGTGCTTTCCTTAGAGCCTCCTTTTTCAGTACAATGCACACTTCAGCAACATGAATAGTATAGCCAGCATGTAAAGTAAAATTCTGATATGTGTGAGAAAGTTTATTGGGAGAATAATGTAAGGAAATGTATCCATTTACTGCAGGTTTATTTTTTAAATGAAAAATGTAGAATACAAATCATTTTTCTTCCTTTGTAACTGTTTATACAGATAGTCCTTGATTTACAATCATTCATTTAGTGACTGTTCAAAGTTACCGATCCTCACACTTACAACCCTCACAGTATCTCCTCCGCCACATGATCAGAATCCAGGTGCTTGGCAACTGGTGTGCATTTACGATGATTGTACGGTAGCATCTAAGGGCCATGTGATTGTCATTTGCAACCATCCCAGACAACGAGTAAAACCAATCGGGAGTTCCAGATTTGCTTAATAACTTCATGATTCACTTAACAACTGCAGTGGAAAAAAGGGCTTAGGTCAGGTGTAACTCACTTAACAACCATTGCTTAGCAGTGGAAATTCTGGACTTTTTTTGTGGTTCTAAGTTGAGGTCTATCTTTAGTCATAGCCAGGGGTGAAATCTACTTACCTTCCCTACCGGTTGGAAGTGTGTGCGTGTGTCACATGCGCAGAGAGTAAAAAACAGGTTACTTCTTGGTTAAAACCAGGGAGTAATGATGTCCGGGTGGGTAGGTGGAGCCTCGCACTGCCGTCGCTACCAGTTCTCTGAACCACCCGCCACTGCCGCTGCTACCGGTTTGCTCGAACCGGTGCGAACTGGTAGCATTTCACCTCTGGTCATAGCCTAACGGCATTACATTAGGCCTGCTACATTGGGGGTGGCTGATAGGATAGAGATGATCCTCACCCCTAGGTTGCCCATTCTCTCAGTTTTTAATTTTAATTTTAACTTTTTATTTATCCTATCTAATATTTAAATCTAAATATAACTTCATTTGTATTGATGTAAACAACAGTAACCATATGCAGGAGAGGACCCTGTCTTTAAAAGTAGTAATTTGTTTTAATTACTTTAAAACTATACATATATAAATCAACCTTTGGTTCTTGCAAGAACAGTGACTTAGTAAGTGAATTGGGCACATTTTCCTGAAAAAGATAAATGTTTTCCTTTTGTCAGGAATGCAGTTATTAGCCACCAAGTGGAAATGTTCAAGTTTCGCAGGCAGCAGCCTTGGAACAGACAAAAGGAACATTTGTTATGCATATTATTTTTATTACTGCTTTTTTTCCTTCATCACATTATATGATGAAATAATATGAACTTCTAAAGGCCAAGCTTGCAATTAACTGCAAAAAATAAAAAAGATTTATAAGAAAATTTAGGTCAGAATTAACTGTTTTCAAGTCCTTAAAAAGAAAAGTAACAAACTTGATTTATTGCAAGTGTTCCATACAATCATATTCTTAAATTCAGACTTCTTAAGCATATTCTATTCTAGTACTTTCAATAGGCAGTCTTAACGAAATAATATTATTAAATAAAATAATATTTAATAATATTAAATCTTTGTGGTACACACTTTATTCAAACAATAGCACTCTGTTTACCCTATTCAAATTCATTGACAAAGTTTTGTAATTAATGGGTGAGAAAATGAAAAAAAACCCACAAACCCAGAATCAAAAATAAACAGGAAGCTGTAGCATAGTATGATTTTGAATCCATAGAATTAATAAAGTCACAAAAATATGAAATGTCAACCAAAAACATTTTATTTGTTAATGCTGAAAAAAAAAAGAACAAGCTATTTACCGCATTAAAAATATCCTTGATTTACAATGCATTCCCCACCCCCACCCCAATATAGTTGCTTATAGCATTGATAATTAGGACTACAGTAGTACAGAGGAGAGATTTAATTTTTTCGTTCTTTGGTGTGCATCTAACAAAAATCCCTCTTTTTGTGTTATTTGCATTGGGAATAAGCGTTGCAGTTAAGCGTTTACTATTATGACTGATTTTATTGCATGTAGCTGAAGTTTGCTGTATAATATATAACCATAGAACAGAATATGGAGTAACCAAATGATTCACTTTGAAAAAGCAGTATGTCAAGTAAGTATGCATGCTATCACCTTATCTATTTAAAGTATAAACAAAGTGAACAAAGTGAAAGTGGAGTTAATGGGAGAAAAATCAGCAATGTGAAATAAGATAACAATATCACCAGGATGGTGAACAGAAGACTTTAAGAAATCTGTTGTTAAAAGTGAAATAGGAGGTTGTGCACAAGCTAATGGTCAACATTAAAAGCAGTAATCTAATACAAATACATGGAAAAGTTGTGGAAGTAACAATAGACTTTATTTTTTTAGGATCAAAAATTCACAGGGATGTTGACTGCAGCTGTGAAATAAAGGGGTGTCTGCTTGGAAGAGAAACAAAGACAAAATACCAAAGTGTAGAGATATCACACAGAGAACAAAGTATTATCAAGGCTGTGGTTTTTCTATCTGTAACATATGGTTATAGAAGCTGGTCCATCAGGAAGTATAAGTGAACAAAAATAGATATCTTTGAATTGTGCTGAAAAAAACTTGTTGAAAATATCATGAATTTCAAGAAGAATAAATCATTCACTGAATGCTAAATGAAGTAAAGCCAGACTGCTCAATGGAAACACTATTAATAAACCTAATGATTAAATATTTTGAAAATATACAAAAAAAAGCAAGAATAACTTGCTGCTTGGAAAAATAGAACACAATATAAACAGAGGCCAATAGAAGATAGCTAGATGAGAAGAGAAACTCAGATAAGCTTTTACTGACTAACTATAGCCGTGATGGCGAATCTATGGCACGGGTGCCACAGGTGGCACGCAGAGCCATATCGGTGGGCACACAAACTCAGGTCCGACATACATGCGCGCGCCAGCAAGCTGATTTTCGGGCCTTCCGGGCCCACCAGAAGTCAGGGAACACACTGTTTCCAGCTTCCGGAGGGCCTCTGGGGGAGAGGAAGGCTGTTTTGCCCTCCTCAGGCTCCTAGAAAGGCTCTGGAGCCTGGGGAGAGCAAAAAAATGGGCCTACTAGGCCCACTGTGCCATCACGTGCCAAAAGCAGGGGGAGCACGGGCGGGCAAGGCGCATAGAATTATGGATATGGGCACGTGTGCGTGTGACCCCACTGCGCTCCCCCCACTTTTGGCACGCGATGGCAAAAAGGTTAGCCATCACTGAACTATAGCAATAGCACTTAAACTTAAATACCCCTTCACCGTACTGTACAGCTCTCTCTAAGCTGTTTACAGAGTCAGCATCTTGCCCCCAACAATCTGGGTCCTCATTTTACTGACCTTGGAAGGATGGAAGGCTGAGTCAACCTTGAGCTTGGTGAGATTCGAACTGCCAAATTGCAGGCAGCCAGCAGTCAGCAGAAGTGATTTGCAGTACTGCACTCTAATCACTGCACCACCTCAGCTCTTCAACAATCCTGATATCCATTGGACCGTGAAGAGTCAGAAGGAATTGAAAAACAAGAATCATAAAATATATTAGCTGTACAGAAAATATAACTAAGTTGAATTGAACTTAATTACATAATTAAGTACATAAGTGTACTTAGAATCGTGGGTGTATTTTTACCTTGGGAAGATGGAGATTCAAGACACATTGTAAAATATCTAGAGCATTTATCTATCCTGGATTTTAGCATAAATGTGAATATTAGCACTTTATTTAGGAATTGATCATGGAATGGATCACTGTACAAGCAAGTTAAAGACACAGTCTATGTTTCTATATCACAATAAGTACTATTGCTGAATGTGTTGCCAGCAGTGTTTTGTCATTTGCGAGGAATTTTTAGGCATCACGATCGAGAAAGCATCTCCATTGTTTATTTTAGCTTCATGGTTTATTGGGTTGTATGGATGAGCCATAAAGTAATTCCATTAATCAAGATAAAATACAGTTCTTTATTTGTAATGTATATTTTATGGTAGGGGAATGAATAGTTGTTATTTTTGTTATTTTCATGGGGAGAAATGTTACTATCCAGCTGTGATCCCTAAGTTTTTAAACACAAGTTATATGAAAATATGTGATAAACAGTCAGTCCTTCAGAGAGAAGGAATAGTTTATGTATAAACATGCATACATATACATTTGATGTACAAGTGACTTTTATAACAATTTCAATATGCCGTATGGAGTTTATTGAAGATAAACTTTTTAATATATCAGCATGATATGCTTTCAGACTGATGTCTGGGACAACAAAGTAATTAAAGCCTAAATACAAAGAAATATTTATTCAGAAATAAGGGTCTAATAAATTCAGCTGTTAAACATTTGCATCTGGAACATTAACCTATTCTAATCACACCAGATAATTTATCTTGGTTTTGGATCTTCAAATACTGTCTTCAGCATGACACCTTTGCTCCCTAGCATTAATTTGTATGTTCTACTTTTACCGGCATTATTTGTGTAAATTATAATCTCACATTTTTTTGATTTCTGTACATGAAATAATAATCTCGCAGACCTCCCAGTACAGTAATAGGAGAAAATATTTATACTTGATGTTATTTTATTATTTTATTTATGGTATACATGGAAAGAAGAAAAAATGCATTGCAAAGTATACGTTTGAGGTTCCTGTCTGTCAGGGAGTTACCCTTGGTGGGTTCCAGGAGGTGGGCCTTCTTTGCTATGGTGCCCGCCTTATGAAATCTTCTAATGACAACAGCTCCATACATCTTAATATTCCCTCAAAAGTCACTGAAAACCCGGCTGTGCCTTCAGGCCTAGGAATCCCAGGGAACCAGAGTGATAGTGTGATGGCGCCTTTACTGTGACTAGTATTATTTCCTGGTTTTGTGTCTTTATAGCTTTTAATAATGAATGTTTTGTTTACTTCTTGGCTTTTTAAAATTTTGTATGCCATCCAAAATAACTTTTTTGTGAGATGGGTGGCCATACAAATTTGATAAACAAACAAACAAACAAACAAACAAACAAGAACAGCATTGATTATTCAGGTTAGAGTGTTTATTTCAAGATTAAAATTCGTAGGCCAGAAAAAAATCAAATTAAAAAAACACTAGAATTGCTTTTAGAATTGCGTTTTAGAAACCATTTCAATTAAATCGCTACTCTTTTATTCTTAGGAGTACCATATTGGGGTTGCAAAAATCCAGATAGCTGCCTGACTATCTAGTAGTCAGTCTGAGTTGTACAGATTGCTTTTACCTCAAGGGTTTATATGCTATTATTGTGTTGTGTTTGCAGCCATTCACAGAGACAGCCAGCCATAATACACCACTCCAGGTTTAGCTGCTTAATTAAGGTGCTCATGACATGGCTTTGACACCTTCACAATGTAGGTGGAATTTAACCTTGTACTGAAATGATGTATGCCTTGAATGATTATGAAGATCTAGTCATACAAAATTGCTTTTCACACAAAAAAAGTTTCACTGCGCACCTGAGCCACCAATGTGGTTGATTTAATGTAAAAATTGTTGGGCTAAATTATTCTTAGAGGATGCTTAGAAAATAAACTTTTATACTTTACTCTCGCTTAGC
This sequence comes from Ptyas mucosa, assembly GCA_012654045.1. Lineage (NCBI taxonomy): Eukaryota > Metazoa > Chordata > Lepidosauria > Squamata > Colubridae > Ptyas > Ptyas mucosa. The sequence continues at coordinate 31,534,668 of WNWU01000007.1, forward strand.
AAATGTGATGCTGAAGAATTCAGTAGGGTTTGCCTGGTAGCAGCTGATTACTGTTTTCAGTCAGTTTTCATAAAGCAAAGCAGGTTTATTGCTGAGAGGTTGAAATGTTAAGCTATGTGGATTATCTGCAAATCCTGTGAGAACAGACCAAATTTGGATTTACCTTTCTTTCTCTCCTGGGTACAGGCTCTAATGGTCTGGAAGAAGAAAAAAAAAACTCTAACTGCATATGTCGCAGCTAAGGAAATGTTTATCTCATTCTTTTGTACTCTCCAAGCGGGAATTGAATTTATATTGGTAAAGTTGACTGTTTTTGTAGTGAATATTCTATTTTGCATACAAAAAATAGGGTATTATAAACATATAAAGAATTTGTTCAAGGACTGTTTTTATTCCTGAAATGGTCAAAAACAGTTAACTGGCATTAAAATATGCAGATCGGTTAGTGATTAAATGTAAAAAAAATGTGATGACTGGCTTTGAATGTTCTTAGAATGGATATATTTTTTAAAAATGCTTTGAAATTGGAAACCTGTATATGGTGGATTACTGCTTAATGTATTTCAGTCTAATTAAATTGACCTAGAGTGCGATCCCTTACATGTTTATCTAATATGAGTCAAGTTAATTATATTTTATATAAAAAATATGTTTTACATTCATCACCCAGAGTTCATTGAAATTGGACAGCTACTAAATTTAAATAAATAGTACACGTATCTGGCAATTCCAATATGACGCAGGTGCAAGGAATCAGGGCCATTCATAAGGTTGGCTCATAGAAGATTTATTCTATATTATATACATGAATCTAGTCTTTTATATAATCAACTAATGGTCAGCACTAAATTGGTGCTAGAAAAGGGTTAATGGAATTCAAAGGGGGCTGGGCTTGGATCTCTTGTGGGAACCAAGGATCTAAACTGATGACTTATTTACCTCTACCCCCTAGCTCTGCCTGCTTTTCTCCTACACTGATTTCAACATTGATGGGGTGTTAGCACCAGAACTTTTGCATTAGCAATTCAAGATATAATGCTTTGTCCCTTTATCTGGAAATATTACTGAAAATGTCTTTATTTATTAGGACAAAATAAAATAAAATACTTTAAAGGAAATACCAGAGAATCAAAAATTTCTGAATGTTTTATTAGTGTTCATTTTATCTAACTATATAAGGATTTTTCTGGTATGAAGTCTCTTGGTAAAGAAAATCTTAAAAATTGGATATAAAAGAAGTCACATGAAAAAGTGACTTCAAATGACTGAGTAATGCAAGATAATTTTTTATCTGGTATAATTCACAAATAGACTAAACCAATGTATAAGACTAAAGGAATTTATCTTAATTGCCAATCTTTTATAGAAAGGGAATTTTAAATATTTTAAATCTAAAAATATAAAGTAATAATGAGAGTATTGGAGCACATTTTGATCTTCTCAGACCATTGCTTTTCAATCACAAAGGGAATTTTATGGTTGATATCTGAATAACACTGCTTCCTTGACTGAAATTATGTGAAGTCCCTTGGCCTTTTGCCTTTTATAAATTTACTAAACCCCTGGCCCCAAATGCAGTGAGGATTTTGAGAATTGTAAGGTTGAACTGAGGTTAATGAGTTGGTGCTAGAGATAGTAGCATATTCCAGAGACTTCAAGTTTGTTTTGCATTCAGTGACAGTCATTAAATCAAAGGAAGGATTTAAAAAAAAAAACACTCGGGGAAGGGGAGTTTTTTTTAAAAAAATAGAAATGGCATATTTCTCCTAATAACCACTCACTGAATATAACCCCATTGACATTAGAAGTCCATTAGCTAAGCCTAGCTTAAACAGCAGTTGATGCTATGTCAGCTAAATGTATATTGGAATTTTACACATAATGCACAAATGGAATATATATAGAATGGATATATAGGAAATCAAATATATTCTCTCTCTAATCAATCAGACTAATCAAAAGAATAGAGTGTAAGCTGAGTAGCAAATATCTGTAGTGGAAGAGAATCAAAGTAAATCTAAAGTTTTTGCACAACAAACTGAAATTTGTAAGACATATCTCCAAATGCCTAAAGGCACAATGACACCTGACATCAGACCTTGTGATTTTCAGTCGTAGTGAAGTGTGTGTAAATGCTGTAAAGAATGTGGCTGGATAAAACTAAGAATTACTATCAGCAAATGCAATTATGTATAGTTTAATTTTATTAATTCCAGATTTACTAGAGTTGTATTGCATTAATTCTGAATTAATGAACTTATGATCTGTGGAAGTCATTTTGCAAGCAAAAGTTGGTTAACAACAATGACAGAAATAGCATCAAAAGGAAAAGCAGTGCTGGGTGGATTGAGTTACTTAACAGATCAATATTCTTTAGGACAGTTGAAGATGAAAGTCATGGAGTGGTAGATACCTTGATAGGACTTTCTAGAAAACAAAGGTAGAAAGATGACACATGGCAGGCCATGAAAATCTTGAAGAGAACATTTTTGTCACATGTCTTTATTATTTAATTTTGTAGAGCATGTACTTAGTCTAATCTAATTACGCCTAAAATGGGGCAGCTTAGCTCAAGCCTACCCTGTTTTTCCCAAAATAAGACACCCCCTGATAATAAGCCCAACCGGGCTTGTGAGTGCATGGCAATAAGGCCAAGGGCTTATTTCAGGGTTCAAAAAAATATAAGACGATAAGGGTCTTATTTTCAGGGAAAACACGGTAGTAGCCTTCTGGTTGCCTTCTTCTCTCAGACTTTCTTAGCCAGCATGCCTATTGCTAAAAATTATAGGGAGCAATAAAGAAAAAATAACATGTAAGAGTCACTAGCAGATAAAAAAAAACAATAAATAGCAATAGTACTTAGACTTACAGTCATGGCCGTAAATGTTGGCACCCCTGAAATTTTTCCAGAAAATGAAGTATTTCTCACAGAAAAGTATTGCAGTAACACATGTTTTGCTATACACGTTTATTCCCTTTGTGTGTATTGGAACAAAACCAAAAAGGGGAGGAAAAAAAGCAAATTGGACATAATGTCACACAAAACTCCAAAAATGGGCTGGACAAAATCATTGGCACCCTTTACTTAATATTTGGTTGCACACCCTTTGGAATAAATAACTGAAATCAGTCGCTTCTGATAACCACCTCTCACCCAGAATTTTGGACCACTCTTCCTTTGCAAACTGCTCCAGGTCTCTCTTATTGGAAGGGCGCCTCTTCTCAACAGCAATTTTAAGATCTCTCCACAGGTGTTCAATGGGATTGAGATCTGGACTCATTGCTGGCCACTTCAGAACTCTCCAGTGCTTTGTTGCCATCCATTTCTGGGTGCTTTTTGATGTATGTTTGGGGTCATTGTCCTGCTGGAAGACCCAAGATCTCCGACGCAAACCCAGCTTTCTGACACTGGGCTCTGCAGTGCGACCCAAAATCTGTTGGTAATCCTCAGATTTCATGATGCCTTGCACACATTCAAGGCACCCAGTGCCAGAGGCAGCAAAACAACCCCAAAACATCAGTGAACCTCCACCATATTTCACTGTAGGTACTGTGTTCTTTTCTTTGTAGGCCTCATTCCATTTGCGGTAAACAGTAGAATGATGTGCTTTACCAAAAAGCTCTATCTTGGTCTCATCTGTCCACAAGACGTTTGCCCAGAAGGATTTTGGCTTACTCAAGTACATGTTGGCAAACTGTAGTCTTGCTTTTTTATGTCTCTGTGTCAGCAGTGGGGTCCTCCTGGGTCTCCTGCCATAGTGTTTCATTTCATTTAAATGTCGACGGATAGTTCACGCTGACACTGATGCTCCCTGAGCCTGCAGGACAGCTTGAATTGCTTTGGAACTTGTTTGGGGCTGCTTATCCACCATCCGGACTATCCTGCGTTGGCACCTTTCATCAATTTTTCTCTTCCGTCCACGCCCAGGGAGATTAGCTACAGTGCCATGGGTTGCAAACTTCTTGATAATGTTGTGCACTGTGGACAAAGGCAAATCTAAATCCCTGGAGATGGACTTGTAACCTTGAGATTGGTGATATTTTTCCACAATTTTGGTTCTCAAGTTCTCAGACAGTTCTCTTCTCCTCTTTCTGTTGTCCATGCTTAGTGTGGCACACACAGACACACAATGCAGACTAAGTGAACTTCTCTCCTTTTTTATCTGCTTTCAGGTGTGAGTTTTATATTGCCCACACCTGTTACTTACCCCAGGTGAGTTTAAAGGAGCATCACATTCTTGAAACAATCTTATTTATCCACAATTTTGAAAGGGTGCCAATGATTTTGTCCAGCCTATTTTTGGAGTTTTGTGTGACATTATGTCCAATTTGCTTTTTTTCCTCCCTTTTTTGGTTTTGTCCCAATACACACAAAGGGAATAAACATGTGTATAGCAAAACATGTGTTACTGCAATACTTTTCTGTGAGAAATACTTCATTTTCTGGAAAAATTTCAGGGGTGCCAACATTTACGGCCATGACTGTATATACTGCTTCACAGTGCTTTACAACTCTCTCTAAGCGGTTTACAGAGTCAGCATCTTGCCCCCAACAGTTTGGGTTGTCATTTTACCGACTTCGGAAGGATGGAAGGCTGAGTCAACCTTGAGCCTGGTGAGATTCGAACTGCCAAACTGCTGACAGCCAGCAGCCAGCAGCCAGCAGCCAGCAGCCAGCAGAAGTAGCCAGCAGTAGTAACCACTGTGCTACCAGGCTCTGTATGTCATCTCATCTCTAGGAAAGGAAGGTACACGAGGAAGACTCTGATTCCACCTTGATTCTGTTTGAGAGGGGTGTCAAAGGAAATTCTGCAAGTCTTGAAAGATTCAGTTGGACTCACTATGAGACAAAAGTCAAATTCCTGTCGTTTTTGTAATAACTCTTATCTGACTTGGCCTCTCTCAAAGGGCTGACAAGTGTGGCACATTTGGAAAATGCACTTGAGAAATCAAAGGTATATCATGGAGATCTTCAAAAAGTTACAAATTGATGTAAAAATAGGAAAGAAAGAAAGATTACAATTGCAAGAGGATAATTAGCAGCCATATGAATAGACTCAATCACAGTGACAAAGGGTGCAAAGTTGGAAGGCTTGAAGCCAAACTTGGGAACAGATAATTCTGGAGAAAATGTGTGTGGTTATTAAGAATCTCTGCTGATTTATAGCAGATAATCAGTCAAAAGAGATATACACCTTTTTATTTCCCCAAGTACTTTAGGTTATGAGAATCTGATATTTTTCATACCTCATGCCATATATATCTACCTCTGTTCAACCTTGCATAATGTTTAGTGCTCTTCATGCACTTAATGTTCAGCTTGTTGAAACCAATGTTCAGTAATAAAACACTGGACTTGCCAACCGGACCTTTGGCATCTCGAGACCCAAGAACCGCATGACAAAATGAGCTTCTGTTCTTGCCCAAGCTCTTGTCAGCCTAGCAGTTTGAAAGCCTACAAATGCAAGTAGATAAATAAGTGCCACTTCAGTGGGAAGGTAACAGTGTTCAATGTCAGGGGTGGGTTTCACATATTGTTGCCACTGGTTCACCGTGTGCGTGCACACTCGCTTCGTTCACACTCGCCTTCTATGCATGTGCTCGGCCTTCCTTGCGTGCACATTGCTCACAGGCACGCCTTCTGCGCATTCCCCAGGCCTCAAAAAATGTGGCTAAATAGGACAGCATTACGCCCAGTCGCGGCTACCAGTTCGCCTAACCGGCTGACTACCACCTATGTTCCATGTATCTTGGCGTATAGTCATGCCGGCCACATGACCAGGGAAGCATCCTTGGAGAAAGCTGTCTCCCTTGGCTAATAAATGGACAGGAATATCACCCCTCGAGTTGGACATGACTGGGCAGCAGAAGCCGTTATCTTTTTTAGATAAAGTACTAGATAATAGTATTTCGAATATAATTGAAATGTAGAACTTGGAAAATTTAAAAGCACTGTATTCTTTGCAGAGCATTGCTTTTCATCTGGGAAACCAGACAGCCAACCATGAGCTCCGAAACGAGAGGTCACAGGCTTTAAAGTAGAAATATGATTGGCATTCCATTCTGTTTTATGATACTGCTTCAAAAATGTCTTTTGAAAACTGTTATTATACTGTTATTCTAATGGCCCTGTGGAGGAAGGGATTTGTTTCCTAAGCTAATGGGCAATCTTAGGTAGAAATTGAACAATAATTAATGTCTATTCTGTCACATTTGTAACTACTAAGAAATATTATCATGACCTCCTGTTTGCACCCTCTTCTATTACTAGTCCATTAGCAAAATCCTGTACAATGTAACAAGTATAAAGCTTTCCTCCTTGTATGACTGAAGGAAACCTAACATTTTTAAAGTCATATCTGTATGCAGTAGTATTTTTTTAAAAAAATATTTAACTTGCTTATATACAAAGATGGATTTGAAGTGGCCTCATTTCCCCCCAAGACTTTGCAGAGAATTCTTAGTAAGATAATACATTACTAATGACACAAAAATGTTATAAAACTAGGGATCATGGGACTGTTTGTGTTTATAAAGTTGTGATGTTCAGTACAGGCCAAAGAAATGACTTCTTTCTTATTCTAGTTCCATTTCTTCTGTTACAGAAGGCTGAAGTGCTATTAAAGCACTTCTAGAATTTAGGTGATTCTAAATTCTAGGATTTAGAAAGATTCTAACCCTGTCTCAGATAATCTATTTTACTTCAATTGCAAATCATTCATTTGTTCATCAAAGAATGTATTGTCAGTCCATGAAAATAATAAAAATGAATAATAATTTGATGTACTCTGTTGAGTTTATAGAAATAATGCATTGGAATGATCATCACAAAGTACAAAATTGCTGATAACAACAGCAATCATTTGAGTTCTTTGGATTGCTAACAGATCTTGCAACCTCAATGGCTTAGTGGATGGACATACGATATGATGATATATCTAAATTGCTTTGGAAACATTATCCCTTTGTGAAACTATTCCTTTTCTGTTGTCTGTTCACATTGTATGCACATGTACAAGTTTGTCTATTATATAAATGGAAGTCTTGGCAGCATTTAATTTTGGGACATGTTGGTATACTAATTTAAACAATATACTGAAGATAAAGAATGATAGCTCATTTATACATATAGCATCAAAACTATCCAATCTTGTCTTCTTAAAATACTGTTTATGGGCAGGTAGTTTCCATTCTCCTTAACCAGCGAACTTTTTAAGAATTGAACATTCAAATCAGGACGATATTTACTTGGCAGGTGAGAAGATAAAATACAGATAATCTTTGAGTTATGACCACAACTGGGACCAGAATTTCCATTGTTAAGTGAGTCACACCTCATTTTATGACCTTTTATCCCATGGTGGTTAAGTGAATCACATGATCATTAAATCAATCTAGCTTTTGCCAATGATTTTGCTTGTGAGAAGCTGATTGGAAACTGTTATAAATACATGCTGGCTACCAGGTGCCCAAATTTTGATCACATCACTGTGGAGATGCTGTATTGATCATAGGTGTGAAGATTGGTTGTAAATCACTTTTTTCTGTGCTGTTGTAAATTTGTGTTGAATTTATGTTTTACCGACAAAGAAAATAAAGGGAGACTAGTATAGATCTATTTCAAGCTATTTCGCTCTCATCAGCTAGCCATACCCTTCTGGGATTCGAACCTGGGCTACTTATATATTAAGTAATGTATTAACCTCTAAGCCCTGGGCTCTCCTTGCTTTAGATCGGTCTCACCAGAAAAAACACTTAATCTCTCCCCTGGTATAACTGGCAAAGTGAGGAGAGTCCATGGCTTAGAGGTTAATATACATCTACCTAATATGAAGTAGCCTGGGTTCGAATCCCAGAAGGGTATGGCTAACTTATGAGCACTAAATAGCTTGAAATAGATCTATACTAGTCTTCCTTTATTTCTTGATAAAGCATAAATTCAACACAAAAATAGTTTGTTGCGAAAGCGATGGCCTGCGAAGGCTCCTGGATTGGGGCTGAAAGGCGAAAGCGGAAACAGTATGCTCCATCCCATAATTGGTTAGACCAGGTTGCCCTGATAGACCGGTGTCACTTGGAAAAACCCCCACTTCTTGTAACTTTGAACAGTCGTTAAATTATTGTAAATCAAGGACTATATTTATACTATTTTAAGTAGCAGCTTAAAAAAGAAATTGCCCATTAGAAATGGAATTGAATCAGAGTTTTTTTATTTAAGACATAGAATCAGCAATTGAATAATTGGAAACTGTTTAAAAAACATCGTTTGTATCTAAGAAAAAAAGTGATGAGTAAGATGTGTTGATATAAACTAGAATATAAATTATATTCTAGGATAACACAGAAGGGTTTGATCGTACTCGTAGACAAAGCTCTAATTTTAGATGCCTTTTCTAGAAAAAGATTGCTAGTTATCTCTTGTGCATTTTTATATATAGAAAATTAAGGTTTCTATGCTGTTTTCAGCCATGTACGTTCACTCTCTAAACATGTTTTTGCTTGGAAATTCTGAGCCAAAATGCAGTTTATGCATTCATAAACCTGTCCGATTTATTTCACTTGCATTTGATCATAAATAAGTGTATTAAGATCTGTGACTGTTGCAAGTCTGCATATACCTTTTCACTGATTCATAACATATGCTTTCTGGGAGCAATCTTGATTTATTTGTGGAAGATGCAGTTCAATACTAAAACTGGAATGCTATTATGCTCCTTGTTTTCAAAAGCCGTACATAACACTGTAAACATGGTTCTTTCCAAATCAAATATTATGATAATATAGGCTGTGGTCCAGAGAATTGCTAGCTCAGTAAAAGACTTGAGTACATACTTAGCATCCATAGATAAACAATGCAAAAATTTGGAGCTTGACATGGATTTATATATGAACTGGTTTGTTTAGTGTAGTTTGTCTCCCAATATATAAGAACTAACTACGAAACCATATATAAGTCTGCATACAGAAGTCTGATTAAGAAAGTAACAAACTTTTTAATGATTGCAAAGTTGAAAAGTATCTGCACAAAATAAGTATTATGTATCAGGACACAATCGATTGTTAATGATTACATCTATAGATCGTCTCTATTATTATCTGTCTGGTCTTTTTACCTTATAAATATACCTTACCTTATAAATACCTTATCTGGTCTTTCAAGTCTTCAGTAAACTTATCGTTCCTATAACTAAGTTCATCCAGCGCTGCTGGTCGTCTTTTTTTTCTTCCATATTTCTTAATATTAGAGCCTTCTTCAAAGAGCTAGGTCTTAATAGGATATAATTTAAGAGAGATCAGTGCATTAATGCCACTTGCTATATTCCATTGTTATGATGGTTGTATATAACTTTATCAGTTTTGTTGGTAAAATGGTTATGGCTTCTGTAATTGTTTTTTAGATAACTGAGGCAAATCATGTTTTGTTTTGTTTTTGAACCATTAAAACCACCTTTTAATGGTTCGGCACATTTTTAGATTATTTTAGGGTGCCGTGCAGTAGTGGGTTTCACTTACCTTTGGGATATAAGATCAAGATTCATTTCTCCTATTTCCCAGAGATTCCCCGGTTCACCTGATATGTTTAGCCTTTATTTCCTACTCCAGGACACAGACCCCAACATAACCTTAAAGGTGGCAAAAAAAATTGCCGCAGTCGTGGCTGGGAAAAAACGGGAGAAGAGACGGGTAAGCCCTATGGCAGAGGATTTCTAGTATTGATAGTACAGATTGTATTTGAGGCAGTAGATGGTGCACTGTCACATGATCTATCTATATTTGTAAAATATACTCCCTTTCTATGTGTATTTAATTTGGTCTTCGACCGCAATAAAAGCTTACTACTTACTAGCTTACTTACCTTCACTACCGGTTCGGAACTGTGAGCGTGCGCATGTGTGTGCTTGCTTCACTTGCACACTGTGCTTCTGCGTATGTGCAGAACCTTCTGCGCATGTGCAGAGCATCCGTGATGATATCCGGGTGGGTGGGTGGAGCCTCCTGCTGCTGCCGCTACCGGTTCGCCCGAACTGGGGCGAACCGGTAGAAACCCATCACTGGTGCAGTAACTCCAATGGGACACTTGCTATAGGCAATATTGTTGCTAGGGTGGGCATGACCAGTTACAAAAACAGCCCTCTGCCAGTACACAAATGTTACCTCTTTGCCTCCCCAAAGAAACTCATTCTCATCCCAGAAATTGCTGCAAATATAATTCAAGAGGCTCTTGGGTTTGCAAGAACTAGCAAAAATCCAAAAAAACCCCCCAAAACTAGATGAGATCAGGAAACTGGTAGTTATCTTGGGATATGTTAGTGCTCATAGACACTTTCATTTCTATTCCTTGTTCAGTCATTATTTAGTTGGAAGTGTAAATTGGGTAATCTATGACAGCGGTGTCAAACTCACTTTGTCATGGTGGCGTCATGTGATATATCGGAACTTTCCCCCCCTTCGCTAAACCGGGCACAGGCATGGGCAGCGTGTGACGCATCCGGTCCGTGGGCTGGGAATTTAACAGCCCTGATCCATGAGTTTGCTCCGTTTTCATGCATAGTTAGATAAAGCAAGGCTGGATAGTTAAAGTTCTCAGCTAAGCAAAACCAAATTCAATGATTTGAATTAGCAGATTCTGAAAACAAACTGAATACATGAGGAAGACAGTAATTGCTTCCGTATATAAGGTGCTATATTAAAATGGAAAAATCTTGGAGTCGGATCATTTAAAACAGCATGTCAGCTTTGGTGCAATTGACCTAAACCCATTTTATATCAACTTAAAAGCTTGAGCTTGGGGGCAGGAGGAATATTTTCAGAATACTTCTGCCATACATTATTAGGCTTTAGAAATATCACTATTACTACGGGAATACAATTTCAAAGAGAAACTAAAACAAGAGCAAACACAGCAGTTGTCCCATTAGCTAGAAATTCTTGCATTAACAAGGAGATTTTTGAGTGCCATTCAACAGGCAGGAAAATAATCCTCCTGAAACTTTATAAAATCTCATCCCACTTAACAGGACCAAAAGAAACGGCATACATCTAGAATGGCAATTATACAGCAAAATGCTTTTAAAAGCAAGTATATCAGGATTTTAAGAATACTTTAAAAGGAGCTCAGTTTGCAAAGTTTACTGGGAAGCTTTTAGTAAACCGCTTCTAGGTATGTATTGTAATTGAAACATCATTTTGAACAATTGGGAGTTAAACGTAAAAATAGTCGTGACTTCTCTCTAGATGAGTTTTTATTAATATGGTAATTTGAAAAACATCTGTATGCAAGTTTCCTGCTTTAGTAACTTATGAGAAGGAATACATCTAGTAATATTAGAAAAATTATTGTACTTTGGCTGTCTTTTATTTAGAATAGTTTTCAGTGATTAAGGCACCAAGCTAGAAGCTTGGGGGGCTATGAGTTCTAATCCTGCCTTAGACATGAAACCAGCTGCATAACTTTGGGCCCGTCATTCTCTCTCAGCCCTATGAAGAAAAGGAAGTAATGGCAAGCCACTTCTGAAATCTTACTTACAAGAAAACTGCAAGGACCAGTCTAGGCATTTGCCAGGACTCAAGATTGACTTGAAGACACACACACACACACATACACACACACACACACACACACACACACACACACACACAAATAACCTATCCATTCCCATATGGAACTTTTTGATCCTATGTTAAACAATTTCCAAGTAGGTTCCCATTGATTTTTATATAGTGTATGTCAGCGTTCCAGAAAACCCCAACTCCAATTAAAAAGTCGGAGGCAACCATTTCTCAAAGTTCCATTTATTAGAGTAGATATATTGGCACATCTGGGAAAACCCGAATCAAAACCCTCCAAACCATCCCCTCATCACATGTTCATCACATGTTCCAATCACCACCCGTCTCATCTTGAGACATCACTCCAACCACTCCTTCTCCAGATGCAGGATTGTCCTGACCTTGACCAAAAGGAAGAATGCTATTTTGTCTAACTACATTCCCTTTACTAACCCCCCCCCCCCGCTCCTACTTTCCCACACACAAGAAGGTGGCAGCATGGAAGCTTCCGGAGCTAATATGGCTTCCAAAGCTGACAGTGTATGGCAGTATTTTATCATAGTTAAACATGTAGTTCTCTTGGAATTTAAATGAAGCCTGGAAAGCATTTATGTATACCTGTTGGGTGCCTGAAAAAAATTATAAAACCATTAACTTCACACCATTGTTATATGAATTTCCCTGAAATTTTAGTTTTGTTTGAAAAAAAAAATAGAAAGTAAAGCCTAATGATGAAAGGACCATTGTTTGAAAAAATACAGAAAAACATATTTTCCTGCTTCCTTACCCTAATGGTTCTTTTAAATATGATCATGTGTAATTCGGTCTGGGTAGACCAAGAAAAAAGTAGAGGAAGTTCGAAAAGCAATCTGGTGAAGTCTTTGTTATTTGAAGCTACATCAAAAAATAGATTCAGTTGCACAGGCAACTGTTTCATGTTTATTCAGTAATTAATCCCCTAAAATGGGAAAGTACAGCTTTAATCAGAATAGTTCTAAAAGAATGGTTGAGGATGTAGAATATATTTTCATAGAGTTAGTATCACATTTTTAAAAAGTGGTTAATTAAGTAATCAGAAGCCAGGGAAAACTATTCAATATAAGTTAAGGCAAGAAGGTAATAGTGATAGAACAAACATTTGTTCTACCAACCATTCCATACAAATCATACACTGACCAAACATAGCCATTATATGGTCATTTTCTAACAGCTTTCTCTTACTAACTGGACAAAAAAACATGTGATACTTTCCGGGTGTATTACCTTCTTTCAAAGGTCTTTTCTCCAAAGTGTATCTATTTTGAATGTATGGAAAATAGGACTTTTCATCCTCAAAACTTCTGTTTCTGAATGCTAATGATACAGGGAGCAAAACACTGCTTTTGGTTAAACATACCTGCTGTCTAAGAGTTTGACAAAAATAAATCCTTTTTGTTGAGTTTTGTTTGATTTTCAATCTCCAGTTGAGGAAGTATTAACTTTAGAAAAATAGCATAGCCTGAATTTAATTATTCAACATGAGTCAGGGAAGTGACTTCTAAAGATCAGCAAAACACATTAAATCTTACATATTATGTTATTTCAGGCAAGGAGAAAAGAGGAAGAGAAAGAAAGGGAACATTATTCAAACTGGTCCTTTTTGTAAACACAAAGGTATATAATTACCAGTGGGGTCTTGCCTGCCCTTGTTTCCATACTACTAGTAGTTTGTTATCAAATGATGGAATCTTTCTTGTCTTGACATAAAACAGAGGAAGTGGTTAGGAGACAAGCCTGTAATTATCAGCAGCAAGTGTCTGTAATGGAATGCCACAGAGGTTTGAAAAGACAAACATTGCTTCAGTAGAAACTTCAGCATTGTCAAAGAAACCACAAGAGCTCAAAGTAATGGGGAGTAGGGATTTAGGATTTTGCTGAAACTGTACCAAAACCAATATCTGAAAGAAAACCTCTGAATTAGATAAATTTCGTGAATCTGCACATTTTGATAAATCTATTCAGTCAAGTTTACAAATGAACTGGCAGATTAATAAGAAAAAACTTCAGGGCTTGTTTATATATTCCTGAGCTTCTACTTAATTTTTGGAAGGTTCGCCGTCTGCAATCATAAATCTGAATATTATGCAGTGTGTTGTATCAATTGAACCTGTGAATTAGGACAGACTAGTTTTATTTAGCATCCTGATATGTTTGGTGTAGCTCACCATAACGCTGTACATTACTTCTTTACCTGTCTTCTTCTGAGGTAATTTATGGAGAACATGTAGCTCAGGGATATATAAACATGCCCTACAACTTCCTGCAGTCCCTAAGAGCCTTAACTGCTTCTTGGATCACTGGCATATGTGATATGAAGCTACCACATTGACATTTTAATGTGATAAAAAGGAAAATTATTAAACGCACTGAGAGCATTCATGTTAAATTAATTTAATGTAATGTTAATAGAATGTCACTTTGTATTAAATCAGATTTAACTTTTCTATAGGCCTGATGTAGAATTTTTGGAGTGCATTATTTTAAGTCAGAGAACACATTCCACATTATGCTGTAGTTCAATTTTTTAAAATAATAGTAATCAGAAAGTGAGGAGGAAAAGGAAGAAGAGGTGAAAGTTAAGTAGTCAGTCAAGAACAAAACAACAAACTGTTTAAAAGAATAGGACTAACAATAAACACAAGCTAAAAGAACAATACAGAATATATTGTCAACTGTGGTTAACATTGTAAGCTACATCTCTAGGACCAAAACCCAGAATTTAATATTTTCAAGTAACTTGTTCTTTATACTTTTCAGGAAAGCTATAGTTAAAACAAAAGACAGCTTACTGTGATGTTTACATCTATACAATACATCTTCTACCAATAAGGGCTTTTTAGCCATCTGATTTACATTTAACAATTAGATTGGTAAATTACAAATAACGACTGGCAACAAAATATAATAAATGTATCTATATAGCCAACAGATGTTGAGTTTAACTGGAGGAAGTTTTTATATTACCTATTCACAATTTATTAGGCTAAAAGATTTTGTTCAGCAGCACTAGGAGTTACTAAACAGAAAAATAGCAATTAATATCTTACTTATTTTTTTAAAAAAATAAATGAGATATCAGGAAGACATTTAGAGTTTGTATAGTTAATTTGCCAGCTGTACTTGTTCTTTTCAAATGTGCAGGAAAAGAAAGCATAAGGATAAGTTTGAGTTATTTAGAACACACCAAAATGTAGGTAAGGGAATGTAAATATTCTGAAACCGTAATTTTTAAAATTTACATCTGTGGTTTTTTCCCTCTTACACTTATTTTTATTATAATGGTTCTATGTATTTATTAAAACAAATTGAAAAGACCCCCAAAGATCAGTATCTAAAAGAGAAGGCCAATAATGAAGCTGCCATCCTAACTTTTTCACATGATAGGATGTACACTAATTATATACTTGATGGAGTAAAAGTGTTTGATAATAAAAATATCACAATTATCAAGGCTTCCCAAATATGTGTACATTAGACTTTTGAACTCTTAAAAGTTGTTCAGTTGAGCTTCTTAAGAAGCTTATTGTTGGTTTTCACTTGTGTTTAACTGTAACTTGTAACAGTTAAATGGTATGGTATCAATGGTATTAAAACTGATGCTCATATATCATGTGTTAGCTACTGCCTCAAACAAATCTTTAACCCAAGCTGTCTGAATTTTTTGACTCTTGAGTTTCTATATTTCAGCCTCTTTATATTTATATTCCATTTTTTCCCATGTGGTATCAATGGGGTTTCCTATTATTAATCTCAATAATAATTATTAATCTCAATAATCCTTTGAAGTGGGGTTGGGCTGAGAGACAATGGTCAGCCAAAATCACCCAGTCAACTCCATGATCCCTTTTGAAAAGAATATACTATATTGTTTCATTTGCCTCTTGATATGATATTTTCTTCCAGTATAAATTATGGTTGCACATACTGTGGTTTAGAAAACGAACCATTGTTAGGAACAGATATAGGAAATCAGTTTGTTTCTTCCAGTTAGAGTTGAGACAATCCAGATTTTAATACAACTGCATAGGCTCCCTCCAGTGGTGGAATCCAAATTTCTTTACTACCGGTTCTGTGAGTGTGGCTTGGTGGGCATGGTGTGGCTTGGTTGGCGTGGCAGGGGAAGGATACTGCAAAATCGCCATTCCCACCCCACTCCAAGGGAAGGATACTGCAAAATCCCTATTTCCTCCTGATCAGCTGGGACTTGGAAAGCAGAGAATAGATGGGGATGGGCCAGTCAGAATTTTTACTACCGGTTCCCCGAACTACTCAAAATTTCTGCTACCGGTTCTCCAGAACCTGTCACAACCTGTTGGATTTCACCCCTGGCTCGCTCTCTTTTCAGCCATATGTCTGAAATATTGTGTTTCTCTTATTTAAGCCTGCTTTACTAGAGCTGCAGCTACTATATCTGGTCTTCAGTCATTTGGATGTCCTAGACACGGAAGCAGAGCATTTTATATTTGTTCATTCACCTATTAGTGGTGATCCAAATATTTTCAACCCAATGTGATAAACTTGCGAGCAGCCAGCAAAGTTTATAATTAAATACATGCTGATTGCTCCATAAAAAAGTAATGAACATATTGGCTACCATTGCATAATAAAATAGACTTCCAAATCAATGCAGTTTGTTTTGTTTTGTTTTTCTTTTTTTCATAGACAAGGACATAGAGCAGGGGTGTCACACATGTGACATCACATCGTCATGTGATGTATCGTGACTTTCCCCCCCTTTGCTAAACCGTGTGTGTGTGTGTGTTCAGTGCGTGATGCATTCAGCCCGCGGGTCGTGACTTTGACACCCCTGACAGCCTATGTCAATGATGTCAAGCTTCTGGCCTTGTGTCATAATTCAGAAAATGCTTAACTTGATTTTGCGCTCTCTCTCTCTCTCTCTCTCTCCCTCCCTCCCTCCCTCTCTCTCTTTCTCTCTCTCACACAGAGAGAGAGGGGGGGCGGGAGAGAGACTGAACAAAAGAGAAACAACCTATCCCCCAATCTAGGTCACCCTAAATAGTGACATTTGGTAGTAGCACCAAGGCTTATAGAGGCCTGGGTATCAACTTCTGTCCTAGTGCCACCACTGCCATTCAAAAAGGCCATCTTGCAATCCCCCAATATATGGTTGCCTCCTTGTCTCAGTGCTCCCCAAGATCTAACATATGCTGCTTACTTCAGGCAGCATCCTCTTTTTTTTTTTGACAGGCTCCTGGAGCCTATTCAAGCTGCCCTAGATTGCACAAGGCCTGCCTTCATTCTTAAAGTGACTTCAGAGAATGCTCTTCTGTGTCCGCTGAAATCTAGCATCTCAGTGCTAGATTTGCTAGCATATCAACACAAATGTCATGGCATGTTACCTTAGATACGTTTACCATCACTGGCTACTGTGCTAAGCTTTGGTTCATTCAATAGATCCCATCTGGCACTGATAAACTGGAAGACTGTAAAACTCATCCCTTTGTAAGATAAAGAATTTAGGCAGAGAACAAGGTCAGGTCTATGATAATGTTGGATTTTCTGTGACCTGACTTGTGAAGAAGCATGACAGACAAATCACTTCCATTTTGCAAATTACTGAAATATGCTTACTGTCTATTAATAATGGATTAAAACATAATTGTAGAGACGTGCTTCCAAAAATGGGAAAAAAGTGTGTCATCTTAATTTTGACAGTGCACAAAAATCACATATGTATTCTTGATTCTTACCTGCAATAAATTTAATTCGTCTTTCAGCGTTTTAGATTTTCTTCAAAAATAGATAGACCTTTGTTGAGCAATGCATTTAAAAGTGTCAAGTATCACTTATATGAGTAATGTCTGCATTTACAGTAAATGGACTTCCTGTGAAAACACTTTCCTTGCTTGAATCATTGCTTTGGGATATGACTCCAGCCCAAGTGACCAACTTCTAACCATATGGCTTTTAAAGAAAAAATAAATAAAATGCATGCTGTATCAAATGTTTTACTTCATAATTATGCATAAATTTATGGGAAGAGAAATGACATAAATCACTGAACATCTATTGTATTTCTGTTCAGTTTTTGTTCTTTTAAAAGAATTCCTGCAATGATGAGAATGTTACAAAGTTTGGCACTATAAAATATTTCAAGAATTGACAGGAACATAAATCATATTGATGGTGTGGTGTGTGAAACAGGAAAATATAAGTTAATTTTAAATCTTCAGAAGTATATTTTCTATATGGCAGCAGTAGCAGCCAAAGATCAAAGTCAATAACTTGGGGAAGATGGCTTCCTGATTCTGAACAAGGACTTGTGAAAGAAATATGTTCCCTCCATTCATCAGAACTGACAATTTTAGATGCTAAGAGAGCCATGCAATGTGTGAAAATGGGGTGAAAGTAAGAGTTAGGCTAACCTCTCGTTGTTTGTAGAGTTCAAGAAAACAAAATTGTTGATCACTGAGTTCTTTATACAAAATGATAAAATTTTGATAGCAGGTGAAAAAAGACATTATTATAACATATACCTATATATTACAATTTCCCTAGTATCAAACGTCTAACTTCCCTCCTGAAATCTACTCAATTTGTTAAACTCTGTTCCTAAAGCTTCAGAATTAAACAGTGTGAATTGTCATATGCCTAAATGTGTGAAATGCTATGTGCCAAAATGCTTAAAGATGCAATAGCAACTGACAGCTGTGCATTTGATTTTTCAGTAACTTTTCCATTATATCCTTATAAAGGGATTATTTTCTTAGTTCCTGAGATAAGCCCTGCTATTATAAATGTTGAAAGATCTACCATTTAATTGCTATTGTTTTGCTGATATTTATTGTATACAACTCTTAATAATATATAAGTGAGGTACAAATTTCGTTGCATGCTACAGTCCTGAATTGAATCAGGATGATAGGGAAACTTGTGACTCGGAAAAGAATTGCTATTTATTTATTTCAAGCTATTCATATGTCATAATTCACTAATACAAACAAGGACAGAAAGAATAAGGTTACAATGCTGTTTGCACAAGCAATAATATATTTGTTATTTATCTGAATCCTGAAAAGTTTTGGAAAATGACAAGTAATAATCTCTCTAGCATCCACATAAATTAGTTTTCACTGTTACAGATTTAGTCAATCTGCTGGTTTTTTTAGTCTCATTCCATGATCTGAGGTACAAAAAAATAAATATTGCTGATTTGCCTTACATTACTGTTGCAAAGAATCGCAATAATGGCTGCACGAGGCTACCATATGATTTTGACTTAGTGTAGGGCTTATAAACCATAATATTTTGCTTAATGCAATGCATAAACCTAGTCATCATGTTTATTCAACTAACAATAATTAAAATAAACCATAACATAGATTGATGTGGGAATCATATTGAGTGTGAAGTTCTTGAATATATCAAAATCCTATATAAAATATTGCAGATGTTATTAAAATATTTTAGTATCTAATGGAGCTGTGTTTGCAGGAGCTTGCTCTTTTTATTAGAAGGTTCCCCTTTTGGGATATACAATATTTGTGATGTCGTGACACAAAAGGAGGATGGTTGGGTTGGTATTGTGACACTGCTTTCAGCAGTCTTACTCCACCATTTCCTGATGAGAATATTTCTGATGAAATCAATGAAAGAGACAGAAGAAACAATTATGTGCTACTATCTCACTACACATGAGTAAGTATCAGTACCAAGAACATATCTATGATATCTATGAGAGAATGCCTTTATATGCAAAACAATATTTGTACTGAGGAGATTTTTACATGTACAACTTTATGTATAAATTTGCACACACATGCTCTAGTTCCCATAGACTTTCTTAGGCGAAATGGTGGGGTAGAGCTTCTTGCTACCACTCGTGCTATGATTTCAGAATTTTACATAATAGAAAGTTGCAGTATTACAATGTAGATTAAAGAATGGGTTTACTGTGCTAATGCTTTATATGGTCAACTAATCAATGGCTACTTGATTAATCATATTTGGCTTAAACACAAATTGGATTGATTAAATACACATTGAATTAAAATAACTTCTGTTGCTCTGTTGCTGTGCCAACTCTTTGTGGACTTTCTTCTGGTGTTTGGGTTGCCCGATGTGGCTAATATTTCATATAATCATGAAGACTGGACCTAGTCTTCCAGACACTGGACCCAGATAATAGACAAGCTTGTTCTGATGTGACAATGATGGTTTTATAAATTAAATAAAGAGTTGTGGGCTAGCTTTTATTCTGGTTTATTCTGTCACATAAAGGTAGCCCATCAGAGGTGGGATTCACTTACCTTCCCTATAAATGTGAGGGCATGCGCAGTAGTCGTGCATTACGTCTGGGTGGGCGGAGCCTTTCGCAGTTGCTGCTACCAGTTTGCACGATCTGGAGAGAACCGGCTGAAATCCCACCACTGTAGCCCATATATATCTATACCCATCAAAATATTATTTACAATAAGAGCACTCTATAATTAGCACACACAAAAACTCAAAAGGCTACAAAGCTTTGTCTGTTTGCCTGTCTACCTACTTACCTAACTATTACTTACAGTACCTTTTCAGAATAGCATTTAGTGGTCTTGTTGATGTGCCTTTGCTTTTTTTTTTTTTTAAATTAAGACAGGAGAACATTTCTGTGCAGGGTTGTTTTTCAGCAATCTATCCATCAGAGAGTTGGAAGGTCTTGTCATGAAAAATAAACAACACACACACTGGAACAGAGAGCGCCTGGATTTTTTCCTCCTCCTTTCAACTTTCAGTGATCTTTAGGCTAAACTGAAATGAGATTAAGCAACCTCTGTTCTCAAAATGTGCCAGGATGTGGGTCTTTTTAATAGTTTATTGAGTAGGGAAGTGTAGGCTTAACTTGGAGAGCACCATTTATATCTCTGTTTATTTTTCTGCTTATCAGTATACAGATAATGGTCCTTAACATTCAGACTAAATGCTTTAGTTAATTTCTTCCAGATGTTGCGAAGTCTTTGATGCAGTTTACATAAAAGTATTTTCCCCCCTCTTTTTTATTTGAGCTAAACAGCATTACATTTTGAAATGGGAGCTCAAGGAATTATTTGATGGGCAAATACTGCTAAAATGAGAATGAGTTCACTAGTCTTTTGAGTGCTTGGCTTCAACTTTCATTTGTAAATGAAACTTAAGTAAAAATGTCACCATTTGTCATACTGGCGTAGCTGTTAGGTCTGGACTGAGAAGTTAATTCCCATGCATATCTAAAAATGAATTCTTTTTATGTAGCCAAAATAAACATCTCAATGAGACTCTGTGTTGATAATGTTCTTTATCAGCTACATGCAGGAAAGGTTTGTATGCAGCTCTGTTATGTAACATATGCTAGATCAAGGTAATGGCTTGGAGAGGAAATATATTTTAAGTTTAATAAACATCTGCACTCTACAGCTACATTTATATGAATATCACGGGAGAAATGATCATTTACAAAAGAAAAATTTATAACATATTACCACTGTATCAAATAATTATCAAGATTTGTCACTGTCACATTCAAGAGACAAAAAATATATTCAGTGTTTATGTTTCTATCTGTCTCGAGGAACAGAAAACAAATTAATCATTTTATGTAAATAAATGCTACTAAAACAATGCCCTACAAACTATTTCAGATCAAAACGAAATGAAAGAGAACCAAACTGCGGGCTATGATAGAAAGTCAAACAATAATACATTCACTGTATATTTCATAAAACTATACGATGCCGCAGGGATCCAAAACATCAATATAGATAAAGCTTAACAATATCACTTGTTGGTGCCCTATTCTGTCTTCAGAAATTACATGGAATAAGAAAACTAATTTCTGAGAATGCTGATGTTACCTAGGTGCATTGTTGTTTGCATTATAAAATTTAAAATGTTAATAGTTATTCAGACTGCTAAAATTAAATGCTAATAGTAATATTTTTGTCTGAGAGTCTTTGGTGTACAACATCAGGTTACTGAATCATTTAAAAAACATGACAGTACTAGTACTAGAAAAACAAAAGTAAAAGGGAAGTAAAAGGTAAAGTACCGTACTTTTCGGAGTATAAGACACACTCCCCCCCCCAAAAGAGGGTGGAAATGTTGGTGCGTCTTATACACCGAATACAGTCATCCCAAAATCCCGCTCTGTGCATCCCATTTTTGTGAAAAACAGCCTGCTTTTGTGAAGAACGGGGTGCACAGAGAATTTGGGAGGCCCGCAGAGTGCTCCTGGGGACTGGGGAGGGCAAAAACCAGAGGCGTGGAGGCCAAAAACTACTTTTTTTCTTGTTTTCCTCTGAAATCTTGGTGCATCTTATACTCCAGTGCGTCTTATAGTCCGAATAATACGGTACAGGGAAAGAAGAAAAAGGAGGCAAAATGAATACCATACCTGTTTGGGAATTAGTGTAAAAGAGAAGTGCAAAGAGGATGTCATTTGTAAAAGGATTGTTGCTCAAATTAAAAATGTGGTGCCCCGTCTTCATGTAACATGCAGTAGTCATGCTGTAATTATGTTACCTGGATAGCTTTCATATCTAGCTATTTTGAGAGGCGAGACTTACTTTAATAAAATATAATACAGTGTAAGAAAAGCATTTCTAAACAGATACTCAAGGTCTTGCAGGGCACTATCTTGCCTCCGTTAGTGGGCAACCTCTATCACTTGGCAAACTATAAGAAAAAATTGAGGTCAATCATTTTTATCTTTCATTCTGCAGGTGGGTCATATGTTCATTCTAAGAAAACTAATGTAGTGTGTGGGAAATGACTGTGGCCCAGTGATGTGGAATTGTTCTTGTTCATTCCAGCTGTTGTTTTGAGTTGCCTTGGTTTTTTGGGAGGGATAATTCTATTTCTCTTGTACCTGAGTCCCTTGCAAAGTGCCACTAACTGCATTACTCCAGGCAACACTGATCAAAGGAAAAAGGCAGCTTGAATTGTTCATCATTCAAGCTGCTGCAGCTTTTCTTGCCAGAAAGGATACAATATATGTCGCCAGTCAAATGGTGATAAGAAACACACATTTTTAAAGTACGTTTGGAATGGTAATATATCAGACTATCTAAGGACCCTGTAACAGAGTAAAAGCACTCAGAAAATCTAAAAATGATAGACTCGCTGTTGCATAATTCAGTGAAGCCAACTTGAATCATGATGGTTCTTCTTTACGTTTACTATGACATTATTAAAACTAATTAATATTGCAAAGTAAATTGGATATTCAGAATCAGAATTTTGTATTTGCAAATATAGATGGATAAGTTTACCCATGTGGTTTCTCGATACATTATGTTACTTTTACCTGAAAGGACTATCGTTATAAATATAAGCATTACATGTAGAAAATTTATATCTGTAATCTTTAGTTAACTATTTATAAGCTGATAAGAGAAAGAATTATGCTGAGATTCTGGAGAACAATCACTAGTCAAAACTACATTATTGGACTAGGTGGACAGCCTGATTTAATCTCAGGCAGTTTCTAAAATCCAGATCCTACATGTTGCACCACAAAGTACAACATTATAAAAATGGAAAATGGCTGTCATCAAACATTAACCAACATAGTCCATCTGTGGTAAGAATACGTAGATATATACCATCTGTGAAAGATTTTCAAGCTTCAATTCTGTAATTGTTTTCTCATGGGAAAATGCTACCCATATAGATACTAAGCATGACAGGAAGCTATTTTTCTATATGTTCAAAGGTCTACTTTTCTTGTTAAAAGGAAATATTCAAACCATCTAATTTTTGACATTTAGAAGCTGAAGTGATTAAATCAAGGAGAACTTCAAATCAGGTGAGCAAACAACAAACATAATACTACTGAAAAGGTCTTTAAGGCCATCACTTAGGTGCTTGAAAGTTAATGCCCAGAAAAGCTATTGGATTCAATTTTCATTTTCTCCAAAATCCTTAGGTTTTCATCAGGCTTGCGGTTGGTATATAGATGTAGACCAACAATGCAATTTTTGTAAAAATTACTTATATATCATGGTATTGTTTAGTTACAGCTTATCAAAGAAGTGAAACTGAATGTGGCTTTATATGTGGGTTAAAACATGACAAAACAATGTATGTTGGTTAAAAAGTAACCATACTACTTGCTATTAAAAAAAACACTGCAGAAATATGTCTGTAATACTACTTTGTGAGAAATCATATTCACTTATAAGAACTTTTAGTTAGCGCTTTCTTCCTTTGCCTTGCTATTTATAAGAAAATAAAGTTAAGCTTGCATAAAGAGATATTATTTCCAGCTAATGCAATATGATAGTAATGTGCTTGGCTTCTACAGCAATTACTGTTGTAGAACACAATGAGTGACAAACAGTATTTAGCATGCTGAATGGGGGCAACATTTCTAGCTTTAATCCAATTAATGCCCCCTCTGCAAGATATAAATAGATTAAGTAAGAAAATCCAATATTTTCTCCATTCTCCCACTAGAGTGATATACATTAGTTGTTTCTTGCCATCTAATTGTATTACATGGCAGGGAAGTGATAAAGGTTTTAATGGCAGTTATAATCATCTGTCACTTCCACTTAGATGAATGTTGCTCAATATGATTTACATCATTTGCACTGCAGCCACATGTTCCTTCTTCAGTCATTAATGTTAATATGTCAGTAATATCATGCTGATTATTTTTCTTTTAATTAAGGGGAGTTCCTTACCTTAATAAAGAATTCTTACCTTAAGAAGTGAAAAACAATATATGTGTTTGGCACTTATATGGTAAATAAATTGACAATGGGATAACAAATAAAAATGTAACCCTAGAGCACCTATCCTAATTCATATTTATTCCAAACTATATTTTCTAAACAGGAATAATTTGGTGTAAGTACTTTATTCACTATCAGTATTTTTTCTTCTTCTTGTCTACTTTGTCCTGTATAAAATTAAAGACTCGTTTTAAATATTGCTAGCCCATTTCTCTCTAAATTTAGACAAGCTTGAAGCAGATTAAAGTTAGGTATGATACAAATATATAGCCTCTCATCAAGAGTTGGGCAGGTTAAAAACAACATTTACTCACTTTACAGATTCACTTAGCTAAGAATGTAGGATGAGTAAATGTCAGGATTAAAGTCTAGGTATTACAAATGTACAGTACTCTACAGCAACA
>WNWU01000007.1:31559386-31614611 GCA_012654045.1 Ptyas mucosa
GGAGAAGGTGAAGAGATGCTGCCTAGGAATGGTCAGATAAGAGACAGCATAGCCAGTAGAAGCATAGTGGGTGGAACAAGAGGCTCAGAAAGGATGCTCCCTAAGTTCTTGGGCTATAAAGGTGCCTGTGGGAGAATTTTATTTTCAGACTTTCAAGCTTCATTCTGTTAGTGTTGATTTAAATGAAGTAAAATTAGTTCATCTGGTCATATTTCTTGTCCTGTTTACCTACAAATGTAGACAATCTAATCAAATCTCGTACTATTTTCCAAAGGGAGAAATTTCAGGAATGGCCTCCAGTCCTCAAGGAGCTTTGCTCTCAGCTGAAAATCTGGCAGCAGTATTGTTGCAACCCCAGCAGCAAGTGCATGCACGGATGACCAATTTTCAGACAGCCATAGTACAACTAATGTAACAGCTGGGACAGAATTTGACTCAACTGCACAACAGATTGTGACTTAGCCAATGCCCCTGCATTCCCCTGAGAGCTTGCTGGGAAACTTTAGAGGGACCAATTCGGGACATTCACTGCTGAATGTGAGATGTTTATCTCAGGCAGGCTGGTAGAATTTTTCACTGATTGCAGCAAAAGTGACTTCTGTGCCGTTTGCTGAAAGAAAGAGCAGCTAATTGGACAGTCCATTGCTGGATGACTATCAGGACTTAAACTCAAAAGATACTTTGGGGATACCATATGGGCAAATAAGCAGTGGGGATGAATTTGAAAGGGAATATGACATCACGGTATATGGGAAAGACCTTGAGAGATGGGGCAAAGAGATGCTGCTCAGGGAACTGTCAAATCATAGTTCATAGGTACCTAATGGCTGGGGCAAGAAACTCAGAAGAGACTTGCCTTTCCACTATGTTTCCTTTTTCTGAGTTGCTGCAGTGTGTTTGTACTCATGTGGATAATGTTCTTACACAACTTATTTTGTGCGAGGTTGGTAAAGGAGCACTGGGTTAATGTAAGTTGTTTTTCGATGGGCTTCTATTTCTAATTTGCCATTGTTTCTTCTGCTGATGAGATTATTATTAATCAATAAATTAATTAACAAATTAATAATTAATAAATTATTGATATTATTAATAATTTATTAATTAATAATACATTATTAAGCATTAATAATGCTGATTATTATTAATAATAATAATGATTCTTGGTGAACGTATCTTTTACTTTATGTACACTGAGAGCATATGCACCAAGACAAATTCCTTGTGTGTCCAATCACACTTGGCCAATAGAAATTCAATTCAATGCAATGCAATGCAATGCTATGCTATGCTATGCTATCCTATCCTATCCTATCCTATCCTATCCTATCCTATCCTATCCTATCCTATTCTATCCTATTCTGATGAGATTATATTATTAAGGCGGTGTGCATAAGCGCACCAGTGTGCCTACCATCCCTGCCTACTGTTCCCATTTATTCATTTCTTTCATTCATGTCCATGTTCATATTTATACTTGCTATCTTGTACCTGTTTGACAAATAATAAAAGCAAATAAATAAATACATAAATACATAAATACATAAATAAGAATAAGAATAATGTGGTGTTCTCTTCTTCACTAGTAAATTTTCTTTCTTTGAAGATTGTTTCTTTCTTTGTTGATTGTTTCATTTGTCTTCTCTAATTGTTACCTTTTTATTATGATTAAGGCATTGTCTACATCCGGACCCATACTTTCAGTTGTATGCGTGGAAATGCTATAGTGTCTAGAAGTGGCGTTATAGTCTCTGCTATGAGAACTGAGAGTAGTGATCCCTTGGGTGTTCCTCTGACTTGTTATATTTGTATATCAAACAAAAAAGATAGCAAGGGAGAAGATTTTTGATCTTCGTTTTTGGCTAGGTTAGACGTGTGGTTTAGTACTGCTGGCATGGATTCTTTCAGTAGTTCTGGATCTATGGATGTAAAAAGTGCTGTGACATGGAATGAAAACTTAATTTCACTTCCTATTTTAGGTCTTTGATTTTTCAGGAGGCACTGTAGCCAGGAATGGATAGAATATTTGTTCCTTCCTGTGAGATGCCCAAGTTTTGTTTTTTTTTTTTGTAAATTCTTTGTTGTAAGTTGGAGCCCCTGGTAATGAATGGTACACTTGGGTGAAGAGGTATGTTAAATTTATGTACCTTTGGGTGTCCGTAGATGGGTTTTCATTTGTCACCATTCTTTAGTGATTTGATCTCTTTTCGCTAGTTCAAAATAGCAACAAGGAGGAAGAACTATGGCATCTGCTTTATAGCACAGACCCAGGGGTGAAATGCTCCCGGTTTGGACCGGATCACCCAATTCAGTAGAGATGGTGGCAAGAGGTTCGGAGAACCGGTAGCAAAAATCCCTGTGCACCCCCCCCCCCATGCCCAGCTGAGCCGCGCGATCATCAGAGGCTGTTTTTTTAACTTTTAAAACCATTTTTTTCTACAACCTCTTCGGCTGAAAAAATGCTTTTAAAAGTAAAAAAATAAGCCTCTGATGATCACACGGCTCAGCTGGGATCGTCAGAGGTTTTTAAAAGCATTTTTTTCTGCAACCTCTTCGGCCGAAGAGGCTGTAGGGAAAAAAAATGCCTTTAAAAGCCTCTGGCAATCCCAGCTGAGTTGCCTGATCATCAGAGGCTTCTAAAAGCATTTTTTTCTGCAACCACTTAAGGTTGTAGAAAAAATGCTTTTAAAAGTAAAAAAAAAAAGGTTGGCCACACCCACTCAGTCATATTACCCCACCACCACCAAGCCATGCCCACAGAACTGGTAGTAACAAATTTTAGAATTATTCTGAACCTCTACTTCTCACTTTCTACTTTCCTAGGGCTGAGCAACTATTTCCTCTCTCCCTCCTGTTTTTTAAGGGCAGTGTTTCTTCATATTATTACAATAGTTTGAAAGATGCAAACTATAATGTTTTTTTTCTCTTTTATTTATTCATTTATTTCATCAAGCATGTATTTTATGACAGATACAAGTGTAAACATAATTATAAATACATGAAAAGGATACAAATAAAATAAAACATTAGGACAGGGACAGTAGGCACACTGGTGCTCTTATGCACGCCCCTTACAGACCTCTTAGGGTGAGGTCTACAGTAGACAGTCTAAGGTTAAAGTTTTGGGGATTTGGAGAAGAAACCACAGAATCAGGTAGTGCATTCTAGGTGTTGACAACTCTGTTACTGAAGTATTTTCTGCAGTCTAGTTTGGATTGGTTTACCATGAGTTTGTATCTATTGTGTGCTCTTGTATTGTTTTGGTTGAAGCTGAAGTATTCATTGGCTGGTAGGAATTGTAGCAGATGATTTTATATACTATGCTTAGGTCAGACCGAAGACCGAATTTGACTGATTCTTGAAAGGTGAACTTTCTGAACTGTCCTTTTCCTATGGTTATGTTGTAAGTTATCTCATGCCAAAGAATTGCACCAGGGGTGGGTTCTACTTACCTTTACTCACTTCGCTTGCACGCACACTCTTCTGCACATGCGCAGAAGCATTCTGATGACGTTGGGGTCAGTGGGCGGAGCCTCCGTCTGGTTTTACTACAGGTTCTATAGAACCGGTCCGAACCAGGGGCAACCCACCATTCAAGCAATGAAGCTATAATTCCTTTCTGTCATCCCTTTGCACAGAAGGCCTCTTTGTATCTGTCTTAAATTTAGAAAACATCTATCCTCACTGAAAGGATTACAACTTTCTGCTACAAAACACTGCTACAACTTTCAACAATCTATATCCCACGTTAGGCATCTTTAAATCCTGTTGTTTAAACTGCAACTTAAAAACTCCTGTATAGATTTTTCATGTAATTTGGCAAGCTAATCTCCTCATAAATTTGTTTGGGAATTGGATTCCATTATTCTGAAAAACAGAGATACAACTCGGGTGTCTCTCATGTGCTAGGTAGGCAGTGGAAGCTGTGCTAGCCAGCTTAGCAAACCTGGCTCCAAAGTCAGATAGTCTTTCATGAGATTGTCATGAGTCAATTAGATGATTTTAAGAGATCTAAGTAGGAGTGCAAATCAAATAAATGTGTATCTCTGCTATACCTTTTCTTTTCTAGTTTTGTTTCGTTTCATGAGAAGAATATTCTTCGATTTATTTTTCTTTTTTGCGCTCAATTTTAAAACTGTGTTTGGATATTGTCTACATCAGAAATAACACCTTGTGAAGTTGGTTAATAGAGAAAATGTAGAAAAATGTAATTTTCAAATTTTTGTAAAGTTTTCAAGAATATTTTCTAAACTGAATTATGCTATCATACTTTACATTGCTATGACCCACGGTGGCGCAGTGGTTAGAGTGCAGTACTGCAGGCTACTTCTGTTGACTACCGGCTGCCTGCAATTTGGCAGTTCAAATCTCATCAGGCTCAAGGTTGACTCAGCCTTCCATCCTTTCCGAGGTGGGTAAAACAAGGACCCAAATTGTTGGGGGCAATATGCTGACTCTGTAAACCAGTTAGAGAGGGCTGTAAAGCACTGTAAAGTGGTATATAAGTCTTAAAAGCTATTGCCATTGCTATTATATATAACAGAACTGACATTCAAGAAGTTGGATGACTATAAGGCCCATTGGTTGCATTTCTGATAAGTGACAAATATATAACTCCTAAATTTTGCAAGATGGCAAATCTAGCATTCCTACTTTGTATCTTCCAAACCTGTTGCAATTATGGTCATAAGTCATGACAGTTGTAAAATGGGTCATCACACGACTGATCCAATTTTACAATCTTTTTTTGTGGTGGTCATTAAGTGAACATGGCAAGCACGAAGCAACCGCTGCAGTCATTAATGCATTTGTCGTTAAGTGAACCCATTGTTTGCTATGGGCCAGTCTTTACTGGAAACTGGATGTATATGCAGTTTTAACCTAAAACGTTATAAATCTCAGTCATACGACTGTGAGATGCTGCAAACACCCACAAGTATAATCCAGGTGTTGAGCAAGCAAACTGTGGGCTCAGGAGGGAGAGGCAGCCCTCAGAACTTTGGAACTGGAGGTTAAGTAGCTTTGAGGGGGGGGGGTGTATATTGTAACTTCATAACTCAAGGGCTATCTGTGCTACTTGTTTTGCTCTTCTCTTCAAAACATGAATATAATTTTATTTGCATACAATTGTGTCCCGAATTATAAATCATAATGTGCAGCCAAGAGTAATTCAAAACTCTATGCAAATATTCAGACAAAGCTCCAGCCATCTTTTCCCTATAATGTATAGTGGTTAATGGTTGACAAGATAGTTACTTCTCCAACTTTTATTTATATCATATATAAAAATGAGGAGTGCCTAAACAATCATTAGAATGAGGTCAGCACACCCCACATTTAACATGAATTGAATCTCTATACTAGGGGTGTCAAATTCCCGGCCCGTAGACTGGAGGTGTCACTTGCTGGCCACACCCATACCTGGTTTAGCGAAGGGAAAAAAGTTGTGATACATCACATAATGCCACCATGACACGAGTTTGACACCTGTGCTCTATACTGTTCAAATAATTTTATGGTAAACTTCTAAAAGCTAATGTAGTTAATAATAAGCAAGTTTCAACTCCGATAAATACAAAATGTGGATGAGAACTACCGAACAAGTTATTTCAGATTCAGCTTGCTTTCCACTTTACTACTTCTCAGTCTAAAAAGCTGCAAAAAAAGAGAATGGTATGAAGTGAAATTTGACAGAGTTCAACATATAGCTAGTTGGAAGATAACAAGAAACCTCCAGGTTCTGTTAATGGGTTACAGCAACTGCTGCCTTGAATTATTACATATGTATAATAACCCTATTTTCTATAGTCTTTTTTTGATCCAAAACATCTGTGAATATAAGATGGAAACAAAATGCAGTACGTTGAGCTATGCATCTATTTAAGCCACAGGAGAAGTATCCATTTTTTAAAATTTTTCCTTTGATTATTTTTATAAATATCTCAAGGTGGGAAATGTACCTAATATTCCTTCTTCCTCATCTTCCTCCTTTCTTCCCCACAACAACCCTGTAAGTGGCCTGGGCTGAATGAGATTGACTGGCCCAAAATCACTCAGCTGGCTTTTATGCTTAAGGCAGGACTAGAACTCATGTTTCCTGGTGCCTAGACTACACTGGTTCTCACCTGTTTTTAATATGTTTCAAACATTCAAACATTAATAATATTGGCATGAAGACATTCTTTAATGCCACAAGGTGAGCAGGGTAAATGCTACTCTCTGTATCTACCCAGAGCTTGAACTTCTTGTGTATAAATGGTTGGAAAAAGTTTTAAATCAAAGAGACTCATTTCTGGATATGTAAATGTGTGTATTTTCTTTTTGAGTTTGCTGTGAAAGCAGCTACAGTTAATTATTAGATTAGTAGAGTCTTCTGCTAATTTGACAAGGTCAGATCATGTGGCTTTGTCTTCATCGCAGGCAACCTCTGTGCTATGAATCCTTAAATCATTAACTTCTTTGTCACTGAAAAAGTATCCTAGCTACTCGCCTGTCTCAATCAATATTCCCAGACTGAGTATTGGTGTCCTTATTCTTTAAAGTCCCAAGGGGTTGGCTCAACCACATCACCACTTCCAAATCACTCAGCTAATGGGCACAGAAGAGCAAATCCTGATGGTCTCTGACACAACACAACCACACTTGCATATCAATGCTACACATTTCTGTTGCCAGGAAGGCAAACTCAGTTATGAAAATGTTGTTTGCATTATATCAAATTTGGGTCCTGTAGGTTTGATTCTCTTAAACATACCTGATAATTTTAATGTCCTTTGAAAGTAGGTATGTATCATTCTTTCTTGAGGTTGTCTAAATTTACTCTATTACATGTGATAAAAATTTCTGCAAAAAGAAGGAAATTTCTCTTCTTCTTAGCCACATCTCAATTCTATAAAACTTAGGTTAGCATTCCTAAGTATGATCAGCCAACATTCAGTCTCTCACATATATAAATAAATGAAAGAATATAGCAAAAGGCATTAAATTGCAGTAACAACCCCCTCTAGTGGCACTTGGTGATGATAAAATATAAAGAACTTCAGAATTTTTTTCAAAGCTTCATTTTTTTAAAAAAAAATATACATCATAATTTTGTATGCTTTGTTTGAAAGTTAAATCTTAAAGAACATTCCATTTTAGCTAGCATTTATTTTTAAAGGTTTTTAAACTTATAATCTATGAAGAAATTACAGTCTATGTATTTTTTTTTTCCTAAATGGATTTAAATTGTTTGGATAGTTTATTCCTAAAATCAAATTTCTTATGGAAGCTAGTTGTCAAATTAATGTGTTTAATGTGTTTTGTTTTGGATAAAAAGTAATATATGTTATGGAAGTCTACAGTCTGATGCAGGAAACAAGCATTTCCAAAAATATCTACAATCTATGCTATTAAAAAATCTGTTAATTTGAATATATTATTCAGACAATACCAAATTTTCTCACATAGCCAGAATGGAATATTAAAAGTGAAAAGGATTCTCTGTTTCACTACTTCTGTTTTGTACTTGACTAAAAAAAAATGAACATATTTTGGAGAACATATTTAAAAATATCAGATTGGAAAAATATAGCATAGTTGTGAATTCATTTCTAAATATCTACCATATCACTGAATTTAAAATGAGCAGTTCTGTCTATCCTTCAATGTGATATGCAAATGTAAGCTTGTGTACATTCATCTGTGATATATAATTTTGCAACAGAAAAAAGTAGACAAAAAAGACTATTTTCAGATTATCAGAATGTGGTTTGTATTTGTGTCCCTACCTTCTTAATTCCATTAAATTTATCCCTAAAATTGATCTTAACATTTTTAATGAACTTGATGAGTTGAGTTGATGAGTTGAGAACATATGTGATTGATATACAATCTTATGGTTAATTAACAACACATTGTGTACTTTTTTCCTTAGATTTTCTTAATTTTCATGCTTGTAAGTGTTTGCAAACTTGTTCATGTATCCATGAATGGATGCTGGATTATAATATATATATTATTTGTATTTTACATAGCAGGAGATAGTTTGTAGGCTGTGTAGTAGTAATAAGTTACTACTTAATTAGATTAAATCAATCAAGTTTTCATATAGTATCTTTTCATCTAATATCTCTAATAATAAAGGCATGGTTGATTTGAACCAGTATTTATTCTAAATGAAAATATTCACACAGTGGTGCCATGACACAAATTCATTCTTTTTATATTTCCATCCTGACATCTGATACCAGTGTGTAAGTTGTGGTTTTTCCATCATGACATATGATGCCCATTTAATAATGTATCTCCTTGCAGATGTATGAGTGAAGGATGCCTGTCTCTAAAGTACAGCAATATAATTTGCAATAGAACAATATATATGTTACTAATAAGTTGTAATACAGGTTGACCTTGATTTAAGACATATTGTTTAATGACCATTCAGAATTATGGACTCGAAAAAGGTTAGTTACAACTTGTCCTCAAAAGTATAACTACCACACCATCATGTGATTTCATTTTAGGCACTTGGCAAATGGCTCGCATTATGACCAGTTGCAGTATCACAATCACACAAACACATTTTGTGACTTTTTTTTGGCCATTTTCTGCAAAATGGGATGAAACAGATGTGCATTTACAACCATGTGGTTACAACTCCAAAGTCATACTTTGTACCGAGCTCTAGAATTCCAACATAAGCATCAGAAGACCACAATTAAGGGGTGGGTTCCACTTACCTTTACTACCGGTTCGCAATGGGAGAAAACTTCTGCGTATGCGCAGATCACTCATGATGACATTGTGGCGGATGGGCAGAGCCTCCTGCCGGTTTTATTACCGGTTCTATAGAACCGGACCAAACCAGGAGCAACCTACCACTGTCACGATTAGACCACAACACAAGGATTCCATAGTAGTTATTCAGTAATTCTATGGTTATAAATAAAGTTTTTCTAGAAATACAAAATGTATGGGGGTCGGGAGAATGATATCAGCTAAAAATACAACACGATCTAATTATTTCCTCTCCTTGAAAATGGCTGAATCATCTTACTTCAAGTACCAAAAGAAGGACAATAATACTACAGAAAAATGTTTGACAGCAAAGCACTTACATACCTAAGCATATACTATAAGCAAAAAGCACAAGAGTTTCTTCTTTTTCTGCATTGTTCCAGAACTGTTATCCATCTGCTACCAGCATAAAGGTAGTTCATCAAACTAAGTAGAGACATTGCCATATAGGATCAGTTTTCGGTAAGCTCTGCATAGAATTGACCTAGTAATTGATCTAATGAGACTAGGATTAGTTCTTGCTTTTTTCCATTTTTTGCCCATATGTTTGTAAAACTATACTTCAGTGGCAGAGGTGGGTTTCACATCACTTTACCACTGGTTTGCCGTGCACCGAAAATGTGAGCATGCATGTGTGCACGCTCGCTTCACTTCCACATGTGTGCGGCCCTCCACGCATGTGTGTGACCTTCCATGCATGTGCTTTGCTCTCACGCGTGGCTTGCACACATGCACGCGGCTTAGAAAACATGGCTAAATAGGATGGCATAGCGCCGGGGCAGGTCCTAACCAATCCTAACCGGACCGAACCGGCTGAATATCACCACTATTCAGTGGTTATTAGAGTTTGAAATTACTATATTGCCTGCTGCTTAAAAACTCTCCCTTTGTTTTTAAGTCAGTTCTTGCTTAATAAAATTAAAGTTCCATCAAAAACCATCTTTTTATTGGAGGTTTTGTAGTCTTCATGCAGTTAGGGCAATTAAAATCTGTAATTTAAGATGTTATTAATGTAACTTTTTTGAATATACCATATTTTTCAGAGTATAAGATGTACCTTTTCCCCCCCTAAAAGGGAGTGAAAATTTAGGTGTGTCTTATATACAGAATGTCGCCCCGCCCACTCACTGGCCTTAACCCTTTGGCCTCTGCCTCGCAGCAGTTACCTCCTTGCAAGCAAACAGCAAGAAAAAAACAGCTCCTTTCAGCTTCAGCACAGGCTAATTAGCACAAGTCAATTGGATCGGCCTCCCAACTCTCAGCTGATTTGTTCTCAGCTGTTTTGCGCAGGGCTCTGCTGCTTGCTGCAAAGAGGTAAATTGCTGCAGCAGATTTTTTTTTCCCATTGTGCTAATCAAGCTATGCTGAAAACGAAAATGAAAGTAAAGCAGGCTGTTTGCTGGAATGAGGCAAAATTGCTCAGAGACAGAGGCAGAGGGAGATTTCTTTTTCAACGCCCATTCTTTTCCTCACCAAAAAAGATAGGTGTGTCTTATGCTCCAGTGTGTCTTATACTCAGAAAAATATGGTAATTATTAAAACTTTTTAATAAGAAGATTAAAAACTAATATAGAATAAGGAGAAAAAAAACAAGGCAAGGAAGGAAGAAAGCAAAAAGTGCATAAAAAGAAACAAAGTTGAAGATAATAGAAAACAAAGGAAAAATACATAAAAAGAAGTGGCTTCTGATACTCTTCACAACAGAAGTGCAAATTTATTTAACTTTCCTCTCTAATGCTACATCATATTACTTTTTTCCTGTAATCTTTTCTATCTAAACATCAAATGTATAAATCACAAGTTCCTGTTACACAAAAAGTACAAGACGCTTCCAGTTACCAATAAATGTAAAAATATTAATGTTTTTTCTCAAATAAAAAATCCGTTTATTCATTTCAGCAAAATCTGTCCACTTCACCAATCACTCCTTCATAGCAGTTAGTGTCAAATCTTTCCATCTCTGTGGATATATAGTAATTCAGCCGCAGTAATCACATATTGAAAGACTCTTCCATAGCTTCTGTTTTATCCATGTAACAAACATGCATTTTAATGTGCTAATATTAAATACATTGTTTATATTAAAGAGAAATTGGGATAGTGTAAGAACCGCGGTGGTGCAGTGGTTAGAATGCAGTATTGCAGGCTACTTCTGCTGACTGCCGACTGTTAGCAATTTGGCAGATCGAATCTCAACAGGCTCAAGGTTGACTCAGCCTTCCATCCTTCCAAGGGGGGTAAAATGAGGACCATTCGCTGATTCTGTAAACCACTTAGAGAGTGCTATAAAAGCACTGTGAAGCAGTATGTAAGTCTATTGCTATAGTAAATAACTTCCCATCTTTGTAGCTGCAAAGGGGTTGCATTCTAGAATGTTAGTGATAAAATTGAAAATAATCAAATGTGAATGCCAAATTAGAGTTAGCCAATCAGGCATCAAGCTAAAAAAAACTGGAGACTGTCAGTTTTAGTCCTAGTCTTAAACCAATTGTGTGAAATTGACCCTTTCACTCTATCAAAGCACTAGGAAGAAAGCAATAGCAAATCACTGATGGAAATGTCATGTATCCATGAATGGCTTCTCCAGACAGTCACCAAGACTCAACACTGACTTAAGGATACATGCACATGCAAACACACATGCCATTTAAGAGTCAATGAATTTTCACTTCAGTACAATAAAATATCCTACATGGTCAAACCCATTCAGGGTTGAGGTTTTTTTCCCCAAGGGTCACTGTGATGAAATTAGTATATTCCCTTCTTTAAATATAATAGGATCTTGCACATTTTGTGGTAGTTTCTCATTCAAATGCTAATTAGGTTGAGGCTAATTGAGCTCAGCAGCCAGGTTTGGTTGGGTGATATATATTCAGTGTATCTTTTTGAAAAACAGAATGATGAGAGGTTTGGACTTTTAATTATGAAGTACCCAGAGGTATTTGAGTCAGGTGGCCTATAAATTGTATCTAAATATTTTTATTGATTTGCTTTTTTATATATTGCAAAATCTAGTTTTAAAATAGTTTTTAAGAAATCTAACTGGAATTTTATTTACAACATTGTAAACCATTATAAGTAAGTTGTAAAAACTTTACAAGAGGTATGTTTTTTAATACCATAATCTGATATTTACATGTCACCAAATTCACATGTCACCAAATTTCCTACATTGATAGATCAATAATATCAAGAATCTCGCAGATTTTCATTCCCAGAATTCAGAAAGTACAAAAGTGAAAAAGTTTACACTGTACCATGCTTGCAAAACATTGCAATTCCCTGAATATATGTAGATGTTGTAAATGTTCTACTTTTTATTTTTTACTATGAAAAATAAAATAATAGGAATAAATTCAGTCACTTCATTTCCTAGAAATGCAAATAAAATATATATATTTTTTTTATTTTAATTTGATTTATATGCTGCCCTTCTCCGGAGACTCAGGGCAGCTTACAATGCGCTAAGCAATAGCCTTCATACTTTTGTATATTTTATACAAAGTCAGCTTATTGCCCCCACAAACTGGGTCCTCAATTTACCTACCTTAGAAAGGATGGAAGGCTGAGTCAACCTTGAGCCTGGTGAGATTCGAACTTGCAGTAATTGCAGGCAGCTGGTGTTAATAACAGTGTGCTTTAGTCCACTGTACTACCAAATATAGTTTTATTCTCTTGGCACCTTCTACTAAACAGTCTTTTGTCAAATCAATTTATTAGCTTAGAATGTTCTGACAAAGGACAAAATGTTTGGGAGGCAGTTCTTTTAAATAGGAAGTAAATTCTAATCTTTTATGCTACGTTTACATCAGCACAACTTCTGAATCTCAGTCAGGATCTTTGATTTCCTCTAATAAACTCAGTGACTGACAACAAAACTGAAATGATAAATGTCTTGGTTACTAATTGTTCTGGGCCTAAACCAGTGGTGGGATTCAGCCAGTTCGCACCACTTCGGGAGAACCGGTTGTTAACTTTCTGAGCAGTTTGGCAAACTGGTTGTTGGAAGAAATCATTAGGGCAGAGAACTGGTTGTTAAATTACTTGAATCCCACCACTGGCCTAAACTGTTTTAAATGTCATAACCCCAACCCTTGAACCTGGCCAAGAAAGCAATTGGCAGCCAACAGTGTTATTTCAATAAAGATGTAATTTGTATGAACAGATATCTTTGCTGTAATATGTCCATTGTCTTTTGTACAAGTTGTAGCTTTGGGACTAAGCACAAAGTTAGTCTGACATAGAGTTCATAGAACAACCTATAGTTTCACAAAATGCTCATATATATAGGACACGTACCTAAGGCTTTATGGAGTAGAAATAGAAAAAAGCTGACTTATTGGAGCATAAATCTCTTTACATAAGACACAATGGAAATGGTCTCTGGAAACTGCAAAATGATTTTAAGTGAAAAGGAAGTTGTGATCCAGTTTGCAGGAGGGAAACGCTATTTTGACTCAATAATAAAATAGCATAGTATATGTAAATAGTAAATGAGTATGATTGTGTTTCCTGTTTAATTTTTTGGTTTTATGGCAGAGAAGAAAAAGTAAATCAGAAGCAGTCTATCTAAATGAATAGCAGATTCATGGTTTTCTCAGTGTAACATCTTGAGAAATTATAATAAAACCTTTTATGTTGTATCAAATGTAAAACAAATGTAATGCACGTTTTGAAGATCACTTTTGGTAATTAATACTACAAGAGACTTAGTAGTGACTTGTAACAGATTTCGATCAATAGAACAACAATGT
This sequence comes from Ptyas mucosa, assembly GCA_012654045.1. Lineage (NCBI taxonomy): Eukaryota > Metazoa > Chordata > Lepidosauria > Squamata > Colubridae > Ptyas > Ptyas mucosa. Next base: position 31,572,916 of record WNWU01000007.1, read on the forward strand.
CTGAAAATTCCCAGACACAGCTTGGCTGGATCAGAATGTTTATTACCGCCATTCAGAAAATATGACAGAATGAAGGTGAACATAACAGTTTGCCATTGCTCATTCAAAGATGTAAAAGTAATTTTAAACTTTCAGGGGTTTAGGAAACTTAAGCAAAATGTGCTCAATTTATAACTGCAAGAAATAATTATTGATAAGTAATTAACACTGTGTTACTTGAGCGCTAATTTCTATACTATCCTCCCCAAAATGCCATCCCCCGGTTTTATGCCCTTAAAATCTCAGAATTCCCCAGCCAGCATCACTATTTGGAGGGGCACATTTAGAGCAGTGGTCCAGCTTTGCAGACTGCTGATTGCGCCGACGAGGGAGGGAAAGGGAATGATTCCACGCAAGCAGTGGGCGCACAGCTCCATTTGGCTCACACAAATGGAGTTTCACTCATGCATGTGCCCACCACTCCTTCAAATAGAGCTTGTGCTCTTGTCTGCCACTTGTGCGACCCGATTCCAAATGGGTTAGGGACACCTGATTTAGAGAATGCCTAGCATAAAGATGTTTGGGGTTTTTTTCATCTTTTGCTTGGATTCTACTCCTTGGTGCTTCAGATCACTTCTTGTTACATCTCTATGTTTCTGAATCCAAGAATTTAATGGCAAAGTCAAGTCAAAGATTGTACCTCATAAAGATTTCCTGATCTGAACTGGTTCTAAGTTTTAGTTTTCCATTTATTTATTTATTAAATTTATATACCGCCCTACTCCCGAGGGACTCAGGGTGGTGAACAGTCAAAATAAAATACATGTAATACAAATATTAAAAACATTTAAAATATATTAAATATTATGGCCCCATACGACAAATTAAAACCAATTTTAAAACCCAATTTAAAATTTAAAACGTAAAACAATTTAAAAGAGGTTAGGCCAGGCCAGCCTGCTGGAAAAAGAACATTTTAAGGGCACGGCGGAAAGCGCACAGATATGGGATGTTCCGTATCTCTGGGGGGAGCTCGTTCCAAATGGTAGGTGCCTCCACAGTGAAGGCTCTCCCCCTGGGGGCCGCCAGCCGACATTGTTTGGCCGATGGCACCCTGAGAAGTCCCTCTGTATGGGAGCATACTGGTCTGTGAGAGGCTACTGGTGGCAGAAGGTGGTCTCGTAGGTACCCTGGTCCTAAGCCATGGTCCTAAGCTCTAAAGGTGGTAACCAAAACCTTGAAGCGCACCCGGAAGACCACCGGGAGCCAGTGCAGCTCGCGCAGGAGGGGTGTCACATGGGAGCGCCACGTCGCTCCCATAACCACCCACGCGGCTGCATTCTGGACCAAATGGAGCCTCCGGATGTCCTCAAGGGGAGCCCCATGTAGAAAGCATTGCAGTAGTCTAGGCGGAAAGATTTTTGTCTTTTTTTGAGTTTATCTAGATCATATTTGATGCTACTTTCAACTAGTAGTAGAACTAGTAGTTGTAATCCCATTATGGCATAGTTTTAGTTGTATTCCATTATGGCATAGTTACTGGTTTGGGAAAAGTTTCTGCTTTTTCAGTCTATTTGTTCTATCTTACAGATGACCTTTAAGTATTAAAAACTTCAGTATCTTGAAAGATGACCTGCATATAAACCCAGAGCCTCAGGGATGCTTAAAATTCATGCCAGCTCTTTTTAGAACACTGCTGTTATGAAGCTAACTCTATAAAGAAACACTTACATGAACAGTGTGTATGTGTGGGTATGATTTTTTTCCCCCTAAAGGCACAAAGATGAATCTGACATATTAGGAGCCAACATAGAGAGTTAAAGAAGAATCTAATCAACTATAACCTTAAGTATAGAAGAACTAAACAGTGGCAAATTTGGCATAGAGTGGTTTAATAATTGTATCTATAGGGAACATAATCTATATCTCAGTTAAGGCATTACATTCTTTTCTAGGAAACTGTTGAGGAAAAGAAGAAAAAAATATAAATAACAGAGCAAAAGGCAACAGAAAAAAGTACCAACACTAGTAATGGACTACTGTTAGAATATTATTACATCCCCAGTAAAAGAAATATGACAGGGGGCGTGGTGGCTCAGTGGCTAAAACGCTGAGCTTGTCGATTAAAAGGTCGGCAGTTGAGCAGTTCGAATCCCTAGTGCCATGTAACGGGGTGAGCTCCTGTTACTTGTCCCAGCTTCTGCCAACCTAGCAGTTCGAAAGCACGTAAAAAAATGCAAGTAGAAAAATAGGGACCACCTTTGGTGGGAAGGTAACAGCATTCCGTGCACCTTTGGCATTTAGTCACGCCGGCCACATGACCACGGAGACATCTTTAGACAGCGCTGGCTCTTCAGCTTTGAAATGGAGATGAGCACCACCCCCTAGAGTCAGGAACGACTAGCACATATGTGCGAGAGGAACCTTTACCTTTCCTAAAAGAAATATGAAGGCAGTTGTAGTTTGGTTAACTTTTTTTACACTTTTGGTTTGGCATGTAGAATTGGAACATTTGCCTAGTTTCTCTTTCATTACTTAATGAAGGATTATTCATCATGTTTGAGATGTAATCTTTAATTGTTCTAGTTATCAAAGTTGATAATTTTATTAAAGTTTCTGAAAGAGGTAGAAAGGTGGGAAGAGAGAGAAGGTTTCTTTCCCCCGTATACATTATCTATGAGATCAATATTCTCTTGATTTTTTATATTTTTCAGAAGAATGAATAATCAGTACTCCCATGGATATAGATGAAAAAAATACATAAATATTAAAAATTAAGACTTGAACTCAAATCACTACCCTATAAAACTTCCTGAGGAAACACTTGAGACATAGATTCCTCTACTATTTCTTCAGTTAGTGGTTTTCTTTTCTAATTTACACATGGGCTAGGTTTTTACAACAGCAAAGTTAAGACTGTAAAAATCATTCAACAACACAAAGGCAGCCTACTTCCACATACAATTGCCGTATTAGCAATAGCACTTATATACCACTTCATAATGTTTTATAGGTCTCTTTAAGCGGCTTACAAAGTCAGCATATTGCTCCCAACAATCTGGGTCCTCGTTTTACTAACCTCAGAAGGATGGAAGGCTAAGTCAACCTTGAGCCGATGAGAATCGAACTCCCGGCAGTGAGCTGCAATACTGTATTCTAACCACTGCGCCATCACCTCAATATTATTAAAATTCCAGTTGATTGCCATCACTATAAATATAGTTGCTCCTAGCAATGATACATTCAGAATGGAACTCTCATTATACCTGATAATAGCTTAATACTGTTATCTAATATTTCTGAAACAAATTTTAATATCTTTCATGGACTAAGATTTTTTCAATGTGTTTTGAAGAGTCTCTTTTGCCCTTGGCTTTTTGTTTAAATTTTCTCAGCTGAAATGAAAATGATTTTCTGAATGGTTGTTTTAAAGAAATAAATGTAATCTACTGAGGAACGGCCATGTTGAATTGTTATGGGTTCTAAATGATTCAAATGTGGTGACAGCAAAAATTCAGAGAACAAGCACAAACCAATCTGGTAGGGCAATATTCTTTATTCATAAAACTAACTTATTTAAAAAGTGAGGCTCTTTGTATGCGTTATTAGTTATGAGCCTATATTACAAAAATATGTATTTTTCCAAGTTACTCTTCTGTTACTTTAGGAAAACTGCTTTTTTCCTCTTTTCTACCAAATTCCACAGTTCTCTTCTATTTTCATTTCTGTATCTGTTGCTTAGTAACATTTCACTATGTATGATTAGCTGGACCAGCTTTATGGGATATCTCTCTTCCAGTTCAGTTAGGGTAGGGACAAACTCATCAGTTGGTCTCTCCTACATTGTCCACAGCCCTGCTTGTCTATATCCATCTCATTCTTTGGGACACTGCAGACAGACCTGCCAACTTGAACAAAGACATCTTGGAAGTCATGGTTCTTGCTTCAACATCTGCAGTTTTCCTCAACATACAGATGTATAACACCTGTTGCATCTTCCAACTAACAATCATTCTTCCAACAACTATTCCTTCCTTCCTTACTAACAATTCCTTGTCACGTTCCATTCATCTATTGTAATAATCCTGTACCTTTATTTAAGGTAGTGTGTACATTCAGTTTATATAGCTCAGGGTGTATGGATTTATTTTCCGTAGAACCTGAGGGTAAAACAAGAACCAGTGAGATGAAGCTGGAATATTCTGAGGAGTCCTACACCGGACAGAAGGCTTACTTGAGATTCCTCTGAGAACCCTTCCATAATATCACATGATTCTATCACAGAAATGAATCCTTGATGTATTTTGTTGCAGCAGTCCCTCATGAACTGAAATTTGGAAATATATCTTCTTGATGCAAGTCACTAGGCAGAATTTTAAGTGTATATAACCTGCATGTGTAACTGAGACTGCAATTTTATGAGGGCCATCAGTCTTCCAATAGAACTATTCAGCAATGTTAAATCAGACTGTTTCAACCTGTCCTCTGAACTCTCAATGTGGGCCATATGACCTCAGGGAGCCACAGAGAGCCTTAGATATTCGTTTAGATTAATAATGAGTACAGATGGTAAAGTACTTTTTTCCAGCTACACAGCAATGATGGTGGTGATGGAGCGAATCAGAAAGGTAAATGAGGTACTGAAGGTATGTTAAAAAAAGGTAAAGGAGTCCCTGCAGATTTTTATTCCGTTAGTCATTGCTGAGTATGGGGGATGGTGTTCATCCTCGTTTCAGGACAATTGAACCAACACTATCCAAAGATATTTCTGCAGTCATGTGGCCAGCATTATCTTATGGAACATTGTTACCTTCCCACTTTAGTGGTACCCATTTATCTACTCGCATTTGCATGATTTTGAACTGCTAGGTTGGCAGGAGACAGAGTGAGGGCGGGAGCTCACACCATTTGTGTGAAGTTCAGGTCTCAAACCTGGGCTGCTGGCTTTCCAGCCAACAAGCCCAACATCTTAACTACTGAGCCAACACACTGCCCCTTCTCAAGATAGCTATGAGCTAAAAAAAAGTTTGAGAATCCTTGTTGTGATAGAAAGTTGTAATCTGGATTCTAAGCATAAAAGAGAAATTGGAGGCAGCTCCAGTTCAGATAAATTGTGTGAGAGAAAGAAGGTGAAAATAGTCTCCCTAAGAGTTTTCAGAGTATATGCCAAATGTGGATAGTAGAGAATTTCAGTTTGGCAAGATTTTGTTTATAGGTGTGGAACAATAAAGGATCTGCTTGGAAGAAGCACTACGTGTCTTCTTGGTTTTGGGGCTTGAGACTTGCTACCCTAGACTGAACTTCCTAGAATTCCTTGCCATAATACCTAGTATATAGCAGCCTGATAATCCTGGGAGACTAAGTCCCAAATGATCTGCAAATAGCTAGAATGGAGAAAGGTGCTTTAACTTTCTTATTTTATAATTAATTGGCATCATTTTATTGTTTTCTGCACCCTTCTGAAAGTAGTTGTGAAGCTGTGAATGTACATTTTGTTTGTTTGAAGTTTTAGCCATTCCTAAAACAATTTGGATAAAATAAGCCCTTGTAAAAGCTTCTGTTTCATATGAGCTGGTGTGAAAATGAAGTAAAAAATTTATCCGTTGGGGGGAAACACAATTAAAAACAAAATAAGAAGACTGGTAAAGAAACAAGTCTTCCCATTTCCAAGAAGAGTGTAGGCAATTATACTCCCAAGAGCAATACATAGGGGACATACTGGCAAAGTGGTGATATTTATCCAAAGCTTTGCTAGTGTAGAAAAGATGTTTAAATAATCATCAATCTTCATATTGACAGATACAGGAACAGAGAGATCTGACTGTTCTTTTTTTTTCAATATAATCATTGTTCCTCCAGTAGAAAATTACTGTCCTGGTATACATACTTAAACAAGAATACTACTCCATAGCAATAGCAATAGCACTTAGACTTATATACTGCTTCATAGTGCTTTTACAGCCCTCTCTAAGTGGTTTACAGAGTCAGCATATTGCCCCCAACAATCTGGGTTCTCATTTTAACAACCGCGGAAGGATGGAAGGCTGAGTCAACCTTGACCCTGGTGAGATTCGATCTGCCAAACTGCTGGCAGACGGTGATCAGCAGAAGTGGCCTGCAGTACTGCATTCTAACCACTGCACCACTGCGGCTCATCCAGCTGATTAAGAGGCAATTCAACAAAATAATCAGAAGTATACATACAGTTTTTGTTAAATCCAGGACCTACTTGGATTTTTTTTTAAAATTTGATTTATATGCCGCCCTTCTCCGGAGACTCAGGGTGGCTTACAATGCGTTAAGCAAGAGCCTTCATACTTTTGTATATTTATACAAAGTCAGCTTATTGCCCCAACAATCTGGGTCCTTATTTTACCTACCTTAGAAAGGATGGAAGGCTGAGTCAACCTTGAGCCTGGTGGGATTCGAACTTGCAGTAATTGCAGGCAGCTGATCTTAATAACAGTGAATTAGTCCACTGCACCACTCAGGACTCCTTGGATTGATTTGGATTGATTCAGGACTCCTTTGGATTTATTCCAAAGGTAGTAGGATCACTTCAAAATACATTTTACCTCTGCAGTATTTTACAGAGACACAGATACATATCATGCCTTCAAAAATTAGTATCTATCTCTAAAAGTTTCATATAAAGAAAGTGCTATGAAGGAGGCACAATGGCTCAGCAATTAAACTTGTCAGCTAGAAAGCTGACAGCCTGGGCTCGAGCACTGCCTGATGGGGTGAACTCTTGTTACTTGCCCCAGCTCCTGCCCACTTAGCAGTTCAAAAGCATGCAAGTGCAAGTAGATAAAGAGGTACCACTTCTGTTCTGCCTGCCTCAGTGTAAAGTCATGCTAGCCACGTGATCACAGAAGTCTCTTTCAATAATGCTGAGATGAGCATCAAACTGAGATGAGCACCACCCCTAGATTTGGACATGATTGGACAGGGGAAATATTTACCTTTACTTTTATGAAGAAAAAGTGAGAAAAATGTAGTTCATGATTTTCCCCCCACTCAAATATTCTCATCTGGAAATAATCAGTTTCTTAGCTAAGGCTAAGAATTTCTGTACATCTCATTCTCATGTAGGCAACTCCTCCTTCCAACTCCTTTAATTGCTCCTCTGCAAATTAGTGGGCTTGATCTCCTCAGAAGTAAATAGTAAGCTTGGAAATGTCTTCCAGTCCTGCCAAATTAATTAAAGTTAGCTGCTATCTCTTTTTTCAAGATTATTATTAAAATAAAAATCTCATACTTTATGAAGCTTCATAACAATGCCAATATCCTCCAATTCTGTTTTAAAGCAACACAAGATACAGCCTTTTGTTGAATTCCAACGACAGTCAATTGGAATATCTAATTCATATTTGGTTTGTTGTACATCTTTCATATTAAAAGTTGATCTTTGCCTTTTATCACTAACCTAATTCATATGAAACTTTTTTTAAAAGAATACCTCTGAGGATAAGGATCTTTCATTTCAGTTTTGCTGAAGGGTAAGATCATAATCAAAAGATATCTTAAACCTCCAAAGTTCAGTGGAAAAAACCCCCCAGAAAGATGGAATACATATAATATTCTTTACTAAGGTTAGAAAGACAAAATTAAAAATAAAACTAAACATAGTGGAAACAAGTTTACACCAGCATCATTACCCACAATCAGCCCCAAAGCCCAAAGACTCTGGGTGGCATACAACTACAAACATAAATAAAATATAATAAAAGCTAAATTCAAATCAATATCAAAAACAAAAAAACCAAGAAGGGCTTCCCTAAAAGGCTGCCACAAACAATAAGGGGAGGGGACACAAAACACCTGAAGGCAAGGCAAGAAGCAATGGATGGAAACTAATAAGGAGAGGAGAAACCTAGAACTAAGGAGAAATTTCCTAACACTGAGAGCAATTAACCAGTGGAACAGCTTGCCTTCAGAAGTTGTGGGTGCTCTATCACTGGAGGTTTTTAAGAAGAGATTGGACAAGCATTTGTCTGAAATGGTACAGGGTTTCCTGCCTGAGCAGGGGGCTGGACTAGAAGACCTCCAAGGTTCTTTCCAATTCTGTTATTCTGTTAAGAAAAGCTGAAATGCAGCCCAAGCACTTCGAAACAAAATAGTTTGAAAATTTGTTTACAAAACAAGATGGGGTTGCCCAATCTTTTATGGCAAAAATAATCCACTTTCAACAGCTGTTCCTCTGGTAGCAGAATGACATTCCTTCAAAAGTCTGAAGGGTTATAGGCCCTTTTTTATATTTGAGACTAGTTTAAATATTTTTCTTCTACCTTGCTAGTATCTCACAAATTCTACTTTTGTCTTCTGTTTTAACCAAGACATCAGGGTTACAGATTTTTAGATGAATTATTTTTACAAAGATATCCAAGCCTTTATTTTGATTGAGGTATGATATATGCCTACTATTTGTAACATGAGAAACCATTATATATATATATATATATAAGTTTTCACAGGTATATATGTGTGTACAGTTAATATCTCGGGTTTCTTTCTGTGTAATTGTAAACATATCCTTAAAAGGGTAGTAGCGACGTTTTGACGAAATCACATTCGTCATCTTCTGGCTGATGCGCTCGGTTTGAATGATTGCTCAATAAAGTGCCCAATTGTCCCTAGTTTTCCGTTAATTAATTTACGGTAATTGAATTGGGAATGGATTATTTTTTAAACTGGTATAGAGGAAGATTATTAAATTTCTCTCTCTCTGTGTGTGTGTGTATAGAGAAAATAGATAAGGATTTTTGTCTCTTATAATATTAGAATCAGAACCTTATTATTCTGATTTCTAATTAAAATCTTTAGACTTAGAATCTAACTTTAGAGTTAGATTCTAAATATTCTAATTACTTTAGAATATTAGATTCTAAAGAGAAAAGTGAAAGAATCTACAGGTGAAGAAAGTATTCTTTTTTCATAGTTTGTGATTAAACTATGAAAGTGTAAAAAGATACGGTGATAATTATCAACTTAAATAACCTTAAAAAAGAATATCATAAATTAGTACTTTCCACCTAGTAATATCTACCAGTCATAATTATTAAGTTCCCCCAGGATCAGAGAAAGTTTCTTCTGAATATTAATATCTGGGGATCAAAAGTAGTAGAAACCATCATATGGAATCTCAGAAATAAGCTAACTAAAGGAAATGAGATGCTGGACTAACAGGTTATTCACTGTGATCCTGTTTCTTTTTACTCAGTCCATTTGTTCTAAAATTTTTACTTCACTATTTTCCTTCCTTCCTTCCTTCCTTCCTTCCTTCCTTCCTTCCTTCCTTCCTTCCTTCCTTCCTCCCTCCCTCCCTCCCTCCCTCCCTCCCTCCCTCCTTCCTTTCTCTGTCTTTATTATTTTTTATAAATAACTTAAGATGGCAAACTACCTAAAACTCCTTTCTCCTCTATTTTCCTCACAACTTGTGAGGTAAGTAGGGCTGAGAGAGAGTAACTGGCCTTAAACTGTACTTTAGTACTTTAAACTACCAAAAGAAGATTGGAAAATATCAGTTTATTCTGATCTGAAAACCAAGATGCTAATGTCGAAGCTAGGTGTGGTTTTTGCTGCAAAAATCTGAAATATTCACATAGCTTCTGTCAAATAAACCAGGGTATAATCCTGAACTCCTTACTAAAAAAATACATTATTAATGATAATATTTTAATAATAATGTTATATAAACAAGACTTTACACATCTGGAAGAAGCAACAAGTGTAAATTATGCAGATAGAAAGACAGGAGAAGACCTAATAAGAACTTATAGAAAAATTACACAGACAGATTGTAAGGCAAGACATCGTCAGGTAGCAAAAATGATATATTAGAATTTACATGAAGATTTAATAATGTGATGCTCCAAAATGTTAGTATAATCATAGTATTGAAAATGGCTTTGTAAAAAAAATGTATAGTTAATTCCAGTATTCCAGATAACCCAGTAGAACAAGTTTACCTGCAGATGTGACAACACCAAATCAAAACAAAGTAACTCAAAATGAACTGGAAAACACTGTAAAATATTGGAATTTAACAGATGAAATACTGAGATTACAGAATAAATTGGCAAAATATTTTCCCATTATTGCATTAGGAACTATAACAATAGAATCAAAATAGTCCTGTTTTTTTCAATCGTTATCAAAACAGTTGAAAAAGAAGTAGAATAATTTCACCTCAGAACATTTAGTTTACAAATTCATATTCCAAAATCTTGTTATGATAATATTTGGGAAATTCTTTCGACTTTCGAATAGCACTTATATCGATGCTAGCATTTACTAAGCATTCTTAAAAGGTAATAATAATAATAATATTTGGTGGTACTTCAAAGTACTTTCAAAACTGAAAAGCAGGGAATAAGCAGAGGAGCATGCAGTCATCATAATATTCTTTTTACTCGTCTTTCTAACTTGCAGTTTAAAAATTGCATTTAAATGTATCCATTCATACCAGGGGTGAAATCCAGAGGGTTCTGACAGGTTCTAGAGAACCGATAGCGGATATTTTGAGCAGTTCTGAGAACCAGCAAATACCACCTCTGGCTGGCCCCAGAGTGGGGTGGGAATGGAGATTTTGTATATCCTTCCCCCAGGAGTGGGGAGGGAATGGGGATTTTGCAGTATTCTTCCCTGCCACGCCCACCAAGCCACACCACGCCCACCAAGCTATGCCCACAGAACTGGTAGTAAAAAAATTGAGTTTTACCACTGATTCATACACAGAATAAACACTGCTGCTGTATTCTTAATGTAATAATACTGCACTAGTAACAACCATTACATTATATATTTTAATCAGGAATGATAATTTTTGTTAGAGTGGACTCGATCTATACAAGCATAAATAAAATGTCATGGAGCAAGACCATTTATTTGAACAAGTAAAAAACTGTTTAGAACCATGGAGAGATCAATAGACCATAAAAGTCCTTGTTTGCCTTGTCTGAATTCTATATCAGTCTCTGAATTACAGAAGTGGACTATGTTTAGTAGAATGATAAGGAGCTTAAGTAGCTTTCAGAATAATGTTGGAGCTTGGAATGAGCATCTCTTTGCTGTAGCCACTTTTCAAAAGATAAAGGCAGAGATCAGTATGCAGCTCTGAGCTTTGACAAGATAAACAAGAGTTAGACTTTAATGTTTTCTTATCCTATGGCATTTATCTTCCAAGTCCAGTTTCAAAAATCCAAAATCCAAATTAGATGAGACTTTTGTCTATATTGGAGTGGCATATGTAAGCATCTAGAAAATATTAAAAATCCATATCCTTAAACTAGCAGTAACTATGTATAATCACAGTTGGGAACAAATAAAAACAGGTAGCTTATGTTTTGTTTTTTCAAGGAAAGATTAAAATCAACCAACTGATATGCTCTGTGTTTTTACTTTCTTGAAATAGCAAATAAATAAGCAGCTTCCCATCTGGCTAAACAACTTTATTTGATTAAAAAAGAGCTATCCCAGGTTTTCCCCCCTGAAGCTATTCGTTTACTAGGACAATCCTGATAATTCATAATAACAAGAACAAAATGTACCCCTTCACCTAATAAAATGTCTTCATCAAATCAAGATTTTTATTTGTTAAAGTATTGTATGTAGCTCGGATCATGGATTTAAGAAAAATAATATCTTTAATGCAATGCAAAAACAACCAACAAAAACTACATTATCACAGAACATTGCATAGAGCAAATAAATCCCATAAGCAGCAGAAATAACAATAAACCTATTGAACACTCACTGTCGGTGCCATCAACATATAGCAATCACGTAGAAAAATCTATTGCACATAAATATGGTAAACATAATCTCTTTTTGAATACTCCATATGTTATATTATTGGAGGAGGTCTGATGTACTCAAAACTTTGTGGGTTAGAAAACATTTTCAGTCCATAAATTGTTGTAAATGTAAAGGTTCCCCTTGCACACATGTGCTAGTCATCCCCAACTCTAGGGGGTGGTGCTCATCTCTGTTTCAAAACCGAAGAGCCAGTGCTGTCCAAAGACGTCTCTGTAGTCATGTGGCCGGCATGACTAAATGCCAAAGGCGCACGGAACGCCTTTACCTTCCTACCAAGGGTGGTCCCTATTTTTCTACTTGCATTTCTAAAGTGCTTTCGAACTGCTAGGTTAGCAGAAGCTGGGACAAGTAACGGGAGCTCACTCCGTTACGTGGCACTAGGGATTCAAACCGCTGAACTGCCAATCTTTTGATCGACAAGCTCACCGTCTTACCTAGCCTGTTAATCTTTTCATGTTTTGATTCAGATAGAAGAGAATATTTGTAACTCAAGGTTGGACTGTGGGATCCTTTTGCTTACTGGATGTTGGCAGCCTTAGATGAGTTTTCAGTCCTTGCGTATTTAAAGGCACAAAGTTGGAGAAGGCTATATTTTCTAATGATTGATAACCTCTGTCAAGCCTAAAGACTGGAGTTACTACCATGGTTAATGCTTTCAATAACCTTAGAATTTTGTACTTAAATTAGCAACATTTCCTCTGCTTTCCTTTTCTATTTATATTTGTACATTGCGTTCCTGTGTATGAAATGTTGTTGTTGTGGTGTGGGTGGGAGATACGGTACACAAATGTGTCAAACAGCTGCCTAAGCCCCCTTTTTATATTGTGTATGCAGAATGGGGACATATGGTTTACCAGATTGTATTAGACATCTGCTACACACAAAAAAACTCATTACCACTTTTCAGGCTTCTCTCAGTTATTTACTTTAATATTCTTCCTTTTTATAGAAAAGATTATCTTGCAAACTAGATTTCCCATACTAAATAGATATCATGATTTTGTTGATATTTAGTTTTAATCCTATGCCTCTTTCCTTTTAAATATGTCTTTCGCAACATAGCAATAACACTTAGACTTGTATCCTGCTTTACAGCCCCCTCTAAGCGATTTACAGAATCAGCATATTTCCCCCAACAATCTGGGTCCTCATTTTACCAACCTCAGAAGGATAGAACGCTGAGTCAACCTTGAGCCGGTGAGACCTGAACTGCTGACAGCCGGCAGTCAGCAGAATTTGCCTGCAATACTGCATTCTAACCACTGTGCCACCACAGCTCTTAAACATAGTTGTATAACCATTTCATTTCTTTGGCTTATGGGCATAGCATTTTTCTCATTGCACTATTGTTGAGAAATACTCAATATAGGGACTCCTGAATGAGCTAAACCTTGGGAACACTTCTTTTCTTCTTCTGAAAAATGAAGTATTGAAAATGTCATATGTTATCCTTTTAGGAACTGAAGAGACACCTTGGTAAGAATATATTTTAGATAGATCTTGATTTATTAATTAGTTCACATTGTTTAATACAGGAGGATAAAGTGGAATACAGTGGAAATTATCTTTCTGGTAGAGAAATGTCCGCTGTTCATCATACAGTTTAGCCTCCAGATCCTTTATCATCTTTGTTGCTCTTCACTGGACTCTTTCTAGGATCTCAGCATCCTTTTTGTCTCATAATGGCCAAAATTGGACACAATATTCCAAATGTTGCCTCATTAGTGCAGTATAGAGTGCAGTCAGTGGTGGGTTCCTCCCGGTTCGGCCCAGTTCTCCCGAGCCGGTAGCGGTGATGATATGATGTCACCAAACCGGTTCTGCCCGTCCTGTCCCTCCACCCCCCAACCCCCATGCCCCCCTACCCACCCCCCACATATTCTTACCTTTTATTTGACCCCACCCCCAATCTATTGCTGCCTCCCGAGTCCCAGCTGATGGCTAGAGGGAAAAAAACTGTTTAAACTCTTGCCGCGGGGCATCAAAGGGCCGCCCTACAGCTGATCAGTAGTAAAAGAAAACAAATGAGCAGACCGGTGCCTGCAAAAATACATGAGTAGATCAGTGCCTGCAAAAATTAATGGGTAGATTGGTACAGTTCTGCAAACAGTTAAAAGCCTGGTAGACCAGTACCTTTGCTAAATCCTAAATAATTGTCACATGACCATCAAGCCACACCCACAAAATAAGCCACGCCCACAGAACCAGTAGTAAAAAAAATTAGAACCCACTCCTGAGTGCAGTATGGAGTGGTACTATTACTTCCTGTGATCTTGACGCTATCCCTACGTCAAATACACTGCTGGCTCATATTTAAGTGGTGGTCCAACAGGACACCTAGATTTCTCTCACAGGCATTACTGATGATTCAGGTACTGCCTGTCCTGGACCTGAATATTAAGTTTTTTCTTCCTCCCGTAAGACTCTTACTTTTGCACCACTCAACTGCATCTTGTTGGATCAAGCCAATAAAATAAAATGGGGATGGGTGGTGGGTGGGGAGAGAGACACTTTTACCAGGTGGAAAAAATACTGTGGAATTAAGAAGTCTCTCTTTACGAAAATCAATCAATAAATAAAAATGTTAAAAATGTATGCATTTTTTTTCTGAATTCATTCATTCAAATAAGTATTTGAGCATTCTCGTATTGAAGAGGGATGCAATTTATTAATTATTTATTATTGTGAACTCAATCTACATTACAGAACAGGGACTTAAAGCTCCCTATGTGATCAATTGTGTGTTTATCCTACATCCTTGTATATCTGGGGTCCAGGTAGTCATCACTTAACAATTGGTTCTCTATCGGCTAACAATGTCACTACTTCCCCAAAAGCTAATTGCAATGCTGTTTTGAAGTTGTGGCTGCTGCAGTGCCCCTGCAATCATTCACCCTTATGACTGATGGAAAGAGTGCTACAGCAGCCACCCCCCCCGCCCCCACCTCTCTCCCCTTCCATTCTGCCCTTCCCACAGCCTTCAACCCAGAGGTGGACGTCACATACTGTAACAACAGGTTCACTCAGAACCCAAAATGTGAGCGTGCCTTCTGCGCATGCGCTGGGCATAGAAAAACCGGTGATTATATAGGATGTGATAGCGCCAAGGTGGGCGGGCCCAGCCGCTGGTCGAAACTACCAGTTCGTCCACCACTGCTTGAAACTGCTCCCCACGTGTCTGTCACACATTGTACACTTATCTTTTGAAGATAATACGCTAACTGGCCAAAAACGTTGGGGGAATCATTCTTTAGTGAAATCCCCCCAAAATGAATTTCCTTTCTCTCCATAACATAATAGCCCTACTGTGGCTTTGAAAAAGAGGAGAAGCTTTAAAGCTTTTAGACCATAACTCATTTCAAAAGTTCAGAGATTGAAAGAAATCTAGACACTGGAATAAAAGGAAGTGTTTCTTTAACCCTAGTTTAGAGTATAATTCTCAAACTAATGGCCCTGTTAATAGTTGTGTAGTTATACTTCATTATAATTAGTTTTGTAATAGTTGTCTATATATAGGTATAATTAATTATAATAGTTGTATGTTATAATTCAGTCTATGAATCATAGATTCACTGATCTGATTGTGTCTCCTTCCATTTGCCTTCCATGCATTCTACCTTACTTTTCACTGATGTTTTTTGACCTTTCGCTCACCCCTGGGGCAATCAGAGTGAATATGGGAAAATTCATAAAATTACTAGGAATAAGTAAAGATTTTTAAGGTACATTTAGTTTGAAAAAAAGATGGTTCAACCATCAGAATTGTACATTTTGCTCTAGATGTTCTTGATATTTTTGACTTGTGTTTTTTTTATTTTTCATACTTCTGCTCAATCATCAAAGCAACTAAATGCCTTCAACTCCTGGAAAATCATTTAGAGAACTCAGGAAAAAAATAGATATTGAAGAGCATGTTTTAAAGTCTTCCTAAACGAAAAAAAGTTTAGATAGCTATTGATTCAGCAAGAAACACTTCTTTTCTCATATCCTATTTTTACACTTCCTCTCTCTTTTTTTCTGCCTCCTGTACAATTGCTCCACTTCTCTGGTCCAGTTCAGTGTCAGAAGTTAAATGGATCAATTATTTGCAAACTGCCTGTTGATCTGTAAGGCTGTATGGCAGTCAGGAGTCCAAGAGAAGTGATTGCTTCTATTTATTTCTCTTGCTGTTGTCAAATGGCTGCTTTATTTCCTACAGAAGGAAGGAACTATAATGAATTTTGGGCCACTACTAGTCTTCTTCAGCAGCCAAGAACAGTGGTGAAATTCTACTGGTTGGTACCCGTTCAGGTGAACCAGTAGTAAAAAAAGCTACCGATTTGTCTGAACCGGTATTTCCGACAATCAACTGCTTTCTAGCAAATCTAAATCATGCGGCTCAGCTGTTTCCCCCGTCGCTGTTCTACTTACCTTGTTAAGTGTCCCTTTTCCATGCAAAGCGTTTGGTTTGCACTGCGCACGCATCATGTGTTTGGTGTGCACGGTGTATGACGGTGTATGCACGGGCAGCAAACCGGTGGCAAACTGTGGAGGATTTCACCTCTGGCTAGGAAGAATTATTCATGAAAAAAAAGGCATGAGCTGAGAGTTTCACTGGCTGTCGGCATATTTGCTGATCTGAAATTTGGACTTAAAAATTCATACCATCCTTGTCACAGGATTGTTTTATGCCACTACTCTCCTTAATGCGGGCTAACAATTCAGCATTCTCTAACTTTTAGCTAAACAAAGATTAATCTGCACTAGCAGGCAACATGAATACAAATTTCTTCGATAACATTTTTGATTCTTATTCTGAGTAATTATAACAGTGATCTGAATGTCATTTAATCTACTGAAATCAGTATCACAGAGAAAACACACTGATGTTTTTGGAAATCTATTTTATTTAGTTGTTAGGGCGTTTATTTTAGTGGTGAAAAAAAAACCACAATATACCATTTGATAAAATGTGGAGTTTGTCCTCTTTGTATGTGGCTAGAAAATATAAATTATCTTTAGAACAGAAAATGCACAGCATAGTGCATGTGATTTTGTTTTTCATTTTTTAGAAAGTCTCTTTTAAGTTCAGCCTGCATTTCAATGGCATGATTACAATTTTCAGTCACTTAACTACATAACAACCCAGATAATTCCCAGGCACTCTGTGGCAAAGTTCTTTTGCTGAATTCATATTTTACAATTCAGCAATACAACTCATAAAAAAGGTTCATGGGGTTATTTCTTTGATTTCAGATTATCAGAGATAAACATGGTACAAGCAATTATATGTGTTTGAAGGACAAAGGAAAAAAATATTTGTTATATGTCAAGCATTTTCAGACTGCTGTCTGGGTAGCAGATAGACAATGAATAAAACAAAGTAGAGTATGTAGAGAATGTGATATCCAATTAATATACAATTCAACATAGAACCACAGTTGGAAATAATTTTTGATTGTTTAACATTATTTTAATATTGCCCCTTTGGCAGAAACAACCTTAACTAGGTTTTTCTTATAACAGTCTACCAGTCTATAACATCAGTGGTGACAATTTACTCTTGCAGATGTTTTCAGCTGTGAGATGTTTGAGAAGTTTCTTTCATATACATCTCCTTATCAAATCACCCCACAGCATCTCACTGGGATTAAGTTCCAGACTTCGATTTGATTAAATCCCTATTCCACCCCTCCCCCCCAGCCATCACTTTGTGGATTTACTGGAATATTTAGGGTCATTGCCATGTTGCACTGCCTCTTTAAGTTGAGCTCTAATCTTCTGATGGGCCCTTCTGGTAAAATGAAAAATTCATAGTGGATTCTTTGACAGTGAGCTGCCTAAACACGGATACAGCAAAGCAGCTCCAAACCATAAGATTTTCATTACCTGTTGTGAGCTTAAATGGACTCCAGAGGATGGTAGAGGACAGGACAGCCTGGAGGAACGTTGTCCATGGGGTCGTGATGGGTCAGACACGACTTCACAACTAACAACAACAACAACAAATCAGTTGGTATCAGGTTCTTCTGGTGAAATGCTGTTTTTCAGTTTTCACAAAACTTATCTTCTGGTATGGTGGCCAAGTAAATCTATCTTAACCTTTTCTGTCCAGAGCACATGGTTCCAGAGGTCCTAGACTGAGCGTAGGTTTTTGTATTCAAATTTTAACATTGTCCTCATGTTCTTTCTTGGGCAACAAAAGTTTTCATCTGGTTTACATCCCATTTATGTAGATCTAACTGCAGCTTTTTCTAATTATAGAGTCATGCACTATAATATCAATAGCGGCGAGAGCTACTTGTGTGTCACATGATTTAGATTTAGATTTAAATTTTATTGAACTTTTATACCGCCCTTCTCCTAAAGGACTCAGGGCGATGTAGAGCCATATTAAAACACATATAAACCACAAAATTTAAGAATAATTTAGAAACAAATATATAAAATTTGGCCCACGAAATTAAAAACTAACAAGCACCCAATTTAAAAATTCCTATTAGGCCAGCCCGGCTTGTTGGAATAAAAGAGTCTTCAGGGCACAGCGAAAGGTATGCAGGTCGGGGATCATACGAATCTCTAGGGGCAGCTCATTCCAGAGGGCTGGTGCCCCCACAGAGAAGGCTCTCCCCCTGGGTGTCACCAGTTGACATTGTTTGGCCGACGGCACCCTGAGGAACCCATCTCTGTGGGAGCGTATTGGCCAGTGGGAGGCTATCGGTGGCAGAAGGCGATCTCGTATGACGAAACATTGGATTTTTTAAAGACTTCTTTTGGCATCTTATGCTGGGAAATTCTTACCTGGGTAAGTTGTCATTTATTAACATCTCCATTTGTGGATGATCTTCCAGACAGTGGAAATAGTTGATGTTCAATAGTTTGATGATCTGTTTGAGTCCCTTCCTGGACTCAAAGGCATCTGTAGCCTCCTTTCTGAGCTTTCAGAAAGCTCTTTCAGTCTAGGCATGGTGATACCACACCCTTCAACAACAACAACAACAATAAGCCAATCAAACTAAATGTCTAAGGTTTAAATGACACAGATTCCTCCCAGGTCCTCTCAGCCTACAGGAGAATTCTGGGAGTTGAAGTCTACACATCTTCAAGTTACTAAGGTTGAGAAAAACTGTTTTAATAATTTGCACCTGATCTGGTGCACCTGATTCTTATTTTAGGTATTTGCAGTAGTAATAATGTAAGGTTATAATTTCTTTTTCCACATTATATACTATTTATATTTATTTAGATTACACAATATCTGCAACGTGTAAATGGTGCATGGTATTTGCTATATTATATCCCTTTCATCTGTTTTATTGAAATTAAGATCAAATCTTGAAATAATTTGAAAAAAGGCAACAATTTAAATGGAATGATTTTTTTTAATGTTATTGTAAATAAATATATTTAGACTTGTACTGTAGAAAGTCGGGGGGCCCTCCTAGAAGAATGATACGTTTCGGGAAATATTAAAAAGGCAGAATATTATATTTCCCTAAATGAGAAATGCAAAGTCTGAACAAAGGCAAAATGGTGGGATTAGCCCCTCACTCAAGTTCCAAAACAGGACAAAGCCATTAAGCCACAATAGGATTTATCCAGCATTCTTTCAGAACAAAAGCCCCTTCATTGCATCACCCCAGAGCAGTCCAAACTTCAATCAAATTAGCTCAGATAAGCACCTAGGATTTGCATTTCCTCTTTTGCCTATAGAGACAGCTATGACCCCTACATAATCCCTACATGACCCTATAGCCGTGATGGCAAACCTATGGCACGGGTGCCACAGGTGGCACACGGAGCCATTTTGGTGGGCACGTGAGTGTTGCCCTAGCTCAGTTCCAGCGCACATGCGCTCACCAGCCAACTGATTTTCAGGCCTTCCGGTCCCACAGGAAGTCAGGAAACTGGCTGTTTCTGGTCTCCGGAAGGCCTCCCGGGGGGGGGGGATGGGGAAGGCTGTTTTTGCCCTCCCCAGGCTCCTAGAAAGCCTCTGGAGCCTGGGGAGGGGGGGAAATGGGCCTACTGGGCTCACTGTGCCATCAGGTGCCAAAAGCAGGGGGAAGTGTGTGGGGGGGTCACGTGCGCATGCGCGGGAGGGCGGGGCACATTGAATTATGGATGTGAGCACAAGCACCCGCAACCCCCCCCGTTCCCCCCGCTTTTGGCACGCGATGGCAAAAAGGTTAGCCATCACTGCCCTATAGGAATCTGACAACAGCCAATAGAATATTAAAGGACATGTTTTTGCACAGGAACAGGAATTTCAAAATTCAAAGCACAAAAGAAGGTATAAAAGCCACCTGCTCTCAACTCCATTTCTTCAGAACCACAAACCATGTAGTTCTGCTTCATTAATAAGCCATCTTTCAAATCAGCTTCCATGTTTCAAGTGTCTTTCTCCCAGCTTGGAACTGAATCAGATGATATTTCTTCCAACAGTACTATAAACTATAGTACTATTGTAGTTCATTACTTTATATATTATGTAACACTAAAAAGGTGGGCCTTTTCATTGAAACAGCTCTAATCTGTTTTATTCTGTACTGTTCCTTTGTAGTTTTTAATTGTCAAGTGCCCTGGCAGATTTTATTTAAAGACAACATAAAAATGTTTGAAATGACCAAAGTACTGCCAGATCGATTCTGCTTAACATATATCCCAGCATCATTACAAGGGTGTATTTTTTTTACAAATCATTTCATTATTAGCTACAATTAGACCCCAGTTACAAAAGAAGATACACCTTTAAAATCATCTTTAAAAAGTTACAACTTTAAAAATAAAGGAATGGTTTATTGCCACAGTATACAACAGCAATATAATTCTTGGTATTGCTATTGTTTTCATTTATCGGTAGTTGTTTTCCTGTGCTAATTTGATGCTATTTTGTATTTGTATTTTCCTATTTATTTTAGCTATCTTGAGCATCAGTAAACAGTAAGTTTGGAAAATTTGTGATGAAAAATTGGCAGATCAGAATCAATGGTGGGTTGCCCCCCAGTTTAGACGGTTTCACAAGAACCAGTAGTAAAACTAGTGGGAGGCCCTGCCCACTGCCCCAGATGTCGTCATCAGTGATCTGTGCATGCACAGAAGCAAGGCAATCCCATTGCATGCAACCCCATTGCAAACCGGTAGTAAAGGTAAGTAGAAGGAGCCTGAGTGGCGTAGGAGGCTAATGCCTCCTACTAGGGCAGCATTTAACATCCAGCTGCCTCCAATTACTGCAAGTTCAATTCTCACCAGGCTCAAGGTTGATTCAGCCTTCCATCCTTTCTAAGGTGGGTAAAATGAGGACCCGGTTTGTGGGGGCAATAAGCTGACTTTGTATAAAATATACAAAAGTATGAAGGCTATTGCTTAATGCATTGTAAGCCGCCCTGAGTCTCCGGAGAAGGGCGGCATATAAATATAAATATTTTTTTTAAAAAAAAAATAGAACCTACCCCTGATCAGAATGTTACGAGGTCAAGCTGAACTAGTGGAGTTCTAACTAGAGTGATCCAGTTTTGAAGCATAAATTTGGAGAACATGCATTTCAACAAAAACAACATAAAAGTTTGTTTCTTTTGTATTAAATGGGTTTCTTTGACCAGTGTCATTTTAAAAATGATTTTAAGATGTTTTATTTATTAGTAGCAGTTAAGGACTGAAGTCATTTGATATTTGATTAAACTGTGCTTTTTTCCTATATCTTTTTACTGTGTTACAGTAAAAAGCCAAGATTCCTTATATTTTGCATTAGAATGGATCCATAAGCATTTTAAGCATTTTGTTCTAAATCTTTAATGATACAACCTAAAGTTTTCTTACCGGTATTAAAAATTCAAAATGAAAGTATGTCATTTTAGTGTTCTACAATGACCATAAAATCTTGTCCTCTTCTTTCCTATTTAAGATCAAGTTTCTAGTCCAATGAAATCTAGTAAGCTGAGAGTTATTTATCTAGAATATTATCTGGCTACTAACCCACAGATAGAAATAGAAATACATAAAGAAACTGTATGGAGAAGCTGGATGACAAATGAATTGTGATTGTGATGTTAACAGCGCAAACTTTTTGATTTAACTACCTTTCTCTGAGATCAGATATGAACAGGTAAGATTTGCATTGTGACAGTGGTCGGTTTCAAAATAACATTTCAGGTGTGAAAAAAAATTTCTACTGTGCCACTTGAAAAAAAAAACACCTGGGTATAGATAAATTTAGTATTAGATTTAGATCTAATTTAAGACTTAATCTATTCTAGATTTAAATAATTATCTTCCAGATAAATAAATGCCACTCTTTACTCACTGGAATAAGACATGTTAGCAAGCAGTGCCTAATTTGTCTATTTTGCATGATAAATTAATTAATCCAGTCAAATCCTTAGATTTTTACACTCTTAGGGCCATTGAATTCATTTCTTCATTTCCAAACCTGCTTATTTTGAATTAAGATCAACTAATAATATGTACCTGAAGAATGAATAGAAAGGAATTTGAAAAAATTGAACAAAAGGCCGCATGATTCCTGAAACACAACCTTTCCTTTATTTCAATCCAAACTTGTTCAAAATTTCCAAGTATATGTAGTTACAAATATAAGCTGATACCAGGTGTGGTATTCACTTACCTTCGCTACTGGTTCACAAATGTGAGCGCATGCGCCTCCTCCACGCATGCGCAGAGGGTCAAAAATGGGATGTGATGACATCAGGGTGGATGGGCGGAGCTTCCCGCCACTGGCGCTACCAGATCGCGCGATCTGTCTAGAACCGGGTGAATTTCACCATTGGCTGATACGTTCATTTATACATGCATGTATGCATGTTTATGTATATCACAATTTTCTCTTTTATGGATAAGAAATTTTATACAAGTAGAAAGTAACATCATCTCATCTGAACATACACATTGCATTCTCCTCTTTAAAATTTTCAATTCTCCCTTTTCCAGAACCTCATTAGTTCAATCCACTCATCAATTCTTTCTTGGTTCTCCCTTTCCTCTTGACCCTCTATTTACTCTTCTTTCATATATATATTTTGTGGTTCAGTCTTGATTTTTCTTTCTACTATCTTTCTACTATCTACTATTAAACTATCTCCACATACTTCATTTGTAATATACTTTGTCCACTCACTTCAGTGGAAATGTTTGCTGTATAAGTATGCACATAGGCAGAAGCTCAATGAAAAGCTTTAGACAATGTACATTGCCTCAGTTACATTGCTTTAGACAATGTAATAATCTGCTATAAGTGTAGCAGATGACCAGGCAGACCTTGAAGGTGGTGTAAAATGCATCATCAATTTGGAATCCTTCCATGGCCACAAGAGACCTAAGTCTACCCTCCCGTGAATTCTGTTGAGCCTTATCTAGCATCAATTTGCTTTGACCGTTAGTATCAGATAATTGTGTATAGGTAGCACATAATACATTTTTGTGCTGTGAGCTCAATTCTTGTTACTGGTTACTTGTACCTGACATTAAGGCGTTGAAGCAAGATCTGGAAGAGCAAAAATATAGAGAGTCCCCAACTTACAATTGTAAGGGAGCCTGCCCAGCACCGTTGTAAGTCATGATGGGTTACTCATGTGACTGACCCATTTGTGTGACGTTTATTGCAAGGGTCATTAAGCAAACCAATGGTTTGTCATGGACAGTTTTGCTGAAAACTGGAAGTAAATCCTGTTTTTTTTATAAAACAATAATAAATTGTGGTTCATATGATAGCAGGATGGTGCAAATGAATGTAAATGTGGGCTGGTTGCCAAGCGTCTGATATGCAATCACATGACCAGAGGGGACAAACAGCTATTATAACTTCAAAACTGAAGCAAAAATAATCCAGCAAGGTCCATTGTAACTTAGAATAGTTGCTGAGTCATAGATTGAGAACTAGCTGTAAAGCGTTGGCGATGTTTCTTAACATCAGCTTTATATGACTTTAAAATTGGATTCTTGTGTCTTAATTTTGTTTTAAATTTTGCAATCAGTTTGAAATTAAAATACTTGAAAATGTATTAAATAATATAGCTATTTTTATAATGTACCATTCCTATATAATATGTGGTATCAGAATATGCTTAGACTTTTCAGGCTGTGTTTATGAAACCTCCTTTCAATTATTTGCCATTTGCGTGTGTTTAAATTATTGCAAGCAAACAAAACCAACAAATTAAATTAAAACTAAAATAAAATATAATAATAATAATAATAATAATAATAATAATAATCATCATCATCGGCTTAGCTTAGCTTAGTTTAGCAAATGAGAATTCAGGACAGGAGAGGTTAATATATAGAAAAATCATTTTGGATCACTGTATACTGGCCCCAAATTTCAAAAAGTATTTGTGTCCTACTTGTAATTGTTTCAAGCTTTCTCATTGAATCTAACAATCTTCACAGCTTCCCTAACTTAAAACATACTAATGATAACAATAACAGAAAATTTGTAATCTAGCCAAATATCAATTCCTTATTTAACCATTAATCTATTCACAGACAAAGTCAAGAGAAAAATTAAGTAGTTTCTAGTTGCCATTTAGTTGGAAAAAATTAGCTGATGGTATTTGTCTAGCTGATTGATTAATTTTAGAAGCTTTGTACTGATAAATAAGAGTTTAATGATCTTCACACATACCAAACATTTCCTTCCTTCCTTCCTTCCTTCCTTCCTCCCTCCCTTCCTCCCTCCCTCCCACCTACCTCTTTCTTTCTTTCTTTCTTTCTTTCTTTCTTTCTTTCTTTCTTTCTTTCTTTCTTTCTTTCTTTCTTTCTTTCCATCATAAATTTTATTGTGAATCTAATCTTATCTTTGATATTTCACTTGTTCTTTGCTGTATAAGAACAGAACTAGGTTAGATCTGTTAAATATGTCAGTGATTTATAAAAATCAGAGCTTGTTTCTTGCTTCCTATAAAATAAGGTTGCACCAAAACTGGAAACAGATTAAAGTCTGAAACTCAAAAGGTCACTGCTTAAAATATGGATAATACTGTCCATGAAGCAACACTAATCTCTTGGTACTATGATGAATATGTTGACAAGCCTTTGATTTTTAATAATTAATCACAAAAAAACAAAGCCATATTAATAATTTAAGGCCTACTAATGTAGGGTGCTACAGCTATTTGAATACCATGCTTTCTCTTCAGCTTTGCCTGTGTTAATTTTAACTCAAAGAACTCCGAGCAATATCTCTTCTAGCTCATTGGGTCTATTTATGATACATTAGCAAAGAACAGACCAGTTCAATGGCCATGCAGTAAGTTCAGACATAATGAATTTTTAAAAAGCACAATAGGTAATCAGAACACAATGGATAATTAGTCAACTATGATGGTATATAAATAAAATAAATAATCAGAAAGCTCTACCATCTGTTAACCTTCCTTTAAAAACAGTTGAACTTGCAGTTCCGATTTGTGCAATTTTTTGGCACTTACACTTATTTGAAAAATGCATTTTTCCTTTTGTAGTAATATATGGGTATTTTTTTCCCTTCTTGCGGTTAACACTATGAACTATAACCTTGCTTATTACTAGCTTCATAGTGTATATAAATAAATGGATACAGACACTCTCTATCTCCTTCATCTGTTTGTGTTTCTGGATACTTATAGTAGGAAATTCTTTAAATACTGAACTACCAGAGCACCTATTTAGCGGTCATATCAGTTCAGTGTATTAAATAAGGATGATAGCTATTTTTGTAATTGCAGACTGATTCTGCATAAACAGAGGCTGTCATTTTCTAAAGAGCCCCATTCTGTTCACTTTGTTGAAGTTGGAGCTGGTAAATGGAAGGAGAAAATGCCTTCTCATATTGCATGATGTCTGGTTACAGAAATTGGATGATTTAGCGTAATGTCTTCCAGTCTTAAATACTCAATTTTGTGACTATGTTTAGCTTTTTATTTTATTTTTTTAATGGTGGTGGTTCTGAAATTGCACTAAAGAAAACAGCACTAATTCCTTGTTTTTATAGAAAAAAGATACAGGAATTATGAAAAGCATCTTAGAAAGTGTATTTAGTTTATTTTTATGTACTTAGTACCATAGAAGTCAAGCATGTGGACAAAAAAGCTATATCAGAATTATATGAAGAAAAATATGGATGAAAAGCAAATTCTTTACAGTAGAAGGCCAATGTCTCAGGTTTCAAAATGTCTTAGTGTGTATGTGTGGGTTTTGGGAGGGAGTTATGTTTTGTCCAAATCTTCAAAAAGCATGAAAGATTTGTGGCATGCTCACTCATCTAATGTCTCAGGTATTTTTCCCCACTGATTTGTCTTTTTTTTTTTTTTTAAATTATCCAGTTCAGTTTCAGAAGAAATCGAAAACATGCTAGATATATAAATGATAGCTTTATGGCTTAAACCAAAGTAAGAGTATGGCAGGTGCATTCGTTTACAATATTTGTTTTTATTTTGTATTTTAACGTTTCTTTAGTGCCATAACTAGTTTTGATTAAAGGGTACTTCACAAAATCAAGTAGAATCAAAGACAATAAAAATTGCAATAGCAATCCCTTGTTCATTATTCATTCCAAATGCACATCAGAATAGTATATCAAATCAAATCAAATATTTATTACAGTCATGGACCAGCATAGGGAATAGTATACTTTTTCAGTTTTGTGAAACACAAGCAAGGTTAGGACTCCCCTAACATCAGGAGGCAAGATGTTCTATAACGCATGAGTTAACAGCAAGATAGTATAGCTCTGGGCCAGGTATACCTTAAATACAAGACCAACCAAATGACAACAGATTCATCAACTGTCTTTTAGAGCAAGAATGAAAATATGGAAGTGGTGGATAGCTTCACCTTTTAGGATTAACTATCAACAAAAGTGAGAGCCAGTTGATCAGTGGTTAAGACTTGAGGTTGAAAATCAGGAAATGGTATATTCTATCCCTATCTTAAAGGACGCAGTGGCTCAGTAGCTAAGACGCTGAGTTTGTCGATCAAAAGGTCGTCAGTTCAACGGTTCGAATCCCTAGTGCCGTGTAACGGGGTGAGCTCCCGTTACTTGTCCCAGCTTCTGCCAACCTAGCAGTTCGAAAGCACGTAAAAAATGCAAGTAGAAAAATAGGGACCACCTTTGGTGGGAGAGCAACAGCGTTCCGTGTGCCTTTGGCATTTAGTCATGCTGGCCACATAACCACGGCGACGTCTTCGGACAGCGCTGGCTCTTCGGCTTTGAAACGGAGATGAGCATCACCCCCTAGAGTCGGGAATGACTAGCACATATGTGCGAGGGGAACCTTTACCTTTATCCTTATCTTAGGCACAGAGCCAGCTGGGTGACTTTGAGCTAGTCATTTTGTTTCAGCCCTAGGAAGGAGGTAATGGCAACCCATTTCCAAAAAGGTTGCCAAGAAAACTTCAGAGAATAGCCCAGGCAGTCATCAGAAGTAAATAGTCACTTGAAGACACAAACAGACACACATACACACAAAAAATGAACAGAAGCCAGCAGTCAAGAAATACACTTCAGATTAGTATTTCGTTGGGAGAACAATAAAGACCTTGGGAAAAATATTCATATGCCGTGAATATCTATGTGTATTAGAATCATGCAATGATTTTTTTTTCCTGTGACACAATATGAAATTGAAAGTTGGACTTTGAAGAAACAAAGATAGAAAGGGTATTGATGATTTTGAACTTTGTTGGAGAAGATTCTTCAGAATACTGTAGATAGCCAAGAAAACAAACACATGGATCTTAGAAGTAATCAATTTAGAGTTCTCACTCAACACAGAGATAATCAGTCTGAATTTATATTATGTGAAGATTTATCTCCCTTGAGAAATCAGTGCTAAAAAAGGTGGAAGGACAAAGAAGATGATAACTAACAATGTGGATGGACTTGATTACTGATTACGATTCTCTCTGTATGAGCACACAATTCCCAAACCATTGATTGTTTTTGTGTAATCTGCAGTTTTCAGGCAGATATTTCACAGATGGACACGTTGGTACTTCTCTCCTGATTAAATGAATGTCTTACTGTAAAACATTTTATATTCTTAGGTGCAGTGCCGTATCTTTTAACTTGTGATTCACTAGAATAGCTGGATCATTTCTGCATGTAGTGGTACCCAAATGGACCTTAACTATGTCAGCAGGTGATATCAAGGTAGAACTTGATCTTCATGGTCCATGCAGTCTGTGAATGTTACAGCTTGAAGGGTTGATTTAGAAAGTCTGCTATAGGGAGCTTTCAGTTTACTCATGCAACTTAATAGAGATCAAGAAACCAATTAAACTTGTGGAAGGAGGTACAGTGATCTGTTTTGCATTGCTTATAAATTAGAAACAAGCAATCTTTACTCTCCAAATACACAAAAGTTTGCAAATTTGCATAGCATAACTGCATGGACAGAAAATAGAATAATATTAGTTTTCATTTTGCCTTATATACATTGATTTCGTACAGCAAGTATATTTTTTGTCCAAGTCAAAACTCAGTGAATAAGATCATTGCAAAAACTTCCAGGATTACAAAAGTTCTTTAGCTTATAAATTGCTGTACAACAGAGAATTACATACTGCACTATATTTTGTAGTCCTGGCTTTTAAAATATTTGCAGTTTGTCTACTGGGTATTGAAAATAGAGTTTATCTGAGTTATGTTAATTCATTATACTCATCTTGTATAATGTGGATCAGTCACCAGAACAAGAGGTTTTATCTTCTGAGCTTTCAGACTCGTGCTGGAGCCCATCTTCGGGGAACTTTTCTCTAGCGGAGCTATTCTTGGCCAACATATCTGATGGGATAAAATGAAGAACATATTTTATGTAGAGTGCACCCCTTACATCAAACATTAAAGTAATAATATTTAATTGGCAATTTAATCTGCTTTGTTTATTTCTCCCCTTAAAAGTATATGTCAAACACTGAAGCATTTGTAATAGAATGTGTGAATGACCTTGGAGGATAAAGGAAAGAGATGTTGCCTAGGGAACGAACAGACAGGAGAGGGAGTCGCCCCAATGGTATAACTAAAAGCAAGAGGAACAAACTTAGGAAAGACATGCTCTACTTCATCAGGTAGTTAGAAATGGTGGCAGGAAGTTTGTACCAGGTAGGTAGGTAGGTAGGTAGGTAGGAAGAAGGAAGGAAGGAAGGAAGGGAGGGAGAGAAAGAAAGAAAGGAAAGAAAGAAAGAAAGAAAGAAAGAAAGAAAGAAAGAAAGAAAGAAAGAAAGAAAGAAAGATAGATTATTTATTGGCCAAGTGTGATGGCCACAAGGAATTTGTCTTTGGTGCATACGCTCTCAGTGTACATAAAAAGAGACGATACATTCGTCAAGAATCATAAGGTACAACACTTAATGATAGTCATAGGGTACAAATAAGCAATCAAATCATACTAGGAAACAATCAATATAAATCATAAGGATACAGCAACAAGTTATAGTCATACAGTCGTAAGTGGGAGAAGATGGGTGATAGGAAAAATGAGAAGATTAATAGTAATGCAGACTTAGTGAATAGTGTGACAGTGTTGAGGGAATTATTTATTTAGCAGAGTGATGACGTTTGGGGAAAAAACTGTTCTTGTGTCTAGTTATTCTGGTGTTCAGTGCTCTATTGCGTCATTTTGAGGGTAGGGTTAAGGTTAGGGTTATTCTGTTAATATGGCCTTAGAATAAAGTATCTAGCTGTGTTTCCTGTTTACCTAGAATGGCTGACATCTTTAAAGGAGCAGCAATATCCAGTAATATGTATTGGTTTTGTATTAGCCCAAGGGAATGATGTTTGCATTTTCAAGTTTTTCAGTACTCAGGCTTTTCTTCATCTTGTGCTCCTTACGATGCATATATAGTGCATACTCTTCCCTGTGTATCAATAGAATTAAAATGCAAATATAGATCTTGTGTTTTTTACCTTGCTTTTTCTTCAGATTCAAGACTTGCTCTTATGTGGATATCAGTGCACCATTGGAGAACTATAACTTGTAATATAAATGTGATAGTACATATGGTACATTACACTTAAGAAACTTGTATCTTAAGCAGCCTCTTCCAATTTATGCCCTCATGAGTTCTATTAGTACATAAAACATGATTTGAATAATAAAATGGTCTGACGATTCTTTTTAAATGGTGTTGTGTAGATGTTTTAAGAAATTGTATAAATATGCAAATCGCCTAAAAAATATCACATTGATTTAAACATGTTAACAGAATGCTGTTTGTGTACTATATATATACATATACATATACATATACATATACATACATACATACATACACATACATACATACATACATATATATATATATATATATATTGCACAGTGCCTTTTTTCAGGGAGTTTTTAAACATTAATAGAAATCATTAAATTAATCATGAAAATTATTTATTCAGAGCAATGCCAATGTGAGTTAATGGCTGACAGTTAATGAATTTTTACTTCTTTCTGTGGGAATTTCATCAGAAGCACTTACCTCAAGATGGTGTGCTGAATTTAAATTACAGCATAAATTCAGCACCATAAAATGCCTGTACTGAAAAGATGATAGATTGAATTACAAATAATAGACATTCCAAACAGCATCTGCTTTAAGTCTGCTGCAGTTTAAAACAATATATATATATTGTTCAGACAACACTGAAGAATTGACAGTGTTGACAGTGATGTCAACACTTCAGACAACACTGAAGAAATGACACTTGGCTACAATGTGTAGTTAGTGTACAGCTTGTATAACAGTGTAAATGTGCTGTCCCCTCAAAATAACGCAACATACAGCGATTAATATCTAAACTGGTGGCAACAAAAGTGAGTACAGTCCTAAGTGATAATGCCCAAATGGCCCCAAAGTGTCAATATTTTGTGTGGCCACCATTATTTTCCAGCACTGCCTTAACCCTCTTGGGCATAGATTTCACCAGAGCTTCACAGATTGCCACTGGAGTCCTCTTCCACTCCTCCATGATGACGTCACAGATCTGGTAGATGGTAGAGACCTTGCACATCTCCACCTTCTGTTTCAGGATACCCCAGAGATGCTCAATAGGGTTTAGGTCTGGAGATATGCTTGGCCAGTCCATCACCTTTACCCTCAGCTTCTTTAACAAGGCAGTGGTCGTTTTGGAATTCATGTTGGAATACTGCCCTGTTGCCCAGTCTCCGAAGGGATGGGATCATGCTCTGCTTCAGTATGCCACAGTACATGTTGGCATTCATGATTCCCTCAATGAATTGTAGCTCCCCAGTGCCAGCAGCACTCATGCAGCTCCAGACCATGACATTCCCATTACCATGCTTGACTATACGCAAGACACACTTGTCTTTGTACTCGTCATCTGGTTTCTACCACACATACTTGACACCATCTGAACCAAATAAGTTTATCTTGGTCTCATCGGACCACAGGCCATGGTTCCAGAAATCCTGTTAAATCCTGTATCGTCTTGGCCACCGTGCTGCAACTCAGTTTCTTGGCGATCTTCTTATAGCCTAGGCCATCTTTATGTAGAGCAGCAATTCGTTTTTTCAGATTCTCAGAGCGATAACACCAAATTTAACACACCTGCTTTCCCTTCACACCTGAGACCTTGTACCACTAACGAGTCACATGACACCAGGGAGGGAAAATGGCTACTTGGGCCCCATTTGGACATTATCACTTAGGGGTGTACTCACTTTTGTTGCCACCAGTTTAGACATTAATGGCTGTATGTTGTGTTATTTTGAGGGGACATCACATTTACACTATTATACAAGCTGTATACTCACTACTTTACATTGTAGCCAGGTGTCATTTCTTCAGTGTTGTTACATGAAAAGATATACTTAAATATTTACAAAATGTGAGGGGGTGTACTCACTGCTGTGATATATTGGATAGATAGATAGATAGATAGATAGATAGATAGATAGATAGATAGATCGATAGAGGAGGGAGTGGGAGGGAGGGAGGGAGGGAAGGAGGGAGTGGGAGAGAGAGAGGGAGCGAGAAAGAAAGAAATAAAGAGAAAGTTGAATGACGGGTTGATGTTTTTCTGTGTACATATTCCTTCTTCCATTTGTTAGACAGTATTAAACTTCATATACAGAGAGTACCACTGAAAAAGTGGGGCAAACAAGTTATGCTCTTTGAAATGATTTTTCTTTTTAAAAAACAACATTTTGGGGTGGACGTATTGGTTAATACTGTTCAAATGGCTTACCTAAAACCTTATATTGTAAATGCAGGAAATATTTTGCAGGATTTTTCAGGATTAGAGTATTTCAGTCTGTGGTTTATCATTGTATTAGAAAATTCTTTGTTAAGTAGAAATTGACTGAGCGGCTTTAGTCTTCTATGCTATTTAATAGAAATGATTCCACTACAATATGAAGCAAGGATTCTAACCCAGAATTAAAATTTCAGTCAACTTCATCTCTCAAGCCTTCTTAAAGCTTTGAAGAATTACGCTACATTATCGTCATAACTACAGATTACCATGATTTTCCTGAAAATATAGAGGAAGGAAATTCAGCGAAATAATTATAGATCTACGGAAAGGTTGGAAGATGCTGAATAAGGTGGCAGTCAACATGGGATGTTGTGAATCCTATTAAGTGCAGTCATCCTTTGACGTATAGGTAGTCCTCAACGTACGACCACAATTGAGCTCAGAATTGATGTTGCTAAGTGAATAATTTGTTAAGGGAATTTTGCTCCATTTTACGACTTTTCTTGCCACAGTTGTCCAGTGAATGACTGCAGTTGTTAAATTAGTAACACAGTTGTTCAGTGAATCTGGCTTCCCCATTGGCTTTGCTTATCAGAAGGTCACAAAAAGTGATCCCATGACCCTGGGACATTGCAACCATTACAAATATGAGCCAGTTGCCAAGCGTCTGAATTTTGATCACTTTGTAGTATTTATATCAGATTTGCATCAGAAACATGGAAAACGAGAGAAGGTTGAAGGTGTAGAACCTGACAAAAATTAGGTCACAGGCTAAGTGCTATGTGTGACATTGCAATGTGAAATCATTAAACGATTTCCTTTTTTGAAGTTGGTTAACCAACAGGTGAAATTGGTAAAATGGGAAAATTAGCCACCTAGTTTCTCAGATTAAAATTGTAGTAAAAAAAATAAGTGATGATAAACAGTTTTTATATAGTTTGCCAGAACTGGTTTTTTTTTGAAGGTGTGATTCTATGTTCCTTGTCAGAACAGTTTTGCCACAGTTTCTACTATATTATTGATTTCCCCAAAAATAATCTTTTTGGAATTAGGCTACTATATTCTTTCTTTTGAAGTATATTAGGTTTTTAAAAAGTGTATTAGTTAGAGAGTTCTGTTGGAAAAAAAGAAACAAGGGCACTTAGAGGAGTTGTTGATTGAATAGATGCTAAGTAATATGGACTGAAAAAACATTCCATGTTTCCGATTCTCTTTTGGTTGCGCAAGAGGTCAAAACTCATACCATAGAGGTAAGTGTCTCAGTGCATTATTTTCTGGCT
Organism: Ptyas mucosa; assembly: GCA_012654045.1. NCBI lineage: Eukaryota > Metazoa > Chordata > Lepidosauria > Squamata > Colubridae > Ptyas > Ptyas mucosa. The sequence goes on from WNWU01000007.1 coordinate 31,606,174, forward strand.
AGAAAGTTCCAATAACACATTATGCCTGAATCCAAGCAGTTACTTTTAACTGATTGTTCTTGCCTACCAAATTAGTGGCCTGGTGTCTGAATCCCAGCAAGAGGTACTGAAGGAAAGGGAATAAAATAACCTGTTCTTTGCACTGGGAGCAGCAATAGTTGGCGTTTGGGAACTGCTGCTGTTCCCCACTGAGATGCTGGCAGATTCCATTGTGGCCAAATAAAAACCAACTATTCTTGCCCACTGCATGGGGGAGGAAGTTCTACAGATGCTCCATGGTGAATGATGTCAGGGAAGTTGTAAAAATATGAGTAATATACTTAACACAACAATGTCTTTTTTACCATGAGGCAATTTTATGATGAATTTCTTGGCTTGTCAGTGTGAAGTGGTCATGATGGCAGCAGGATATCCCTCGTTCTTGAAGAATTTATTCTCTCCTTGATGTATTTAGTTTTTATGTATTTAGTTTTTGTCAAAATGCCCCTAAGAACCAAGAAAAGTTTTGCTGAATAGAAGCAGAGAAATGGCTAATAGTCTTTACGCCTGCCATTCACCATTTCTGCCTTTTGACTGCATTTATTCTGTGCTAGCCTTAACATAAATTGCTTGTTTATACATGCCAGAGCTTAGACAGAGCTTGTTTATTCATGCTAGAATAAGAAGTTAGATGAAATGATACAAAAGTTGATTTTGTATTTCAGTGACTGAACATGATGCCGAAATACTGATGATTATAGATGATAAGCGGCTATTGTTTCTTCTGACGACTGGTGAAACTTTAAGGAAGCAAAGAAACATATCCTAGCTCTGTATCATTATTTTTTCTTTCTCAATCTCCTTTTTTAAAAACACTCATTTACCATTGAAATTAATTTAGACAGTTTGTTCTTTCCACCCTACCTCCCCTTGCAGCACAAACAGACAGACCACATATATATATATTAAATTGTTGGCTCTCTGAACATATTTCCATGATTTGTGTCAGGTCAGGACTAATGAGGCATGAAATCTTCTGGCCCTGAGAAATTTTATAAGCAAAGTTTCCTCCAAAACAAGCAAGCTCTCTTGGCCCAGCGGAGTAGCGAATTCTTCAGAGTACGTGAAAAAGATCTTAAAAAGTAAGCATTTAATTGTCACTGGTGATATTTTTACTGTTATTCATATGCCTGGATAATGTGTTTAGGATACATATTTTACATCTCCAGTTTATTTGTAGTAGCTACGTTACGTTTGATGGAGTTCTCGTTAAGTGTTGAACAAATTTTGGTTTTTAAAAACTAATCTTTAGATAATGATGTGATAATAATGGATAATTGTTTAGAGCCTAACACATTTGAAACCAAGCTGTGACTTGTACTGGCAGTAATTGCTTACATTTATATGTGTGTTGATTATTATGGTATCCTAGGTATGTGGTAGATGTTGGCTGTTTAATGACTAGCTGTTTGATATGTATTTATGTTTGTTATGTGCTTAATGTTAGCTGTGTAAATCGCATAAAATAGATGAACATGATGTACAAAATGTAATAAAACATTGACGTTATGTCGAACTTGGCATGCATCTCTCAAGTTTTTCATCTTCTTTATAATTGACTTTGTATTATTGTTTGCCAAATACATGGGAATCTCTGTCACATTACTTAAGAGCAACCCAATTAGCATTATTTGTTTGGAAAACTATTTTTACATGTATTCATCTTGAGAATTATGTTTGTTTAAAAAAATCACTACTTTGGTTTATTTATTTATTTATTGGTTCGATTTATATACCGCCTTTCTCCGGAGACTCAGGGCGGCTTACAATGCGTTAAGCAATAACCTTCATACTTTTGTATATACCCGCTCAGTAGGGCTTTTGGCCCCTCCTTTTTTTTTATTGAAAAAGTTTTAAAAGTTTTACATACATTTCCCCCCCCCAAGCACCCCCCCGACTTCCCAGAGCGAGTACAAAATAAAATACAGCTTAAATTCTCTAAATTAAACTCCATTTCACATTCATTATAATCATGATCATTAAACAAATAGATAAAAGGAAAGCAAGTCTTCTTTCTCCTTATTCCATCTAATTCAACAAAATTAGTATCCATTTATAATTACAGCAATTAATAAAACAATTAAGTATTACCTAATCAAACCTATCATTACTCAATTTAGCTAATTGTTACTTAACAAATTATTAGGTCTATACAATTTAACAAAATATTTTATAACTTCTTTCATTTAAAACAAAACAACAACAACAAAAAGGAAACCCTCATTCAAAAAACCCCAGATTTAAAAAAAAATACTATATAAACTCTTCCATCCTCCACTTTTAAACCATCAAGGTCCAATTATAATTAAAACACTTAATAAGAAATAATAATAATAATAATTTTTAATTAATAATCAAACCTCTTATTAATTTATCAATACATATTAACAAATCAACTAAGAACATCATTTAAGAACTTTATCAATCATTTAAATTCTTCATACTAGATTGAACCAATTGCTAATCTTCTTGTCTTCACATCTTCCAACAGCATATAAGATATCTTCATTTGCATCTACCCACCTAAATAAAAATTGCTTCTTTATATAAAAAAAAAGCCCCCCAAGTGACTTTGTATTTGAAATGGTATCCATCAAATCCAGTCAAAAATTAGATTAATAAATTCATCAGACGTATTAGGGAAACCACCAGATCAACTGCAATTGCCCTAGGTCCATAGTCCTTTTGCCTTATATTCATTACCATCAAGCAGGAGACTTCAGTTTGCTATATTCAATAAAACTTCTGCGATTGCAATTAAGTCCAAATTTGTTACAGTCCTTAATAAAATAATCCAAATCATTCAAGTCAGGGCATATTTCACAGCCCAACACACCAGCATTGCTGTGATCTGTTTATTCTTCTCAAATATTCCAATACAGCTGTAGGTTGCCTCCTCATCGTCGCTCATCGCTTAGTTAACTGGCATTAAACTGCTGTCTGTTTTTTTTTTCTTTTTCCAAAAAATTCAAAATCTTTAAACAGCTAAACAATACTTTTTAAGGACCATCATCTCATCAAGCAGGGTTATTTTCCATTTCTCCAGTCTTTCTTCTTTTCCTTTTTACGAACTTTCTTCTTAACTTTGATCCCTCTGCCTTTTTTAACTCCAGTAAAATTTTGCGGTTTTTGGGATTGCATATTATAAAATTTTTGCAGAAATGTAGCTTCTTCTGGAAACAACTCTTTAAATGCAGATTGAGTTTTATAAAAAAAAATTCGTGGAACCAAAATTTCATCAGCTTGCAAAATTTCTTGCTCCTTATTCTGCACAGCATTCATCTTTCTCTCCTCAGTAAAAACTGCTATGATCTGTTGTTTTTTTACATCTCCCAACTCTTCATTCAATCCCCCACTGCTAGATTGCAACTCAGTATTTCCATGTATTTCATTGTTTCCAGCTTGAGAAGCTTGAAATATAGTATCAATTCTTTTCAATAAAGCAGAGGTAATTGAACTCAAAGCTTCCTCAAAATCAGACCATTGAGGGTTAATTAACCCTCCTTTGCTTTCTTTGCTTTCAAAAAGACCAGCCATCTTGCCCCCCTTCTTCCTTCCCTTCCAGAAAGACAGAAAAAAAGGAAGAAAAAAAAAGGAGTTTCAAGAAGGAAAAAAAAAAGGACCCTTTACAATTTGTAATTTGTATTGCTGCTTCAATTATTATTATTAAATCCTTTCTTGTTTCATCCACTTTTCAAAAAGGAGTTTTACGTTTCAAACAGGGGCTTGTCAATAATTACTTTTAGCTTTCACTTCTTCACGCCCCATTAAAACTCAAACGCCATCTTGCTTTCACTTTCAGCTTAGGAAGAATCTTTTAAAGAAAGTAAATCTTTGGAGTTAAAAGAAAAAAAAATACTTGCTGTTTCATTCATACTGCTTGTGCTCCGCCAGCTTGATTCAAAGAATATCTGTTTAAAGTTGGTTGCTGGGATGGTAACGACATCTAGCTCTGCAAAGCAGAGGCATCCAGGGTCCGGAGTACTGACAGGCTTAACGGGGAGCTCTCATCTTCGAGCACCAGATTATGGGTAAAATCTGGCACTCTCAGGGAGCTCTACCCCACCCGTCTACTCACTTTCCCCCCTCATACCAGGGGGAAAGTTTTCAAACCGCAAGACAGCCGATAGTCGCTGTTCTTGCAGTTCTACGAAGCCCTGGGCTGGCACTTCAAAAAGAAGTGTCCGGCAATGTCGCAGTCCCACCGGAAGTCTCCTTTTGGCCCCTCCTAAGCGGTGTTCTTTTTTATACAAAGTCATCTTATTGTCCCCACAATCCGGGTCCCCATTTTACCTACCTTGGAAGGATGGAAGGCTGAGTCAACCTTCAGCCTGGTGAGATTTGAACTCGCAGTAATTGCAGGCAGCTGGCAGCTAAGTGCTACTTTAACAGCACTTTAGTCCACTGTGCCACCAAGGCTGACTGGATTTGACTATTTTAATTATATTTTATATCTGATATCAGATTATTGTTAGCGCTATCCCAGACAAATGGCTATCCAACCACTGTTTGAAAATTTTCAGCAAGGTATCTCTATCATTTTTCTAGGTAGATGATTGCTTAAATCAGTCTGGTGCTGGTGTATAGTCATGAATGAATTAAAATTTACGGTCAGGAAATTTTGCTGACTATTTCCTTCTTTTTCAGTTTCAACTCACCGGCACTTATTCTGCCCTTCGTTTTGTTAAAATATACAAGTGACCTTCTCTTGCACATGACAGATTGCTAGCATCTTTCTCCTCAGTATTTTCTTTGCAGGCTAAAAGGGCCTAGGTCCTTTAAACATTCTTTATAGGACATGATTTCCAGACCACTAATCACCCTAATATGTCTTTTTCTGACCAAAGTGCAATTTGTCCATATCTCTCTTAAAGTATAGTATTCATGGGGGCGCAATTGCTCAGCAGTTAAAAACATTGAGCTTGCCAGCTGGAAAGGCGATATACAGATTCAAAACCTGAGCACCGCATGATAAGTGAGCTCCCACTACTTGTCCCAGCTCCTACCAATCTAGCATTTTGAAAGCATGAAAATGTGAGTAGATAAATAGGTATCACTTTGATGGGAAGCTAAGAGTACCCTGGCTCCTTTGACTAAAAAATGGAGATGAGCTTTGCTCCCTCTAGAGTCAGACATGACTGGATAGGGGAAACGTTTTCCTTTTTTAAAAATATTCAGTATTAGATACAGTATTCTGTGTTTGGTGTAATCAGTACAAGTACAAATGGATTGATATCTTCTATGATATAGTTGCAATACAGATGTTAATGGAGCCAAAATTTCTATTAGTCATTTTAATCCACTACCCTGTTTCACCAAAATTAAGACATCCCCTGATAATAAGACCAATCGGGCTTTTGAGTGTATGCGCTAAAAATAGTCTTCCCCCCGAAAATAAGCCCTCCCTGAAAATATTTAAATGCAGAGCTGGAAATCAGGTAAGACGGCAAGAGGCCCGTCTTGCTCCACGCGCTCCAAAATAATAAGACCTCCCCAAAAATAAGGCCAAGCGCTTATTTCGGGGTTCAGAAAAATATAAGACAGGGTCTTATTTTCAGGGAAACACAGGTAGGATTCCAGAGGCTTCTCACGTACACTGTTGTCAAAACAGGTTTTCCCTGGCCTGAATCTATCTGAATTTTTTTTTCTTTCCCTGAAGGAACATAGACCTATCATAGTTGAACATGGTCTGTTTCATTTGGTCCAATGTTGACTTAATTAAGGTGTTAGCCAATCCCTCTGTGTCATTTATACATTTGATAAATTTCTGTTATATTTTACTCTATCATTTATAAAGACATCAAATAGAATTGTACTTAAAACAATGCCCTGGCAGACTTTATTTCATACTTCTTTCTTGTTCAACACAACACCATTTACAAATACTTCTTTGGGGGGGGGACACAGTGGCCAGGCCATAGAAGTGGAGTTCTCCCAAGTCAACATTAATGCACCTGTTTCTATTTAGTTTGGGTTCTTAAATTACAGTTCTATGATCCTTTGTTATGGATTTGAAGATTCATTTTGTCCGATGAAGTATCTGAAACTAATGAAGAAAAATTAGATGTTTTCAGGGCCAAATAAAAGTATTTGATGAGAAACCGAAGAACTGAGCTTATTTTTGTTAAATCCCAGTACATCACCTGTGCATAAGAGCACTCCTCCCAAAAAAACCAGCAATAATATTTACTTGTCAGACCAATACTGCAGTAATATTTTCTTCTCACACCCTACAGTGTTGTTAAAGCTATATTTAAAATTTGTCAAGTAGGTGGTTAGCCATATGCTTTTTTGCTAGGAATGGAAATTACAGATTTGTACATTCAAGCACTGATGTACAAAATGAACAACTCAATATGAGAATAATTATGGTACTATTTTGGATAATGCTTACAAAAAAAAGATCTATAGAATTTTCCTGTGGAAAATTGAAAAGAGCAACAAAAAACATGGAAAAAAGGAACTGAGAGAAATAATATGTAATATAATATGCATTGCTAAAATACTGACTTTAAAAAAAACAGCTACTTGACAGATAAGAATTGGGTAACCATCTACCTCACGGGTGTCAAACTTGCTGCGTCATGTTGCCGTCATGTGACATTTCACGACGTTTTTCCTCTTCACGGAGCTGGGAGGGGCATGGCCTGCGCATGAGGCATCCCGCAGGCCGCCAGTTTGACTACCCATCTACACAGGTAGATCAGTTTGATCTATCTCATCCTAAAATAGGTGACTGAAAACTTCCATAAATTGACATAAGTAACATAACCAGAATAATGTCTGGAAAATGGCAGTAAGACAATATATGTGTGTAACCACTGGATCAAAAGCAGTGTTAAAAACTTTTATTATTTTGTTTTGTACAACTTAATACTATTAAAAAGGATGATATAAAATCCCAGAAGGGATTTAAAATAAGTTAATATATTTATGCCACAATGACTTAAGTAAATTAATAGTAGTCTGGAGATAAAGTGGCTGAAGAAAGCATGAAATTTCCTGTACAAAGAATATCTGCAGTAGAAAAAAATACAGTGTTCTAGGGAGGAAAAAGCCTATATACAGTACAGAGAATCATAGCTGAGGGAGGAATCCATTAGCATCAGCAGTTAGAGTTCCTTTGCCTTTTCATAAGTCATTGGAATTTTGTATGGTGGCACTACATTTGTTCTTACTATCCCACAGGAAGTTTAACAATGCAATATTATATATGAATAGAACATATTCAGAATCCTGGTTCTTATACAAACCACTAAATCATTCATAGGATAATAAGTACAGTGGAGTGCAAACAATGAAATTACACTGTAGTTTTTCAGAATCAAAGGTACAGTCTATGAAAGAGATCCTGTGGCTTGTGATAATATAGCCAGTAGTTGAAAGAGTCAAAAAAGACTCAAGAAGATGGTATTAGCTTTGTTCTGTGGAGTGCAACAAATTTACCAGCTTACTTCCATGCTAGGCCTGGGTGATAAATCAGACCACAAGCTGCTGGCAGGCACCATGAAGGGTGCTCGGTTGGGTGCATTGAAGCAATGGCAGCCCAGGCTATTAGGATCCCAGCAGAGGCTTCAAATAACATGTTCTGTCGCCTAGAAAAAAGTCACAACAGGTGGGCATAGAATGAATCCAGCCTACCTTAAAGCGACCAACTACTTCAGTCTGTTTCAGAAGCCTTAGAATTTGGAGTCTGCATGATGTTTCTTTCATTGCCTGAAGTTTTTGAAAATAGGAATTAGTATATCATAGGTAATTTTCATGAAAGAATTTGGAACCTAGATTCCAGTGCAAAGGCATAGAAATTACTGATAGTGTAATCCTAACTTGATACTCAAAATAGAATCATAGAATTTTTGTAACTTTATGCATTCTTTATTTATGATTCTCGCATAAAGATTACAAATGAATCCTTAAGATGTGCTATTGTGAACAAGAGGGGTGTAAATTTATGTCCAGAAGAATGTAACAGGAAGTCAAAAGCTGAATATATTATAGTGATATAAGGAAGAATGGCTCTTTTAATGACTCATTCCTATGTTTTGTAATGTCTTCTTCAAATTGAAGAATTTGAAGAATTCTTATATGATATGAATGACCAGGGCAGTGAAATGCTGAATATATTATAGTGATATAAGGAAGAATCGCTGCTTTAATGACTCATTCCTTTGTTTTGTAATGTCTTCTTCAAATTGAATGTGAAGCATTTCAGTGCCCTAGTCATTCGTGTGTGTGTGTGTGTGTGTGTGTGTGTGTGTGTGTATGTGTATATATATATATCTCTCCCCCCTCTCTCCCTTCCCCTCCTGCCCTCCCAGCCCCTCTCTCCCCTTGTCTATTTTTTCATCTTTTCCTTCCTTCCTTCCTTCCTTCCTTCCTTCCTTCCTTCCTTCCTTCCT
>WNWU01000007.1:31614621-31721667 GCA_012654045.1 Ptyas mucosa
CCTTCCTTCCTTCCTTCCTTCCTTCCTTCCTTCCTTCCTTCCTTCCTCATCTCAATTAACAAAACATTGAAGAATATAGTGCCAACACATTTTCCATGTGCAAATAATAACAAATACAAATTCTGGCAAGTTTGTATTAACAGAGAAGAAACTTAAACTAATTGAAAAAGCCAGTGTTATTTATATTGTTGAGATATTCAGCTGTATTATTGACTGTATTAAAATGTCATTTCAGTTTCAGTGGTGTGGTGTGATTTTGAGGCACCTACACAGTTCAAGGCACTTAAATAATTAGTGCAAATAAGCTAAAATATTGATGCCTTTTTTAAAAAAAAGAATGTTTCACAACATTAAAACAAGCTAAATATCCTCATAAATTATACTAATGAAAGAGATTGCTACTTGTAATTGAGCCTATGTTCCACACTGCACTGTGTGCAGATATGCCAGTTAATAAGCCTTAACAATGTCTCTGTTCATGGAAAATGAATCAGAAATTATTATCAGATTATCTTTTCGGCATGCCTGACTAGTGTCTGAAATGGCACTTTACTAATGTGCTATTACTCAATGTCATTAAGCTAGAAAAATGATTGAACGGCAAATTCATACTTGCATTGTCTTGCTCTAAAGATGCAGTGCTTTAATATTAATGCAGCTCCTGGGAAATAATATTGCATGTACCAAAAATGAGATTTTCATGTCCCAAAACAGGAACTCCTAAAGCTTTGTACATCGTCTATACTTGGGAAGATGGAATCTATAATAAGTACTGAAATTGAAGTTAACATTGTTTGGACATACAAACCTAAGGTAGAGATAGAAAACTTGAAGAAAATTGGATTTTCAAAACAATTCACAATCTTTCCATCCAAGTTCAGAGTAGTGTACATTTTGTGAGTGATAGCTTTTTCCCCTGTGTCCGTAAGACTAAAATAATTCTACAAGTGTTGTGTTGACCACAAGTTTGTACGGTTCTACAAATGAATGAACAGTCTGGTGAGATTGAGAACTCCGTTACTTCACCTTTTATAGGCTCTGGATGTTACGTTGCTTCTGCTGTTCATTCCATTGTATTGTTTAAAACTCCTCCAAATTTCTAGTTTTCATGTTTTATTCTATTAAAAGCTGCCCGGATCTTTAAACAAGTGAATACTTCTTTCTACAGTTGTTTGCAGTGTTGTGTTAATCACTTGATAGCATTCCCATTGTAGAATTGCTTTAAGGAAGATAACCAAGATAGAACAAAGAAGCACCATTTGGGAGAGAAAAATGGAAACAATATGACTGTGTAATTTATATGCTGTTTTCTATTAATTCTACTGCAAATTGTAGAGAAAAAAACTAAATGAGATCTTTTAAACCTCCCCCCCTTTTTGCACCCAATTACTAAGAAATTGTATTTAAAAGAATGAAATACTTCTTTTGAATTACAATGGGAAGAACAAACAGACGGTCTGTTACAGGAAAATAACCCCATGTGTTAGCAAACCAGTATCTCCTACCATCCTTAAGAATATAATGTTAAGAAAGAACGAACCAGTTTTTCCCCCTCTAAAGGTCAGCTATCATTTGACAGACAGCAGCTGTCAAATATTACTCTAAAACAAACAGTGGCACACATCAGGACATTCTATATCGAATCTGAAATAACTACCGTATTTTTCGGAGTATAAGACACACCGGACTATAAGACGCACCTACCTTTTTTGGTGAGGAAAAGAAGAAAAAGAAATCTGCCTCTGCCTCTGAGCAATTTTGTCTCATTGCAGCAAACAACAAACAGCCTGCTTTACCAAGTATGCATTACTTTAAAATATATTTGATATGGGGGATGCAAAAGAAGACAGCATTAATAAATCAATCCAAATAAAACTTCAGGGTTATACATTTTGACCTTTAATGGGAATTGTCATATTAACACATTGCTTCTTGGAATTCTAATGACATGTCAATATGTAGTATACTCAGTATAGATGATTTTTTAAAATTCATGATGTTTAGTATAAATTATGTCTTTCTTCTACCATATATACATAAATCTTGTTTTAGGTCTCTTCTGTGGACACTTTTTGTCAAGTGGAATCCATTGTAGAATTGCCTTGGTCCACCTGCCATCAGTTCCCCTTGATATGTGACCAGCCCATTTCCATTTCAATTCTTTTTTCCCCCCTTCAAATTCTTTAAAACCAGATGGATCGATGACATCTGCAAGTATTGTGGGCCCAATTGGCAAAAGAAAGCTCAGAATGTGGCCGCGCAGGGGATTATGGGAGCGACGGGGCGCTCCCATGTGACACCTCTCCTGCGTGAGCTGCATTGGCTTCCAGTGGACTTCCGGGTGTGCTTCAAGGTGTTGGTATCCACCTTTAAAGCGCTCCATGGCTTAGGGCCGGGGTACTTACGGGACCGCCTTCTGCCACCAATTGCCTCCCACCGGCCAGTTCGCTCCCACAGAGAGGACCTCCTCAGGGTGCCGTCAGCCAGACAATGTCGGCTGGTGATCCCCAGGGGGAAAGCCTTCTCTGTGGTGGCGCCCACCCTCTGGAACGATCTACCCCCAGAGATACGAGTGATCCCAGACCTCTGGACTTTTCGTCGGGCCCTTAAAACTTACTTTTTTCAGTTAGCCGGGCTGGACTGACTCCATGTTGGTTTTAAAGTTTGATACTGATTTTAAATTGAAATGTTTTAAATTATGGGCCAAATTTTATAAATTATTTTTAAAATTATTTTAACTTTTGTATACAGTGTTCTTAGTTGGCTGTTCACCGCCCTGAGTCCGGAAGGAGAAAGGCGGTATAAAAATCAAATAAACATAGAATAAACATAAACAGTACCATATGGGTTGGAAACATGCAGGAGAAGCCTTCATCCGGCAGTGGACAGACAATGGCTAAAATAATGATATACATATATACATATCTATATATAGATAGGAGCCTTGGTGGAGCAGCGGACTAAAGTGCTGTTAAATAGTACTTAGCTGCCAGCTGCCTGCAATTACTGTGAGTTCAAATCTCACCAGGCTCAAGGTTGACTCAACCTTCCATCCTTCCGAAGTAGGTAAAATAAGGATTGTGGGGGCAATAAGCTGACTTTGTATAAAAAAGAACACTGCTTAGAGAGGGCCGAAAGTCCTACTAAGCAGGTAAAAAGAAAAGTATGAAGGCTATTGCTTAATGCATTGTAAGCCACCCTGAGTCTCTGGAGAAGGGTGGCATATAAATCGAACCAATCAATCAATCAATCAATAATAATATAAAAATAATATAAAAATATAAAAATAATATAAAAATATAAAAATATAAAAATAAATATAAAAATAAATAAATAAATAAATAAAAATAAATAAACATCTGTGTGTATGTGTGTGCACGTGCTTTCTGTGCAAAGGGATTGGGAACAACTCAACCCTGTTAGCATTGTATTTCAAGGTTTGCTTAGTTAGAATTGGGATCACTTGAGTCTTCAAATGTACCTGGACAGAAAGTTTTTTTTTTCAGTATTGTAAGTTTTTTTTTCAGTATTAAAAGCTCTTTCTTACTTCCAGAAATATTTTCTCCTGTACTGATAAAATATGAAGTCACCAAAATTGCTTCCCTCACACTATAAAGTGTCGATAGTACTGTATTTTTCGGACTATAAGATGCACTGGAGTATAAGACGCACCAAGATTTCAAAGAGAAAAACAAGAAATAGTTTTTGTCCTCCCTGGCCAATAGGAGTACTCTGCAGGCCTCCCAAACCCTCTGCGCATCCCGTTTTTGCGAAAAATGGGCCCGTTTTTGGCCTCCTAAATTCCTAACGCATCATGTTTTTGCCCTCCCCAGCCACCAGGAGCACTCTGCAAGCCTCCCAAACCCCATGCGCATCCCATTTTTGCGAAAAACAGGCCTGTTTTTGGTAAAAATGGGATGTGTGAGGCGGGGTTTCGGTAGGCCAAAAATGGCTGTATTCTGTGTATAAGATGCACCAACATTTCCAACCTCTTTTAGGGGGGAAAAAAGTGCATCTTATACTCCGAAAAGTACGATAGTTTCTATTACTGTTGTTAGAGGAGCAAGAACATCTCTTCTCTGTGCCTACTCTTCTCTCCCAACCCCAAAACTGCCCTCACTATCACAATAACTACCTTTACTTCTCTGTTTGTTGGAAAGCACCGTTGTTGTTGTTTTTTATTTGATTTATATGCCGCCCTTCTCCGGAGACTCAGGGCGGCTTATAATGCGCTAAGCAATAGCCTTCATACTTTTGTATATTTATACAAAGTCAGCTTATTGCCCCCACAAACTGGGTCCTCAATTTACCTACCTTAGAAAGGATGGAAGGCTGAGTCAACCTTGAGCCTGGTGAAATTCGAACCTGCAATAATTGCAGGCAGCTGGTATTAATAACAGGGTGCTTTAAACCACTGTACTACCAAGGTTTAAGTGTGGCAGTACAGACAAGGATAATCATGATGAAACAAATGTAAGTTTTCCATTAGGAATAGTGACCTGTGGATTCCTGTCATTCAGTGAGCCAACCTATCTCTGAAATGCTCATGTTGACAGCCTTGAGATAGAAGCTCATGTTGAGGACCCTCAAAGATTGGTGAGAGCACATCTTGGAACTAGAGCCTGAGGATTATGTGAATGACCCTGATTTGTTTTGTTGTAGCATAAACTCAGGTTAATGAATCTTTCACTTCTAGGAACAAAAGACTGCCTTGCTCCCATTCTAAATTGTTATATTGCTCTGGTTTTCCGTCTACAGAACCAAAAACAAACTAACAAATGTTTGCTCAAAAGTGAAGGTCTCAGAAGACTTGCTCCCTTCAAAGAAATGGCCTTTCTTTTCTCCATCCAAACAGCTTGAGAGTAGCAGTTTAGAACAAAGTGTGATATCCATTAAAAAGCATTATACCTAAGTAATGCAAATAGAAATGAATGAAAAGAACCCATGCATCCCTAAGATACAACGGTCAAATGGCAGATCAGACATGGAACTTGGTGGGACATAACAAAGGAACGAACAGCTGCTTTGTATTGTAAAGCATAGTGTGAAAAATCCTTTACAAGAAGTCTTCCCTGTCTCTGAGAATACAGAAGGCAGTTGGTTTGTCAAAATACCACTCAAGGGAAGGACGGAAGCTTCTCACTGTCTCTTGGAAAACAGGGTTACAATTTACTTCACAGTTTGAAAGATCAGCTCCAGGGAGAGAGGCTAGGATTGATCCCTTTGTCTGCATCAGAATCCAGCCATCAGTCTGTCTCCTAAGTGCTCTTCAAGCTTTGTAATTGTTCACTTTTAATTTTTTATTGTTTGTGTTAGCTTAACCTGCAGCTGACCCATGCAGATTTTATTTGCAGCATTGTTAATTCTTTTTCTGACACCCCGCAGAAAGTCTTCTGCCATTTTTGTGACATTTAAAAAAAACACACCACACATCACCCAATGACTATATGGCTGCGTGAAGAACCTAGTTCTTTTCCATTATTTAACACTACACTTATGCCATTCCATTTGAACTTCAGAACTTTTCAAGTCTGCTTCATTGCACTGAGTTTGATAGCTAACCCAAAGGACAGGGGTGGTTACTGTGAAAACAAGGAGCAAGTATTTATAATATATATCTATATGAAAATCTGTAGCATAAGACTCACTGCATCGTAATCTTTTTCCAGGCACCTGCAGCTTCCATCTTTGGTTATAAGAATTACATGCATCCACATTGTAGAATCTCTTTTTTGAAAAGAGAAAGGGCCATTTCCGTATTCTTTTGTATTATGTTTTTATTTCATTGTGGAATACTTGGAGCAGTTCCTTTAACTGGGCTAAAAGCTAGAGAATCAGTGCCTTAATTCACAGGAAGACTTGGAGAGCTAGGAACAGCATAGCAATCCAAGTACTGATGGAGCTAAAGGTGAATTAGCTGTTTTTAAAATTAAATTTTATGGGAAGCAATTTGAGCTTTCTCTTTGAAAAAAAATATATATTTAAAAAAATATAAATTATTTCCATCAGATTAAAGCACTGAGGAGCCTGAGTGGCACAGCAGACTAATGCTACTGTTAAAAGTAGTACCTTATATTATCGAATATAAGCCGAGTTTTTCAGCCCGTTTTTCAGGCTGAAAAACGCCCCCTCGGCTTATATTCGGGTCACAAAAAAAAATGCCTAGCAAGGGGTCTTGCTAGGGGTGCCTAGCAAGACTCTCTGCAGCCAAGAGATCACTTCCGGTTCCGGATGGCAGCAGACGTTGTTTGGGTAAGCTTTTGCCCCAGCATCTGAATTCCCCCATCTGGAGGCCCCTTGGGGCCGGGTGCCCTGGTTTTGGGGTATCTGCCGTTAAGGGCGGCTCGCCAGGGGTCCCCTGCCTCAATTCCAGGGGCTGGGCGGCCAATGCTGGCGCGCCCGAGGCTCCGGCGAGTGTGGGCAGCACCCAGCGGCCATTCCCAAGGCTGTTCCGTGCTCATGTGCCTGTAGGACCTGGTGTAAATCGAAAGTAAGGCAGCAGGTAAAGAGGCGATCGGAAGAGGAAAGGATGCAGGCCGGAGAATAAGTAGAAAAGGAGAGACTTTGACTGGTGAAGCGACGAGGCATCCTGCAGGTGAGAGGGGGGGCTGAAGCTTCTCCCCCCCCCTTGTAGCTGGGAAGGGCGCCGTAGTTGAGAAGAAAGAGGAAGAAAAAAGGAGACCTCTTACCTCGCTGATTTTTTTGTGGAGAATGGTGGAGGCAGAATTCGGGAAGGGAGGCTGGAGGCCCCTCTCTTGGTTGGAGAATTATGGCTGGGGCCTGATTTCCTGCTTCTTTGTACACAATTGATGACACCACCCACCTCTGGTTTCCTGTTTTACCTACTCTACAAGCCGGACTCGTTGCTCCTGTGAGCGCCCTCTGGTGGATCATGAGGAAATAGCGCTGATTTTTTAAGAGAATCTTCTCTCTCTGAATGTTTGTGCCTACCTGAGGACCTCTCATTCTTTACTACTGTAAGATGGCTAAAGGACAAAGACCAGCTGCAGGTGACATGGAAAAATTTTTGGAAAAATTGGCAAAATTGGATGAGAAGCTTGATAAACTTGATGACCTGCAAAAAGGGCAACTGGAAATAAAATCTGAAATGGTAGTTATGAAAAAAGATTTAATTGCTGTTCAACAGGTGGCAGAGGAGAATAAGAAAAAGGTGGGAGGTTTGAAGGGGGAGGTGCGGGCAATCCAGAAGAGGGAAGAAATGAGAGGAAATGTAATTTTAACTTCGCAGCTGGATAGAATGTCTTATTTTCTCAGGTTTCAAAATGTGGAAGAGGTGGACCAGGAAGATCTGCGAGAAGTGATGGTTAAATTGTTGGGCGAATTTATTGAAAGAGGTTTGGACTTTATGAGATGGGATATGGATCTAGTTTATAGAGTAAACTCACAATATGCAATTTTACATAGTGTCCCAAGAGAGGTCCACATTAAATTTGTGAGAAGGGAAACGAGAGATGAAATACTGAGAACTCAAAGATCAGGGGCGCTGATATACAGGGGCAAGGAGGTCACCATTCTGAAGCAGATCCCTAGACAGGTACGAGAATTAAGAAGAAATTATTATTTTTTATCAAGTAAATTGTACCTTAAGGGAATTGGCTTCAGGTGGTTGATGCTGGAAGGTTTGATGATTTTCAGGGAGGGCAGTAGGAAGAAAATTAATAGTGTGACGGAGGCGCAGGCTTATCTGGAGCAGCATAAGACCCTCCTAGAGGGTGAAGATACAGGAACCGAGGAAGGGGAGGTACCAGATGATCAAGGAACGGGGGCGGGCGAGGCCGTGGTGGTCCGGGAGGAAGGGGGTGCTAAGGCCAGAACCTTGAGATCTAGAACCAAGAAATGACGAAGTGAGAGGAATCTATTACGTTGTGCCTTTTATGATATCTCTTATTTTTGTAAACTTTAATATTACTCTGGATACTGAACTGATATTTTTGTATATATCCGGTTGTTAAATTTGAAATTTTAATAAGGGAAGATCTGCTGTATGTGAAAAAAAGAAAATATATATTATCTTTGTAAAAGGATAATGAAAATTCCACATATTGTAAGAGATAATATTGTTTATTTTTAACCAATAAAAACTTTTATAATAATAATAATAATAAAAAAGACTCTCTGCAGCCCCCTGGAAGCAAAAACGGGCTGGGGGGGGGTCTTAAAGGGAGAAAGAAATAAAGAAATCCTCACCAGAGATTCCATGTGCACTGAGCTTGAGTTGCGAGCTGATTGTAATTGGCTGCTAACTAGCCTTCTTGTAATTGGCTGCTAGCTAGCCTTCTTGTAATTGGCTGCTAGCTAGTGGGTTCTCCCAGCTTGGCTGTCTCAGGAATTCTGGGAGTTGAAGTCCACAGGTTGTAAAAGGGCCACATTTGCCCAGGCCTGGTATCTCTTAACAGAGGCTTCAACTTGCCTGAAATTAGATCAAGCCAGTGACTGGGTGGGCGTGGCTAGCTGGTCATGTGATATATGTGTCTAGGGACTACTCAGAGGGCTGAAAAAAGTCATTTCTGACAGGTCCTCACACTTCTGACTGGTCCTCACACTTATGACCATCCTCACATTTATGCCCATGCAGCATTCTTAAAACCATGTCACTCATTTCACAACTGCTTCTCTTCACCATGGTGACAAGATAGGGCAAAAACGTAAAATGTGAGGACAGTCGTAAGTTTGAGGACTGGTCACAAGTGCGAGGACCAGTCAAAAATTACTTTTTCAGCCCTCTGAGTAGTCCATGTGCACAAAAGGACTACCCAGAGGGCTGAAAAAAGTGATTTCTGACAGGTCCTCGCACTTTTGACCAGTCTTTTTTTATTTTGAAATTTACCAGTAGCCGCTGCATTTCCCACCCCCGGCTTATACTCGAGTCAATGAGTTTTCCCAGTTTTGGGGGTGAAATTGGGGGGGGTCGGCTTATATTCAGGTTGGCTTATACTCGAGTATATACGGTATTTAGCTTCCAGCTGCCTGCAATTACTGCGAGTTCAATTCTCACCAGGCTCAAGGTCGACTCAGCCTTCCATCCTTTCTAAGGTAGGTAAAATGAGGACCCAGTTTGTGGGGGCAATAAGCTGACTTTGTATAAAATATACAAAAGTATGAAGGCTATTGCTTAATGCATTGTAAGCTGCCCTGAGTCTCCGGAGAAGGACGGCATATAAATAAATAATAATTAAAAAAAGCAGAATGATATAGGAAATAGCAGGAGATTTATATAGAACTCTAAATATAATTTCTTATAAGATATAACCAGTCCATTCTACCTGTTTCAAGTATATTAAAATAGAATAGAATAGCAGAGTTGGAAGGGACCTTGAAGGTCTTCTAATCCAACCCCTTGCTCAGGCAGGAAACCGTATAACATTTCACACCAATGGTTGTCCAATCCCTTCTTAAAAACTTCTAGCATTGGAGAATTCACAACTTCTGGAGGCAAGTTGTTCCACTGGTTAATTGTTCTGTCAATATTTTTTTCGGAAACCAAAAGTAATGTTTCCCTGCTCCTAAAAAATGTCCAGAACTTACTTTCTTTGCATTGCGATGTGTTAAATGTGTAAACATTGTTGAATAGTTATATTAATTTTCCTGGTTTTTCTTCATCCCTCTAGTTTAAACAAAAGCTTTAAAAAGAGAGAGAGAGAGAGAGAACAAACAAAAAACTGCAGAAAGGCTATTACTGGTATTTCAGGATGAATCAGAAGGATCCAAATTTCAGCTGATCTGTAGTAATTCAACTGCATTAAACAGAATTAAATGCAGGTGAATTTAAAATCCCTGCACCATCAAAGATTCCTCTAGGCAGTTGTCTTCTACCTTGCTGGTTCCTTTGCAATTGCCACAAGAGTGAAATCACATCTGGCTCTCTCTCCAAATGAAGAGTGACAGGGGTGATGGGGATTGTGGATATTGCAACCGTATTTCTTTGGTAGCAAAAGCTATCTGTCTGGTAAGATTTAGCAGGCAATAAAGGTTTTTCAAGAAATACAAAGCTAACTTTGAAAAGTACAGAGGAACTCCAGGGGAAAAAATGTTAATGCAGTCTCCGAAACATGTCTTCTTTGCTCTAGATATCACTTTCATGTATTATAAAATATCCATAAATAATAATTTAATTTGTTCACTCAAAGGTCCTTTTTAGAAACCAGTAGCCAGAAGGTGTCACCTGGAAAATGTGATGTGGGTATTTATAAAATTAACTGCAATCCCTGTTTCCTCCCCAAGAACTGTGCTTAAATAGCTGGAAAGATGTAATTAATGGAGAAAAAGAGGAATATGAGCACAGATTAGTCTTTCCTATATGCCTGTTAACTTTCCGTTAAACTTCCATTTATGTAGCATAAACTTACATGTAAATATTATAGCTTTGTGAAGAAAACTGGAATAGAGTTAGTCTCCAGGAGTCTAGAAGAAGAATAGTGAAGAGAAATTGTGTGCTACATTCACAACAGAATTTGAGCAGTTCAACCATCTTCTATTAGGTAGACAATTTAATTTAATAGAATTCTTGGTTGCCTACATCTTTTGAGCTAATGTTAACGTATAGGCTCTCTTCTAGTAAATAAATGTTAAAGAAGTACCACAGCTCAGTGACCGTGTTTGCCGGTTTTCAATCTTCAGCATTTCCTGTAAATACTGGAACATGTGGCACCATCTGGAGATAGCAAAGTAGAAGAGATTGAATATTCACAATATTGAAAAACCTGCAAATAGAAGTAGAATTGTGGCAAAAGAAAGCAATCATACTGCAAATAGTAGTAGGCGCCTTGGATGCAATCCTAAAACAGTACAACTTGAACATGATTGGTATTGACAAACACACCATCAGTCAATTGCAAAAGGCAGCTTTACTTGGAAGAGCTTACATCTTGTAACAATATCTTTAACACCCTCAAATATACTGAACTTAGGTAAGGAATCAACAGATGGATAAAAATGTCGAAGTCTAAACATTTAGATGACTGTGCAACCA
This sequence comes from Ptyas mucosa, assembly GCA_012654045.1. Classification (NCBI taxonomy): domain Eukaryota; kingdom Metazoa; phylum Chordata; class Lepidosauria; order Squamata; family Colubridae; genus Ptyas; species Ptyas mucosa. The sequence continues at coordinate 31,625,612 of WNWU01000007.1, forward strand.
GCTGTATTAATAATAATAACAGGAAGATAAAATCTGTGTGTTCAATATGTAACAAACAACAGTAAATGTCATCATAGTAGTAAAAACAATAGACCATTTGATCAGTGGCAGCAAAATTTCAAAACTAACCATGTAGCATCATGATTAAGTTGCCAGAATTATTCATTGGAAACTTTGGATTTGAATGTAATAAAAACCATCAAATTGAGAAGGCTTTGGAAAATGAGCAGGACTTTAATAACTAAACTTGTTCATAACCTGCCTGATATAACAGTTATTAAAAAGGGAAACTCTGGTTCATCGATGTTGATATTCTGGTAATACTAGGATTGAGAAAAAACAATTGGAAAACATATAAAATATTGGGACTTGCAGATCAAAGTTGGATGCTCACGAAAAAAGAAATCTGTTATATCAATCATGATTAGAACCTCAGAGTAATACCTAAAGGATTTTTTTGATGACTGGATAGAGTTTATCAGATCCGAACACCCTAATTTTGCAAAAAGCCACTCACTTTGGAATTAAGACTATATACCTTAATAATTTTTTGTCTCCTTGGTTAGGATATATGAATGATTAAATCAGTGGTGGGATTAAAAAATTTTTACTACTGGTTCTGTGGACGTGGTTTGGTGGGCATGGCAGGGGAAGGATACTGTAAAATCTCCATTCCCTCCCCAATCCAGGAGAAGGTTACTGCAGAATCCCAATTTCTTCCCGATTAGTTGAGATTTGGGAGGCAGCAAATAGATGGGGGCAGGGACCAGTCAGAGGTGGTATTTACCGGTTCCAGAACTACTCAAAATTTCTGCTACCGAATCTCCAGAACTGGTCAGAACCTGCTGAAACCCACCTATAGATTAAGTGTCCACCAGTCCTAGACTGAATCTAACTATAGATTAGACATTCATGTTAATAATATCATAGGCATGGAAATTATAAAAGAAATAATGCAACCTAAGGAACTTTCAAAATTGTAATTCTTTAGATTGCTGTCACCCTACCTTTAAAATCCTTGGTCAATTATAGCAAATTGAATGCATGATCTAGGAACCATATTTATTATTCAACCTTGGAAGTTATTACATTTAAGTATTGTATGGTCATGGAAAGAAGGAGAAAAATAAACTGCACCGCTTTGCTTCTTAGTATATCAAATTTTCACTGTTGGAAAGGTAATGGAAGCAGAAAATTTGAATATTATACACATACACCGTGATGATTCAGTTGTCAATGGAGTGATGTACGCTAATGTAAAGCTCAAGTTGATAAGTGACGTCATATCAAAAAAATGTTTTAACTGCATTTGCATAGAACAGATTGACATTGTTTTCCCATAAATCTAAAGCTTTATTCACCAAGGTGCAGTGGATAGCTTATTATAAACATGTTTAGTATATGAAGATCGTAAAATTAACCTTTAATTGGAGTCCAAATCACAAGTCCCTTTTCGTATATTAAAGTTTTAAGCCTATCAATGGCAAGGACCCAGTCATCTATAATTCCTCTCTCTCTTAGGAATATGTTCAGTTAAGATTTCCAAAATTAGTATCAAAGACTAATGATACAAAAACTCATTTCTTCATGCAATGCAATGCAAACTCAAAAACACACAAAAAAAACCTCATTTCTTCATGCAATGCAATGTAGGAAATAAATTTCTAAGTTTTCTTTTTCCAGTGTTCTCCTTTCAAAGATATATTTTAATTTGCCATTGTTTTGGAAAAAGTTTTTAAAATAATCCTTTTGTCATGGAACTTACTTTTTTTTTCTAGTGATGTAATATTGTTCATTTACTGATGAATAATATTTAATGATGGATTTATGTTATTGTGTGATTGTTTCTTTTGTCCTATGCATTTTCTTAATCTCTTTTATACAAAGCTAATATTAAAGCAGAAAGAAATAAGAGAATGATGCAAGTGCAAATAGATAGACACAAAAACAATATTAATAAAGAATGATCTCCAGCAGAGGTGGGTTTCAGCAGGTTTTGACCAGTTTTGGAGAACCGGTAGCGGAAATTTTGAGTAGTTCGGAAAACTGGTAGTAAAAATTCTGACTGGCCTCGCCTCCATCTATTTTCTGCCTCCCAAGTCCCAGCTGATCGGGAGGAAATGGGAATTTTGCAGTAACCTTCCCCTGGAGTGGGGTGGAAATGGAGATTTTACAGTATCCTTTCCCTGCCATGCCCACCAAGCCAGGATACGCCCACCAAGCCACACCCACAGAACCGGTAGTAAAAAAATTGGAAACCCACCACTGATCTCCAGGTCCTATCAGAGATATAGAGACCCACTTAGCTATTGTGACAATGGGAAAAATAATTGGTGCCCAAACACAAAATCAAGATAATATGTATGCATGTATGTATGTAAGCAAGCAAGCATGCATATCTACAGGTGACTATATGGTTTACCATCTTTAATGATTTTTTTCAACTTAACTTAAAAATATAAAAATAAAGCAATCTCCCCCCAAAATAATATTGTTCTGGGTCTGATCGTATTCCTTCTATCTCCTCATAATTGACTGTTGGTTCCTCTAAAAGCTTCTACTGAAAAAGAGTGACTGTAATCCACTTTTTAAGTGACTATGAATTATACGCACACAGAATTAGATTGAACCCACATACATTAGGCTCAACGGCAAGAAACAGTACAGAGGGCATGACCTTTCCCAAAATGCATTTAGTTGGTGCCAATTTATAGATCCCCCAAAAATCATTGAATTTTTTTTTTAATTACTGAGTCAGTTTTAACCCTGTTCTATATTAAGCCTTCATTGCAGAAAACAAGGATTTCGTATTTGTGAAAATTAAACATGAAATGAAAATGAAAGCAATGGATTCATGCCTGTTTACTCTGCACCGATAGAAGAAGGAATGAATGTTAGACAAGTCGTTTTCAAGGAATTACTGCCCTGTGCAGGTAAACAGATTGAAGGGTTCAATCTAGAACTAACAACCCTCCAGGCAGTTTGCCTTAAGCTGCATAAGTGAAGCATGAGATTTGTGGATAGACTAGGCTTGGAGCCAGGTGACTGATTTTCTGTTTATGTAAGCAATCACTTTAAAAGGAATACAAAAAGCATTTTAATTTTTAAATCGTTGGGGTTTTTTTTCTTTTCCCATTACATAGTAACAGATGCCTGACAGCCTTGATTAATAGTTTTTCAGGGAATGCTTTTTGTCTTGTTATAAAGGTTTAATTTGCAAACTTTATATCACTAGGTTGAAAGGGAATGAATAGCAAATGTACAGGAGAAACAGGGAGAAGTTGGGGTTAATTTTAATGAAAGCAATTAGAAAATATTGCATTGGGGCATCTCCCCAAATCAAACGCATAAGTGAAAAATGAAGCAACATTGTTGTTTTCAAGGCATTATTTTATTAAACCAGCAATGACATGTATCTTAACCATCCATGTTATGACATAAGCTACTTCACTTAGTTTTCTAATTTTTTAAGTACTGCTGAAGTAGTTGCGTTTAAGGAACCCATGGAAGACAGAGTTAAAACAAAATGAGAAAGAGGTTTTTCACACTCTCTGTGTGTATATTTCACACATGCATGCACTCACACACAGACACATTTCTCTGAAGAATGGTGTGAGATTTCCATGCCTGGGCTTTAACACATAAAATATTAACAGCCAATTTTCAGCTGTACTTCTGTCACTTCCATTATCATTCTACACATCCGGAGTGATAATGGACTTGGTAAATTGAGGCCTTGAGACCACTAGGGTTTTCACCTAGAGTACTATTCTTCACCAGAGGTGAGGCAGCTAAATGTTAATGGCATGAAAGTGCAGCATCTTACAGTACATAATAGAAGCCATATTGGATTGGGAAATAAAAGATCTGGGTTACAAAAGATCTTGCTTTGAATAACATTGAGATGACACTGGTTCTTGAGATTTACATTTTAATTTAAAGAACTGTCAAAGAGTATGGATATCTACTGAATATCATTATATGTATGTGTGAATTTATGTGTGTGGAAAAGAGGCTTTTGGCTTTGAAGAAAAGCATGTTCTTATAGTACGTCTGTCTCTGGATGTGATGGCCATAAATAAGCGTTTCCTCCACACAAAATGCATTTATAGGTATTCTCCCAGGTTGGGAAAATATGGCAGAACAGACCAATTAACCTCAAACTGTAGTCTTTTGGCCATAGTCCGCCTCACAATTTAGTCTTCTTTATGGAATAAAAATATGAAGAATAATGATTTTTTTAATTAATATGTGACAGGAAAATAGACTGCTTGTCAGGCACTGACAAATGTTGGGGCTGACTTCCAGCATGTCAATTACGTTCAAGGGTGATATCCAAAGTCAGCCTCATAAAAGCTATTCAGGTGAAAAAAATATTAATTCAAACTAAAGTGAATTCCATAGATTTGTCTCTAGCTTTACATGAAGGACTGGCCGAACAACTTGTAAAACTGTTGTTATTGTGATGCTTTCAATCCCGACACTTCTAGTAATTAAAATGAAACAAGAACAGTCTGAATTAATGATCTCTTTTTACTTTATACCTAAACTTTGCCTTTGGTACAGGAAAGAAAAATGTCATCGCAAAATTCAACGCCAAATTCAATATATGTTTCCCGTAAGCTATTTGCCTTATTTTTGTAATAAAATGGGACTTAGTTTCTATTTAAATATATATTAATTCATTCTATTTATTTATAAAATTAGTCCCTGTGAATAATTTTTTTATATATACTGTATATTCTTTCCCCCCCAAATTGTTATTTTCAACTATGTCTGACTCAAGAGAATATTGAGATACAAAGGCCATTTGGGGAGATTTCATTGTTGACCATCTTTGTATTTTAGTTATTGTTATTATCTTATATTTGACAGTGTTTTATATTTATTGTGTAAACTCCAGAGAATTTCTCTTGGTGGCATAGAAGTCCCTTGAATCAATCAAGGGCTACAACTATTGGACAATAACATTTTAGATGAACATTAAATTAGAAATTCCTTTCTTTGTTGCCATGTAGTTGTAGTATGGATTTCTTCAATCCAGCTCTTGTGGCTTGCACATTAAAGCTACAAGGTTTCTTCCTTGTCATGTGCTGATCAGCCCAACCACAGATGGGATCTTAAGGAAAATACCCATGGTTTGCAATGGCATAATTTTTAATGAGAATAAGGGGAAATCCCTTTTGAAAAACGGCCAAATTGGACTGAGCAGTGCCTATTTTTGATAAATGCTTGCAAACATAGACACAAAAGGCGATGGAGCAGATTATCTAGAACAGGGGTATTTTAACTCAATTTTATTGAGGGCCGCATCAGGGTTGTGTTTGACCACAGGAGGCTGGGTGGGCATGGCCAGGGTAGGCAAAGTCAGCTTGACGGTACTCATGTTGGGGGTGCTTTTGGTGGCCTGAACACTTTGCCACCAAAAACATAGCTTGGGAAGGCTGCACGTGGCCCTGCCGAGCACTGTTTTCGCTGGCAGATGCACCGTGGGCCAGTCCTTCGCTGTTTCCAGGGCGGCCCCATGGGCCAGATCCAAGCACCCTGCAGGCCGAATCCGGTCCGCAAGCCTTGAGTTTGACACCCCTGATCTAGAAAGACAAAATTTTCTGGATGGAACACCATATCATGCTGTGAAAGTTTTGTCCTGCTTGTGTATTTGTATGTATTATATTGTATCGTATATTTCATATTTATCTACTTAAATATTATCTGCAATGTACATGATGTAAATTTACTTATAGGTGTGTTCCTTATATAACATAGGAGTTTAAGGAAAATTAGATGAAGTATTCTACTCTTTATTTGTGACACAACTCTTAACTCTCATTAAAGCAGAAAAGAGTATGGCAAAAACAGTACTTCTAAAGATTCTAGTCCAAAATTTTGTCTCACAGCAACTAAACAGATATTTATAAGGTTTTTTTAATTAAAAAATAGGAATGAAATAATAACCAGCAATGCATGCATTTTCTAATTATCTCTGTCATCTCTACCATCAGTTCTGACTCTGGAGGAAGCATAAAGACATCAATTGAATAGCCATTGTCTGTTATGGTTTGATTGAATAATTGATTCAGAGTGCCTACATTTGTTGTTATTGCACTTTCTGGTCACAGCTTTCCTAGTTTATCTATTCACTGTGTGGATTACTTTTTCCTCTCCTAAATCTCTTCTTCCTTTTTCTGTATAAATTCAGTTTCATTGCATGATTTTGAGATCTTGAGAAAATTCAGCATCACTTTCTCTGTGCCATTCACCATCATTTACAAATGGTAAATGGGCTTCCATGTCCCATTGCTGTATATTTTTCTGCATTTGTTCCAGTTTTACAATATTATTTTGAGATTTAAGCATCACAAATGTATTTAAAAACATTCCTAATATGGGCAGATTTCCCCGCCCCCTTAGGATCCCCAATATCAAATTAGCAAATTTTGCCTGCTAAGCACAAGATGGATTGGCAGTTTTTACTCAAGACTGATTTCTTGTTCAGTCATTACATCTCAAATGACAGCAACCTATATTTATAATTAAGGATCCCTCACCATATACAATTTACATCACCTTACATCTATTCTCCACTTTCCATAGTCTCATTTGCTGCAAACCTACTTGTTAAAGATGGCTACAACTCTAGTTGGACCACAGAAGTTGAAGGACATTTTTTATCCTCTGCGAGTACTAATAATTTAAGTTCAACGTTGCAAATTTATTCCTTCCCTCTGTACTATGAAAAATGGCATTCACGGTATCTACACATATAAAAATTAAAAATAAGTTATCATGAACTCAAGAGTATATATTCCCAAATAAATACATTTACAATCATTCTCTAACTTTTGACAAGGCAATTTATTGTTTTTCCAGCAATCTACTTTTATGTCTTAGTCATAGATTGAAAGTTGTGGTCTTCAAAACTCTCTGAGGTTTTCATAGACATGAAGTGAATTGTGTGGTAATTTCATCTGTTCTTGTCTGAGTGTGATTCAATCTAGATCCTGTTTGATCTTATTTTAGATATTTGGGTTCCTGGCTTTTCAAACATGAAATTTTTATGGAAACTGCCTATTCTACAGAGTGAATTGTTTTAATTTTTTTCTTGCTTGTGCCATCATGCTCAATTTTTTTTTAAATTGAAGGCAACACAGAAGTATTTAAATTGTTATATTATTGTATCTATTATATGCCATTTGTAATTAATTAGTATGCCATACATTGTTTCTACTAAATTATAATATGCGGTGATACCTGAAATAGAAAAGGATTCTAAGTATGCATGCATATATATTGTATATATATGTCCCCATTTGTAAATACAAAGCTATCATTTTAGCTGTAATCCTACAATATAACAATATATTTATTTATACTTTACATGGTAGGACATATGCAAAAGAAATATTCTGGTTAAAATAAACTTCAACCCCTTCTCCTCCTCAAAATGAGTTGAAAGAAAGAATATAAGATGTAATTCAGAATTAAGAAACAAATTTTATAAGCTTTTATTGTTTAATAGTTATACAAACGTGAGAATAGGAACAGTTGCAAAAATCACATATACTGAGAAATGTTGGCTTTTTGTGTGAGAAACCATGAGCTTTCAAAATTAAGTTATTTTCTTTCATTAAAAATTCACACATTAACCTTCCTTCCTTCCTTCCTTCCTTCCTTCCTTCCTTGACTTAGATTTCGGGCCTTTTCAGTCAATTGTCAAGGAACTATGCAGTATCTAGGATCCATATGCCAATGGTGATATCATAAATTTGAATTATGTTGATCATATGCTTCTTTACACGTTTTAGAAAAAATCTCAGGTGAACACAGTAGTATTTTAACTATTGCATACGTCTGTATATAATGTGATCTATGGAATGATTAATTGCAGTCTCAGTGCCCAAGCTACAATATTGCCACCTGGTGGTGTTTAATATATTTTAAATGTCTAATTAATCTCATTTGGAAGTTATATGCAAAAAAATTAGAGAAATAATAACAGTTAAGATTTCTCATGTCTACTGGGGAATCTACTCTATATCTAAAATTATAGATTTAAAAAAATGTTAGAAGTGCTTTGTCAAAGAAACTAAAATGGCGGAAATTAGTCGTTTCTAGATTTGTCCGTGTGGTGAAATCTACCAATGTCTAAATTTTCAGATGGTTGGTAGTTCAGTGGGCTATATATTCCTTTTGCATTTACATGTAATATTTATAGCTTTTAATAAAAGGAATAAAATATAGGAGATAAACTTTGACATAGCCATCCAACCAAAATTATTTATTCACAGTAATATATTTTCCATATTTTAACTAGAAAATAAAAATTGTTATAGCTCATCTTAGAAAACAAATTATTTAGAAACATTTCAACTTGAAGCAAAGAAGAAATTGAATAAAGCTATCTTATTTGAAAAGTATCAGTGAAGCAAAATAAAGTTCTAGAATGAAATGAAGTCTGCTTTATAAATAGTTCATTAGTGAAGTCATGGAACTTGTCTAGGCTGATTGAGACATATATGAAGTAGATTTCCTTGATTTGAATTGGGTCCTTTTTTGGTCTGGAAAAGGATTAATAACTAAGGTTATAAGGAAGAACAGATGTTCCAATTTCCTTTACAGCATTACATTTCTTGCACAAATATGCTTTTCCTTGTAAATGTTGGCTATTCATTTTGTTATCTGTGACAATTTTGGGTTCATGTGCTCTTTCTGCCATGACCAACTGTAGCTTCTCCTCATGAAAATTGTAAATTTAGTTTGATTATTGATTTGTAATATCTTACACTTTCGGATGATGGATAACAATTTAAAAGCTGGCTTAGTTAAGATGGCGTGAATGATATAAATGAAAATTCATTTAACATGGGAACATTTAGCTGTAGTTGATGCATCTAGTAATGTGATTAGTTCTATAGCAGGAGTGTCAAACTGGCAGCCTGCAGGCCGGATGAGTTGTACGCAGGTCACATCCACCCAGCTCCATGAATGGGGAAAATGTCACGAAACGTCACATGATGACAATGTGATGCAGCGAGTTTGACAACTGTGTTCTATGGCAAATATATAATGAAACTTAACTTATTTTAGGAACGATTGTGTTTTATTCAATAGATTTCCAATTGGGATGAAATCAACTTTAAAAGAAAAAAAAAGTGTTATTAGTCCTCAACTTAGGACCTCAATTGAACCCAAAACTTACGTACTAAACAGAGAGTTGTTAAGTGAGTTTTGCTCCATTTATGGCCTGTCTTGCCACAATTGTTAAGTAGTTAACAATTGTTAAGTTAGTAACATTGGCTTCTCCGTTGACTTTGCTTCTCAGAAGTTCACAAAAAGTGACCACAAAAGGTGATTACATGGCAAGCATTATAAATACAGGTAGTCTGGACTTATGACTACGACTATGACTGCATACATTGAATGGCTAAGAGAGGTCATTCAGTGGTCTGGAGTACAGTGTTATCTCTAATCCATAACAGATGGGATATGCTTTCAGCTAGGAGTGTTTGAATGGGAAGAAACAGGTTGAGAGTTGACCCAAGCAAGGCATAGTGGCTACTGTATGTGTCCAGAAACCAACTGAGTCCAGGACCCACAGTCACTATGCCTTGCTTGGATTAAGTGATTTTATGATCAAATCATAAATACAGTAATAATCATTATCTATGTAGTTTTGCAATTGTGGGTCCAATTTATCCAATTTATGAGCACCAAGTTCATTTCTTTTTTTTTAATTTTTAAACTTTTATTAATTTAAGAAACCACATTTTATATATATAATTTCTGTTGCCTTTGTTTATTTAGTCATTATTTGACTGACGGCATTTGAGTGGCGTGGTGGCCTAGCTGTGAAGCTAATCGCCTCCCGTTTGGAAGGTTGAGAGTTCAATCCTAGGTAGCAGCAGATGTTCTCTCTCCCAGGGCTCAAAGAAAAAAATATCTGCTGTGAACTCCACGTGGTGTCAGGAAGGGCATCCGGCCAGTAAATGCTCAGCTCCATCCACCGGGGCACCAACTCTACCCTGAATTACTTAACAGATGAGTAAGTAATTCGGGGAGTTGACTGACTGCATTTCTTTAGTTTATCCTAATCATAATAGCTAAAACTCACTAGGGGCTGGAGATCAATGTGGGCTATGATACTAATTTTTGCTAGCAAATAAGGATCATAAAATGTATATCTTTATTTTAATTGATAGCAATAGCACTTAGACTTATATACCGCTTCACAGTGCTTTATAGCCTTCTCTAAGCAGTTTACAGAGTCAGCTTATTGCCCCCAACAATTTGGGGTCCTCATTTTACCCACCTCAGAAGGATGGAAGGCTGAGTCAACCTTATAAATGGCATCAAGACAAAGTTTTAGTCCAGTGAAAACTTTGCAGAAAATACGTGAAGATGCAGCGGGGCATTAAAAAGATTGCATTAAATTGATACTTGAGTCAAGGAGATGCAATTTTAGTACAATTAAAGATAAAGAGATATTTAGCAGTTTCTATTAGAAAAGCTCCATAGTATTTGTGTTGGTCTCTCCTTAAACAACGGAGACAAGAGAAATTGCTTGATTGACAATGTAGATATTCCTGCATTGCTGACTTTGGAAGTTATAAATTCCCTAGTAAAAAAGGAAAGAAGGAATAATGCTTCTTTTTCACGGTAAAACAGACACAATGTTTTCCTTTTCAGTAAGCTGAATGAAATCTCATTTTGTTAACAGAATTTGGAATATAACAAAGCCCTTTTTCACTGCTCTGCCATTATCTCTTACTGTAAACTGAATTGTGGCAAAAATTGTGGAATTAATCACTTGAAAATCACAGACCTCGGGTTACCTGGTAAGTATTTTGGCACTGAGAATAGGAAACAATTTACTAATATTGTTCAGGATGTGCCAGTTTAAACTTCCAATACACCTTCCTGTCTGATTGGTTTAGATCTTATCATTAGGAATGACTAAGTGTGATTGAATAGCATTTCAGTGATTATATCCACCTTTATCAACTTCATTGCTAAATGAAGTGGGACAGGAAAACTAATTATAGTTCAGCTTTAGAGGGTGGCTCATGTTTCCTGGTTCACTGATTTTACAAAAGAAATTTGTACTGTCTGCTTGAACACTCCTTAATTCATTTTTTAATGGACATGTTTGTTAATTCTTTGTTCCCTGTTTTAAAATGTAATGTGGTCCTTGCCTCTCAGCTAAGGTTTTTTTTAAAAGAAATCTTTGAAGATTCCTCATTTTGACAATAACTGGGATAAATTGATGATTGATTCAAAGTGCAAGCTTTCCTATTCTTTAAGTGCAAACTAGGTAAAATAATTCGTTTTAAAAATTAGACACGGTTTTGTTGCTGTCAATATTGACATCAAGGAGTGGATGGTTTTTAATTTAACATTAATTGCATGTTTTATATTTCAAGTAATTATATACTTAACTATTAGCTCAGAGTTCTCCAACTTTCCTGCTTTGTGGACCAGTGGGGAAAGGAGAGAGTTGGTTCTGCACGACCAGCCAACAAGCACATGCGCGACTCCATTTCTGCAAGCTACGGGCAAGTGTGCCCACATCCATGCTAAAGGTTCTTCAGACACCAAATTATGGAAGAAAAACCATCACATTTTCCTCAAGCTATATAATAAGCAATATTTATCAGTGTCAAGCATAAAAGTGCCCAGGCTCAGTTGCATAACTTTGGAAGAAAAAGAAGTTAATAATGAAATGCTGACAGATATTTCAGCTGCCTTAAGGATCCTGACAAGCTTAATTGAAAATAATGATCTCATACATTCACAAAAACTTTTCAAAATTCAAACTCTGCTCCACATAAATGAAAGTTTAAAAGTGTTTTGCTATACTTTGAATGCATAAAGCTGATCTTTGTTCTTTTTTTAATTTCATGCCATGCTTCATTTGCAGACTCCAGTTGCAGTTTGATATGAAAAAAAAATAGACACAAATAGAGTTTTCAGATCCATATTTTTTTTCAAAAAGAATTTGTTTTCTTTTTTAAAAAGTTTAATTGCGCATGGCATAATGGAAATGACATAGGTGTTAAATTGCTTTATAAATTTTTCACTGCTGGTGGGAAGCAAATGGGGTTTTTTTAGATTCTTGTCTCTGTACTTCTGCCTGATACTAGTTTTAGTCTCAAATTCATCATACTTTTCCTTGAAATTTTATTAGTATTAGGAAAGGTGGAAAAAAGACAGTGACAGGAAAATGTATGGACATAATTATAGAAAATTCATTCATAAATTCATCGTTGGGAGATCTGAAGAGGCAGAATGTAATGGGAACAGAACATTTAGGTGGTCATTAAGAGATGACACTGATTTGATGGCATAACCTCACAAAAATGTATTTTTTTAACATTGTATCAGATAAAAATCAGATAAAGGTGCAGATACCATTAACTAAGAAATTTTGGCTGGTGGTATCCAGAAAAATCATCTTTGCCATGGTTCCTGCCCTCTGGAACATCTTACGCCCCAAAGTGAGGTTGGCTCATATCCTCTGACGTTTCATAAGCACCTTAAGACATACAGTAGTGGCCAAAATTATGGTAATTTGGGGGAAAGTGTATTTTCTAAAACTAACTAATAACACCACTTTTTTTGGAGTAGTACCAGTGATGGAATTCAGCCAGTTTGCAACACTTCAGGAGAACCGGTTGTTAACTTTCTGAGCAGTTTGGTGTTGTTGGAAGAAATTATTAGGGCAGAGAACCAATTGTTAAATTATTTGAATCCCACCACTGAGTAGTACCATAAAACTATATATCAATGGAAAGATAATTTAATCAAGAATGTAATGCAATAACTTTTATGAAGGATTTGCTGTTAGAATAGCAGTGACAGTATAAAGAAGAAAACTGAAACACATAGAAAAAATGAGATATACAAAAATTATCACATCAGGTAATATTTACTTGGGTAACCTTTCGCATGAATTATGGCCCTACAATATCTTCCATGGAGTGAACCAAGTCTTTTAGTTCTGCAGCTGTTATAATGTGAGACCAAGATGGAATGATTGCTTCTATTAACTAGGTTTTATTGCTGGGTTGCTTCTGACTAACACGTTTCTTTAGTCGGCTCTATAGATTTTCAATTGGGTTAAGGTCTGGACTATTCCCAGGCCATTCCAGCAGTGGAATATGATTATCTTGAAACTCAAAAAAAAAAAAAAGTGATGTTATTAGCCATCAAACCTCAAAAATACAACTTTCTCCAAAAGATTTCCACAATTTTGGCCACTACTGTAGCTGCCAGATAGCTTGGGGACCCAATGGGAGAGCTTCATACTGGAGGTTGTTGACTAATTAAAATTCAATTTCACCTTCCTCCCCACTCTGCACCCCATGTCCAGCTCCCTTCTTTGCCATCTTGTATCCGTGATTTTATCTGTTAATGTTTTTTTATTTATTTATTTTATTTATTTATTTATTTCCAATTTCTATACCGCCCTTCTCCCTGAGGACTCAGGGCGGTGTACAGCCAGACATAAAAAACATGAAATATAAATATTAAGACATTTAAAATATATATAATTTGGCTACAAAATTTAAAACTCACAGACCAATTAAAATATTAAAAATATTTAAAATTTCTTCTTAAGCCAGCCCGGCTTGTTGGAAAAAATGTGTTTTTAGGGCACGGCGGAAGGCACTGAGGTCATGAATTCTCCTAATCTCCGGGGGCAGTTGGTTCCAGAGGGTGGGTGCCCCCACAGAGAAGGCTCTCCCCCTGGGGGTCACCAGCCTACATTGTTTGGCTGATGGCACCCTGAGGAGGCCCTCTCTGTGGGAGCGCACGGGTTGATGGGAGGTCATCGGTGACAGCAGGCAGTCTCGGAGATAACTAGGCCCTATGCCATGGAGCGCTTTAAAGGTGATCACCAACACCTTGAAGCGCAACCAGAAGACCACTGGAAGCCAGTGCAGCTCGCGCAGGAGCGGTGTTATGTGGGAGCGCCACGCTGCTCCCGTCACTACCCGCGCGGCCGCATTCTGGACCAGTTGGAGCTTCCGGGTGCTCTTCAAGGGGAGCCCCATGTAGAGAGCGTTACAGTAGTCTAGGCGAGAGGTGACAAGGGAGTGAGTGACTGTGCATAGGGAATCCTGATCAAGAAAGGGCCGCAACTGGCGAATCAGGCGAACCTGACAAAAGGTCCCCCTGGCTACAGCCGTCAGATGTTCCTCCAAAGACAGCTGCCTATCCAGGAGGACTCCCAGATTGCGAGCCCTTTCTGCGGGGGCTAAAGACTCGCCCCTGATAGTCAGTGATGGAGTCAACTGACTATATCGGGATGCCGGGAACCACAGCCACTCCGTCTTGGATGGGTTGAGCTTGAGTTTGTTTCTCCCCATCCAGATCCGCACGGCTTCCAGGCACTGGGACATCACTTCGAGGGCATCATTGGGGTGGCCTGGGGTGGAGATGTACAGCTGGGTGTCATCAGCGTACTGATGGTATCTCACCCCAAAGCCACGGATGATCTCACCCAGCGGCTTCACATAAATGTTGAACAAAAGGGGCGAGAGGACCGACCCCTGCGGCACTCCACAAACGAGAGGCCTCGAGGTCGACCTCTGCCCCCCTGTCAACACAAACTGCGACCGGTCGGAGAGAAAGGAGGAGAACCACTGTAATACAGTGCCCCCCACCCCCAACTCTTCCAGCCGGTGCAGCATGATACCATGGTCGATGGTATCAAAAGCCGCTGAGAGATCTAATAGGGCTAGGACAGAGGAACATCCCCTGTCCCGAGCCCTCCAGAGATCATCAACCAACGCGACCAATGCCGTCTCCGTGCTGTGCCCAGACCTGAAACCCGACTGGAACGGATCCAGATAAGATGTTTCCTCCAGGAATTGTGGAAACTGCTGTGTTTATTTTACAAAGCACCATTTTAATTTTTTTTCAAATATTTTATATTTGTAAACCATCCAGAGTCGTCTGTTACGAGATGCGTGGCAAATAAATTTCATGAATAAATAAAATAAGTAAATCATTTTTAAATACTTCCCAATGTCCAAAGGATAGTGGAGGTGTTGTTTGTATTCGATTTGCCTACTCTAATTCTGTTGATGTAATAGGCATCTGTCATTTAATAAACAAGATTAAGAAGGTAGAAAGTGGTCCAATTATAAATCACTACAAAAAAGAACAATATACTTGGGGTGGCAGAACATTAACCCAACCCAAATAATCCAATTATTAGAAAACAGCAGAAGGTGGCAAAGGTACCTGAATATTCAGTAGGTGTGTGTAAGTATGTATGTATTTGTGGGTCTTATTGTAGCACAAATTTTTCTAAGAAAAAAAAACCCTGTTTCCTAAAATCTACGGAGCTGTGAAGAGAAATTGGAAAATATGAATATATTTAAACTTAAAAGGTAACTGGAGGAAATATGACACATTCTTCAAATACATAAAAAGATGTCTCCTAGAAGAAAGTCAAGACCTAAACTTTTTGTTCTAGAAACATTTTTTTTTCCAGGAGATGGAAAATGGATTTAAGTTAGAACAATCTTTCTCAAATTTGGCCATTTTAAGATGTAAATCAGTTTGCCAGATTCAGTCACGTTCAGCTATTATCACATGTTTTCATAGCTTGCAAAGTTGAGTTATGAAATATTATTTTCTAATTTTTTAAAGCTGGAACTTCTAAAACTTCTGTTGCTGAATAGGGAAGGTCCTAATTTCATTATTTATTATTATTTACTAGTCCCAGCTTCTGCCAACCTAGCAGTTCGAAAGCACATGAAAAATGCAAGTAGAAAAATAGGGACCACCTTTGATGGGAAGGTAACAGCGTTCCGTGTGCCTTTGGCATTTAGTCATGCCGGCCACATGACCATGGAGATGTTTTCGGACAGTACTGGCTCTTCGGCTTTGAAACGGAGATGAGCGCCGCCCCCTAGAGTCGGGAACAACTAGCACATATATGCAAGAGGAACCTTTACCTTTTAATTTCATTATTACTAAAATCTTCAAGGCAATCCTATGCAGGTAATCCTTGATTTGCGAACCCAGTTAATGGCCATATCAAGTTACAGCTGATTCAGAAAAGTTACTTACAATCCATCATTGAAGTTAACAACTTACACATCACTCTCACAATCACATAATCTCATTTTATAATTGTTTTATGGTGTTTTTCCAGCAAAAAAAAAATGGGGAAAAAAGTCCAATGGATAAACTGGATTTGGATTTAAGACCAGGTGAATCACTTAACAACTGTGGTGACTCTGTGTTATAAAAACAGCTGTAAAATCAAGTCCAGCCACAATCACTTACAATTTCCAGCTTCATTGTGGTCATAAATCAAGGACTACCTATACATCAGAGGTGGGTTTCAGCAGGTTCTGACCGGTTCTGGAGAACCGGTAGTGGATATTTTGAGTAGTTCGGAGAACCAGTAAATACCACCACTGACTGGCCCCGCCCCCATCTATTCTCTGCCTCTTGACTACCAGTGATCGGGAGGAAATGGGGATTTTGCAGTAACCTTCCCCTGGAGTGGGGAGGGAATGGAGATTTTACAGTATCCTTCCCCTGCCACGCCCACCAAACCATGCCACGGCCACCAAGCCACACCCACAGAACTAGTAGTAAAAATTTTTGAAACACATCACTGCTATACATTCTTGCTTAATGCCTAGTTGTTTTTAATGAAGTTGTCTTGCGACTGTTTTAAATAAAGCTTATTCCCAGGAAACATGGGATTATATCTAAAATGTTTTGCAATCTGATTTTACAGGCTTGCTGCAAATTTTAAAAATGCAACTTATTGAATGTACATGAATAATATCTAAGTTAGCTGATTTATATCATTGTGATTCCCCAGAAACCCTTCTGAACTACTAAAGGACTACTACAAATAAAGTTGAAATGTATGGTTGAATCCTTAAATCAAGTGTCCAGTTCTAGGTATATGTGTGGAAAAAAGAAATAGCAAGTTTATCAGTGATAGCAGTTTGCACCAGATCTTGACTGATTTTGACAACTCTGAATGAGATCAAAGTTTGTTACTATTTAGAAAGGAGAAAATCAGGAATTCAAGGTTTTCAGGTAGACCAGGAAATTTTAAAAAGATAATGGAAGAAAACCAAGGGTGGGTTCTATTTACCTTTACTACCCTTCACGCACATATTTGTGCTCTTCTGCGCATACACAGAAGCTTCCTGATGATGTCTGGGTCAGTGGGTGGAGCCTTCTGCCGGTTTTACTACCAGTTCCTGCGAACCGGTCCGAACCGGCAACCCACCACTGAAGAAAGCAGTGGCAAACTTATCAGTACTGATGCTGAGAGATGCCAGAAGTTAAATTCAAGTGAAAAAAAGAATAGAATAGAATATATATTTTTTTTGGCCAAGTGTGATTGGACACACAAGGAATTTGTCTTGGTGCATATGCTCTCAATGTATATAAAAGAAAAGATACATTCGTCAAGAATCATAAGGTACAAGTCTTTTTAATCTTTTTAATTCAACAAATACTTGGTTTGAGCTTTGGAATCATGATTGGAACAACCTTTTTAGAAATAATCTGTTTCCTGAATAATTCAGTCCATCATTCCCCCCCCCCCCCCCCGTTTCTTTTCTCAACATGTCAATAGAAAAAAAATTGATATGCTTTTGTCAAGCCTCTATGAAGGGAGTGGAGATGTACAAAAACCCCTCCTGATGGATCAGGCACCTTTCTATGATGTTTGAAAGAAGGGGAAAATATGTTCTGTTCTTCTGTTCCTGCCGAGTGTTGTTATTTTTCATTGAGCTGGCTGAAGCCAGATGCAGTTGTTTACAATGCCAATTTTAATAATTAAAAGCTTTATTCCCTGGCATAATTTGTATGCATAAATTCTGAGATTTAAATTCTGCAGGCTTAAAAGTATTACATCTTTATTTGGACAGCAGCACAGAGAAACATTTGGTTTGCTGAATCTCTGGCAATGAAGTGGGATGTGACTCTGGCAGGTGGAAATAAGGAATGTGTTCCACTGAAGGACATGGGGAGCCTAAGAATGAGCAAAGATGCCATTGACGCCTGAATCATGTCTTTGTATCTTTCAGAGCAAGTGAGCAGATCTGCCGTGATGCGCTACGACAGCCTGGCAGAACGTGGCCAAGATTTCAAGGGAACAACAGTTCCTTTGGGTTGCTGTACAAGCCCCTGCACAGATAGTTATTCTGGGTTGGAAAAACAGATTACATAGTGCTGCTCATAAGGAAAATAAAAAGATTCTTCAAGTGGAAAATGTGCCAATTAAAACACCTGAGGGAAGCCAGAAGAGAAGAGATGCACCTTATCTCAAGGGTTTTTTTTTTATTATTTCATGGTATTTGCCATGAAAGTAGTGTGTAGGATTGCTTTTGACATCTTTCTATAATTAGTTCTTTTTGCTGCAATCTTTGTGGGTAGGGAAATGTTTCCTGTAACACGCTGACACAGATGCAAAGGAAGAAATAGAGAGAGCTGCTTAATTGACTCCTGTACAATCTCATTAAACTTAAGCTTTTTCCAGCCAGCAGTAGGTCGTGGCAGTGACCAAGGACTGTGAATTCTGCCTTGGCAAATGCACAATGGCAGGGAGCATGTTGAAGTGGGAGATACTTCAGCAGAATCTGTAATTTCACAGTGCATGCACCTTTGGCATTGTGGGTTAGAAGCCAAGTCCAGGATCTTCAGGTAAACAAGATAAAAGAACAATATGTTTGCATTTATAGTAGCAGGGATTTTACAGATGTTCAAAGAATTTTTGAGCCAATATGGAAGCTACAGCCCCTCTATAAGAGTGGAGCTTGGGTATTGTGTGTTTGTGTGTGTTGTAGAACAGACACAAATATACGGATACATATATAAACACACAAACACACACTTCAAGATTTCAGGTCTATATGGAAGTGTGTATGGTTTATTGGTGTACTATATTCTGATCCATGTTTATCACCTGGTTTATAAAGATATTAAGACAAAGTGATTGATATTGATTTGTTTAAATGTGACCTAATATTTTAAAAATAGTAGTACAGTTCAGGGGTGAAATGTAAAATATGTTACTACCGGTTCTGTGGGCGTGGCTTGGTGGGGGGGTTAATGTGATCGTGCGACTCAGCTGAGCATGGGGGGGGGGGGGGGCGCAGGGATTTTTGTTACCGGTTCTCTGAACCACCCACCACCATCGTTTCAGAATCAGGCAATCCGGTCCAAACCGGTAGCATTTCATCCCTGGTACAGTTCTGAATGACTGCCCCAAATTAGACAACTGATTCCATATTTGTAAAAATCAATACTATTTGGTAAAGTAGTATCATCTCGGTATAAGAAATTTAACAAACTATATGGTAGATGGTCTTAGATTTACTGACTTGATAATATCACTGATTATATAACTGTATTATATGCATCTACATATTTTAACCTCCTTTCCGCCATGTGCCTTCCTGACATATTATGATGGCAATTTCCACAATTCCAAATACATTAAGATGGCAGTTTCCATAAATCCTGATCTAGAGCAAACTGCTAAATACATTTAAAATAGCAGAGTGGGTGATCACACAATCTTAGGATGCCGTGAGTATGAATATGGAATTCATATTTCAATGAATACGGAATTTTTTTTCTGTTGGAAAAAATATTGAAGCCTTATTATATATCATGTTAGGATATGAGGTTTTATTATTGGATTTAGAGATACAAGCTGCTCAAAGACATTTCTGTAGACAAATGAGTTCAAAGCTGCTTAAATATTCTCAAAATACATAAATAAAAATGAATTTCCAGCAGCATTTTGCTAGCCCTATATTTTCTGGAAGGTTTTCAATTAAAGTAAGCTCTTACTTTAAGAGTAAGTAAACACTTAAGTAAGATAGGTGCATACAAGTACCAATTCTAGGGTTTCCCCACCCTCCCTACTCAGGCTTTGAATTTAAAATAAAAATACATCAATATTCATGTTGCCTAAGTTGCAAAACAGATTAATAACAGAACTGAAGAAGCAGCAATTAAAACATGAAGACATCATTTTGCCAAAGCTAAGAGGTTCAAGCATCCATTGATTCAAAGAGGGGAAAAAATAATGCTTATGTTTAAATTCTCACTGAATGGGAGGTTATAAAGGCACTTAACTTTGGCTGATGTGTTAAGTGAGAAGAGCAGAGGGATAATTTTTTCCCCCAGTTCTGGAAATATATAGTGGATTGGAGAACACAGTGCAGATGTTTAGTTATTATTGCCAAGGAACTGTTGCCCCTGTGAGCATCTGGATTTATTTCCTTGACTACCTGATCTGGATTCACTCACAGACAAGAGACTCATTTTCATTTAAGGCAGATACTACACAGGAAAAATCTTTCATTGCTCATAGTCGTAATAAAGTCCATACAATACAGACTTCAACAATAAAGCTCAGGTTTCTCCTAAGCAACTGCTAGCATTTCTGCACAATTTAAAAACCTTGTAATATCAAAGCTAATGGAAGGACATATGCCAGACAGTTGCTTTTAATGGAAGAATGGCTGAAATTCTTGAAAGCTCTTGTTAATATGGAACTCGGTGAATTAAAATAAGGTTTAAGAAATAAAATTTCTACCCTGTTTCCCCTAAAATAAGACATCCCCTGATTATAAGGCCACTCGGGTTTTTGAGTGCATGTGCTAAAATATCCCCCCTCCCAAAAATAAGCCCTCCCTGAAAATATTTAAATGCATGCACAGTTGGTCCCTGCCATTTCCTCTGGTTAGGATTAGGGAGACAGAGCTGGAAATCAGGTAAGACGGCAAGAGGAGCCCTGTCTTGCTCCATGCACCCCAAAGTAATAAGGCATCCCCAAAAATAAGGCCAAGCACTTATTTCGGGGTTCAAAAAAATATAAGACAGAGTCTTATTTTCGGGAAAACACGGTAGTCACCTTTTCCAGCAAAATGCATGCTATTTTCAGTTGTTATGGTTTCTTGTTCCACATAGGAGAGAGGGGAAAAAATATTTCAGACATCTTATCTGAAGCTATTACAAGGGCACAGAGTGAATGACATAACACACAGAAACAGTTAGAAAAGGATGCAAAGCTAAAGATCAGGCTCTCGCAGAAAATGAATAGATTTCTAGTTGGACAGCCAACATACAAGCAATAATGATAGGAGCTTTGTCGCTCTACTGCTTTTGTCTACTTGACCTTTACTCTGAAGGGGTGTAGAGATTACAAAAGGTTTAACAGAATTGCTTTCAGTGCAGATTCATTGGTGACCAAAACTTCATTAGGAAACTTGGACGTTGAAGAGAATGTGTCCTATTCCAGTCGTTGTTTGCTTCTTGTTTAACAGTACTTTGGAGTATTCATTTCACCGAAAATGCATAGTACAGCCGTCACGCATGAATGAAAGGAAATGAAGTGCATGGATTTGTTTAACTTAGGTGTATAGCTGTACATCAATCCATGTTTTCTGGGCACCAAACAGATTTGAGAATAAAATAAAGCTATTTAAAATATGGTACTGTGAAACAGAGCAGAAAAGTAAAACTATACCATAAACGTTTGTTGATATGTGATGCAATAAATTAAGTGAAATTTGAATGTACTCATCCAAACTCTACAGTGATTTCAAAAACTCTAATTTCTCTAGGGCTTTACTCTCCTTCTTTTGCTAATTTCAGAAGATGGAGGTTAGTGATGTCAAAACTTTACCAAGCTTACTGGTTGTTTTTTTTATATAAATCCACTAGTCATACCATTGCTGTGAAATCACGATCCTGCCATAAAATTGTAGCCAAAGCTAAAGCAGATATCAAGATAAAAATACAACTTTTAAAAAATTCCTGCAGAATAAAACATTTTTAAATAGGTAAGTTAAAGGAATAGGAAATCCACAGATGTACAAATAAGATGGAATTGTGGCAGACTTTCTCACAATGCCCACAACATGTTCTGGGTGCTAAGTGTGAGACCTGCTTTAGCAAACAGAACTTAAGACTGGAGATCTTGCCAAAAGTTCACACAGATAATATATGATAGGACACTGAGGGAAAACAAATATTGCATTGCAAAAAAAACTTGTTCAATGTTTTAAATGATATACCTTGAATTGGATCAGAAAGGGATAAAGGAATGTTTTAAAACCTACAATTCGATGGGGTCTACTGTTTTAAATTGGTTTTAAATTGGTTTTAGTCTCTTTTAGTATGTTTTAATGTGTATTTGTTGGGATTGTTTCGCTGATGTGAGCTGCCCTGAGTCCTTTGGAGAGAGGGCAGCATATAAATCCAAATAATAATAATAATAATAATAATAATAATAATAATAATAATAATAATTTTTATTTACTAGGGAACACTTTTTAGAGAACAATCATCTTGTGAGTTGCAGAAAGGGCAAAATGAAAGAAGAATATAAGAGGATTGTGAAAAGAATAAAGGGTTGGGCTTCTGGAGAAAGAATGAAGGAATGAAGATGGCTCCATGAAAAGTAGAGATGATAACAGTGAAAACTGGAGATCTGGCAAGTGACAACTCTTTCAACCTCTCTGGACAAAGGATAGTTATGAGCCGAGGTGGCGCAGTGGTTAGAGTGCTGTACTGCAGCTACTTCAGCTGACTACTAGTTCAGCAGATTAGCAGATCAAATCTCACTGGCTCAAGGTTGACTCAGCCTTCCATCCTTCCGAGACGGGTAAAATGACGGCCCAGATTGTTGGGTGCAATATGCTATTTAGTATACTGTCGATTGTTCTAAGCCGCCCAGAGTCCTTGGAGAATGGGCGGCATAGAAATATGATTAATAAAATAAATAATAAAATAAATAGTATATGAGATCATCCACAAGTGCTCCAGGCAGTTGTTTCTCATGAGGTGATGACAAGATAGTGGTCTCTAGTGGGCTTTAAACCATGGGGGATAATCTTGCTCAAACTGCAGTTTGTGTCTTTCACAGGGCACAAACCTTACATACTTTGTTTTCTAATCACACCTTGAAATTGCTTGTTAACTATTTTTCAGCTATTAGTAACTTTTTGATCAACAAGTCTGAAACACCAGTGAAAGTCTGACATCACATTTTATTTAAAAAGACAGAACCTGAGCTGCAAGTGGATTTACAAATGACAGACTACAAGAATGACACAGAAAAGAATATTACATTGGACATAAAAAGAACCTGGCTGATGTTTTAATAATTTTTAAAAAAAGATACCTAAATAGCTAACCAAGAGAATACCTGGATAATTTGTCTATATTTGACTTACAAAAGAGCCATATTAAAGTATTGAGGAATCTTGTGAACAGGGACAAAGAAAAAAAGTAATGAAATTTTACAATATTATTTTAGATTAAGACTGTTAGAAATGGGCAACGGGACGCTCCCATGTGACACCTCTCCTGCGCGAGCTGCACTGGCTTCCTGTGGTGTTCCGGGTGCGCTTCAAGGTGTTGGTGACCACCTTTAAAGCGCTCCATGGCTTAGGGCCAGGGTACTTACGAGATCGCCTTCTGCCGCCAATAGCCTCCCACCGGCCAGTACGTTTGCACAGAGAGGGCCTCCTTAGGGTGCCGTCCGCCAGACAATGCCGGCTGGCGACCCCCAGAGGGAGAGCCTTTTCTGTAGCGGCACCCGCCCTGTGGAATGACCTACCCCCAGAGATACGCATGATACCTGACCTCCGGGCTTTCCGACGAGCCCTGAAAACACATTTATTTCATCTAGCCGGCCTGGCTTGACCCTATTGTTCTGGTTTTAAATTATAAATTGGTTTTAACTTGGTTGTTTTAAATTGTGGGCCAAAACTATTTAATTATTTTAAATTGTCTTTTAATTTTGTATGCTCTGTTTTATTTTGGCTGTTCACCGCCCTGAGTCCAGCTGGAGAAGGGCGGTATACAAATTAAATAAATGAATGAATGAATGAATGAATGAATGAATGAATGAATGGAAAAACTATAAAGTTAGTTCATTTGATCAAGGCTTAAATAGGCAGATTGTTATTTCCAGTTACTCTCAATGGATTTTGCTGACATCAGGGCTTAAATGACAAAGTTTTATGGATTTGTTTATTGATCATAGATGGGATTTGAGAGAGGAGATAGTTTGCTGTAATTTAAGAGGAGGTGAAAAGTTACTAAAATTGTTTATAGTTATGATGAATGCAGGCATTTTTAAGTATGTCTTTCTTCTTTAGTATATTATTACTTTTCTTTTTTTTCCCCTTCCTTTTCTTTGTGTTTTTCCATTTTTTTCCTTTTCCACCTTTTATTCTTTCTTTCTGTTTTTCTATCTTTCTTTAGTTTGTATTAGTTTTCACTCTTTTAATATACTCTTTAATAAAATTACTTGGGGGGAAAAAACAAAGGTTCAAGAAGAAGGAGCTAGGGGAAAAATAACCAGGAAGAACTTGGGCCTAATTGAAATTAGAATTGCTTTCATTTTGGGAAAATGTTTTCTTAACAGATAGCTGTAGCCTTCTGCTTCAAACTTTTTCTGATTAAATTAATGATGGTGGTGATAAGCTCCATTAATGTTGCCCTTTCTGGGGGAAAATATTTTTTTACTGCAAGTTCCCTTTTCCACTTTTATCTTTCCCAATTTCAGGTACACAGATCAAAGCCTTAATTGGGGTCAGAGCAGAGCAAAACAATGAGCTTTCCTTTATTGCTATGCAAATGTAGGCAATCTCTGGCATAAATATTTCACGTGTGTCAATCTTAATCTGCACGGTGCTTTGGCTACAAGCTTTGTATAGCTGGAGGAAACCTATGGTAGTTTTTGGAAAGCGATATCTTGCTCTCACCTGCTTTGTATCAGTGATCCTGCTAGTTATGCACTCTGCCCTTGACCTTGTACAGTTAGATATAATGTGACATTATAACTATTCAGATATCTGTAGGTTAATATCTAAAATCCATGCAAGGTACAGGCAGTGGTGGTATTTAAATAATTTTAACAACCAGTTATATGCCCTAATGACTGGCTGGGTGGGTGTGGGTATAGTGGGCGTGGCCAGGGGGTGAGACAGACAGCACTCGGCCTCCTGCACCACCCTGGGAGCGAAACTGGGCCACGGGGGGATGCGCTGTCCCCCGCACCGCCCATTTTGGGCCTAGTAGGCACCCTGTTTTGGGCCTAGTAGGCCTCCCTGCAGCCTCCTGGGCTGCGGGGGGAGCACCACACCCACCTGCGCCCCATTTTGGGCCTAGGAGGCTTCTCTGCAGTTACCTGGGAGCCAAAATGGGATGCGTGGGGACTCCTGGAAGGGGCATGGTGGGGCCAGCCAGCAATTTAACTGCCAGTTCCCCCGAACTGGCTGAATCCCACCACTGGGTGTAGGTAGTCCTCAACTTATGACCACAATTGAGTCCCAAATTTCTGTTGTTAACTGACACATTTGTTAAGTGAGTTTTGCCCCATTTTATGACCTTTCTTGCCACAGTTGTATTTAAGTGAATCACTGCAGTTCTGAAACTAGTAACAGGGTTGTTAAGTGAATCTGGCTTCCCCAGTGACTTTGCTTATCAAAAAGTGGCAAAAGGTGGCCACATGATTCCCGAGACACTGCAACCATCATAAATATGAATTAGTTGCCAAGCATCTGAATTTTGATCGCGTCACTATGGGGATGCTGCAACGATTGTAAGTGTGAAAAACGGCCATAAATAACTTTTTTCAGTGCTGCTATATGAATGGTCACTAAATGAACTGTTGTAAGTTGAAGACTACCAGTACTGAACTTTGTATCAATCCATATTTTACATATATTTATTTTAGTTAGCTAGTTTGTGATAAAAATATCACTTTTATGAAGAGGCAAGTCATATGTTCTAGTAACCCCTCTACTGAACATGGCTTCACCTTTAATGGTACTTCTAACGTTACAATTGACTCAAAGAATTGTCATTCTAGATCAGGGATGTCAAACTCGATTTCATTGAGGGCTGCATAATGGTTGTGTTTGACCTCGGGAGGCTGGGGGGCTGACCAGGGGAGGCGTGGGCAGCTCAATAACAATGCCAGCAAAAATGGAGCTTGGGAGGACCGTGTGTGGCACCCTCAAGCTCCGATTTCACTGGCAGAGGCACCGCGGGCCGGTCCTTCACTGTTTCCAGGACAGCCCCGCGGGCCAGATCTAAGCACCCCATGGGCTGGATCCGTCCCCCGGGCCTTGAGTTTGACACCCATTCTAGATAATTACAAATTTATTTATTTTTTCCTCCAGTGCACATGATAGGAATCCAGAGCACAAAGCTCTATTTTAGAATCTGCCTTCTGAGGTTATTCTGAAGTGAATCACTTAATGTAGTATACTTATATACTGTATTTTTTGGAGTATAAGATGCGCCTTTTTTCCCCCTGAAAGGGAGTGAAAATTTAGGTGTGTCATATAGACCAAATGTAGCCCCGCCCACCCACTGGCCCCCACCCTTTGGCCTCTGCCTCCCAGCAGTTACCTCCTTGCAAGCAACTGCTGCTTACTGCAAAGAGGTAAATTGCTGGAGCAGATTTTTTTTTCCTTGTGCCTTCATCAAGCTATGCTGAAAACGAAAATGAAAGTAAAACAGGCTGTTTGCTGTTTGCTGCAACAAGGCAAAATTGCTCAAAGGCAGCGGCAGAGGCAGATTTCTTTTTCATCTTTTCCTCACCAAAAAAGGTTGGTGCATCTTATACTCCGGTGCGTCTTATACTCCCAAAAATACCGTATTTCTTTTCCAAGCAACATGATAGGCATTCTTTGACTTACAAGTAATGGGATAACAGCCTCAATAACAAGTGCAATTGGCAAAGAGCAATCAATAATACATAAAAAAGTGGGAATGTGAGAATCAAACTGTGGTCCCTAGTCTGATAACCTGAAATTGGACCTGAAATGAGGACCCAGTTGTGGGGGCAATAAGCTGACTTTGTATAAATATACAAAAGTATGAAGGCTATTGCTTATCGCATTGTAAGCTGCCCTGAGTCTCCGGAGAAGGGCGGCATATAAATCAAATTTTTTAAAAAAAATGTTTATGTCCTTGTCACAGTACATCTATGAAATTATAGAGAATATTAGCTCTCTCCATAGCACAAATGGTACCTCCAACAGAAATTGTATTTTGAAGACCGTTTTATAAATGTGAAGCCCAATTTTCATATAGAATTTGTCTTGATTCAGCATACCTCATTTACCTATTATTAGGGAAGTGATAAATAAAACTTATGATATCACACTGTGTTTATATCAATGTCAGGCATGAGCAGACTTAAGAATAATGTGTAACAATTTTAACTATCACATTTAAAGAGATAATATGGTTAAGCTGGGAACGGTACAGAAAGAGGCCATCACATTATCAGGGAGGCTGGAAAAGTCGCAATATATGAGATTTTTTAATTTAGAAAAAGGCAATTAAGAGCAGCATATTAGGGTTATTAAAGTATGCCGTAATTTTTGCTGCTGTCTTAATAGAAAAACTTTGAGTCATCTGATGATAATTAGTGGCATTTATTTCAACACAGAACAGCTCATCCTACAGTTTTATGGAATGTGACAATCAATGTAAACTTTCACGTCTTTTAAATAAGATCAGATACATTTTTGCAAAAATGAAAGTATCAGTAATCACTAGTCATGATGACTGTAGGCTAAATTTTCAAGATTGGAATCTGCATGTCAGTGAACATCCCCAGGTGGAAAATTAAAGAATAGAAATTTGGCTTTTGGTGTTGGTGTTCAATTTCTGATTTATTCCAAAAGGCATCTAGTTGACCCTTTTGGAAATAGGATGCCAAGTTAGTTGGATAGGTCTTTGACCTAATCAAGGAACATAAAATTATATGTTACTGATTGTGTGCTTAATTATATCACATGAATTCAATTCCGTTCGTTTTAGAAAATCTGATGGTAATCAGGACTTGCCCAGATGTAGGGAAAGTCTCAGGTGCCATACTTGATAAAGATATCTGCCATAGTCCTCCGATGTTGCCACCCTGTGCCATCTGCTTTCAAACTCTAATCTGTTCCAATGAAATGATTAATTGCACATCACATTCCACATTAATCCATTCCTTGCTTATCAATAGAGACCAAGTGGAGCAGTTTAAATGTTTCTGGGTGTTATCATGAAAGAGGACCTGACCTGGGGCACTCACATTGCAGCACTGGTCAAAAGGGCCCAGCAGAGATTATACTACCTGAGACTTCTCAGGAAACAACAACTTTTTTTTTTTTAATTTGATTTATATGCCGCCCTTCTCCGGAGACTCAGGGCGGCTTATAATGCGCTAAGCAATAGCCTTCATACTTTTGTATATTTATACAAAGTCAGCTTATTGCCACCACAAACTGGGTCCTCAATTTACCTACCTTAGAAAGGATGGAAGGCTGAGTCAACCTTGAGCCTTGGTGAGATTCGAACCTGCAATAATTGCAGGCAGCTGATGTTAATAACAGGGCTTTAGACCACTGTACTATCCGAGGCTCTTATGAAACTGAATGAAAAACTGCTGGTGACCTACTATTGCTGCACCATAGAGAGTATTTTAATTTACTGCACCTGTGTATGGTTTGCCAATTGCACAGTGGCAGATAGAACAGCACTCCAGAGGGTTAACCTCATTTCCCAGAGGATCACTGGTTGCCCTCTCCCCTCTTTGGAAGAGCTGTATAGCTCCCACTCCCTTAAGAAAGTTCAAAACATTCTTAAAGATCCATCACATCCTGGGCACCCTTTTTTTTGAACTATTACCATCTGGCAGACGGTACAGGATAATAAAAACAAAGACAAATAGGCTGAAAAACAGCTTCTATCTCAGAGCAGTAACTATATTGAATTCTACTGTATAGTGCAATATGAATGCAATATCAGGGGTTTTCAATTCAGTTGTATAGAATGTGAAGGATGTGTGTTTGTGTTTTATTTTTATAGTTATAATGTACACTGAAGATGGCATTTAATTTCATTGTACGAGGTGCAATGGCTAACAACGGAACGAAACTAAACTAAACTAAACTAAACTAAACTAAACAACTAAACTAAACTAAACTAAACTAAACTAAACTAAACTAAACTAAACTAAACTAAACTAAACTAAACTGAATTGCATATTTATGGAAAAGTGTTTCCTTCTCTTAATTTCTAATCTTACCTGTGGGAAAAAAATCTCACAGGAAGATTAATTGTGCTTCCTGCCTCAGGAACTGCAATCTGAAAATTCATATACCTCTATGTCATCACAGTGTCGTTTATTGTCTCTTCGTCCTTACTGCTGGTCACGAGAGCCAAAGTGTATATTTTCCTCCCACCCGATTCATTCTTCGTTCCGTAGGATATTAAAAGCACTGTGCACACCATCGTATAGTTTCCATTAACCTACAGTCAATCAAGACAATTTCACAAAAGACATTCTCCATTAGCAGGGTCAAATGGGTCATTTTAAATTTATTTTGCAGAAACGGTGGGACCTAGAATTTCAACAGGGCTTGAAGTAAGATGCTTGGAGGCATCCTCTCTACACGAGGCATATGAAGATGCAGAATGCCTCAGGGTATGCTTGGAGTAGAGTCCTTTTTGACTTTCTTTGCACTTTCTTTTATGAGCAGCGTGATGGAATTACCTGTACTGCTGCTAGAATTATGAGGAAGGGCCCTGTAATTTTCATATTTTTTTTCATTTGTACTTTAATTGTAGAAATACTTACAATAGTGAATTTACCAGTCCTGCTACTGCAGAGTGATTCTTACGGCTAAACACTTTTTTATGCCCATAAAATTTGACTGAAAAAGAAAAGCTTAATACGCACATTAACATGATCTGCTATATACTGGTGCCTCCTTGAGTTACAGGGCTCTATGAAAGTGGAACTTGGATATTCTGTCATCGAATGGGTCGTTGATTTGAAAATAGGACATTAGGATAGGAAAAGAAAGGGAAAATTCAAAACTGATAGGAATTTTGTCCAAAGATAATAACTGTTTGCAATCTTCCTTGCTGTCTTCCCACAAATAATGTCAATGAAATAGCCAGCAGAGAAGATTACAAGTCAATCTGATAACCTTTTTCTCTATGAGGAGCCTGGCTGTGGTGCCTGTAGCATCCCCCTTCCTGAAGTGACCAGTTCCCACACCCACACCCACTCCATCAATTCTAACTATCCCTGCTATATTTGCACCAGTGGTGGGATTCAATATTTTTTTTACTACCTGTTCTGTGGGCGTGGCTTGGCGGGCATGGCATGGCATGGCATGGCTTGGTGGGCATGGCAGGGGAAGGATACTGTAAAATCTCCATTCCCTTCCCCACTCCAGGGGAAAATTATTGCAAAATTCCTATTTCCTCCCAGTCAGGTGGGACTCGGGAGGCAGCGAATAGATGGGGGCAGGGCCAGTCAGAGGTGGTATTTACCAGTTCTCTGAACTAGTCAAAATTTTCGCTACCGGTTGTCCAGAGCTGGCCAGAACCTCCTGAATATCACTTCTGATTTGCACTTAGCAATGAAAATTCCAGTCCCAATCGCCATCATAATCCAAGAATTACTTGTAGTCTTTGAAGAGAAGATTTTTTTCATTTTCTTTAAAACGCCTATTTTGTAAATTGTGAATGATTTGGAGCTTTTGTGAACTTTTGTAAATGTTTTCTGGCATAAGATAAAGATATTGCTTCCCACTCGGGTATTTACAAAAGGTTACAGTTGGCAATTCAAGGGTGGGAAAGAGAAAGAAAGAAAGCAAGAGAGAGAGATTTTGAGTCAAAGTAAACAAAGGTGAGAAGTGAATAAGTGATCAACAAATTAGCCTTTCTTTAATTATTGCATTTCATCTGAGTGTTGTAAATACCACTGCGAATAGATCTATTTTTTCCCCTAAAGGTTAATACAAGGAGATAAATTCTTCACCCCAAAATAGTTGTTGTTTAAATTATTTCTGTCTTCAGCGCAAAGAAACCCCCTCTCACAAATATGCAAGATGATTATAATTTCCTGATTAATTTATTTAAAGTAATTGATTGACTCTGAAATGTTAAATCAGAATCCTTAGCTATTTACTTTAAATGGGAATCAGAACTTCTTACAACTTTTCTGAAAATAAATGGAATATTGCCTACTTTATGTCATTGAACTTTTCTGAGAATTTGTGCATATAATGCAGAATCCAAGTGAATCACATTCTATTTGGGGGTACTAATTAAAATGTGAGGAATATGCAAGTATTTGTGAGGTGATGGAATTTTAAGTAGAAATAAATTCTTGATGTGGTCCGTAATCCAATGTTATGAATACAGTATAATGAAATGCTTTAAATTGTAGGCATGAATTATTATTTTGACAGGACATCTATTTGGAGAAAAGAGTAAGACTTAGTAAGTTGTATATACCTCACTAGGGAGTAAGCTAGAACCTAGGTCCTAATAACGATAAACTCAAAATGATGACATATGCATTGTGATATCATGACATTAGCTCTACCCTTTTGGATTCACATGATGTTGCATGTATGTTTGTAAAGATTGAAGTTTGCACATGATTTCACAACATACAGTTTATCTCTTGCAAATGTCTATAGGCTGAAATATTCTTCATAATATTTATAATATCAGAAAGAGCCAGGGGTGAAATGCTACCAGTTCGCACCAGTTCGGGCGAACCAGTCGTGATAAAAACTACCAGTTCAGACAAACCAGTAGTAAAAAAAAGCTACCAGTTCGGGCGAATCGGTAGTTAAAAAGCTACCAGTTCAGACAAACTGGTAGTTTAAAAAAGCTACAGGTTCATCCGAACCGGTATTTCCGACGATCAGCTACTTCCAAAAGTGTTGCCAAGAAAACAACATCTGTAGCTAAAGAAGTAGAGACTTCTTTAGCTACAGATTGTCCTTGACTTACAACCACAATGGAGTCTGGAATTTCGGTCATAAATTGTTGCATAAACTGAGGCACTTAACTTGTGACTGAACTCAATTTTACAATTAGTTTATGATTATTGTAAAATGAGTTATCCAAGTTGCTAAGCAACCCCTCTGGTCGGTAAGCAATCCAGCATATCTAATGCTGCCAGAAATGCAAGCCATTACTAAGTGCCCAAAATTCAATCTTGTGGACACCAGCAGGGCAGTAATCATAACTTTGAGGACAAGCCATAAGAAGCTTTTTAAGTTCATTGTAACTCTTAATAGTCATAGTTATGACCAGTTGTAAATTGAAGACTACCTGTAGTCAAGGCTAGCTTGAAGGCAAAACAAAAAAGTTTTTGATACAGGAAATACGGTTAGTCTTATTAAACATCTAATTGTAGGTTAAACATCTGAAAGAACAGAGAAAACAATATTTACTAATACCTTGAGTGAAATCATTGAATGATATGTTATTTGTTATTAGTAGCCACTTCAAATCCTAGAGATTTAAATGGTTCAATGAAACAGGCTCCAAACGTCATCTTTGGATCCATTTGTTATGTATGAATGGTGTATGTACAACTTGAAAAGAAAGTTCAGAGTTGGACTAACCATATCAAACAAATTTTGTCTGCAACACGGTGATTATGAACTGGAATTATTGTATTTTCCTTGATGCCAGCAGACAGAAATAGAACTGTGTGACTTTTGCACAATATCATATCTATTTTGAAGGAGTCTACCCAATAGAACTAGGGTAGACTAGTTGACTTGCTGTGAAGAATAATTGAGATTATATTTTATTGTACTTCCGTGATTTATTGGAAACTTAGTCCAATATGGGAGACATTGCATTCTACATTATAAACATCCATGTGGCTGTGCAGTGCTGAGGAGGCCGGTGGTTATAGACAAGCTGTCTTTCCAGAAAACTGATCTATCAACAGCTTTTGATCTTCACATTGCTGAGTCTTTGATCAGTTTCCAAAATCACCATGGTTTCCTGGAATACTGTTCAAGTATCACAGAACTAATGAATCTTTCAGAACATTCTACAAAAGAGAGAGGGGGGGGAGGGAGAGAGAGAGAAAGAAGGAAAAAAATTAGTTTAGTATTGTCAAAAATACCCACACATACAAAACACTAAAACTTCCATAATGGCTAGCAACAGATAACTGCCAAGAAGAAAAAAATTCCAGTTATTCTGAACAGTTTTTGGGTATTGCAAAAAATAACAGTTATAGAAAGATAGAGGAGGCATAGGAAGAAATTCCACTTTGTTAGAAGTTTATAGATGCCAGACAGCCACATGAATGTAAATCTGCTTGCGCCTACAGGCATATAAAACCTAAGCATTCTGTTCAGTCACTAGATATGTCAATCGTTCAGTGTAAGTGCTTTTAAAGTGCTTGGCACTCCTGGCTTCACTTTAACTTTAAACATCACAGCTGAAGACTTTCAGAAAGAAAACAAGGCTAAAATAAACAGACCTTCCAGACTCTTTGTGTCTTTGAAATGCCTCCTTTTTTTTTTATCAGATTGCATAGTTATTCTTCAATAAAGAAGAAGAGAGTTTCAAGAAATTGGCCAATTCAATAATTCCATTTAAGAAATAAAAACAACTTAATCAGAGGAGAGGGCATGGAATTAGCTTTCTGAACATTTAATTGAACGTTCATAAGTGTTGAATGAAAATTGCATGTTGAATGTTATTAAAATTTATCATATAACTTTATACCAGAGGTAGGTTTCAGCAGGTTCTGATCGGTTCTGGAGAACTGGTAGCGGAAATTTTGAGTAGTTTGGAGAACCGGTAGTAAAAATTTTGACTGGCTCCGCCCCCATCTATTCTCTGCCTCCCAAGTCTCAGCTGATCGCGAGGAAATGGGGATTTTGCAGTAACCTTCCCCTGGACAGGGGTGGGAATGGAGATTTTACAGTAGCCTTCCCCTGCCACGCCCACCAAGCCACACCCACAGAACGGGTAGTAAAAAAATTTGAAACCCACCACTGCTTTGTACAGTCACATTTCTAAGCTTATTGAATACAACACATTTTATTGTCCATTTCTCATATATAATTCTAACAGCTGCATTAAGTGTTTTAGATTCACATAATGTATATCGTATGTGTTAGAGATACTGGTGGAAAAATCTAGAAATTACTCATAAACTTGAATATAAAAAAAAATATCCATGGTTAGGAAAACCAAAATATCACACTATAGACCAGTAAGTCTCCATATAGCATAGCTTTAGAATAAGGACAAAAGAAACAAATTAATGCAGAGCAAGTAAGTTCAGGTTTCTCACTCAAATGCACAAGACTTAATTATAATGTGGACCATTATGTGCAAAATTCTAGTTTTCTTGAGAAGTCTATATCAATCCTGTAGCCATCTTCGAACACCTTCAGGATTGCCACAGCGAATCTGGCTTGAGCTGTGGGAAAGGGAGTGGGGAGTAGAGATAGCTGGAGAAACATGTAGCCAAAATAACATTCTTTCCTCTTGGAACCAAGGACAATCTCACCAGCACCTGGAGGGGCGTGGATGGGAGCTTTCTGGGGTTGGGAGGGTGGCCTGATTGGAGCATATGATGGTTGTATGTAATGTGGGGGGGGGGAGAGAACTTTAGATTTTCAATTGGGTGGGGAAAACCCGGGGAACTTCAGAGTCCGGTTTTCACCAGCTGTGCCAGTATGACATGCCTAATAAATCTATACTTTGAGGAACCCTCTGGCCTTGGAGTTTTGATTTCATATGGGCTGTTACTTGGAACCCTGACAGTCTATACTTCTGGGAAAGGTGTCGGACAGATAAAAAGGACAGCAGAAACAAATTGGACAGACTTCCAACGAAGCAGTGATGGTTGCAACATTGGAAAACCTAAAGGCACCAGATAGAGAACAGACCATACAGGAGAATCTCTGTGTGCTCATTGACAGTTGATAATGACTTGATAATATCATGATTATTATAATTAACATCATAACATCATTATCAGAGATGTGTCACAATTTTTTATTTCTCAGTTTTCTGTGTCTTAGCTATTTTAAAGCCCATTATCTGGAATTTGGTAGAGAGGAGCAATACAGGCAGTCCTCGACCTACAACCACAATTGAGTCCAAAATTTCTGTTGCTAAGTGAGAAAGTTGTTAAATGAGTTTTGCCCCAATTTGCCAACTTTCTTGCCACAGTTGTTAAGTGAATCACTGCAGTTGTTAAGTTAGAATCATGGTTGTGAAGTGAATCTGGCTTCCCCATTGACTTTGCTTGTCAGCCGGCCGCAAAACGGTGATCACATGATCCCAGGATACTGCAACCATCATAAGTACAAGTCAGTTGCCAAGCATCTAAATTTTGATCATGTGACCATAAGGGGTGCTGCAATTGTTGTAAGTGTGCAAAATGGTCATTTTTCTGTGCCATTGTAACTTCAAACAGTCACCAAACAAATCATTGTCCCTCAAAGATTACTCATATTAGTCTCTTGCAGCAAAAAAAAATGGCAAAGTTAAAAGTTAGGCTAATGTATTTTTATCTGAAATTTCATGTTATGGCACGGTTAGTTTTAAATTATGGCACAAACAACAGATGAGGAAGCTGAATGCTTTTTCTTTGGTATTTATAAGAATTAATGGGGTTATTAAACAAACTATACCAGTGATGGCTAACCTTTTTGCCATCACGTGCCAGGAGGGGGGAATGGGGGGTCATGCGCGCACGTGCCCACACCCATAATTCTATGTGCCCCGCCCCTGTGCATGCACGTGCAACCCACCCCGCTCCGCTTTGCTCCTGGCAAGTGATGACCCGGTAGGCCCGTTTCTCTCACGTGGTTCCAGGAGTCCGGGGAGGACAAAAACGGCCTTCCCCACCTCCCCGGAGGCCCTCCAGAGGCTAGAAATGGCCCGTTTGCCAACTTCTGATGGGACTGGAAGGCCCAAAAAATAAGCCGGAGCTGAGCTCGCATGCCCACTGATATGGCTACGTGTGCAACAGGCATAGGTTCGCCATCACAGAACTATACAGTCCTAGTGTATTAAGCCTATTATTAAAAGTTATATATTTATGTCTGCCTAATGGTATGACAAGGGACAATGCTGTATCAATATGTGATGAGTGACAAGATATAACAACGTTACAAATGTCTTTTTTATCCTGGGGTCTTAACTGTCCTCTTTTCCTACTAATAAAGGCTGTTCTTTCCACAACCATCTCTTTTAAAGGCTAAGAAACCCGTTTCTGTTACCCAGGGCTTTAACTTATATCTAGCCCTATATTTTCCTTCACCTTCCAGACACCACATTTCTGTAGGTCCTGTTATAAATTGAACTAGCTTTGTAATTGCTTCTGTGTCTTTCAGTCTTTATTGGTATGTAGGAAGAAGGGGAAACAATTACATGTTGCTGGATAGCTGTGTTTGGCATGCAAAATACAAAATAAGAATTGGAAGGAACCTTGGAGGTCTTCTAATCCAACCCACTGCTCAAGCAGGAAACTATTCAGTTAGAACTGAAGACGCTTCCTGGATCAAAAGTGGAGCGTTTTCAAATCAAAAACAAAAACAAGAAAGGCCAGTTGTTGTTTTTTTGGAAAAAACACCTTTGGCACAACCATGATTAAGAATCTCCACAGACCTTGAGGCTCTATTATCATGATGGCGAGCCTATGGCACGCGTGCCAGAGGTGGCATGCAGCGCCCTCTCTGTGGGCACACAAGCCATCACCCCAGTTCAGCTGCGCTGTGCATGCACTTCCCACCAGCCAGCTGGTCTTTGGGTCTCTGCCATGCATGCACGGGGGGCGAGACACATACGGGGAGGGGGTTTGCACACAGATGCGTGGGGGCCACACTCGCATTGCATTTTGGGGGTTTGGGTGCACTTTGGGCACTGGGTCCGGAAAAGGTTAGCCATCACTGCCTTATAACATTCCAGACAAATGGCTAGCCAATCTTTCCTTAGAAACTTAGAGGCTTTGCTACTCCATACTCAGCTGTGTTAACTTCAGAGTGTTATTGTTCACTCCATCACACTATTGATGTTCAATTTTACCTCAACTGGCAATGCACAACTGGCTTCCCTCTTAACTTTTCCACTGAATTTTATTTCCCTCTTCCATCCATCATGTGCCTTCAGTAGTTCTCTTTGCATCTTTTTACGATCCAGCCGTGATCCTTTACTGTATTAAAATCCTAGGGGACACACAATTAAATCACATATATGGAAAACTCAACCTTTGACTCTTTATTTCCACACATGGTACACACTCTTCAATACATGTATTTGATGAAACATATTATCTATTAGCATATTATCCATATCCATTAAAACCTATGTGAAATAAATAAAAACGATGGATTTGAAATCTTACCATTCTTCAGCACAGACTTTCATAACCTGTATTTTCAGAAAATAGGGTCATCTTGATTTTTAATGAAAGGGCTGGGCTCTTTGCATGTACTCCAATTAAACAAAATGTGATATTTTTGTACCCTTCATATCAGCATGTGAAAAATATAAGCTGATCTTTGAGCTTCCATTTTCATAAATTTCTTCCCTTACTCTAGTATCTCCCTAATTTACCCAGAGCAGAAAAGTGGGACATTATTAGGCATTTATCTAAAGGCATACTGTCAGCAATACTGGAACGTATTGCTCTCATTAGATTTCACCAAAAGTTACAACTGTCAATATTTGAGACTACTCACAGAGAAGGAAAGTGTTGAATTAGCAAGACAGAGCAAAGTCAGATAAAAATGAACACAATTATGGAGTGACACAACAGATCTGCAATAATTTTTGCCACTCCTGTTCCATCAAAATGATTGAAATAATCAATATGTCTAGATATCATCTTTATATACCTTCTGTATCCATTTTTTTACACTGAACGAACTCAACCCTATATATCATTTCTAATTATGTTCAGTAGGATAATAAGATAGGCAATCATTTACGTGCTCCCTTTCTTTCATTTTCTTCCTTTTTATTGAAAATGCCAAGCATTAAACTAGTGATCATTTTAATTTAATGTAACATAGCAGAATTCTGTTTAACTGTTAAGCTTAATAATGATTTGGGGAAAAAATAGAAGATGAATGGATGTAAATCTGTTTGAAAGAATTAAATCAGAAAGTTAGATTTTCTTTTTCATTAAACAAATTGGCTAAATCATGCTGCCTCTATTTTGGACTAGCAGTTTTACTGAAGAAGCCTAGAACCACAGGAAATTTTCTCATCGGTTGTCTTCGTTCTCTTAAATCCAGTAAGTCCATAACTTTTGACCTGTGATGAACTGACTTTTGAGCTATTCAGATGGATTATCTTCTTTCATCTACGGTACAGAACTCCAGGCAGACATAACTTGCATACAAAATAGTATCTTCAAGCGAGAGAAGAAAAGTTGGTGTTTTCAAATGAACTGCAGAGATTCCAGGTAAACAGATTCACAAACACACAAAGGTGTTGTTTTATGCATTTGTTAACATAATCTGAACAGGTTCTGACTATCCAAATAACTTGTAGCCTTGTGGAAAAATCCAAAGAAACTTTTTTAATCTTTTGAGAGAGGGGTGAGAGAGAATTTTTTATAAATTATGAAATGTTTAAAACTGGAGAAAAAGAGAAGGGAAAAACATTAGCTACAGTTAGTCCTTGACGTACGACCACAACTGGACCAGAATTTCTATTGCTATGTAAGGCGGTTGCTAAGTGAGTCACATTTAGAATTGCATGGGGTAAACAGTCACATATCATATCCCTATCTTCATCCATTGAGAAGCAAATACAGAAAACAAATAATGTACTTAGGGAAAGGTAACATTCTCAAAGTAAATTGTTAAATTAAGTTTGCCCCAACTTTTTTGTTGGTTGGACTGAGGAAGTCCATATTATTGGACAATAATAAATTGAGTGGGTCCTTTTAAATTGGTTTCCCCTTGGCCAGAAAAGAAACAGATGCCTACAAACAAGTTAGTCTAGTTCAGTGCTTCTCAATTATTTTCTGTCATGCCCCCCTAGGAAGAAGAAAACATTTTTCGCACCCCCCGCGCGACTGTAAATAGTATCATTATTAGAAAAAGGTCTGTTCTCCTTGAAAGGGAGGAGCATGCGCAGTCACATGTACTGGCTTAATGCTCACTATCGATGCAAATGTCAGCAGCGGTAGCCCGATTTCTTTAGCAAGTTTGATTAATTGGGGCAGCGTTATGTTTCACAGGAGAAGGTCATTGTCAGTCATTTGAGCATCAATTGGGCGCACATCCGTCGGGCAACAAAGTAAGTGTGGACGGACGTCCCACACTAAAGATGGCTCCGACAGGCTCGTGTCACAAGGGTTTTGGACAGCCAATCAGATGCCAAGGTCAAACGCGCCCCCTTTTACGGAGCCAGGGGGGGCGCGCCTCACTATTTGAGAAGCACTGGTCTAGTTGATAGTTATGATTTAGCAACTCTTAAGCATTTAAATGTATAGCTCCATTGTACTGTATGGCAGAGGTAGTGTTCAGCAAGTTCTGGAGAACCAGTAGTGAAAATTTTGAATAGTTCGGAGAATCAGTAAATATCACCTCTGACTGGCCCCGCCCAGAACATCTATTCTCTGCCTCCCGAGTCCCAGCTGATCGGGAGGAAATGGGCATTTTGTAGTAACCTTCCCCTGGAGTGGGGAGGGAATGGAGATTTTACAGTATCTTCCCCTGCCACGCCCACCAAGCCATGCCCATCAAACTATGCCACGCCCACCAAGCCACACCCACAGAACAGGCAGTAAAAAAATTTGAATCCTACCACTGCAATATTGGAATAGCATATTGTTCTAAATTTAGCACTCATAGCTCCAGGGGTTCCTTATGGCTTCTGTAACCAGCAGAATTCGAGCAAAACTGTTCAGTTACTTACAGTTACTGTGGAGATATATTCATTTGTCCTAATGTGTTTGACAATGGTGACAGGATTATATATTATTATAATTTGTAGTTACATGTTGACATCAATAGTTACGGTTGCCTTTATTATTCTGTTGATAATTATATTTTGTATCATTGCTGTGATCCTCTTAGAATTATAAAGATTGAAGCAGCATAAAAGCACTTTAAATAATAAATAAATTCAACTGAAGAATCACAAAAATGCCACATTAACTAATTCCTAGTAATGTTAACAGCAAAAAAGAACTGCCATGATCTGTGTCAA
Organism: Ptyas mucosa; assembly: GCA_012654045.1. Classification (NCBI taxonomy): domain Eukaryota; kingdom Metazoa; phylum Chordata; class Lepidosauria; order Squamata; family Colubridae; genus Ptyas; species Ptyas mucosa. The sequence goes on from WNWU01000007.1 coordinate 31,665,665, forward strand.
ATTATCTGTACTGCCCTTGCAATAATTGTTACATACTGTATTTTTCGGAGTATAAGACGCACCTTTCCTCCCCCTAAAAGGGGGTGAAAATTTAGGTGCATCTTATACACCGAATGTAGCCTCATCCACCCACTGGCCCCCACCCGCTGGCCTCTGCCTCCCAGCAGTTTACCTCCTTGCAGCAAACAGCAAGAAGAAACAAATCGTTTCAGCTTCAGCACAGCCTAATTTGCACAAGTTGATTGGATCGGCCTCCCGACTCTAAGCTGTTTTGCTCTCAGCTGTTTTGCTCTCAACTGTTTTGTGTGGGCCTCTGCTGCTTGCTGCAAGGAGATAAATTGCTGGGAGCAGATTTTTTTTTCTTGTGCTAATCAAGCTATGCTGAAAATGAAAATGAAAGTAAAGCAGGCTATTTGTTGTTTGCTGCAATGAAACAAAATTGCTGGGAGGCAGAAGCAGAGGCAGGTTTCTTTTTCTTGTTTTTCTCACCAAAAAAGGTAGGTGCGTCTTATAGTCCGGAGCGTCTCATACTCCGAAAAATACGGTATTTGCTTATGCTTTCTTTCTGATTTTAAATGTTAAAATTGCGTTTTGAAGATAATAATAACCAAGATAATTTTTTAAGGGAATAAAGAAAGAAGTCGATCAGGCTCTGAAAATAAAGTTAACTCTATAATCAGGTATAGAAATCCATAAGAACAAAATTGCATTGCTTTAGTTTTTACCAGGGGTGAAATTCAGCAGGTTCTGACAGGTTCTGGAGAACCGGTAGCGGAAATTATGAGTAGTTCGGGGAACCGGCAAATATCACCTCTGGATGGCCTCAAAGTGGGTGGGAATGGAGATTTTGCAATATGAGTGCGGTTGGTCAGCCAGTTACGAATCCATCTGGTTGTGATGCTGTCTAACACACATTTTTCTACTTTATCTAGTAGTAGGTTATGGTCTACTTTATCAAATGCTTTACTGAAGTCCAAGTAAATTATATTGACAGCATTCCTCTGGTCCACTAGGAGTGGGGAGGGAATGGGTATTTTGCAGTATCCTTTCCCTGGAGCGGGGTGGGAATGGAGATTTTGCAGTATCTTTCCCCTGCCATGCCCACCAAGCCACGCCCACAGTACCGGTAATAAAAAAAATTGAATTTCACCACTGGTTTTTACAGCTTAAACTGTTGTTAGTTACCTGTGAGATCCTTGATTTTTCTGCCATGTTTAGGATAATGCAATTTTCTAAATATTGTTATTACTATAGTAGTAAAGTTACTTATTTTTTTTCATAAGGAAACACAATGCTGGAACAGTTAAATGAAGAAATTCTTATATTTTTGGTAAAGACTTGATTTCTGTCCCATGAATGGATTTTTATTACAACTTTTTATACATAGGAGCCATATGAGAACATCAGACACATTGTTTATATTTGGAAACTAAATAGGATCCGGCCTTTCTACTATTTGGATGGGAGGTGATTTGGGAAAATCTGGCTGCATATTGGACTGGGTGGGAAGTTGGAAAACATTGCAAAAGAAAAACTTCAATAGCATTCATAAGTAAAATAACATGGCTGTGTCCATAGAGTCACCAGAAGTTTAGATTGATTAAGTGGAAGTTTATATACTTTACTCATCCTTTATCTAGTGTTTAGCTAAAGCTTTATTGAGTTCCAAAAGAGCACTGAGCTCAAGGTAATTCTTCATTATATTTTCCCACGCAAATTTTCTTTTTAGATTGTGATTAGAATAAATGAAGAAACTTTTTCATTCAGCAATATGGCCTTCCACGGACAAAAGTGCTCCATGGATTAAAGAAATTTAATATAAATTTGATTTTGAATGCCATTTAAGTGTAGCAGAATGGGATTTAGTTAAATCTGGCCTATAGGATTGGGAAATCCACTGAGAATTTTATTTGCATAAGCTCTTTTTATTTCAGCCAAGCAGACATGGGACTTTTAAATGGTTTCATTGCCGTACTATAAAGTAGGCATATTTGTAGTTTTTCTGTTGTTTCAAAGTAGTTATATTTATTGCTGTTTATAAGTAAGGGGAGGAGCTATGCTTGCACATTCTTTTTTTGGCACTAAAATATTGTGGTTGGCTTTGCCGAGATCAATAAGTTTTATATAGTTAAAACAGAATGTAAATTGATACATTGATTCGTGTAGGGTTTCAAATTGAGTTAAAGATTTGCGTTTCTTACATTACTATTTGATGCTTCTTTCAAAAGCCAACACACCAACCTTCCTTATGACATAACTTCTTTTGAAACCCATAAATTATACTGTCTCCCTGATCTTCTAATGACTCTTTTATTACCGTAGAAGGCCTGTGTGCATAAAATAACATGCAGCTAAAATTTCTTAATATTTAGCTTGTTCTACATTTTTACCTTTACCTTTTTTTGTGCACTTTTTTTTACTATCGTTCAAAGTTTCTTCTTTTTTTAAGTCATAAATCTTATATAGCTAAAGATATTTAAAAAGACAAGCATGATAATATTCCTTTTATTTCTAAAACACTTTTATCAGTTGTAGGAAAATGTATTAGACTAGGGGTGTCAAACTTGATTTCATGGAGGGCCACATCAGGGTTGTGTTTGATCTTGGAGGACCAGTGTGGGCATGGCCTCGTGTCAGATGCCTGTGGTGGCCTGAGCGCTCTACCAGCAAAAACAGGCTCCCAAGCTCCGTTTTCAGCTGCAACAGCCTCCTGCACTCCTCTGCCAGTGAAAACAGAGGCCGGGAGGACTCGAAGCTCCATTTTCACTGGCAGAGGCACTGCAGGCCGGTCCTTCACTGTTTCCAGGGCAGCCCCGCGGGCCAGATCTAAGCACCCTGCAGGCTGGATCTGGCCGTGGGCCTTGAGTTTAACAAGTATTAGACTTTACTTCGTACTTGTCTCCTCAAAAGGGCCTACAACATTTACACCCCTGAAATTTTCAATAAGGATGGACAAATAAGGTATTCCCTGTTCTCGTCTTTTAAAACCTGTAACTTTTGCAAAGGTGTCTCACAATTAAGCTGAACCAAGGCAAAATTATGCCTCCTACTAAAGCAGCATTTAACATCCAGCTGCCTGCAATTACTGCGAGTTCTAATCTCACCAGGCTCAAGGTTGACTCAGCCTTCCATCCTTTCTAAGGTGGGTAAAATGAGGACCCGGTTTGTGGGGGCAATAAGCTGACTTTGTATAAAATATACAAAAGTATGAAGGCTATTGCTTAAGGCATTGTAAGCTGCCCTGAGTCTCCGGAGAAGGGCGGCATATAAATATAAATTTTTTAAAAAAACATGCCTGAGTTTAGATGTCATAGAAGCATTTGCCCTATTTGACAAATTATGTTAGTTTAGTGCTCTCAGACCATTAGGAAAATCCACAGGGAAGTGACTGTAAAACCCAAGTGGCTGATTTTATATTCCTTAGCCTCGAGGCACATGAATTTCTTTCATTCCATATATTAGTTAAAGAAAAGTTAAGAGCAGAAAAGATTTTTTTTTTCAAGCATTGGTCTATCCTGGCAGTCTGACAAATCAGCCATTAACAGACACATAGACACACACACAAATTTACATACTGTTCAAAAGAGAAAATCAGCAAGCTGGAAAGAGAACAAAAAGACCCAAACACCTCCTCACACAATCAACAGCCAGATGACAAGAGATTAACACTGAGATTAACATTAGATTAACAATGAAGAAGCAAATAATACTCCAATCAAGGAACTGCCAAACAATAAACAGCCCAACTAAAGTACTACCAAGATCACTTCCATCGGCAAGGCATGCTACTAGAATATAAATTTAGAGCAAACCACTGCTCCCTATTAGTGCTGATGATATTACCTAGTTCGGTAATGAAATTTCTGCAATGAGACAACCAAACTCAGAGAGCACCAAGGACCCCCCTCATTTGATCTATTCTCTTAGTATTCAACTATCATTTACTTAATGGCTATACGGTAAACGTAAAGGTTTCCCTTGCACATATATGCTAGTCATTCCTGACTCTAGGGGGCAGTGCTCATCTCTGTTTCAAAGCCGAAGAGCCAGCACTGTCCAAAGACATCTCCGTGGTCATATGGCCAGCAAATGCCAAAAGCGCATGGAACGCTGTTACCTTCCCACCAAAGGTTGTCCCTATTTTTCTACTTGCATTTTTTACATGCTTTTGAACTGCTAGGTTAGCAGAAGCTGGGACAAGTAACAGGAGCTCACCCCGTTACGCAGCATTAGGGATTCGAACCACTGAACTGCCGACCTTTTGATCGACAAGCTCAGCATCTTAGCCACTGAGCCACCGCATCCTCTTAATGGCTATAGACTGCCAGATATCATGGGCTATTCAGTATATTTTGTCCTAAAAATTATTTGCCAAGAGTGGAGTACTTTTTATCCTGAAAATGCTGGTCTAGGACTACAATGAAGATTTGGATTTGACATGATTTATGATGAAAAAACTGTTTTGGAAAATCATTTTGCCTTCCTTGCTGCAGTAACTCAACATCAGCATTCATGCATGGATTTATCTTAAATACAGGGAACCATATGCTTCGTGATTCTTAACCGTAGCAGACAATGCATTTTACAAAATTTTGCTTTAGTTCATATTGTCTTCATTAGTTCAGAGAAAGCAACCAATCATATTCCTTCCCTTTGAACATATTCCATTATAATTTAAGTTGCCTGAATTATTCATCATCATCTCACGTACACTGTAACTATAAACCCTTCATTGTGATTTATTTCCCTCAGGTACATCATGTATTTTTCCATAAAAATTTTCTTCATACATTTCTTATTAGCAAGTGTTTGTAATTTTACACACCCCATTCTTGTGTTTAAATAAACAGATGGATCTTATCTTCATCACTCTTTTTTACTCAGCATTTGAATTCTTGTTAAAAGAAATCGTTGATCATTCCTGGATGCATGGTAAATAAATGCAATCGTGGATGCATGGTAAATAAATGCATTTCTCAAATCAGTTCTGGATTTTCTGTTTATAAATTATAGGTATTAATTGCTGAACAATACATTAAAATCTACATCATTTATTTGCATATATACATATAATGCCCGCATACACAATTTCATTTCTACAGTTTTTGTTTCCTCATATTTGCTATTGTACTTCTACTCCTATTTCGACCATTATTTAATTTTTCCTTGCCTTTTATCTCTCTCCTCCAGCCATTCATATCATAATATTAGAAGTATATGTACAAAAGATACATTAGAATAAGGGAGAAAAAATGTATAGGTAAGAAATTCTTTACTGACGCGAAACTCTTGAAAAGGAAAAAGTGTTAAAGCTTTCTTTTTGTTTTTTAAAAAAATATTTAATTTTTTTTTAAATCTATATCGTGCATTCCAATGAATAAATGTGTGCTACTTTAGCATAATAATTAACTTGATTTGTTAAAAGAAAATAAGAAAATAAAAAAACAAAAATTTTGTTTTGTCCTTTCTCTTCATAAAACTTTATCAAATTCTTAGGAAACCATAGATTTCCATGGAAAGCAGCTTGGAAAACCCTGCCCTTATTGCTTCTGAATGTGAAGTACTGCACAACATTATGATTTACGTTATATTCTTGAGGTAGAATTCTGAAAATACTACCATATGCAGGCAGAATAATTATTGTAATTTCTTTCTCAATAATCTTACCAGGATCCTATTTCTTGCAGTTCCTTCCTCATCTTGCTGAAATTTTCAGATTCAAACTTCAGTTATCTAGTTAAGCCATTCTCATTTATTACTATAGGTGTGACAGCAAAAAGAATCTAGTAAAAAATTAATTTACTTACAAATTATTTTTTCCACATGCAAACATTTTAAAAATAAAACACAAGGCAGATTCACGGTGTATTTAATCTGAACAACAAATCTGTATGAACTAAAAAAATCTACTATGGAACAAAATAGTTTTATTTCTCTCAGTTCAGTTCAGTTCCTTTTCATACCAGTAGGAAGAAAAGAAAAAAAAAACCGACCAGTTTTTTAAAAAAGTTATTTTTCTTCACACTAAATTAGCCATATGATGTGGCAGTTGACTAGGCAAATGAAATGCATTATTACAGTTTTTAAATCCCCAGAAACAACCATTCACTTTATTCTGTGTTGGTCAAACCTTGCCTCAACTAATGCATTTAATCTGGGGCACCATAATTTTACTCAGATGGGGTTGTGAGTAGATAAAAACCAGTTAGTGGTAGTGGTTAAGATGTCAAACCAGGTGAACCTGGTTCAATCCCACTTTTAGCCATGAAAAATCACCAATCTTTTCTCATCATCCTACCTCATAAAACAGGGGTGTCAAACTGGAGTCCCGCGAGCCAGATGTGTCACATGCAGGACACTCCCACCTGAGCTCCACGAAGGGGAAAAACATCACATGGCGGCAATGTGACACCATGAGTTTGACACCCGTGTCATAGAAGATAAATTGAAGTGAAGCTCCCAGATTAGCTGTCTTGAGCTTTCAAGTAAAGAAATAATGTAGTTTTCCATATACATTTGGTTGGACATATTCCGAAGTAAGATGCTGGGCTAATTAACAAGAGCCTGAGTGGTGTAGGAGGCTAATGCCTCCTACTAAGGCAGCATTTAACATCCAGCTGCCTGCAATTACTGCGAGTTCAATTCTCACCAGGCTCAAGGTTGACTCAGCCTTCCATCCTTTCTAAGGTGGGTAAAATGAGGACCCGGTTTGTGGGGGCAATAAGCTGACTTTGTATAAAATTTATAAAAGTATGAAGGCTATTGCTTAACACATTGTAAGCCGCCCTGAGTCTCCGGAGAAGGGCGGCATATAAATATATTTTTTTAAAAAAAAAATCATCTTTATTGTTGCATTAATGTACAAAGTTACTAACAGTTTTAGTAGTTTGGTAGTTAACTGAACAAAGAAGCTATCTCTTAATGATTGGGCAATAACTCATTGCTGTTGCTGAGTGTGCTTTATTTGTTAGGATAAAAAGCTGTCATGTGTGATTAATAGCAGTGTTTGTGTTTACATTTTAAAGTAACACTTCATAAAGGAATATGAATGTGATATGTTTGGTAGGACAAAACAGATAGAAAAAGAATTTTGGATTTGAGCTTTGTACAATTTTCCGTGTTCTCCTCTTTATGTGTCATACCAAGGATGTCTTGGAATGATCTTAATTTCATTTTTTTTTCTTTGAATATGATTTCCTGTAATTAAGTCTAAATCAATTTTAAATCGAATTGTGGTACACTTCTATTTCCCAAGGGAAGGGATTGCTACCCATTATTTTTAAAAAAGAAGGAAAACATTCTACTGGGGAAATTTTTTGAAAGATTGTCATCAAATCAGTCTTGTCCTGGCAATTGTTTTCTTGGCAGTATTTTCAGAAATGATTTGTCATTGTTTTTCCTTGGGCTGAAAGAAGTTGATAGTTCCAAAGTCACCCAGAAGATTTTGTGCCAACATCAGGACTAGAACTCAAAGTTTCTTGGCTTCTAATCTAGCATCTTCCAGAACTACATCAAACTGGCTCTTGAGGAAATATTGATTTAATGTTATTCTTCTTTTAAAGGATTCTTTATATGCAGAATTGTTTGAAATCCTTCAGTATCCTCAATGGACCATAATTTGTAACATTTACAAGTAGTCCACACTTACCAATTATAATTTGGATCGGAAATTTAGTCGTTAAGTAACACAGTCATAATGGATGATGTCATGTGACCAATTTAGGATAGCAGTTCTGGCAGTCCCAGTTGTTGTTAGGCAAATCCCATGTAGTCACAGTATCCCATAGTCACATGATAATCATTTGTGACCATTCTGCTGGCTTCCCCATTGACTTTGCTTGTCGAAAGCCCACAGTGAAACTTGCCAATGGTGATCATGTGATCACAGAGACGCTGTGACATATGCAACTGTGAGAACCCATTGTAAGTAACTCCTCATTCAATGCGATCATAACTTTTAATGGGCACTGCCTGAGTAGATATTACACAAGGACTACATGCACAAAAAGAGGCATTTTTTTTAAAAAAAACAGCTCTTATTTCAAATGCAGTTTCTGAAAAATAGGGAAAAAATCTACATTTGCATGAAATGGTACTAAGGTGCTGGAAATTTCTGCTTTCTATTTTAGATTTCCTAGCATAGGTCACAACTTAACAAACAAAATAAGTTTTTTTTTCAATGTGGTGTCTGAATTTGGGAGCTTCACAAGTTGCACACGAAAGCAGAATTTTTTAGCTCAAAGAAACCCAGGTTGGTTATTGGGTACATAAAGAAGCCATAAGTTGTGATTATTCATTTGACAACCTGCATCCTACCCCAATCCTGTAATTGTAATGATTCAGACTCCTTTATAGCAGTAGCACGTAGATATACCACTTCATAATGCTTTATAGCCCTCTCTAAGTAGTTTACAGAGTCAACATCTGTAACTCAACAATCAGCCCTCAACAATCTGAGTCCTCATTTTACTGACCTCAGAAAGATGGAAACTGAGTCTTGATACCTTCAGAAGATGGATCTGTTATAAATTAGTATTTGGCTTAATTTTGATTCTAGTTTGTCCCATTAAGAAATGGGTTTTGAGTTTGTAGCAGCTTGTCTATTTCTACACCTGATTATTTCCATTTTCATAGTAATTGAATCCTGGGACATAAACAATCTGCAAGGAAAGATATTTTTCCTTGCAGTGAGTAGAGTGAAATAACTTCCTGTGATTAACCATGCAGTCAAAGAAAGAGAAACATCGAGATTCTAGACACAGACGTCTTTGTGTCTCTGCTCACACAAATTGAGAAACACAAATTCTTTTCTTGCCTTATGGGATTGGGGTTACGGGTAATGGAGAGAAGCATTTTATATAGGAAAGGAAAGAAAAAGTACATTTAGACAGCTCCGTTTGGAAAATTGCAGCCCGAGGGTATAATAAAGAGACTAATTCTATGAAGTCCAAATAGGCCTCAGACACATTAAATTGTGAAGTGTGAGAAGGACACCATCAATTACGGCTGCTCTACTTAAATGTAAATGAGACCTGTGGATAATGTTTTGGATAATAATTTTTGTAATAGTACAATCAGAACGTTTTGTGTATCTCACACAGAGGAACGGTTTAAAGTAAAATGTTTTCTGCCTTCTCAGGTCTAGAAGCAGTGATTTGAAATGGGCTTCAATGCCTGTAATCATTATTTGGATGTTGGAAAGCAGAAATGTTGGACAAACCCAACATTTAAGGTGACTTTACATAACACACATTAAGTGAGTTAACATTGGGTTGTCATCTTTAATAAGAAACACATTCCAAAGAGAAGAAATACATCCTATGGATATTGTTCATTCTTATAAAGATGTTTTCATGTGGTGAAGAAAACAAAACAAGGGGAAATGTCTTGTCCTAAGACTAAAACAATATTCAGAATGTTCCCGCTTGGATGCATTTTCTTCATCATTTTATTGCCTTCTTGAACATGTCTGTTGTTTTCCTTTTCAATATTCTACTTCGACCAAAGTGTCATAAACAGACTATTTTCTCAATCTGTTTCTCTAACCCTGATGCAGTTTTGGCTGGGTTCAGCCCAGCAAGTATAGCTTGCAATCAGAGTTTATCACTTAACATTTTGTATGAACATGATCAACATTAGTTTACGCAATAAAACATAAGTTAACTAAATGTCTGTGGGGATTCTCAGTCATCCAGGTCATAGTTGTCTCAAAGGTGCTTTTTCTTTTTCTTCAAAAGGGAACTGCTTCAAATACACGAGCACACAATAGATACAGGGGTGGGATTCAACCGATTCTCTGCCCTAATGATTTCCTTCAACAACCAGTTCACCAAACTGCTCAGAAAATTAACAACCGGTTCTCCCGAAGTGGTGTAAACTGGCTGAATCCCACCACTGAATAGATACAAACTTAAAGTGAACCGCTCCAAACTCGATTGCAGAAAATATGACTTCAGTAACAGAGTTGTTAATGCCTGGAATGCAGACTCTGTGGTCTCATCCCAAAACCCCCAAAACTTTAAACTAAAACTGTCTACTGTTGACCTCACCCCATTCCTAAGAGGTCTGTAAGAGGCGTGCATAAGAGCACCAGCGTGCCTACCGTCCCTGTCCTAATGTTCCCTTTAATTGTATTCATTTTATGTATTCAATTCATGCTTATATATATTATCTAATATGTACTCGACAAAATAAAGAAAGAAAGAAGCAAAACAACTTGTTGTACCTTTGAGTTACATAACTAACGTTTGCTTAACTCAACGTGTAAACTTAGTTTCATGCAGAAGTTACTCGTATTAGCTGTAAAAAAAAATAAACAAAGAACAGAGGAATGCATGTGGAAGGACAGATTGTGTTACCGTCTTTTCTGTCAGCTGTCTTAGCTTCATATCTTGGCAATTCAACCTGGCAGAGGGGAGATTAAACCAGAACATAGGAGCTGACTGCCACTCCATGAATCTTCATAATGGCAATGTCAAGAAAGAAGTGCATCTTTATTATACTAGCTGGCTGTTTTGCTTTGATTTTCTCCTAGAGATAAGGTTAATTAGCTTTGTTAGGGCAGTAGGAAAGGAATGACTTAAACTGTAACAGCTGGTACATTAGAGAGGCCATATTACACAGCTGTTGTAGTAGAACCCCACCTAGATTTAACCTTTCCTGACCAGACAGCTAAAGGGGGGTGTTATTTTCTTGATTTATATTTTAATGAAGTCATTTTGATTAGAGGCTGCCAACTCTTTGAAATAAGAAAACAGCTTATATTTTCTAGCAATTTGCAATTTGCTTTTTTGCTTTTCAAAATAGAAACGGCCCACTAAGAGGAAAGAGAAACATTCATATGCATTTTTGTGACATTTATGAACTACATTTCTTATAAAATAAACAAGTCTCTTAAGTATAACTAGTAATCTGCCAGCCTCATGATATACAAATAGCTGAAGGACATTAAGGGAATTAATGGTGCACAGGTGAGTTAGGAATATGTTTATTAAGTGAGGAACTATGCAAAACAAATGACCTCTTCAATCAAGGATAAATTTTATGAAATGAAGGTGGAAGGGATAATTTCTACAGGGAACCTATATACTAAACAGGTCAAAATAAAGTAGTTAAAAAATTAGAAACCTTCAAACTAAATTGAAAATACAGATTTCTGTTTGCACTGTTCTCACACCATAGTTGCATATACTGGAGTAAATAGATGTAAGTTATTTTTTTCTGGTTTTATGTTGAAATAGATAAAATACATATGTTAAAATTAGCAACTCCATTTAATATACCATGTCAGATATATTTTTTATTCTAGCTTTTATATATGTCATCCAACTTTCTTTGTTCTCCTCAAAACTATATATACAAATCTTGAATTCTCCCATATTTCTGTTGATTGTTAGCATGCTTTTTACCTACATCCTGTTAAATAATTCTTCTTTTGCTCAGAAATTGCAGGAAGCTAAGCAGATACAGCCATTGTGTTAACAAAGTGGTATAGCTTACAAACCTATTGTCAGGCTAAAAGAAATGAAAGTTCAAGGTTTTTTTCCAAATGTGTGGGTAAATTGGAAAGTGATAGAGGCAAAGTAGTACCTGACTTAAAATCACAATTGTGACCAGAATTTCTGTTGCTAAGCGATGCAATAATTAAGTGAGTTGCATCCAATTTTGCTACAGTTGTTAAGCAATTTACTGCAATTGTTAAATAATCATGCAGTTGTTAAGCAAATCCAGATTCTCCCGTTGAACTTGTCAGATGCCAGCTGAGAAGGTCACAAATAGAGATCCCATGACGCAGGGACACTCTAACTGTGATAAATACATGCCAGTTGCCAAGGGCCCAAATTTTGATCACCTGACCATAAGGATGCTGCAACAGTTGTAAGTGCCAGGATTAGTTGTAAGTCACCTTTTCAGCGCTATTGTAATTCTGAATGGTTCTAAATGATTGGTCGTAAATCGAAGACTACTTGTACTAACCCTTTAGCCTAAGAAGTTTAATTCACTTAGCCCTGGAGTGTCAAACTCAAGGCCCGCGGGCCAGATCCAGCCCATAGGGTGCTTAGATCTTGCCTGTGGGGCTGCCCTGGAGGGACCACCTACGGTGCCTCTGCTAGCAAAAACGAGGCTCGGGAGGACCACACGCTACCCCCCCAGCTGCATTTTCGCTGGCAGAGTGCTAGCAAAACAAACTACTAGCAAAAGTGGATCTCCCAGCCCCGCCTGGCCACCACAAGTGCCCCTCACATGAGTGACATTGAGTTGGACACGCCCACCCTGGACATGCCCACTTCCCCCCCTCCCGAGGTCAAACACAACCCTGATGCAACCTCAGTGAAATCGAGTTTGACACCCTGAGTTATCCAGTAATCCCATTATATTTTCTCATCAGTTGTTTTACATGCAGGAACTGAACATACGGTAACCATTTCAGAACTAAACAATTACTTCTGCTGGAAGTTTCTGATATCTCGCAAACCCTTGTCTCATGAAAATAATAACCACATTTATATTACATTACATGAACCAACTATAGCACTGTCCAACAGTGAAGTATGTCGGCATGGATTCTTGTCATGATGCTCTCTTTTAAACAGCATTGCCTGAACACTAAGGCTAAAGTTAGCTGGAGGAACAATATCATCAGGAAATTGATAAACTACACATGGGGAGTTCAACCATCTATGTTGCATACATCAGGTTTGGCCTTGAATGTCTTTGCAGCCGAGTTTGGTCACTCCAGTGTGGGGCACATCTACATATGCAAAACAAGTTGATATTGCCGTCTATGAAGCAGCACGCTTAGGGACAAGATATCTCAAACTTATACCAATTAAGAAGTTGTATCTTCTTGCTGGCATTGCCCCACCTAAGGTCAGGAGAGAGGTAGCAGCAGATGCTGAAGAACAAAGCAAGAGAATGATCTTTGACATCTTCTGATTGGACATACACCCCAAGCCCATTGATTTAGATCTAGGAACAGTTTTATGGCAAGAACGAACATTCTTGAGGGTACATAATAACAAAGTCAAATCAAAAGATGGAGGAAGGAGACCGTCAAGCAAGGAATAGTTTTAAAGAACTATCTGGCTGGAGGATCTGACCTCCTTTATACTACTTAGAGGACCCTGAATAGGTTGAAAGTTGGAGTGCCTAAGTGTGAAACCAATATGCTGAAGTGAAGACTCTTAGCAGATAACAACCCGTTGTGCGAATGTGGAATGATCCAGACCCCAGTCCATCTGCTGGTATGAAACATGTACAGATAATGACTCATTTTTGACGAACGTCAAGAAGGTGGCTTTATTCTGGCAGTTTAAAGTTAGATCTAGACATGGAAGAAGAATAAATAAATAAATAACTTTATTGTCATTGTACGTGTATACACAGTATACCCATACAACAAAATTCACTTAACACCCAAAGACCAGATCCAACACACATAACAATCCTCAAACATGCTCCCACCCACCACAATTCTCCACCCCTAAACCACACAAACATCCACACAACAGACCAAGTAATACTGTCCAACAGCTCAATGGTATGGTGGCCCTTTAGTTCATTGTTGAGTGCAATTATAGCTCTGGGATAAAAACTATTCAGAAAATGTGTGGTCCGAGGTTTAATTGTTCTGTATCTTCTGCCAGAAGGCAACAGTCCAAAAAGATTGTAAGCAGGATTGGAAGAGTCTCTGAGAATGTTATGCAACTTCCTCAAACAGCGAGATTCGAAGATGTCGTCCAGGGCTGGTAGCTGGAGTCCGATGATATTCTGGGCAGTTTTAATGATTCTCCATAGAGCTTTTTTGTCTGCTGCAGAGCTGTTCCCATATCATGCAAGAATGCTGTATGTCAGGACACTCTCAATTGTGATCACATCAAGACATTCTCAAGAAGATCACATCACCTCACTGGTTCCTTAATGCTGGTCAGGCAGGAATCAGCAGGATTTGGGCACAGCAGCCAACCAAGAGTATTCATTGCTGTCAGATCTTGGCAATGAATTTGGTAGCAGAAAGACTTGCCTTTTTTAACTTGTTCAGATCTCCAACTTTTTTTTATGGGAATAGGGTTGGGAAGCAGGTGAGATTATGCTGTTTGTACTACACAATTGACTAGCAAAGGGAAAATTATTTTAAATCTATATAAGGCAAATCCTTTCTTACTCCCACTGCTGACAAGGTGTTGATGTTTGGATCCGGGGTGGTATTCAGCTACTGCAGATGTTCACACATGACACTTCTGCACATGTGCAGAGCGTCAAAAACAGGACGTGATGATGTCTAGGCGGGTGGGTGGGCCACAGCCACCGCTACTGGTTCGCCCGAACCGGATAGAACCAGCTGAATACCACCACCAGTTTGGATGTGCTTTAGTCCCAGTTAAGCCATTTGAATAAATCTAGTCAATTAAAAGCCCTCTCTGTAATAACAATTATTGTCAGAACAATAATCATTATTCCATTAAAATATCAAAAATCTGTTACGATCCAGAAACAAGGAATTTTTTTCTAACGATGCAGGCTTTGGGCGAGTCCTCACCTTTCAGATAGCTCAGGATGGAACAGCATGATTGTACTTTTTTTTTCAAATCAAATCAAATCAAATCAGTATTCATGTTTTAACTTGGCCATGTCAACATCCTGGGAAAAGGGTCATTCAGCTGGTGTGAGTTGGGGGGATGGAAGCCAGCAGGCTTAATTTGAATGTTTGCCCTCTGAATTAATTCGAGTTGACCTATTTGAGCAATGATGGAAGAATTTTTTATTTTGTTTGCCCTGATCTATCCCCTAGTGAGTCTATGCTTGTTATTTTTTAATGAAACCATTTTCAAGGCCTGTTGTTTTTGGTACAGAGAATGCAGGAGAACGAATTTATCTATTTTTATATTGTTTAGAAAGATAAATGGTTGCCAAAACCACCCACTTGCAATATGGTGAATTATCTCTCTCTCTCTCTCTCTCTCTCTCTTTGTGATTGTTGATATATATGTTCTTTTATTCTTGCAGGTGCCATTTGGTTGTTTTTAACTCTATGCCTCATAATAAATTTTTAAAGATTCCTCTGAAAACACCAAAATTATTTTCACAAGGAAAGAGAAAGAGGGAACATCATAACAAAATATTTATCAAAGCCTTATGTTTGCATACTAGCATCTTATTTTAATATCTGATCCTTGCAGCAGATAGATTACAAAGTGCTTCTTATTGCAGAAAAATAGGGAATATAATGGGGAAAATTGTCTTATTTTTCTCAATTTAGGTCACCCTTCATAACTGGAAAAAAATGATGTACTTACTGGTTCATCAGATATTCCTTCCAATATATCGAAGAATTCACTTCAAGAGGTTTGGTGTTTATATGTCTTGGATCAAAACCCTGTTCTTAAGTTAAAGTGCATAAAGTTGATAGTCTATAAATAATACTTCCTAAAACACAGATGACTATACTGCTAAATAAAGTCAATGTCTATTCCGGGGTGAAATCCAGCAGGTTCTGACAGGTTCTGGAGAACCGGTAACAGAAATTTTGAGTAGTTCAGAGAACCGGCAAATACCACCTCTGGCTGGCCCCAGAGTGGGGTGGGAATGGAGATTTTGCAGTATCCTTCCCTGGAGTCAGGTGGGAATGGAGATTTTGCAGTATTCTTCCCCTGCCACACCCACCAAGCCATGCCCATCAAGCCAAACCATGCCCACCAAGCCAAGCCCACAGAACTAGTAGTAAAAAAAAATTGGATTTCACCACTGGTCTATTCATTATCACAATGAGTTGGAACAGTCCAACATTTTTTGACTGTTCATTTTTTACACCACAAATTTTGTAACCCACAGTTCATATTTTTCATTGCACATATGGAAGCAAGCATCCTTTCTGTGTCCTGATCTCTCTGCTTATAAGATATAAGTTGCTGACATTTCCTAGCCTACTCAAGCATCTAGATTAGCTGGATCAACAGTGCAAATACAATTCTTATGGTGAATGAAACTTGAAATCAAATCTTAGTAATAAAATAATATGCAGTTTACTGAGTTCTGCTGTTACTAGCAATGCACGATGAAACAATTTCATTTAAAAATATAATTATAAAATTATATATTAATTATACATAATATATATATATAATTAAAAACGTATACATATGGGCTAGGATTCAGTGGTGGGATTCAAATTTTTTTACTACCGGTTCTGTGGGCATGGCTTGATGGGCGTGGCATGGCTTGGTGGGCGTAGCAGGGGAAGGATACTGCAAAATCCCCATTTCCTTCTAGTCGATCCGCTGGGACTCGGGAGGCAGAGAATAGATGGGGGTGGGGCCAGTCAGAGGTGGTATTTACCAGTTCACTGAACTACTCAAAATTTCCGCTACCGGTTCTCCAGAACGGCTGAATACCACCTCTTTTAAGAGCTTTTTTTAAAAAGGGGGATAAGATAACTTTTTTTCCTAATAGATATTAATATAAATACTGTTGTGGAGCAACTAGCCACCAGCTATTTACTTTTGTCAGTAATATAAATGCTCAGAAATAATATGTAGTCAACATAAATTATATTCAGTATGAAAGCAGATAATAAAGCTTCCGCTAGAAGAGAATATAGTAGTTGTGAATTTGTTGGAGCTCCAAGAACTCCACATATAAAGCCTTACTGTCATATCTCCCTCTTTCAAAGATTTCCAAGTAAAGACAATTCTGATAAGCTGCTACTAGTCAACTGAAATTCCTGACACATTGTAGACTGATTAGATGGGAATTTTTTTTTTACTCAAGAAGTCCTATCTTAGTGTAATTCTGGGAAAAAGAGAATATTTTTTTTTTGGTTGCTCAGATCCAACAATATAGAATTCAAGAAACTTCGTACCAGTCTAAAAAGAACATTTTGTGCCACTCTGAGCAAACCCATGAAAGGTTCCTTTTTTTTAAATCAAGGGTTTTATCGGAAACACAGGATTCTAGGAAAAGAAATGTGGGTAAGTATCACAAAGAATTTCAAATATTATGAGCTTAACTGAATCAAATAATTACTTCAGTTAAGCTCATAATATCTGAAATTCTTTGTGATTCTTGCCCACGTTTCTTTTCCTGGAATCCTGCCTTTTCTGATAAAACCTTCATGGTTTTGCTTAGAAAGTGGCACAATTTGTTTTTCTTTTCAGACTGGTACGAAGTTTCTTTAATTCTATATTGTTAGATCTGAGTAATCAAAAAATCTTCCTTTTTCTCAGAATTACACTAAGATAGGACTCCTTGATTTAAAAAAATTCCCAACTAAATACTTTTATAAGTGTAATAGAACATGTCACTGAAGATAGAACTGAAGAATACCTCAAGAGCCTGCGGACAAGGGAGCATTGAAACTATAACTTGTGTCCTACTATACTGTATCTTCTGTAAGGACTCATAGACCCACTTTCTAACACTTCACCTAATAAAATACCTGGGGAAAAATATCGATCTCTTCTATGTACAACTGCTATCAGATCAGTATGAAGTAGTTTCTCTGATGTAGCCAAATTTTGTTAATCTGTGTGCAAAACTAAACCGAGTCTAACTGCTAACTGATAATCCACCATTAATGGTAATATATTATTTTGCCGTGGTGGCTCAATGGCTAAGACGCTGAGCTTGTCAGTCAGAAGGTCAGCAGTTCAGCGGTTCGAATCCCTAGCACCGTGTAATGGAGTGAGCTCCTGTTACATGTCCCAGTTTCTGCCAACCTAGCAGTTTGAAAGCATGTAAAAAATGCAAGTAGAAAAATAGGGACCATTGTGGTGGGAAGGTAACAGCGTTCTGTGCACCTTTGGCGTTTAGTCATGCCGGCCACATGACCACAGAGACGTCTTTGGACAACGCTGGCTCTTCGGCTTTGAAATGGAGATGAGCACCACCCCCTAGAGCCAGAAATAACTAGCACGCCTGTGCGGGGGAACCTTTACCTTCACCTTATTATTTTGCCTGTTTCTTATTATTATTTTATTATTGTTGTTGTTGTTATTATTATTATTATTATTATTGATTTTAATGCTTCTTTAGTAATGCTTGTCTGTGACCTTAATAAAAAAAAATCCCGAGAAGCAACCATCGGCCCTTCTGATTGCACCTTATTCAGCAAATGTTCTTCCTCCTCATTGTCCTTTCTTGAACACTGTCAAGAACTATAGAATGTAACAGAAAACCAGAGTAAGATTGATAAAACTGTTGAATTTCTGATCCTGCAAAATTTCATAGGTTTAACAAGCAAATTAAAAAAAAAATCATTTAACAGCTGAAGCTACCTTTTTTAATGAGTCTGCAGCTGAATGATAAGGGTGCTGATTAGTTTTCACTAGTTCTGTTACTGTATTAAAGCAATTACATGAGAGAAGTTATTTTGGGAGATAAAATGTGAATTCTGTCTATTTAGGTCACTCACTTATGGTCAACTTGGCAGATGCTGTAGCAAACAATTTTCCTCCATATAGAATCAGTGGCAAAAAAAAAAGGCTGTACACTATATTTATTCCATCATATCACTCATATTTCATTGAAGAAAGGGATAGTTTATTTAATGCATATTTAAAGATAAAAGAAATCATTGCATATACTGTGGTACTCATGCTTCTGTTTAACTAGTTAATAACATATGTAATAATGGGACAACATTATCATAATTTTAATCTTGTTTAAATTCACAATTCTGCCTACAATCCATCAGACCAAAAGGAAAGAAATTACAGTAAGCTATCTTAAGGCAGCAGATTGCATAAGAATTCATTCTGGTAACCTATAAAATCCTTTAGCAATTTCTGTAACAGCTGTCCTTAATAAAACAAAATAAAATCCTCATTGTACTGTACTCTAAATCTGAAATAAATAACTCTTACAACAGAACAAAATATATTGCTACATGTTCCTACAATTAAAAATGTACTGGTTGTAGTTAATCGCTTTCCTATATTTATTTTTGAAAATCAAGGGGAAGAGGGACCTTCAATTTGGAAAGTACTTTTATTGTGCATCACATGTGGCCCTCATTATTCATAGTTCCATTACCACGTTTTTGTATACCTGCATTTGGTAAATACCTGTCCTTATTGTCTGCACTAAAGGTTTTTGTGTATATATTCAAATACACATACGACATGCAGATTTATTTGAAGGAGGACTTTTGGAGTGTTTGTGTATGTTATAACACATGTACAAAGAACAAATGAGCTTTTGTACATGTACAAAGTATTTTTTTCCAGGGTCTCCTCTGTGGCTTCCTTATACAGAGTGGTTAGGTTGGAATAATTGTTCTTGAATGAGGACCACCTATACCGGCCTTAGAAACAAATCAGAGGTAATTGATGCAAATCCTATAAGAGAAAGGGAACTCACTAGAGCATCCCACCTCAGGCCCCTCAAGGTCAAACACAACCCTGATGCGACCCTCAATGAAATCGAGTTTGACACCCCTTCACTAGAGCATCCAAATGATAATGCATGAGTGAAACAGAAAACCAAAACTGAAAAACATATTTTCTGTTAAAAGCGTTCATTCAAGCCATTCATTTTCTGTTTTGTTTTTATATCCCTGGACTGAAGGAATAATATCAGGCATTCAGGCAATACCAATGATCATCACAGTAAGAGATTCTTTGTCCAAATGAAAACAGGGGTGTTGTTTGCTATCCCATGCAACCTTCTTCATAAGTCTTTGGCTTATTAGAAATTGATAGCTCTTCTTGATAAGAATCAGTTAGGTAAGATGGGTCTTGTAGAAGTTTAATAAAGACACCAGCTAATGCAGGGGTGCAAATCTTTTCTGATATTTTATTGGGTCACAGAAAATCTCCAGAGTGTTAAGACAATGGCGAGCAAGTTGTTGCAAGTTGTTTGTATATACTTGGCTTCAGTCTTTGAAATGAAGACTGAGTATTTACTAATATTCTCTGTGCATATCTTTTCATCCTGAAGTTTAAAACATCTCCATGGGTTAAGGCTTCTACAAATAAGGAAGGATAATACTTCTACATAAGAAATGATGCTGTCTTATAAATATTGTTCTCTAACATGACACCTCCAACCTTTTTTTCCCCACATGAGTTGATCTTCACAAAAATACGTTGTAAGGGAGAACGAGGTCAGAAATAACCTTCAAAAATATATTTATATACTTTCTGTTCCTGTAACTGTGATGTGGATTGAAAACAAAAGCAGATACTTACACATAGCTGATAGAGTTGGAAGAGAAAAATAACCACCGCTCTTGTCCACTAGGGCATAACAAAGGAAATGCCAATTTTGATTAGCATTGGTGAAAGTTTTGCACCAGAGATACAGGTCTAGATCATCTATGGCTGTGGTGGCAAACCTTTTAGTCGCCGAGTGCCGAACAGGTCCGTACTTCGTGCATTTCGCTTGCGTGCGTGCCATCTATGCTAACGCGCAGCTCCTCCCCCATGCACTGCGCGTGCAACCGCAGAATCTGTGCATGTGCACAGCTTCTGCATGCGCCCCCACTGTGCGCTGCGTGCACAATTGCACCATCTGTGCATGTGTGTGGTTTTTGCACGTGCAAATGCCATCTGCGCATATGCATATGCTGCACAACAGTACTCATGCGCATGCGCAAATGCACACACATGCGTAGGAGAGTTCCAAAGACCAGCTGGGTCCCCTGAATTGCGCGCATGCACACCGGAGGCCTAAACACCAGCTGGGGTGCGCATGCATGCGCAGCTGCAGTTGAGTTGGGTGACAGCTTGCATGCCCGGAAAAATGGCTTTGCGTGCCACTTCCGCCACGCCATAGGTTCACCATCACGGATCTATGGAACACCATATTATTTAGGAGTGCCCTTTTTTCTTCAATCAAGTCAGTGAAACAGACTACAATCTGTTTTAGGACTGTGTGTACCTTCTCAGCCATGTGTTTCAGCTGGCATCATTTCCAACAGCGCTGTACTTTCACCAGTGTTCGCTCACGCATGGGCCTCTGTTAAAGTGTGCAGGTGTAATAGCATTCTAGTGGAAAACGATATGCTGTTTGTGAGGCCTCAGGAATTTGCTCGAGGTGATTTTAGTGACATTTTCCAAGGAATGGTAATGCAATGCTAAGAGATAAAAAATCAGTTCTTCAGCTGCAATGGGTTATAAACTGAGTATTAAGAGTTTGGAAAAATCTACTGGAAGAGCACCTTGCATACAAAATAAGAGGAGGGAATGTATATTCAGATCGAATAAAATTTTCCCAATATTATGAAGTAGACTTGAATGGCATTTCATTTTCTTTTTGCCTAATGCACAAAAGCAGTTTTTTCTGCTGTGATAGAATCTGGCAGACTTAAAATATATGACTTAAAATAAAAGATGCCCTTTTAAAAATTCTCTGTTTGAACTTCTATGGATATGCAGAGGATCAGAATATTCCTCTATGCCAGTGTTTTTCAGCCATTGGCAACTTTAAGAAATGTAAACCTCAGCTCCCAGAATTTTCCAGCGACAATTAAGCTAGTTGGGGAATTCTGGGAGTTGAGGTTCCCGCGTCTTAAAATTTCCAAGTTGGGAAACACTGAAGTAGAGGAAAATCTGAGCTGTGGGCTCAATTTGGAAATTTTGTTTTCTGTTTAAAAAACAAGTAGAAAGCAGTCAATGGTAAACTTTTACATTATTCTACAAGAAAATAACATCGTTGTGAAAAAATATTCTGGAAAAAGGCAATACAAAGCACTTACATGGTTGAGTACATGTAAGTCAACGAGAGTTGAGTTAAAAAAAAAAAAGGCAACTTTGCTTTTAGATGTAAAGTGAATAAAAAACTTCCTATAAATAGTTCATGACTTTGAATATTGGATTTAAAAAAAAATTGGTGATGCTAACAAAAAGAGCCTCAACCCTTCCCATCACTTAGTAAATGTAGTGGAATTTAAGAGACAATGCACTTGGTAGGTGAATAATTAGTGTGCTACCTGAGTAATGGGGACAAATTTATTTTTTATTTATGTTCCCCAAATTAATATCATTCACCTGTTTTACCAAACAAATTCCAACCCACATTCTGTATTGGCCAGCTTCCTTTGTTACCCCAGAGAATCCAAAATATACTGCATAACTATAACCAAAACCAGGTAAAATGCTTTGGCATCCTACCATGTTTCCCCGAAAATAAGACCTGATTTATATTTTTTTGAACCCTGAAATAAGTGTTTGGCCTTATTGCCATGTGCTCAAAAGCCCGATTGGGTTTATTATCAGGTGATGTCTTATTTTGGGCAAAACAGGGTAGATTAAAATGTACATGTTTGCAAATTACTCTATCTTTCAGAACTTGAAAGCAAAATAGATATATAAAAATATTGTCTACTAGTGGAATTATATTGAAATGTACCTACTGCTTCCGATAATTATTGAAGTACAGTTTTAAAAATAGCATAAATAGGTTACACTTTTATATAAGTATGAAGAATAAATTTTATTCAGTGGTAAAGCAGTCACATATTGAAAGCTCAACTTATTTTGAAAGAAGCAGAATGAGAATTATACTGGAATTATTTAATTGCAAGTTGAAGACAGCAGACAGAATAGCAGAATGATCGAGTGGAACATAATAAAGCCATAAAGAATTAAAATATCTTTGTTCGTGTGTCTCCATCAGAGTTCCCTGACTAAAATTCTGTTCATCATGAGATATTTTGATAGATTACTTTATAAATCTTGAGACATTTACTTCACAATGCTTTTAATAATATTTAAATTTTTATGCATTGCTATTCAGCTAGTATCAGTGGTTTTCCATAATAAATGCATAAATGCAGTAGTATGAATGAAAAATAATGCAAATTACAAAATTACAGCTTAACTTGAATCACTGATTCAATATAGGCGTGATCAACCAAAAATATCATTCTATTTTTGTTGTTGACTTTCATGTATTCAAAATACAAGCACATAATATATGATCTTGGATCTTAATATACTAGCATTAAAATATTCAGATAGTATTTTAAAACAGCTGGCCAAATTCATACACCAAATTGATCTCTAAAATTGATTATCTTTGTTTGACTTAATGCAATGTATAAACTTAGCCACTATAGCATATTCCATTGTAGAATGGAATATTCCATTATAGAATATATAAATTTTGAAAACGTTTTCTTATGTAGTAATTTTTTTAAATCGTTATAACCAGTTATAAACATTGTGTTCGGCTGTCGGTGTTTTGTAAAATATGTTCAAACCCTGATTTGTTTTAGTTTAATAGGAAAAGGTAGCTAGAGATAGGGAGTTAATAACTTGACATTTTGCTTGACATATACAGCATCAGGAATATGTACTGGGTTAAGCAGCTATTAGAGAGTCAAATATATCCCAAAACAACTGCCAGTACCTAAGAGACTGTGGCTGATTTCACAAAAGTTAAAGAGAGAAAAATAATTACCACAAACAATACTAAGTGAAAATAGAAATATGTGTAGGATGAAGTGAAAACAGAATGTAAACAAAAACAAAAAATAAAAAGGACAAATATGGTATAATAAACCTACCCTGTTTCCCCTAAAATAAGACATCCCCTGATAATAAGCCCAATCGGGTTTTTGAGCGCATGCACTAAAATAAGCCCCCCCAAAAAATAAGCCCTCCCTGAAAATATTTATCCGCATGCGCAGCCGGTCCCCGCCATTTCCTCTGGTTAGGGTTAGGGAGACAGAGTTGGAAATCAGGTAAGATGGCAAGAGGAGCCCCATCCTGCTCCATACACCCCAAAGTAATAAGACATCCCCAAAAATAAGGCCAAGCACTTATTTTGGGGTTCTAAAAAATATAAGACAGGGTCTTATTTTCAGGCAAACAACGATATGTATAACAGAAATCAAGTCCTAAATAAGTTAAATGAGGTTCACATATTGATCAGATGTTCCAAGTCATGAATTAATGTTAGTTGAGACGTCGAAAGTGCAGACTTGCCTTGATCCAAGGTTTTAAATCAGGTGTAGTGAACCTTTTTACTTGATGCCCATACAAAATAAGTCCACCATTCTTAATAAAAGTGATGTGTTTAAACGTTTCAGTACGCAATTTGTGGCATACGTAGCCACTCCTCTGCCCAGCAACACGGAAGTGTTGCCTATTGGCTGTGAAGTGACAGCTCAGCCGGCGGGAGAAATGAGTGCGTGTGATTGGCCACCTGTTTGACAGCTGCTATATAAATAGCAGGAGCCTGAGTGGCGTAGCAGGCTAATGCCTCCTATTAAGGCAGCATTTAACATCCAGCTGCCTGCAATTATTGCGAGTTCTAATCTCACCAGGCTCAAAGTTGACTCAGCCTTCCATCCTTTCTAAGGTGGGAAAAATGAGGACCCGGTTTGTGGGGTCAATAAGCTGACTTTGTATAAATATACAAAAGTATGAAAGCTATTGCTAAATGCATTGTAAGCCGCCCTGAGTCTCCGGAGAAGGGCGGCATATAAATATAAATTTAAAAAAAAAATAGCCTTGACAGAAATTTTTGCCTGGTTCATCCGTTCCTACTGTAATGGGTGTTTGCTGTTGTTATGGCCTGAGGCCTTGCCTAATAAAGGACATTGTTATTTAATACTCTCTCGCCTCTTCTCACCTCGCTTCAAACAAAGCACTGGAGACGAGGATGGGATTTTGAGGCCTTGACTACTGAATTTGCTGAAGTCTTCGATGACTCCCTGAATATTGCATTATCATACATCATATTAATATCTCATCATACAGTTTGAAGCGATCTTCAAGGTCATTTAGTCCATCCCAGTGTTCATTGCAGCATTCACTAAAACATTAAAGAAGAAGGTGTCAATTGTAGCATTAGGAAACATATCTCTTCAGCAAAAGCAGTCTCTTCCACCAGCTCTAACTTTCATAATTTTTTCCTTAATATGTAATCCTAAATCTACTTCGTAGTAGTTTCAACCCATTTGGTTCTAATCCTGCCCTCCACTCCATAACATCAACTCCATTCCATCTCTATGTAATAAACCTTTACTTATTATACAGGTTCATACTCTTTTCTTCTGCAGGCTAAACATAGCCAGTTCCTTTAACTTTTCCATGCAATTTGATATTCAGTTCCCTAACTACCTTCAGCGCTCTTTTGAACTCACCTCAGTGTGCTAGTACTTTATTTTATTTTATTTTATTTTATTTTATTTTATTTTTGCTACAGTATGCAGAACTGGTCATAATATTCAAGTGGGATTTGACTAGGAGATAATGGATAGGAGAATAGCATTTGTCCTTCTTAGCAGCTTCATCACCTTGTTTAACTGGGAACCAGATACTTTTCGCATGTACATGTCAGGTCTCCTCCATTATCTACTTCTGTCTTTTTTTCCATCCAGAAGTAGGACTTTAAATTTTCCCTTTTACATTTCATCCTCTTTGTTTTGATCCACAGCTCAAACCTGCATTTTGTGACCTTCGTTTTCTCTCCTCAAGTGTACTTTTGTGTCATTTGCAAGTTTGATAATTGCCCTCTCAACCTCCTCATTCAAATCATTAATAAAAATTAATAAAAATATAGTACAGCAAAGGGCCTCGGACAAGCTCTCTGGCACTTCACTTGATATGTTCACCAATGTGGTCTGGACCAATTAGAGTCCTTTCTGAGTGCAGACATTCAGCCAATTATCCTCTATCTAATCATCTAACTGTGGTTTCATCCAGCTCATATTTAATGAAGATATCATGAAATAATGTGTTGAATGCTTTGCTGTGATCAAAGTAATTTATGTACAGCCTTTTTTCCTAAGCTAACAAAAAGGAGATAAGTTTAGTCCAACATGACTTGTTTCTGAAAGCTGATATTGGCTCTTACTGATTCTAATTTTCTATGGTTCATAAACATGCTGTTTAACAATTTGCTTAGGACCTAGCCCAATATAAACCATAACTGACAGATCCCACACCATTCTTTCATTTTTGAAGAGAGAGTTATGATATCTTTTCTCAACAGCCTATTTTAAACTATTAATATTAAACTAAAATGGAACCCCTAGAATGAGAAGTCAAAAAATTCCTAGAAGAAGGCAGTGATAAACTACTGTACTTTCATACTGTTGCCTGAAAAGCTAAATGGAAGCATCTATGGATTACTCTCTAAGCAGTTTACAGAGTCACCCTCTTGACCCCAACAATCTGGATCCTCATTTTACCCACCTTGGAAGGATGGAAGGCTGAGTCAACCTTGAGCCGGTCAGGATTGAACTCCTGGCAGTGAACAGTGAGTTAGCCCAGCAGTACTGCATTCTGACCACTGTGCCACCCCGGCTCCTTCCTTCCTTCCTTCCTTCCTTCCTTCCTTCCTTCCTTCCTTCCTTCCTTCCTTCCTTCCTTCCTTCCTTCCTCCCTCCCTCCCTCCCTCCCTCCCTCCCTCCCTCCTTCCCTTCCCTTCCCTTCCCTTCCCTTCGCAATAGCACCTATATACCGCTTCACAGTGCTTTTACAGCCCTCTCTAAATGGTTTACAGAGTCAGCCTCTTGCATCTATGGATTCACCAGAGGTTGAGCTCAATTTGAGGGAATCTTACTCAAGGTAACCAGGTAACTATTCCAGTTAATGGTTAGAATGCAGTATTGCAGGCTAATTCTGCCAACTGCCAGCAGATCGAGTCTGAACAGCTGAAGGTTGACTCACCATGCCATCCTTCCGAAGGTCGGTAAAATGAGGACCCAGATTGTTGAGGACAATATGCTGACTCTGTAAACCACTTAGATAGGGCTGTAAAGCAGTGTGAAGCAGTATAAAAGTCTAAGTGCTTACAAAATATTAATAATAATTTTGAAAATATTAAGTGAAAGGCTGCACTTTTTCCATAAGGATCTGCTCTCTGGGTAACTGAATATTAGGTCAGTTTGACAACTATATTTAAATATCACTGCAATGAAATTTCAGGGCTGTGAATGGGCAAAATAGCATAAATAGGGTTTTTAGATGGAATATCCAAACCATTAACCTCTGCTAATTCACAATGTTTTTACCTAATTCTTAGTAGCTATTGTAAAGACAAAAACAAGCGGCTAAAAAAATTATGCACAAATGATGTTATTTTATTTCTTCAATTTTCATTTCTTTGACTGAGAAAGTAAGTTTCGTTTTTAATTCTTTTTTTTAAACCTCAACTTGCCTTTTGATGGTGAGACCATGGCAGAGTGGACTGTTGTTCTTTTCTTTTAAAATATACCTTTTCATTATTCTGCAGCCTTCCTTGCTTGTTTCTGCTTCCCAAATTGAAAAAGTTTATTGAGGGGAAATCATTTCTTGGGATTTAAGTGAACTTTGGAAATAAAAGAAAGAACAGACTGCTAAATAGAAGATTGTACAATAGACAAAAGGACACTCAACGCCCTTAGGAAACTCCAAATATAGGAAACCCAACTCCCACTCCTTGACTTATCAACTTTTTTTTACTTCGAGAGGTGGGGGGGAAATTAAACATTTTTGTTAATCAGATTGAATGTGACTGGTTAACAAAAAGCAGGACAGAAGCCATTCTCCCCAATTTTTATTCTCTGTGTCATGTTTTCCTGGAAGTAAGGAAATTCATGCATAATAGTTAGGCCTGTGATGAAATCAAGGAACTGACAGTGCATGAAGAAGAAAAGATGGTGACAAAGCTGTTCTTAAATTCTTTTCGGAATATTTAAAGGGCGACTGTGTTTTCCAATTAACATACTGCCCTCTGAATTCATTAATACCATCTCTCATTACAGTTTGTTTAACTTGCTTTCAAAGATCTGTTTGGATGGATAAATGGCAAGAGCATCTCAAGAGTGTTCGTATGTCTCCAGCAAGTCAATCAACTTTTGATACTTGAAAAACTCCTTGGAAGACATGGTCCATAAGATGGATGGTGGAAAGCTGCAGTAAATTGTTTCTTAGCGGGAAATCTGCAGGAGTAGTGTAATTTGGACAATGGTGCGTTTGACAGCTAACCTATCAAGAACAGTGCACCCTGGGGATGCCAAGCAT
This sequence comes from Ptyas mucosa, assembly GCA_012654045.1. Taxonomy (NCBI): domain Eukaryota; kingdom Metazoa; phylum Chordata; class Lepidosauria; order Squamata; family Colubridae; genus Ptyas; species Ptyas mucosa. Next base: position 31,693,621 of record WNWU01000007.1, read on the forward strand.
TGATGAAGCAGAAGCTAAATAGGGAAATCATTTTCCAATCAGGCAACAGAGTGACTGCTTATCCCATGGTCCTGGGGATTTGTTCTAATGCAGTTCTTTGGCAGCTTTGTGCATTTGGCATTTCTTCTTAAAGTCCTTTTTTTTTTAACTTTAATGAACACAACAGGAAAAAAAAAACTTTGTAAGTTTTGGATTTTCTCCAGAGAATTTTTGGATGTATTTACTAGTTTACAACAAGGATGTGAAAAAGAAATTACATACATAGAGGGCTTAATAACCAGAGTTTTATATATTCAGTTACTTGTTAAGACAGTAAGTTGCTTGCGTGCATGAGACTGCTGCATATTTTACTGTAGTTCCTAAGAATTTGAATATTAAATGCGGTGGTACTTTAATTAATCATTGGGAATGCTTAGGAATTAAGAGAACTGCATCTAAAACTGAAGCCATTACTCATGTCCAGTTCTGTTCTCACTGTAAAGAATGTAAAAATAGGAACTCACCTACTTTAATACTGTAATTTCTAAATTAAACTTAAAAATAAAATGAAATGAAATTGAGAATCCATGGCTTTTTGTTCATTAATAGTTTCAAGAAGAAAGACTTTATCATATTATTTTTATTCTTCCAAACCTCATTTGTCCAAGGAATTCATTCATTTGTTGGGTATTCCCAATACATTATGTATTCATGAATGGATGCAAATATATGTGTCCCACAATGTTGCAGGATCTGATCTGAGCAGATAACTGGAACCGTAGGTTTATTCTTCTGAGCTTTTGGGCTCGTATGGAATCCCATCCTCAGGGAACTTCTCTCTTTCCAGAATGCATTGCCAGTTCTGGAGACAGACAAGTTCCGTGAGAAGTTCCCTACAGAGATAAGCTCCAGTATGAACCCGAAAGCTTGGAAGAATAAACCTATGACCAACTCAGATTGGATCCTACAACACTATATATTTGTTATGATGGCATCTTCTACAGATATCCATGTTTGTTGTGGCCCGTCAGCAGCCTGTGCAGCTAGTAGCTGATTCCGACAGCGAGGAGGCTGGTGTGGTGCTGTGCCAGCAGCCTCTGCAGCTGGCACTCAAGTTGGACAATGAGGAGGCTGGAGAAGAAGTGGTGCCAGAGGCAGGGATTCAGCCAGGGTCTCCTGACGCTCCCTTAAGTGAAGAGAACGAAGAGGAGGAGCCTCTTCTCGATGCACAGGCGCGCAGAGCTGCCAAAAGGCAGGAGTGGCTCCTCAGGAGGAGGTCTCCTCAAGAGTAAGGCTTGGGGCTAATTGGCCGCTCCCTTAGCCTATTTAAGGAGGAACACTGACTGAAGCAATTTGCAGGGAACAACTTCGTTCACATACCTTCGTGTCTTGTCTTGCTTATCTTATCAGCTTCCTGCAAATTGCCACAGTAAGCCTTCAGTATTATTCTTTGAATTCTTAGCGGCTGTTAATGCAGTTAATTAACAGCCGTTGTTGTAAAAATCTGGTTTATTTAGTAAACAAAGGTTTGAACGGACTTTGTGTGTGCTGTGTTCTTTGGGGTTCATAGCTGAGGCAGAACAATGTTCCTCCTGGAAGTTTTCAGAAGAAAAGCTCTTTTTGTACAGAGGTATTCCTCAACTAATCATCACAACTGGAACCAGAACTTCTGTCACTCAGCAATGTGATCTTTCAATGAGCCATCATATGACCGTGCTTGATATTCCCTATTTTGCTGCAATTGTAAGCGAATCTCTGCAATCACTAAGGAAATCAGGCTTCCCCCCCCCCCCCAATTAAGTTTCTTGTCAGAAGTCAACTAGGAGGGACACAAATGATCACATGACTCTGGGACAGTGGGACCATCATAAATACATGCTGGTTGCCAAGCATCTGAATTGTGATCATGTGATTGTGAAGTTGGTGTGATGACTGTAAGTGTGAGAACCAGTCGTAACTCACTTTTTTTGAGTGCCATCATACCTTTGCTAAATGAATGAATGTAAGTTGGGAACTATCAGTATAATTATACAAGGATTCTTTCACATGTGCCAGTATTGTGAATTATCTTGGGATATTAGAGGGATATTAATTTGTTACAAAATGTTACAAAATGACCCAGCAGGAGACAATGAAGAAATGTTAGAAATAGGGACAACTATAAGAAGTTGATGGGAATATTTAAAGATAAAGATGTGAAAATAGAGGACACTCAAATAAATGGTGGGAAAAGATGAATATGATATACACAGACGACAGCTTAGAAATTAGAAGGAGTAGTGGAGGAGACAATGCAAAATAAACTACAAAAAGATAAAAATAAGTTAAAAACAGAGAAAAATATTGAAAAGACAGCAATGATAAATACTAAAAATCAAATAGATTATAAGAGATTATAGATAATAGAACAGAGGGGGGGAAAGGAGGAGCTCACAAAAACAAAGAAAGGATTATGGATGGACATTCAAAAGATGCAGCAGAAGGAGATAAAGGATAAGACAGAGGGAATAATCAGTAAAAATGTTAGAAAGATATACAGGATTCCAAGAGACAAATATAAAAGAATCACCAAAATATCAATAAATGATGAAATTCTAAAAAGGCTGAAAGATGATGGATAGAGAAACAGTACTTTGCAAGGTGGTAACAATATTGAAAACCAATAGAAATAAGTAGAAAGTGTAAATAGAGAAAATAATAGCACACACATATATATATAATAGAATTTATTATAAATACAAATATGTTAAGATTAGGAGATAGAAGACTAGGACTAGGTATATTTAAAAGTATTATTATGATTAACAGGATGGAAAAAATATATTGGAAAATATAGCTTATAAGGACTATAATCCAGGGGACTTAGAGATATAAACTTGGGACTGATTAGATCTTACTGATAATTGGTTTTAATGGAGTTTATAGAAAGTTGAAATATTGAAAATGTATTGGAACACTGAGTGACATCTATAATAGCAAAATGTTAGGAGTTAATAAGTATATAGAAGAATATACTACAATTACAATGAGCACATTAAGATTAGATGTTGGAAGATAAAAATTTTGTACATGTAATTGTATTGTTACTGTGAACACTGTGTGAAAAATATGTTAACCCAATCATTACACTGTCCACAAAAAAGTGTCAGTTATTAAAGAAAAACTGCAAATAAAAATTATATACAAAAAAAGGAATGTAGAAATATACTGTAAAATGTACTAGTAAAATCCAGCAATTTGTATTAAGTTTTTTATTTCTATTTTCTGTGGTGTGCTAAGTGTTACTTCCTTTATTTTCCTATACAATGTATTTTCAATGTTCAATTGTTCTTCAAGGTATGTTGATAAAGATATAACTTTTCTTTAGGAAAAAAAAAGAAGCTTATATATGTTCTCAGTTCTGGACAATCCTAACATCATACATGATTCCTTTTGACAAATGAATGCTTAGACTGGCTATATTGGACTTAACTACTGTGTTTCCTCAAAAATATGACCTACTCTGAAAGTAAATCCTAGCTTGATTTTTACACGTGTTCCCAATATAAACCCTATCCCCCAAAATAAGCTCTAATTAAGACCCCGCCCGCTCCAGGGTGCACAGGTAAAAATTAAGCTATGGTGGGGATGGGGGGGGTGGAGCTGCCCTGCTACTTACCTTCGGACAGTTGTAGCCAGGCCTCGCACACCTCGGCCTATTTCTTCTGTAGCCCACAAGACTTTCCTGAAGGCCTCTGTAGCCGATAACAGAGCTCTGGATCAATCCGGAGCGCTGTTATTGGCTGCAGAGGCCTTTAGAAAAGGCTTTCAGGAAAGGACTCTGCAGCTAATAAAAGAGCTCCAGATCAATCCAGAGCTCTGTTATCGGCTACAGAAGCCTTCAGGAAAGCCTTGCTGGTCGAAGAAGTTCCTGAAGGCCTCTGACAGCGAAAAGGAGGCCAGGAGCAACATGCGCAAGTGAGGTGACTCAGTAGACGACTCCCCCCCCCCTGAAAATAAGACTTGGTGCCTTTTTTGGTGGCAAAAAAATATATAAGACATGATCTTATTTTTGGGGAAACATGGGTATTTTTATGAGCTATGTTTATGCTAAAGAATAAAAAAAAACTTAAGGGGTATCCATGTATCTTGCAACTTCAGTGGGGATAGCTGAGAATTTGTTCTTAGGTCTCAGGGAAAATATGCTATATGTAGGAAAAGAAGAGACAGAGCCGGAAGGCGGAGTCAAGAGAAGACTCAGCCTAGAGTTGTTATGTGTCCCCAAAGGTTCCAAATTCAGCTCTTCCCTTGAATTCTGTTAACTCTTATCTAGCACCAATTTAGTGCTGACTGCTAGTTGACCAGATTCTTGTGTATAGGCTTGAGCAATAAAACTTCTGAATTAAAAAATTCCTGTGATCCTGATTCTTCATTCCTGGATAGTATCTCCTAGACAGAGCTCTGTTTAGGAGCTGTAATGGGTTAGACCAGTGATGGCTAACCTTTTTGCCATCACGTGCCAGGAGGAAGGGGTGGGGGAGATTTGCGCGCATGTGTTCCCACACCCATATTTCTATGCACCCCGCCCTGTGCAAGCGCGTGCAAGCCCCCCCCCCCGCTCCTGGCACATGATGGACCGGTAGGCCCGTTTTTCTTTCTCACCTGGCTCCAGATCCTCTCCATGCATCTGGGGAGGGTGAAAACAGCCTTTCCCACCCTCTCGGAGGCCCTCCGGCCTGAAACAGCCCACTTCCCAACTCCCGGTTGAATAGGAAGTGACATTTTTTGCTGTCCCCAGCCTCCAGAGCCTCTCTAGGAGTCCCCAGATGCATAGAGAGGATCTGGAGCCAGGTGAGAAAGAAAAATGGACCTTCCCCACCCTCCAGGTCCTCCAGAGGCGGGAACAGCCTGTTTCCCTACTTCTGGTGGGCCCAGAAAATCAGCCGGCCAGCGCACGCATGTGTGCCCAAGCTGAGCTGGCGTGCCCACTGCTATGGCTACACGTGCCACCTGTGGCACGCGTGCCATAGGTTCACCATCATGGGGTTAGACATTCAAGATGGCTGTAGTGAATTCTGATTTGTGCTTATGATCAAGGCATAGAACTTATTCCTTATATTTTGTTATTTGGTGTGCTTAATTCAACTCAGTCTCTTGTCTGCTTCATTTCCATGTTATGATACCTTCCTTGCAAAACCAACAAATGAGGTAATAAAATTGTAGTCAATTGGATTTTTTTCCAGAAACACTAGCATATTATACCCTACTGCCAAATTTCTTTCTGGCATTTAAATATGAATATTATATAGTGTGCGTTCAGTAGATTTGCAGCTGCAATCTCTGCAATCAAGGCCTTAACCCTTCTGACAAGAGAATCTATTTTGTCTGATCCCCAAGCGTTGATACCTTTTTCTACTTTGTATGCTCCCAATACTTTGTTCTTTCAAAGACAAGTACAGATTTCTATAATTCCATATGCAGACTTGATTTATTGTATTCAAGATAATTATTTAATTACATTTTGTACATTTGTTTGTTTTTTTAAATGAATAACAAAGCACAGAGAAATTGTAAATACTTTAACACACACAAATATCCCTAGACATGTGTCTCTTGGCATTTTAAAATGATTCTATCCAGTTCATATAATGTTTGGGTGAATCTAAGTACAATAATTGTATTTTGTTTCCTAGTTTGCTTTGTTATCTATCTTAAAACTCTTATATTCTATAGAAACATTATGGTCACTTTAGGGTTTTTATTTGCTGTTAGGTTACTTTTACTTTATATCATTCAAGAAATAAATCCTTGCTTTCTAGAAAGAAAGTTTAGACCTATTTAAAGTCTGAGTGTGTGAATTAAAGCAAAAATAACAGTATGTGTGAGCCATGCTTTTACTTATATTTTAACACTAATACAAAAGGTAAAAGGTAATGATTTCCCCTGACGAGTTGTGACTCTAAGGGATGGTGCTCATCTTTATTTCCTAGCCAAGTGAGCCAGCATTGTCTGAAGTGGTCATGTGGCCAGCATGACTGCGTGCCGAAGTGCCTGGAATACTGTTACATTCCCACCAATTGATACCTATTTATCTACTTGCATTTACATGCTTTCAAATTGCTACGTTGGCAGGAGCTGAGGCAAGAACAGGTGCTCACCATGCCACATAGTACTTGAGTCTCAAACTCCCAATCTTCTGGTCAACAAGCCTAGCATCTTAACCACTAGGCCAACGTTCCCCAACTTTCCAGGTTGGCAGCCCGAAATGGGGCAGGGGGAAAAGAGGGGATGACTTTGTGGGAGGGGCAAGCACATGTGCATGTACATGCACCTGAGCGCCCATGACATTCATGGTAATGCAAGTGTGAGTGGGGTTGTGAGCACCCACAAGGAGGCTAGCGCAAGTGGGGCCATTAGCACCCACAACAAGACTAGTGCAAATGGGGCCATGAGCACCTGCAATGAGGCTATTGAGAGTGGGCCCACAAGCACCTGTGATGCTCACACAAATGGAGCCGTGAGCATCCTCAACAAGGCTAGTGTGAGTGGTGCCATGAGTGCCCGCAATGAGGCTCATGACAGTGTGGCTGCGAGTGCCTGCAATGGCGCTCATACAAGTGGGGCCATGAGCACTCATGACAAGGCTTCCATGAGTGGGGCCACGACCACCTGTAATGATGTTTACATGAGTAGGGCTGTGTGTGAGCACAGAGGTGTTCCCACTGACCGGCCAGTCATGTGGCTCAGTGGCAATTAGCCCACAGCTTGGTAGTGGGCTGGCCTACAGGTTGGGGACCCTTGCGCTAGACCATCACACCCTTTTTAATATAACATCAGACTTACCAAATATCTGCCAAATATCATATCTCCCATCACCATCTCCCCCTAAAGGTTATATCTCTCTCTTTCTGTTCTGTCCCCATCTCACACACACACACACACACACACACACACTCAGTCAGCCAGGGGTTAAATAAAATTTGCAGACAATAAATTCCTTCGATAAGAGGATTGGCAGCAACCCAGTAGCTGCTTGCCAAGAACTTTACTCACAGAGGGAGGTGTTACTCCTCCGACAGATAAACCAAAACAAATACACAAAGTCAAAGAGTTGTCAAGTCCAGTCCGTAAGCAGGCAGATAACGTAGTTTCAGAGTTACAGTGAGACTTGCTAGTTGTTTAGCTTTGTCTGTCACAGAGCTTGAATGGCCACCACACCCCCTTTTATCCCCTGTGGGGTGTGGTCCAGTGACTCAGCTTAATCTCTGGCACGCCTCCTTTTCTGCTGCGTGCGCTTGTCTCTCCTACGCTGGCGTGGATCCAGCCAAGACTTATCTCTGTCACTGTCCGACTGCGACTGCTCGATCTCTTCTCCTTCGGGAGACACCTGAGGCATTGCCAGAGAGGAGGGTCCTGGAGAGGGAGGCCTGGCCAACTCCTCTCCTTCACTTTCGAAGCCTTCTCCCTCCGATAAGACGGGCTCGGGGGTCGGAGTCACAACACTTTCTTTCAATTTGAAAATTTGCTTATACATGAAATAGTTCCAGAAGGTAAAAAATCCTAATTCCCCAAATCAAGACTTTTGATATTGATGGCACGACTAAAGGAGAAAATGTTCCGTAGCTACTTTGAAGAGGAAAGGTCATCGATTTGAAGGAAAAATCTCCATACACTTCCGGACACATTTGTACTTTTTCAGATGATGTGAAGTGCAGATATGGGCGGCTTTATCTAAATGATAGCTGTATGCTGTTTACTGTCTGTCATAACCTTATCGTCTTAAAGGATTTTCCAATACTGCACACAGTGCATTTGTGACTGAGACAAAATCAATGCTTATGGATTTAGCTGTGTAATCCTATCACTTGTCCTGCAAGATGTGGTTTGAAATGTAAAGTTTGTTAAGGTTTGAATGAAGTTGAGGATCCAGGGTCTCTAGAGGAAGTTTAGGTTTTTAAGTGAGTAATCTGTTTTCTACCTTTTCTTTTCTTTCTAGTTAGCTGTATTTTTGCTATATGTAGCTTAGCCCATTTCCTCAATTATTACAATATATCCTTTTTTAAAGAAAGGATTATATATATATATATAAAAGCCTGCATATGAAGAAGAGTTCTGAAAGCATATGGAAATAAAATTTAACATCTTTGAAAGCCTTTGTGAGGAGTATGGGAAAGGCCACACTGAGAATGAAAGAAAAATTAGATGGTGGAATTAAATGGAATTATTCTTGCCCAGCTGCAATATTTCTGTTGTTACATTACCTGTTTTATTTTATGAGGTTCTAAAATACTGCATGTGTCTTATTAAATAGATGAGCGCTTTCACAGCTGAGCAAAAGCTATTATACTGGGGTTATTACTTCTGCAATCGGGAACAAGTTGGTACAATCTGTTGAAAAGCCTTCCAAATGAGCTTTTTTAAAACAAACGGCAAAAGAATACTTTCCGCAAAGCATGTTTCTACACATAAAGAGAGAGAATATTCATAAATAGTAGGAATATGCAGATATTTGCATTGGAAGGACAAAACTTTTATTTGAAGCATCGAAGTACATGGGCACTCTTTTCACACTTACAAAATGCAGAATGACAGCTGGAAGGGATCTTCTAGTTCAGGGTGTCAAACTTGCGGCCCACGGGCCAGATGCGTCATGTGCTGGCCATGCCCACAGCTGGTTTAGCAAAGGGGGGGGAAGTCGCGATACGTCATGTGATGCTGGGAGTTTGACATCCCTATTCTAGTTCAATTCTCTGTTCAAGAGAATTGACCCTACATCATTCTGGACAAATGGCTATCCAATTCTTTTTAATTCCTTACAATCATCTATTCCCTTTGCACAAATTTCCAACATGACATCACACTTTGTCCCTAAAAGAAACAATCAAAATAATATTTTAAAGGCACATAGCTCAGAACCCCTTGCTTCAATCTTTAAGACATGTAACAGTAACAGAATTGGAAGGGACCTTAGAGATCATCTAGTCCAACCCTCTGCTCACACAGGAGACCTGTACTGGGGATTCGAACCACCAAACTACCAACCTTTCTGATCGACAAGCTCAGTGTCTTAGCCACTGAGCCACCTAGTCAGGTGTAGTAGCCTTCAACTTCGCGTTATATAATAGTAGCCTTTAAAGATTAGGTCTGTTCAGATTATTTAGGGAACTCTCTGAATTTTCTCCAGGGAACTGCAAAGCAATTACAACCATTTATTTGCAAATCTTTTAAGAAACCTGTATCTAAGGATACACTTGATCATGGAGGTGCTGACAGGTATTTACTCTGTAAACTGCTTAGGGTTGTAAAGCACTGTGAAGCGGTATATAACTCTAAGTGTTATTGCTATTTTTCTATTCTTAGTATCCTTCGCTAATTTCAATATATTCTCCAGTTTCATCTTCATTATAACATTTAGGCTATCTATATTCTTTTTCTGGGATCTGATCTTCTTTTCATTCTCTGTATGTGTCCGTTTTTTAAAATTTGAAATCTTACATTGCTTCTTTTGCCATTCTCCATTTTTTTTTTCTCTCTCAGTGTGGAAAGTTTATAAACGCCTAAGTACTTATTGGAATTGCCTGGGCAAAGGACCAATTCTTCATAAGTAAGGAAGCCGAGTATTTGGGGCTGTTTCAAAACATTACCTGGCATTAACCTGAGGCCATAAAAAGCAATAGCTAATTATTCATTCACAATCCAATCACTGAGATCTACTCTAACATGGAAATGTACTGCCTCGCTGAAACTAATGGCCTCTATTTAATAGACTGGGAGCAAAGATTGTATATTATGTTTGTCAAATACACATTTGCTTGACATTTTTTTTTCAAAAATTAAAAATAGATTCGAACCATTAACGCAGTTAGTTCCCTGCAGCGTGTGCTGGTTAATCCGAATTTATGTTGTTAAACAAAGCAGTTATTAAGTGAGTCACACCTTTTTTACCATGGCTGTTAAGCAAATCACTTGCAGTTGTTAATAATATGAAGGTTAAGGGAATCAGACTTCCCCCATTGACTTTCCTTGTCGGAAGCCAGATGGGAAGGTCACAACTGGCAATCATACAACCCATGACATCACAATCATCATAAATACATGCTAATCAGGGGTGGGCTGCTAGGGGTTCTCAGGGGTTCGGGAGAACCTTTAGCTAAGATTCTGTGCAGTTTCCCCGAATCCCACTCCTGGCTGGCCCCACCCACCCTGCCCCACCCCTCCCAGGAGTCCCCACGCAGCCCGTTTGGATGCAGGTAAGTGCAGGGCACATGTGGAGGCTTGGGGAGGGTGAGAAATGGGCCTACCGGAAGTTTAAGAACGCCGGAAATGGCCCATTTCCAGCCTCCAGAGGGCCCCCGCAGCTTGGGGAGCCCCCAGAGCCTGGGGAGGGCAACCCCCCCCCCAGCCATGGTGCAGGAGGCTGACTAGGCCATGCCAACCATGGCCATACCCGCCCAGCAACCGGGGAGAGAACCCCTTGCTAAAATTTTTGAAGCCCACCCCTGATGCCAATTGTCAAGTGTCTAAATTTTGATCTCATGACTGTGGGGATACTGCAGTGTTTGTCAGTGCAAGCACTAGTTGTAAGTCACTTTTTCAGTGCAATTGCAATTTTGAGCAGTCACTAAATGAATGGTTGTAAATTGAGCATTACCTGTAATCTTTTAACTTCTTTGCCACCCTGTGTCATCTAGTTTTATTCTAAAACAGGTAAATTCAAAGTCAGAGAAATTTTAAGGTGAGCTGATAGGCTAAAATGAACTGTGATACTAGCAGTGCTAAAAATGTGCCAGGTGTAGTAGGAAGGTCTACTCAGTTACTTAATTTTTTTTTAATGGGCTGTAGGTCTACAGTTCCTCACCCCTGTTATAAGGCAATAGATCTTCTCTACTGCATCTTTTCCAGTAGAGATTCTGAATCTCAGGGGTGTCCTTCACCCTTCAAAAGCTCTCCACATTTTTGTTATGGCAACCATCTGTGACCAATTTAGGTGCCCTTTGAATATATAGGTTTAATCTTCCAGAATTGACTTGCCAACATGGAATCTGTTAAGAATTCTGAAGGCCGGAGTACATGCTGATTTCACACACATTTTAAGTCACCATGTTTTGGAAGGAATACTGTGGAAACTGTTGGTGGTTATGGCTTCTATTAAACAGAGCCTTTTAAAGAATGGAAAAAGGGAGAATAAAACAATAACAAGGTGTGGTTGTAGCAATGTGACCTTTTACACCACTCTGGGTAACAATTTAGCCTTGCTTTTTCATTAGAACTTCTGCAGAACTGATGATGTAGCATTCACACTTAATTAGCCACAGAGCAGTGTTAAATTAGTGCTGGAAGTTCTAGCACTTCTACTATAAAGGCATGTGAACTGCGTGCACAGCGATAAAATATTTTATCAGCAAACTGAATGAGAGAATATACTTCAGCAGGTTTCCCACCCACCCCAAATGGAGCTTTGAATATAAGATTATATGTTTGTGCGCATGAATGGGCATGCATATTTACTTCCCAGATTTTTTTTCCTCCCATTTGGATAGCCTTTATATACATAACAGGCAGGCACAGAGGCAAAACAGATAAGCATGCTTGATAGAGTTAAATGTCTCATAAAAGTAAAGGTAAAGGTTTCCCTCGTACATATGTACTAGTCGTTCCCATTTCTTGGTGCTCATCTCCGTTTCAAAGCCAAAGAGCCAGCGCTGTCCGAAGACGTCTCTGAGGTCATCTGGCCGGCATGACTAAAGAGCCGAGGTGGTGCAGTGGTTAGAGTGCAGTACTACAGCTACTTCAGCTGACTGCTAGTTCAGTAGATCAGCAGATCAAATCTCACTGGCTTAAGGTTGACTCAGCCTTCCATCCTTCCAAGGTGGGTAAAATGAGGACCCAGATTGTTGGGGGCAATATGCTAATGCTAATGCAATATGCTATTATGCAATATGCTATATGCTAACTTTGTAAACCGCTTAGAGAGGGCTGTAAAGCACTATGAAGCAGTATAGAAGTCTAACTAATAAATAATAAATAAAAATAAAACGCCAAAGGCGCACGGAACGGTTTTGCCTTCCCACCAAAGGTAGTTCCTATTTTTCTATTTGCATTTTTAAAGTGTTTTCGAACTGCTAGGTTGGCAGACGCTGAGACAAGTAACAGGAGCTCATCCCACTATGTGGCAGTAGGGATTCAAACCGCTGAACTGCCGACCTTTCGATCGACAAGCTCAGCATCTTAGCCACTGAGCCACCACATCCCTAAATATCTCATATAATGTATATAACCCTACCATCCAGCTCTCAGGTGTGATGGAAATTTTCCAAAAAAAATATTAATAGGATGGCTTTGTTTCTGTTTTGTTTCCAGAAAGAGTGTGCAGATCGCTCAATAGAAAGCCTTAATTTGAAAATCATCAGCATGGGGATAATCACATCAGATGAAGTGTTAATACCATTTTATAGTGCCTTGGTAAGACCCTACTTGGAACCACATGGCATCCAGTTTTGGTCATTACAATCTTTAAAAAAAAGATATTGAGACTCTAGAAAGAGTGCAGAGAAGCAGCAAAGATGATTAGGGAACTGGGGGATAAAACATATGAAGAACAGTTGCAGGAATTGGGTATGTCTAGTTTAATGAAAAGAAGGACTAGGGATGATATGATAGTAGAGTTCCAATATCTAAGGGGCTGCCACAAAGAAGAGGGGGCCAACCTATTGCTTCTTGGATGGAAACTAAATAAGAAGAGAATCAACCGGGAACTGAGGAGTAATTTCCCAACAGGGAGAACAATTAATCAGTGGAATAACTTGCTCCAACTGGAACAACTGGAGATTTTAAAGAAGAGATTGGGCAGCCATTTCTCTGAAATGGTATAGAGTTTTTTTCTTGAGCAGAAGGTTGAACTAGAAGACCTCCACGGTCCCTTTGAACTCTATGATTCTGTTATTCTGGATGAATGCCAGCTTATATATACAAATGGAATAGAACAGAACAGAACAGAATTTTTTATTGGCCAAGTGTGATTGGACACACAAGGAATTTGTCTTGGTGCATATGCTCTCAGTGTACATAAAAGAAAAGATACATTCATCAAGAAAAGATACGTTCATCAAATATAGACTAGGCTCAATTTTTATATATTTATTTATTTATTTTATTAGTCATATTTCTACGCCGCCCACTCTCCGAGGACTCTGGGCGGCTTACACCAAAGACAGTATACTAAATAGCATATTGCCCCCAACAATCTGGGTTCTCATTTTACCCACCTTGGAAGGATGGAAGGCTGAATCAACCTTGAGCCAGTGAGATTTGATCCGCTGATCTGCTGAACTAGCAGTCAGTTGAAGTAGCTGTAGTACTGCACTCTAACCACTGCGCCACCTCGGCTCATATAGAAAGTTTTCACAAGGAACAGTTCCCAAGATGATCATCAGCCTGAGCTCATCAATTTAAGAATAAGCCAAAGATTTACTAGATGAATTCGCATCCCCCATAGAACAAAAGACCACTCACATTTACCTTCATCTTACCTTCTTTCCCACCATCCTTTTTATGTGGTTATAAAATCGCTGCAGTGTAGAGGTAGAAACTATTTTATCTCCTACCGGTACTTAGCTCTAATTCAAAAGAATTTCTTTTAAAAAATATTAACTAGCAAATGTTTAATAATCCAAATTACGCTGACTGTGCATATAGCCACTTTGGTCCTGCTGGGAAGGAACAGCTAAGGAAGTTTTTATATGAGGAAACAATAGATACATGCATAAAAAGCCAGGTTATTAACTTTTTTAAAACAATGCATAATATTATGGCTTGTTCTGAAACCGTAAATTGTACGAAAGGAGGAAATGCAAGATTTGATGGATTGTTTGTAGCCATAGGGAAAAGTTACCGTTGGTATGCCAAAAAGCTCATATAATTATCCAAATGCTGCTAATGATGTAGGCTGCTAATAAATATAGATTTCCCTTTTTGGATTGCTGAGTTATTGCTGGAGAAGGTACATATAAATACAATTTAGAGGTTTCTTTACCTCTGTCCTATATTTACTTATTTAATTTAGTCACAAATTATGCCAAGCATCATACACTCCAATAGAGTACACATGATAAGATGTAACAGTAAATGATACTGTTAAAAGAACAAGTCATAACAGTAACTCAGGGGTGAAATCCAGCAGGTTTTGGCAGGTTCTGTAGAACTGGTAGTGGAAATTTTGAGTAGTTCAGAGAACTGGTAGCGGAAATTTTGAGTAATTCGGAGAACCGGTAAATACCACCTCTGGCTGGCCCCAGAGTGGGTTGGGAATGGAGATTTTGCAATATCCTTCCCCTGGAGTGGGGAGGGAATGGGGATTTTGCAGTATCCTTCCCCTGCCACATCCACCAAGCCACGCCCACCAAGCCACACCCACAGAACCGGTAGTTACATTAACACTCTTGTAAGTCTAAAAGTACATTTCTTCCTCCTCACCTTTACAGTTCAAGAAATTACAGTAGGTAGGGTGTTTTCTGAGAAATTTACTGCCATTTTTTCTGTGGGCTCAGCTACCTCTTATCTGACCTTCGCCTAGTCTGTAAAACTTTTTTTTTCCTGTCTCCCAAGTTCATTAACAGATACCATTACAAATAACCAGATCTTAACAGCTTTTCTAAATGGGAAAGCTCTTACTTGGGGATGGTGTTCCAAAGATGTCCAACAGCAAGGAAAAGTAAAACATCCTTACGGTGTCTGATACACTGCTTCAAAGACAGGACAAGGGACGCTGTTCCTACTTAAACTTATTGTGAGTGTACAGTGAAGGCTACTCCCCAAATCCCTAGGTCCCGAGTCTTATAGTGCTTTAAGACTTAGAAAAACAACCTTGAACTTCACCGAAAGGCAAATTGAATGAAGAAATATACTTCAGCAGGTTCCCCCAGCCAAATGCAAGGAAAATTATATTCCAAAAGGCAAGCCATGGCAAAAAAAGGCCCTCTTCTTGGGTTCTTTAAGATGATAGTCTTTCATGTACAGGACCTGCAATATGTCCTCCATGCTGGACCTGATAAAATGGATTAAGGAGCCGTGATGGCACAATGGCTAGAATGCAGTATTGCAGGCTAACTCTGTCCACAGCCAGAAGATCAATGATTAATAGCTCAATAGATTAATTGACTCAGCCTTCCATCCTTCTGAGTTCAGTAAAACGAGGACCCAAATTGTTGGGGTAATATGCTGACATTGTAAACCATTCAGAGAGTGCTGTAAAGCACTTTGGGGCAGTATATAAATCTAAATGCGATTGTCATTGCTATTGATGAGATGGCTAGATATCATGGTTAGAGGCAGTCCTTCAAATGACTTGACTCCATGCCATGTAGAGCTTTATATATTTTTACCAATATCTTAAAGTAAATTTGGAAGCACACTAATAACCCATGTAGCTCACACAGCAGAGGTATAACATATGCTGAACACATTTGGTATCGACTGAAACTTTCAGATGATCTTCAAGGGCAGTTGAGTGTGCTACAGGGTTGAGTGCAGTGGTGGGATTCAGCCCGTTCTGTCTAGTTCGGGTGAAACGGAGTCGGCGACTGCGGCAGGCTCCGCCCACCCACCTGGACATAATGCCGTCCTATTTAGCCACATTTTGGAGGCCATGCACATGCGTGGAAAGCCCACGTGTGAGCAAAGAGCATGCGCGGAAGGCTGAGCATGCGTGGAAGGTGGTGCGCGCCCACATTTGCGAACCGGTAGGGAAAGTAAGTGAATCCCACCTCTGATTGAGTGTGCTACAGTACAGTACAGAAGGTTACTACAGCATGCGTGACTGAGTGTAGGGTTTTCTGGTTCAGAAATCGGCACAATTGATACATAACCCAAAGTTGTGCATAAGACCTATCAGAGTTTGTTGCAGAAAGCACACACAGGTAACTGACTCAGAAGGCTTCATTAACTTCTCTTTATATACAATATAACCAGGGGTGGATTCTACTTATCTTTACTACCGGTTCGCAACGGGATCACTTCTGCACATGCGTAGATCACCGATGACGACATCAAGGGCGGTGGACGGGGCCTCCCGCTGGTTTTACTACCGGTTCTTGTGAACTGGTCCAAACCCACAACTGAATATAACTCATGAAATAAATATACATTACCAACAGCAGAGGAGAGAACAGTTTCAGTTTCAATTCAGACAGACCAGTTTAGCTCAGAGCTTAATACAGAGAACTTCCTCTATACAGGGCAGTTAAGCCTAAGCCACGCCCAGGTTCCAAAACTGTTTCAGACACCGATCAGCTCCCATTGGTTTACCGTGTTACTATGCCTATACATTGGCTGACCTTGTTACCATGTCTATTCCAGTCTATGAATATTCATACTCTGATAAGACCCTCTAGCCACAGTTGCTACTTTCTTATCAAGGAAGTATCTTATCAAGCCCCCTGATTGCTCAAAGATCCTGTCTGGGACAGGACTACCTTATTCAGAATTAATAGTACTAGATTTCCAGATTGTGGTGGCCCTAAATCTCAAAGCCACTTTCTACCTTGGGAGCAGGAGGCACAATATTAATGGAATATCCTTGTGATATTTGGAGCATACATTAAGACGGGAAGTCAGAGAAACAGTGAATTATAGCAAAGACAACTGTATGTTTAAAGAAAGGACTCCCACACTCTTACTCTTTAAATAAATTCAGGAACTTACTTTCCCCCTGATATTATGCCAAAATCTTCTTCTCTTCTTCTTGGAAAGCAATTCTATTTTTATTTTTTTTTTGCATATCCCTGCATTGTTTCACGTGGATTAATTTCACTTTTATCAAGAATAATATTTTTTATTTTTTAAAAAAAATTATTCCATTTAAAAACCTTTTATCAGAGAACTTAAGAAAACAAAAACCTTCCTAATGTATTGAGTTTACTACAATCTCAATAATGGAATATCTCTAATAGCAATAATAGCTATTGAATATTTAAATATTTAAATATATGCCTTAGTGAAACACAGAAACATTTGTCACGGTTATATATTATTATATATTTAATAATAATTAAATATTAAATACATTTTATATATTTAATAATATATTTAATATATTATTATACATTTAATAATAATAGTTTATTTAACTAACTCTGTACCACCTTACACAAGATGGTACAGAGAGTTAGTTATATAAACAATTATGCATTATTTTAAAAAGAGTTTAATAAACTAACTCTCGAATTTTGTTGCTCTTTCTTTCTTAGAAATGATTTTCAAGGACGCTCCTTCTAGCAGAATTTGTAGCAGTAGTCTTTCATCTAAATATATTACATGCAATTTACTTTAGATAATGTAGCCAATAAAATTTTAATTTTGGATTAAATAAACCATATCTTGTGGCGTGCCTATTGCATCTTCACAGTCAAAGGATGATCTATGGGTGCATTTAGAGAATTTGGTCTTCCTAATGCTCCAGTGGAGCAGGGTCAATTGTTGCCTAATGAAAGGAATCGATAGCAATTTTTCTAGCGAGCTTAGAGAAATTAGCATTGGAGAACGAGCATTGGCAGTGTAGAATCTGATACAGTTACGTACGCCTGCTGCTGTAGGAAGTAACCTAACAGGTTTTTACAAATTAGTGGATCAATATAAAATTCTTTGATTAAACAAGCTGGGGAGTGTGAATAAATGTGACTGTGTGCGTAAGTCAATGAAAATGGTCAGGAAAAAGCATGAATCCACTATTGAATAATTTCCACTATTGAAATTTTTTTCAAGTCTCCTGTACCTCCCTGTTATTGTAGTGATTGTAAAATATTTGAATACTGACTAAAAGTTGACTAAAGTTTAGTCTGAGAATGTAAATACCCACATTTCACTGAATACACACACACACACATATATATATCAAATACATAAGAACAGGTAACAGGGTAGAGCATACACCAAAGTGTTCATATTCTACCAAAGATGGGATAGAATAGAATAACAGAGTTGGAAGGGATCTTGGAGGTCTTCTAGTCCAGCCCCCTGCTTAGGCAGGAATCCTATACCAGTGATGGCTAACCTTTTTCTGGTTGTGTGCTGAAAGTGTGTGGGCACGTGCACTAGTGTACACACGGGCCAGCACCCCTAATGTAATGTGTACCCCCTGCACATGTGCGCATGACCCCCCTCTCCCCATACCTCCCATGCATGTGCACGTGAGCCCCCCATGCAACCCCTGCCTCTGCACATACGTGCGTGGCCCCCCCAGCCCCCGTTTTTGGCCTAGCAGGCCTCCCTGCAGCCTCTTGGGCCCAAAGACAGGCCGTGGGAGGGTGGGCCGCTCCCCACCATGCCCCGTTTTGGACCTGGCAGGCCTCCCTGCAGCCTCCTGGGCCCAAAAATGGGCTGTGAGGGAGTACACCCCCCTGTGCTCTGCTCCCGCTCCCCAACATGCACGTGTCACTCCCCACCCCCGCACATGCACGCAACCTCCTGCGTATGCACACGCATCTTACACATGAGCTGCACCCCCCACACATCCCAAAAATTAGCTGGCCGGTGGGAGGGGCGCACACATGCACAGTGGAGCTGAGCTGGGCGATAGCTCACGTACCCACAGAGAGGGCTCTGCATGCCAGCTGTGGCATGTGTGCCATAGGTTTGCCATCATGGCCCTATACTGTCCCTATACATGGCCACCATCGCTACCGGATTGAGTGATCTGGTCCAAACCAGGAGCATTTCACCCCTGGATGGCAGGGTGGGGTGTATTATTTGATTATTTTTCTTTTTACTCTTTTTTATTTCTTTTATACGGTGTTTGTATATGCTTGAGTCACCATGTGCGAGTAGGCAGCAATATAAATTTTATAAATAAATATCAGCTTGACTATAGATAGTCTTTAACTTAACAACTAGAATTGAGAACAGAATTTCTGTTATTAGGGAAGATGATTGTTCAGTGAGTCACGCTCAATTTTATGACCATAGTTTTTAAATGAATCACTGCAGTTGTTAATTGAATCAGTGGGTCATTAAGTGAATCTAGCTTTGCTTGCCAGAAGTTGGCTGGGAAGATCACCATTGGGATCTTCCAATTGTGGATACCAGGACCCTGCAATCCTGATAGATACAAGAAAGTTGCCAAGCCAGGTATCCTGATTGTTACATTTTCCCATTTTTGCTGTTTTGTGTGTGTGTGGGGGGGGGTGTAACCCAGTTTCAATATCCAGTTCTTCTGTAACCACTATGCCTGTGATGGCAAACCTATGGCACACATGCCAGAAGTGGTACACAGAGCTATCTCTCTGGCACACGAGCCATTGCCCTCCACCCCCCATGTGCCAGCCAGTTGGTCCTCACGCATGTGGGAGCGCCAGAAACCAGAAGAACAGCTGCCCGGTGCACATGTGTACACCCGGAAGATGATATTCCGGTTTCTGGCACGTGCATGCACCCTGGCTAGCTGGTCTTCGCGCATGCATGCATGCCAAAAACCAAAAGATCATCTTCCTGTCATGCGCATACACGCCAGCTGGCTGCTCTTCTGGTTTCTCGTGCGTGCATTTCTGTTTCAGCACTTGCTGCTGAAAAGGTTCGCCAGCACTGCACTATGCTGTACTGTAGACATGCTGATTGATCTGCTTCAATAGATGTTATTTTCATTCTTGCAAGCACCTTATTCCTCTCTTTCCTTATTATTTTCTCTATACTGTTATGAGTATTATCAATTACCATAATTAAATTAGATTTGTAAATCTGCTGTTAGGCAGTTTTATTAACCTTATATTGTGATCACTTTTTAATGTTAAAAGAAGGTATGTCTAAGGCTCTAAATAAAGCCATTTAAGCTGAAGCATTAGCATATGAGCCCATTTATTCCTATTAAAGTGAACAAGAACATCTGACACTTTTGGCGTTTCATAAACTAGAATATGTGCCTATGTCTCTAGCTGTTTTCTCCTTTAATGAGTCGCTTAAATGATGTATTCATTTATTATATTTATTAAATGGCTCATAAACTAGGCATTATATAACAGTTAAAATACAATAACAAAACAAAAGAAATAACAGTAAATCATTGTAATACAGAACGCACAAGCATAAAATAAGCACTTAGAAATATAACACAATAACATTTCATCAAATGTAAAACTACAACCAGTCTGTCAGGTAGTTCTAAAATATTTGAAAGGTCTAGCATTCCTGGAAGAAACAAGGGCCTTGATCCAGGGGTAGGCTTCAAAAATTTTAGCAAGGGGTTCTCTGCCCAGTTGCTGGGTGGGCATGGCCATGGTGGGTGTGGCCTAGTCGGCCTCCTGCACCACAGCAGGAGGCCGACTAGGATTTTTCCTCCCCAGGCTCTGAAGGCTTTCCTCGAACGTCTGGGAAGGTGAAAACTGCCTCCCCAGGCTCTGGGCCTGTTTCCGGCCTTCCCTTCCGAACTTCCAGTAGGCCTGTTTTTCACCCTCCCCGAGCCTCTGTGTGTGCCCTGCACTTACCTGTATCCAAAAGAGGCCACATGGGGACTCCTGGGAGAGGTGAGGTGGGGTGGACAGGGCCAGCCAGGAGTGGGATTTGAGGGTTCTCCGATCAGCACAGAATCTTAGCTAGAGGTTTTCCCGAACCCCCAGCAGCCCACCCCTGCCTTGATCTGACAATCATAGGTGAGTTTAGCCATTGGGCAAGGTTTCATACCTTCATAAAGTGGTGAGGGACACCACCAAAAACATCTTTCTCAGAACGATTCTCTAAATCTTTTTCTGAGGCTGTCTTTAAATCTCCGTATTAACAGTCAATGAGATTGTAAAACGTGAGTAATTTTAGGAAAAAGGTTGATCTTTCTAACTTGAATAATGAGAAGGAACATTGAAGTCAGAACAGAAATTATCCAGTCCAGAAATCCATGCTATTATCCAGATGGAGGAATACTATTGCACTTAAGATCTGGTCTTGGGCTTCCATTTACACGCTATTGTTTAAAGAGAATTGTAGGGATAATTAACATCGTTGCTTAGTATGATTTCATTTCACATGTTCAAGTTAAGTTTAAATAGGCTAAGTTGTGGTTTTCATCAAACAATCACAACAGTGCCCCATAATGTTTTTGATCACATCTACAAGGCAATCAAAACTTTGAGAAATTGAGATAATTATTTGAAAGATGAAATAATTCTAGGGCCAGAATGCAACACTTCAAAGCAAAATAATTCCGTAAGATCAGTTTTCATATTTGCTCATTTGCGACATTCTAATACTTACAATGAATTGTTTTCAGAAAAAGTGCCATTCCGTAGTCATAATTTTAACTAACATCCTGTTTTATAATTTGGGGTTTACTGGAATTTGAGCCACAAAGACCAAACATGGTGACACTTCTACTTAATATGTCTCAAAAGTGCTTTTTCATGAGGCAACTGGACTCACTTGTTTTTTCTTTGAAGACATTTCACTTCTCATTGATGAAGCTTCTTCAACTCTGACAGGATAGTGGGGAATGGAAGGACTATTATGACACAGCTGAGTTTCTTGGATGAGAAGCAAAACATCTTCAAAGAAAAAACAAAGTCCAGTTGCCTCCTGAAAAAGCCCATTTGGGACAACCATGATCTGAATGACTGAGAATCTCTACAGACTTTTACTTAATATGTTTTGCAGGCACTAGCAGTAACCAACAACATAGGACTAAAAACCAATAAATCCTAAAACAGCAATAGTTGCAATATGCCAATGATCTGATGCTTCACTATTCTGGTGAACCATCCCCAACCATCTTTAAATATAAACCATCTTTATATTTAGAATCTGAATGTGAAAGGAGAGTATAAATATCCACGGCCACCATTGAGAATTCCTTTAACAAAGGAATCCATATTGATAACATTCTCTCAGCAATGGAATCATCAGAAATCCACCTCCACCAGATCTTTCTGAACTTTAATGCCGTGTTGGAGATACCCAGATCCTGAATCATGTAGAACTTTAATCATGACAACTGGCAACTTTCAATTGCATCTGGAAGCCAATTGGCAACTAATGCATCTCACTACATTCCCATCACTGCACAGGACACTTCATGTTCAATGAGTTAAAACTTCTGAATGGACTTTAAATGCAGCCCCATGTAGACCACCTTACAGTAAGCCAATTATGAAATGATAAAAGGTACTTTACTGAAAAGTGTCTATCATTGCACATTCTCAAATTTCTCATGTTTGAGTTTTTTATAGTTTAGGACAGTAGCTGACTTGTTGTAAATTAGAAATCTGTCCATCTGCTGTAATTTACTATTTTCTTTTCTGGTTTTGGCAGAAGATTTCAGGATGTTTAACTAAAACAAGTATTTCCATCTTCTGGTGACGCCAGAGATCTTGCAAAGCCTGTTCTCTCCTTATGAACTACAGTCCTCTTTCCTATTAATATTGGGAAAAGGTGGTAAAAATTATGATTGAATACTTGGCTTAATCTCTTAAAGAATAAAGTGAGATCACATCACATATCTGTAAACAATGTATGAGATTACATCAATATATCTAATACTTCTGGACCATTGATTCCTAATATATGGTTGTATCTATATATATAAAAGCAAAAACCACTCATGCTGTAATCATGAAATCTCCAGAACCGTAAAGCCTACAAACTTGAAATTTGCCACATATATTCCTTTTGCCTTCTTGGTGCTCACTAAGAAAGGATTTTTCGAAATGACCATCGGAGCATTAGTATTTCCTATATTATTATTAACATGCTCTGATGCTAAGAAATCCTACTCCCCCTCCCCACCTGAAAAGAAATCTGTTCCAAACGCAAAACACAAGCGGAGGAGAGGAGTTTCACTTTCAGTTTTACTTTCACAGCAGGAAGCAGTTTTAATACAGAACACTTGAGCTAAGCCAAGGCCTTCCTGTTTCCTTCTTGCCACACAGCAAATACTGTTTCACTTTCCAAACAGCCCTCTGATGCTAAGGAATTCTACTCCCCCTCCCCACCTCAAAAGAAATCTGTTCCAAATGCAAAACACAAACAGAGGAGAGAAGTTTCACTTTCAGTTTTACTTTCACAGCAGCAAGCAGCTTTACTACGGAACAGTTGAGCTAAGCCACGCCCAGCCTCCTTCCTGTCTCCTTCTTGCTCACACAGCAAATACTGTTTGAGTTTCCAAACACCCCTTAACTCTCTCACACACTGACAGGATGCTAGCCAGATGAATACCAATGGATGCTGCGGGCTGGGACATTGAACTCCCCCTCTGTTCCAACTACCAGTTGCATTATATTAATACACTCTGATGCTGCTGAGTTACACATTCTACATTAAGTTTCAGGCTGTAAGTGTCAATTTAACAAGCCCGAGCACATAGTTTTGTAGCGAAGCACGGGCGTCTAGCTACTATTACCATGTTTAATACCAAAACTCAGTGATGAGATTTTAAATTGTGTATTAATTTACTTGTCCCAAAGGTACTTTTCAAGACGCAAGTGGACTTTCTAGTTTTTCTTTGAAGACATTTCATTTCTCATCCAAGAAGCTTCTTCATCTCTGAAGCCTCTTAGATGAGAAGCAAAACATCTTCAAAGAAAAATCAGAAAGTCCACTTGCTTCTTGAAAAAGCACCTTTGGGACAACCATGACCTGGATCTCCATAGACGTTTAGTGATGCACTTTGGATATTAATTTACTTGTGATATTGCAAACTTGTATTTATGAGATCATATTAAGTTTTTTTTAAAATATCATTAGGTGTAAATATCTTTTGTTTCAGTGATTTAGAATCAATACTCCAAACCTTTCCCCATATATTTGCTGACACATTGCTGACACATTGCCTTACTCCAGTGCTTCTCAAATAGTGGGGCGCGCCCCCCAGGGGGGGGCGCGAGGCTCCATAAAAGGGGGCGCGTTTGACCTCGGCATCTGATTGGCTGTCCAAAACCCTTGTGACACGAGCCTGTCGGAGCCATCTTTAGTGTGGGACGTCCGTCCACACTTACTTTGTTGCCCGATGGATGTGCGCCCAATTGATGCTCAAATGACTGACAATGACCTTCTCCTGTGAAACATAACGCTGCCCCAATTAATCAAACTTGCTAAAGAAATCGGGCTACCGCTGCTGACATTTGCATCGATAGTGAGCATTAAGCCAGTACATGTGACTGCGCATGCTCCTCCCTTTCAAGGAGAACAGACCTTTTTCTAATAATGATACTATTTACAGTCGCGCGGGGGGCGCGAAAAATGTTTTCTTCTTCCTAAGGGGGCATGACAGAAAATAATTGAGAAGCACTGCCTTACTCTATTAGATTGCAGAATACAGATCTGCTGAATGAGCCTGGCTACGCTGACCTTATATTTATACTGCTTAGATTAGGTCCTTGTGGCTAATAAAGGACTACTTAATAAAGGTTATTGACTGAATGTTGGGGCTAGATTCTGATCCCAGAAATACAAGAGAGCTAAAATTAGATCATGTTACACAATGAAATTGTATGCTGTTATGCTCAGGATTAGCATCAACTTTTCATTTTAACATTATAGAATCTGTGCAGATAACTGATGTTTGGATAAATCCATAGATAGACCATTATAATTTCCATCAGTCTTAGCTTAGTTTTCAGTCTATGCACTGGTGGCATAGAATAATTCTGAGTACAATGCTATTAAAATTAAAACACATATTTTTGGTGGAAAACAGATCAGAAATATGTCGTTAATGCATTCAGAGTTAATATGCATTAATGACTTATTACCATTCTTTTCTAATGAATAAACACTTAGAATTTAGAAAAGAAGGGTGCCTAATTTTACATTTGTGTATGCCTCAGTGCCCTCGTACAGATGAGCAATTTTTTGCAAGTTGTGAAATACAGGCTACATTAATTAGTGCATATTCCAAGTTTTCATATCAGATGACTGCACTTGTAGATAAGTAGCGATAGGATTTAGAAATCGCCTATATAGAAAGTAATTGCAAATATTTCCCAATAGAAAATGTATAATTTGTGAGCCATGTCTTATAGAACACAGTGGTAGAATATTATGTTCATAGGGTTTTTGGGGGTACCTTAGATGAAAAAGATAAGGGAGCCAGAAACCTTGCTGCTCTTGAGAACTGTTTTCTTTTATATGATCTGGAGGAACAAGCTGCTTAAATTTAAATTTTTTATCCTTCCCCATGAGAAGAGAGAAAGACATAGAGAGAGAGATAAAATATTCAAAACACAAATGATAGTTCTGAAACCACAGTGCTTAGCAAATCAGCTAACTGTTTTAGCTAAGTTAAGATCAAACTATGAACCAACAGTATCGTGTGGTGCATGCCATTTCACGTTTAAATTGTGGAGCTGTTTGAATAATCTCACAGTAAAATAGTCTAGGACATTAAAGCAACAAAAGTAACTAGCAATATGAGAAAGGATGGTAAACTAATTTTCTTCCTGTCAACCTGGTTCTTACTGTGAACATATATATTTCAGTGATATTTCTGCTAACATGGGGCTCAGTGGGGTTTGACCTTAGTTTATGGATACTCTCTCTTCAAAGCAAGTTATTAATATGGAAATATAATACCAATCTCAGTATTAGGTGATCCAGTACTATTTGTGTATAGCTGTGCATTTCTTTACATATACATTAATATATAGGTGTTGTGGTCTGCCAGCAGCCTGTGGAGCTGGCAGCAGAGTCGGACAGTGAGGAGGCTGGGGAGGAACATGGGCCAGTCTTGGAGTCTGGGGAGGGCTCGGACAAGGGCTCTGCATCGAAGGCAGAGGTGGGGCCAGGGCCATCTGGGAGTTATGTGCAGAGTCCAGACCCTCCAGAGTCGGACATCAGAGAGGCAGAGGAACGGGGAGCCTGTTCGTAATGAGCATATCGTCAGAGCTTCCAGAAAGCAAGAACAGTTAAAACAAAAGGGATGACTCGGGAGTAAGGTTTGGAGATGATTGGCGCCTCCCATAAGACATAAAGGAACAGCAAAGGCAAATGGGCCTTTGCAGGAAGCAACATTGTGGATGGTGTTGGTTTATACTTTGAAGCTCGTTTCTGACTCTGTGTTTCTGTGTGGCCTTGCCAAGATAATTGCCAATTAGGTTTTTGGTGGCGTGTCAAAGAAGATAAAGGTGGGTGTTTACCAGCCTTATCTGAAGGACTGTGGCATACTTCTGTTTGACTATTTATAAACTCTTGGTGATTCAGCACGTGCTGTGAATGAAAGGAATTCACAGCCGTTACAATAAAAAAGGGGGTTTTGGGATTAATTGTGTGCTTTTTACTATATCAGGAAGCCTAGGTCAGAACAATAGGGTCTCCTCCAGAGGTGGGATTTACTTACCTTCCCTACTGGTTCACAAATGTGAGCGCGTACAGTAATCGTGCATTACATCCGGGACGGTGGGCGGAGCCTCCCACAGTCACCGCTACTGTTTTGCGCAATCCGGACAGAACTGGCTGAATCCCGCCATTGGTCTCCTCACCAGGGGAGACATGATAGCAGTGTTCCAGTATTTGAGGGACTGCCATAGAGCGGAGGGGGTCAAGCTATTTTTCAAGGCACCCAAAGGCCAGACAAGCAATAATGGATAGAAATTGATCAAGGAGAGATTCAACCTAGAAATAAGGAGAAATTTTCTGACAGTGAGAACAATCAACCAATGGAACAGTTTGTGGGAGCTTCATCACTGGAGGCTTTCAGGAAGAGATTGGACTGCCATTTGTCAGAAATTGTGTAGGATCTCCTGCTTGGGTGCGGGGGGTGGTGGGTTGCTACCGGTTCTCCCCGGTTCTTGCAAACTGGTACTGGAAATTTTGAGTAGTTCGGAGAACCAGTAAATACCATCTCTGCCTGGCCCCATCCCCAATCTATTCGCTGCCTCCCGAGTCCCAGTTGATCGACTAGAAGGAAAAAATCAGGGCTCACTTGACAAAGAAGAGGGGAAAAAACCAAGACACCATAGCTTTAAATTGAGAAGCCAAGAAGCCTCCCAACTGATCGGCTAGAACCGATCCGCTCCTTGTAGACCACTCAGTGGTGGTAGATTGGCAATTGAGGCCAAGCTGCCTGAAAGCAGTTTCCAATGCTCTCGGTGGTGGCAGAGCAGCAAAAAACTGTTTAAACTCTTGCTGTGGCACTTCAAAGGGCCACCCTACAGCTGTAAAAGGCAGTGCGGTGGTAGACCAGTGCGCGCCAAAAACAAATAGATAGACCAGAACACTCCAAAAACAAATGGGTAGACCGGTATGGCTCTGCAAGCAGTTAAAAGCCTGGTAGACCAGTACTTCTGCGAAATCCTAAAAAATTGTTTGGTCAAAAAACTCTCAGTGACTCTGAGATAATCGAACAGACAATGGCTGAAAGCCAGATCTACTAGAGATGTTTCTCTCAGGCCGACTGAGTCAAAACTGGGCCTGAGAGGAAGGAACAAGGGCATGGTCAAAAAACTATGACTCCCCTTGATGTGAGTGACATTGAGTTGACTATGCCTACCCAGCCACATGACCATCAAGCCATGTCCACTATCACATGACCATCAAGCCACACTCACAAAATAAGCCACGCCCACAGAACCGATAGTAAAAATTTTTATTTTATTTTATTTTTTATTGAAAAAGTTTTACAACTTTTACAAAAAAATTTTCTCTCCCCCCGACTTCCCGGAGCAAATACAGGATAAAAAATACCCTAAACTTAAAAAGAATACATAAAATAACTGTCTGTAAATTTAACTCCCTCTTACACAACACACAATTATAAAACAATTAAGTAAAAAGAAAGCAAATCTTACTACCTCTTCGACCATCCAATTTTAAACAAATAAAATCCATTTAGAATTGAAGCAGTTAATAAAACAATCCAATATTCCATAGTCAAACTAAACAATTTAACAAAATATTTCATCACTTCTTACCTCATCATAAATCCTTAAATTTGAAACAATTTAAAACAAAACGTTATATAAACCCTTCTTCTGTCCTCCAATTTTTAAACCATTAAAGTCCAATTATAATTAAAATACTTTACAAAAAACATTCACTAACAAAAAATAATAGTTAATAATCAAACCTATTATTAATTTAGCAATACATTTTAATAAATCTATTATTACTCATTTTAAACAATTCATA
>WNWU01000007.1:31721767-31746660 GCA_012654045.1 Ptyas mucosa
ATATATATATATATATATATATATATATATATATATATATATATATTCTAACTAAAAGTTACAGTTAATAATCAAACATATTATAAATTTAACAATACATTTTACTTCTTCTGTAATCTTCTTGATTGTTCTCTTCTTCCACAATATTAAACCAATTCTTGATCTTCTTCCCAACTTCCAACAGTGATTATAATATCTTCAGTTACCACCTACCTTCCTACATAAAGAATACTTCTTTATATAAACCCCCCCCGAGTGACTTTGTATTTGTACCACATGATATCTGCCAAATTCAGCCACACTATAAATTATTTGATAAATTGCTATTAAGTCTTTCAACTAGATTATTGAATTCATCAACCGTGTTAAGGTAACCACCAGATCATCTGCAAATGCCCTAGGACAATAGTCTTCTTCCCTTTGTGACTATTACACTCAAGCAAAAAAAACCTCAAATTAACTATCATATTCCGTAAGACTTCTACAGTTACAATTAAATCCATCTTTGTTAAAGTCTTTAATAGAACGTTTCAATTCACTCAGGCCAAAAACACCAGCATTGCAGTGATCTGTTTATTCTTCTCCAAATGTTCCAAATTATCTGTAATTTGCCTTTCAACAACCTTCCTCACTTAGTTAGCTGGCATTAAACTGTTGGATGTTTTCTTCCAAAATTCAAAATCTATAACCACTTAGATAAGACCTTTTGTGGACGATCATCTCGCCAAGGAGGATTATTTCCCTCCTTAATCTTTTTGCCTGACTTTTTACGAACCTTTTTCTTCACTCTAATTGCACCACCTTTTTTCACTCAGTAGCACTCTTGGGATTTCTGAAGTTGCTGTATACGACCCAATTTTCGCAAAACTGTATCTTCCAATAGTAGCAGCTCTTTAACTACAGTTGAGATTTTCTCCAAAATCCCAGCAACTCCCAAAAATTCTTCCTTCTCATTCTGCAATGCCTCCATTTTATTTTCCAAAATCACAACAGGCTGTTCTGCTTCTTGTTGCAGCTCTCCAATCAACACCTCACTATTAAATAGAAAATCTTCACTTGTATCTTTATTTCTAACTTGAAAAAAAGTATCAAAAAAAGTATCAAGTTTTTGCAATATTGCAGAGATAATTGACTTCATAGCTTCTTCAAAAAAATCAGACCTTATTTGTGGATTAAATAACCGAATGTTAACTTCAAAAGGAGCAGCCATCTTCCCCCCCTTCTTCCCTTTCAAAGAGGACAGGATAGAGAAAAAGAAAAAAAAAGGAAAAAAATATTTCAAAAGAGCATTATGTACTTTATGCTACTGCTTCAAATATTTCAATTATTTTCATCTTTGAATAATCCACTTATTAAGATAGAGTCCTTCGTTTCAAACGGGGTCTTTGTCAATAATTAGTTTTAACTTTCACTTCTTCTCGCCCTGTTGAAACTAAAACGCCATCTTGCTTTCCCTTTCTTCCCATTGAAAATTCTTCCTTTAAAAAAAATAAATCCCTTGGAGTTAAAAAATCAAATACTTGCCATTATCATTTCTCCTGCATCTGCTCAGCCAGCTCGAATCAGATATATAAGTTTTAAATAAATTGCTGGGATGGACGCGACATCTAGCTCTGCAAAAAAGGCAGAGACGTCCAAGTTCCGGAGTGCTGACAGGCTTCCCGGGGAGCTCTCATCTTCGAGCACCGGATTATAGGCAAAATCCGGTGCTCCTAGGGAGCTCTACCCCACCCGTCTACTCACCTTCCCCCCTTTCACAGGGGGGAAAGTTTCCGAACCGCAAGATAGCTGATTGTCGCTGTTCTTGCAGTTCTACGGAAACTTGGCTTGGCGCTTCGCAAAAAAACGCCTGGCGATGCCAGTGGAGCCACCGGACGCCCTGATAGTAAAAATTTTTAGAACCCACCCCTGGTTGGACTAGATGACCTACAAGGTCCCTTCCAACTCTGTTAATCTGTTAATCTTCTGTGTAAAGAATTTTGCATGCAGTTTCCAAATCTAATTCCTCTCTGCATCAACTTTTTTGTTGTTGTTTTACTTATATTCAACCTTTCACTAAAGAGCTCAAGACAGCGTATGTAGCACTGTCTCTTCCCCACCCCCCATTAATAATTTGGATTGAGAGAAGAAAGACAGAATGATCTAAAATTACCGTATTTTCTGGAGTATAAAACACACCGGAGTATAAGATGCACCTTAGTTTTTGGGGAGGAAAATAAGAAAAAAGCTGCTTGGCAGGTGGATCGGCCTTCCGGAATACCCCCAATCACCTGTTCCTAGAGGTGAATTTCAGCAACTGGTTCCTTGGTTGTGAGTTCTGTGCCTTGCTTTTTTTCTGCCTCTGAAAGCTTCCGAAACAGCTTCAGAAAAAAAAAGCCTCTGAAGCTCTGTTTGGAGGCTTCTTTTCTGAAGGTCTGTTTGGGGGCTTCTTTTCTGAAGCTTCGTTTCTGATGGTTTTTTCAGCCTCTGAAACCTCCGTTTGAGAAGCTGGGTGGGGCTACATTCGGAGTATAAGACGCATGTAGATTTTTACCCTCTTTTTTGGGGGAAAAAACCATCTTGGCACATGCTGGGAAAAGATTCTGCTACATGATCTGAAACATTCAAGCCACCTCTAAGTGGATTCACACAGACATAAATACAGAAGCAACAAGTAGAAGCTAATATTTTAACCTATGGCTTTGTTTTGTCACAATTGGCTAGAAGAATGGAGTGTGTTTTGAGCCAGTATTTTTCTGATACATTGTTCTAATGCGTATAAAGAATTAAATAATTGTGTGAGGGTTTGGGGTTTTTTTTAAGTAGCAAGAATATGTTTTCCTTTTTCCAGCATTTTTCTTGTTTTATTAGCTCTGATGTCAGTCACAAAGGGATAAAAGTATCAAACTGGATAGGATCTTTAGCTGAACTTTGGAGTGAAAAGGGGAGTGAGAAGCTAGGGAGCCAAATTTCAGACCTTCCTTTCCTGACCTAGTCTTTTAAATTAAATCAATTGGATGGCAGGGGAAATGGAATGAGAGAATAGCAAATCAGCAAGATTTTGCAAGAAAGAGTTGATAGAATTAGTTTCTGCAGGGAATAAAACATTGCAATATTTAACCAGATACTGTCACTTTTTGTGAACTCTTAACTTCGTGGCTATAGATTGCTTCTGTAAGTTATAGGAGCAGATGGAACTGTACTGCCCCATTGTGAGTCTTGAAATTAATCTATTGCTGTTTAAAACTGGGGGAAACCATGGGGCTTTTATATCAGTGCCCCAGTACATTGTTGAACGTTTTGCTGTGTCTATGTACCTGCAAAGTAAAAGAACTATGAAGATATGTCTTGTAGATAAAATATATGAGCCGAGAAAGGAAAATAGATCCTTAAAAATGCTGTTATCCATACAATCTTGGAAATATCTCTACTGTATTGGCATATTAAAATTACCTGCACATTTATGTTTACTTCTAATAGTAGAATAATAATAATAATAGTCTTTTGTCATTTTTTTCCAGTTCGTTTTCATGTACAGGTAGTACAATAGCAATAGCACTTAGACTTATATATCATTTCACAATGCTTTACAGCCCTCTCTAAGTGGTTTACAGAGTCAGCATACTGCCCCCAACAATCTGGGTCCTCATTTTACCGACCTTGGAAGGATGAAAATCTGAGTCAACCTTGAGCTGCTCAGAATTGAACTCCTGAAGTGAGCAGTGAGTTAGCTCTGCAGTACTGCATTCTAACCACTGTGCCACCACGGCTCAATTAAGTGAATATAAGTAAATAACTGCAGTTGTTAAGTCAGTAACAGGATTGTTACATGACTCTGGCTTCCCCATTGACTTTGCTTGTTCAGATGTGATCACATGACATTGCAACCTTCATATATATGAAGTTGCCAAGCATCCAAATTTTGATCACGTGACTATGGGGATGCTGCAATGGTTGTAAGTGTGAAAAAGGGTCACAAGTCACTTTTTTTCCCAGTGCTGTTGTAACTTTGAATGGTCACTAAATGAATGGTTGTAAGTTGAGGACTACCTGTACATCATCATCATCATCACACAACGATTTTTTAGATGATTCGGGGAGGCCATTAAGCACATTGTCCAAAACTAAGCCTATCATCCAAAAACAAGCAAATATAAGAAATTGATTTCATAAAATGACTTATTTATATATATGTTAGCTTTGAGATAACAATACAAACAGGGAAGGCAGTGATCACGTGAATTTCTCAGTCAAGCTATTGATAGGCAATTCTTCTTTTTGCAGTTCTTACCTTTCAAACTAGTATGTTTAATCAACCAAAGATTGATTTCAAACTGAAAATCATTCTTTAGTAATTCTCCAAGTAGAATGTTATCTATACTAAGGTGGAACGTAGTGGATTGTACCTTTTCAGGTAGAGGAGGTGGAGGAGAAAGAAGACATTCAAATAGGACATCCAAAATGAAAGTTCTTCCTATATAAATTATACATGGACAACAGTGGTGGGTTCCTCCCAGTTTGGCCCGGTTCTCCCGAGCCGGTAGCGGTGACAATATGATGTCACCGAACTGGTTCTGCCCCCCCCCGCCCCCCCCCCGTGTTATTCTTACTTTTTATTTGGCCCCACCCCCAATCTATTGCTGCCTCCTGAGTCCCAGCTGATGGCTAGAGGGAAAAAAATTGTTTAAACTCTTGCCACGGGGCTTCAAAGGGCTGCCCTACAGCTGATCAGTGTTAAAAGAAAACAAATGAGTAGATCAATGCCTGCAAAAATACATGAGTAGATCAGTGCCAGCAAAAATACATGAGTAGATCAATGCCTGCAAAAATACATGAGTAGATCAATGCCTGCAAAAATACATGAGTAGATCAGTGCCTGCAAAAATACATGAGTAGATCAGTGCCTGCAAAAAATACATGAGTAGATCAGTGCCTGCAAAAATACATGAGTAGATCAATGCCTGCAAAAATACATGAGTAGATCAATGCCTGCAAAAATACATGAGTAGATCAGTGCCTGCAAAAATACATGAGTAGATCAGTGCCTGCAAAAATAAATGGGTAGATCGGTACAGCTCTGCAAGCAGTTAAAAGCCTGGTAGACCAATACCTCTGCTAAATCCTAAATAAGTGTCACATGACCATCAAGCCACGCTCACAAAATAAGCCATGCCCACAGAACCAGTAGTAAAAAAATTTAGAACCCACCCCTGATGGACAACTTATGTGGATCATTTTCCTTACGTAGGAGAATGTTTATCAGAAGCTATTTTGATTTTGTTTCCTTTATGAAAGAGCATTCAAATATTAATGCGTTATTTAATCTTCAACTGACTTTCACTTTTAAACTTTTATGAGCATTTTGAAGAAATAATGAAATCCTGTGCTTCCGAGGCAATGAATTCAGTGGGGCATGCATCTTTCTAAGAATTACCTCTGTAGCCTAAATTTCCTTGAAAAACAGATAAACACACATACATGCAATGATAGCACTACTTGGTTTTGGGATCAGTATTTTGACTACAATGAATTAATGCATTTTGTTACATATTTCTGAAGAGAGATTAATTTTGAGTTTATCCTGGTTTTTACAAGTAAAACAGTGTTGCTTAAGTATCACTGCATAATAGTGATGACATAACCACTGGCCATGCCCACGCCCAGTTTAGCGAAGGGGGAAAAAGTCCCGAGACGTCACGTGACACCGCCGTGACAATGCGAGTTTGACACCTCTGGTGTAAGGCTGTTGTGGCCCGCCAGTGGATCTGGCAGCAGATTCGGACAGTGAGGAGGTTGGGGAGGAACATGGGCCAGTCCTGGAGTCTGGGGAAGGCTCTGATGAGTGCTCTGCAGTTGTCAGCTGCCTTCGAAGGTGGACATCGGTGGGGCAGAAGAACAGTTGGATCCTGTTTCCAGTGTGCGCATGCGCAGAGCTTCCAGGAGAAGAGAACAGCTAAGGAACAAGGGTCAACTCTGGAGTAAAGCCACAGGTGGATGGTGAATGGCCCCTCCCGTAAGGAATAAAGAGAAGCGAAGGGGAGGAGAGTTTGCAGGAGACAATTAGTTCATTTGGTGAAGATTTGTTCCTGCATTCTTACCAAGTATTGTCTTTACAATGTGGGATCTGAAAGATATTGGCTTGGCTACTCTCCAAGCCTGATAAAGATCGGTAATTGTGAACTATCTTGAAAGACAGTGGGAGAGGAAAGACTTTGCTGGAGAGGAATTCACTGTAACTTAAATTACAGTGGGTTAAAGGGGTTTATCGGGACGAGGACTCAGCTTCATGCAGCTGGGGAAGCCTAGGTCAGAACAAAGGCTTGAGCAGGGGATTGGATTAGAAGAGATCCAAAGTCCCTCCCAACTCTATTATTCTGTAGTCTGCTATTAAATATTGTACCTAGTTCAGTATTCAAATAACTATATAGTTTTTAAAGTATGGAGTTTTTCATGCCCTCATCCTCTTTAGAATCATAATGGACTTGTAATGAAGTTGGACAGAAATCAGTCACAAAGTGAAGAATTTGTGATTCTTTGAAACTTGGCAAAAGGTATTTGGCAAAAAACGTGTACCATTAGGACTTGAAAAATAAAGTAACGGCTTGGCAGGCTTCGAACATAAGGATGGCGCGTTTATGAGTGAGCTGTTGTAATAAAGAGAAAATGTGCATTATGTGTTATGGTACAGAAAGTACAGGTAGTCCTCGACTTACAACAGTTCATTTAATGACCGTTATAAAGGCACTGAAAAAAATGACATGATCGGTTTTTCAAACTTATGACCATTGCAGCATTCCCGTGGTCACATGATTTATATTTGGATGCTTGACACATGTATGACGGTTGCAGTATCCTGGAGTCATGTGATCCCCTTTTGTGACCTTCTGACAAGCAAAGTCAATGGGGAAACAGACTCGCTTAATAACCAGATTACTAATTTAACAACTGCAGTGATTCAGTTAACAATTGTGACAAGGAAAGTTGTAAAATAGGGCAAAACTCACTTAACAAATTTCTTACTTAGCAACATAAATGTTGGGCTCAATTGTGGTTGTACGTCAGGGGTGGGTTCTACTTACCTTTAATACCGGTTTGCAGCGGGGCCGCTCACTTCACTCGTGCACGCGCACTCTTCTGCACATGCGCAAAAACATTTTGGTGACGTCAGGGTTGGTGGACGGAGCCTCCTGCTGGTTTTACTACCGGTTCTATAGAACCGGTGTGAATCAGGGGCAACCCACCACTGTTGTAAGTTGAGGACTACCTGTAAAAGTAAAATATTTTAATTCTATAAAGAATTCAGAAATACAAACTCTTATCGCGTCATGACATCTGAATATTATGGAGTTGGAAGGGGATGTTTGAAATAATTGATTCCAACTTCCTGCCTCACACACTTACTCAAATGATAGCATCCTTAATTGATGGCTGTTGTCTATGTCTGCTTAAATATATTCAGTAAAGTATTTCTTTCAATCCAGTGCACAGAATTAAGCCTTAATCATTTCTAAAAAGCTTTTTTGCTTCTTATTTTTGCTCCATTGTTTGTAGCACTAGAGGCAGACCTCTTTACCATTGTATTTATTAGGACAGATGTTATTATTAGGTTTGAAAGAGTAGTTAGACGTCCTAAATACCTTGGTGAGTATAATGTTTATCATACTCAGAAGAATTTTTTTGTAAATATATATATATATATATACTTTATTTGAATGCGTGTTTATTTAAAGTTGCATTTATAAGATTAAAAATATATTCCTTTTATCAGAATGAACCAGATATCTGGTAAAGAGAAATGTTCTTATTCCTAACTGTAAAAGGTAAAGGTAAAAGTTCCCCTTGCACATATGTGCTAGTCGTTCCCGAGTCTAGGGGGCATCATCTCCGTTTCAAAGCCAAAGAGCCAGTGCTGTCCGAAGACGTCTCCGTGGTCATGTGGACAGCATGACTAAACGCCAAAGGTGCACAGAACGCTGTTACCTTCCCACCAAAGGTGGTTCCTATTTTTCTACTTGCATTTTTTACGTGCTTTCAAACTACTAGGTTGGCAGAAGCTGGGACAAATAACAGGAGCTCACCCCATTACACGGCACTAGGGATTCGAACCGCTGAACTGCCAACCTTTTGACCGACAAGCTCAGTGTTTTAGCCACTGAGCCACCGCATCCCTTTTTTCCTAACTGTAAGGACACATAAAATAAATCATCTTCCAAGTTCAGTGCAAACTATGGAATCTAAGAAACTACTGCTAATATTTTTATAGCTAGAAGACATCTGGAGTGCTCTAATGAAGTTTTAAAATAGTTTGCCATTAAAGTTGCATCTCTTATCTCTTCCCACTTGTTCCTCATGCTAACATCAGTCTTTATCTTGATGTAAATATAGGAGATTTTGTTCAAAGTGACAAAGGGTGCCTTAAGGGGGCTTGAATGAATAGGTTTATAAAAAAAATATTGTAACCTAGGTCTTGTCCATCTTTAATTAGTTACCAAGGTTAAAGGAGGGTCAAGAGCCTGAAGCTGTTTCAGGACTAATGTGTCAAAGAAAAATGAAGCTTTACAATGAGAAGGAAATGATGCTGCTTAGAGCTGCAATAATTCTATGACCCCCATGTCAACCATTAGGGCTACTAATGGCAGTTGAAAGTAAAAATATTTCATGCATTGCAGGTGATTCAGAAGCAAAGACTGTTTAGGCTTTCGGGAGCCAATATCAAATGGAATACGAC
This sequence comes from Ptyas mucosa, assembly GCA_012654045.1. Taxonomy (NCBI): domain Eukaryota; kingdom Metazoa; phylum Chordata; class Lepidosauria; order Squamata; family Colubridae; genus Ptyas; species Ptyas mucosa. The sequence goes on from WNWU01000007.1 coordinate 31,730,475, forward strand.
ATTTTTGTTTTATGAAAAATTTGAAATAATAGCTTCTGGTCTTTTCACCATACATTTCTATGTTGATTTCTGGATTCTCTAAATCCAATATTCACTTATTCAAAAGAAGCAGGCAAGAGGTACGAACGATACTGAATTGCTCATAAACTGCCATTACAAACCATATCTAATTCAATAAGTGTTGGTTTGCTAATTAGATAAAGTGCCCCAAGCTCTCACTTTGAACAATTGTGAGCTGAAGACTGAGCTTTGTTATATGAGAAATGCTGAAGTGATCAGTTACCTACTCAGTTCATCATGCACTTCTCTCTCTCTCTCTCTCTCTCTCTCTCTCTTTCTCTTTCTCTTTCCAAAAAAAAGCTTTTTTTTAACATTTAAATAAATGAAAAGAAAAATTGACAGCACAAAGTAATCACTATTCAAAGCAATGTAATAATTAGAAAGAGGTTTCCATAACTTCTTTTCCTTAATCTTAAATGGATACTGCAAGTTTTATTTTCAAGGATAGATATGATACCATCTGAACCAACTATCTCAGGGGGGGGGGTTTTCCCCCCAGTTGCTCATAGTCAGTTGTGTCTTTACCACCTGGCTTGATAAATTGCTTTCTGGTTCCAAGAGGGGAAACTCTATATTAGCCTTGTAAAGAATACATTTATTAGTCTACACAAGGGTGTCAAACTGGCGGCCCATGGGCCAGATGCATCACATGCAGGCCACGCCCCCACCTCCCTGAAAGGGAAAAACCCTGAAAAAGTGCATTTTGTTGTCATTTTTGTTGTTCATAAAGAATCCATTGCTAACATGCATAGACTATTACATCTAAAATTGTTTATTTTTAAACTTTCTCTGGGTTAACTCTTAATTTATTCACTCATTGGATTTTAAACCATTAAACCTGGAACATAATAAGTGTGCTAATGCACAATATATATATTCTCACAAAAAAAGGCAACTTTTGACCCACAAATCTCCCATCTACCCATTCACCCTTCTCTCTCTTGCAAGTCTGAATTCAGATTTAAAATGATTGCTGAAAACCAAAAGTTCCAGTAGCCCTAAAAAGAGACAAAAAAATTAAACATAGAGTGTGATATAATACAGTCTAGATATATGCTACATTGTTTTTAAAGGAAGGAATTCTCCAAACTCAGACTGGTTGACACATGTAACATGTTGTTGGAAGAAATATCCTTCTGGGTTCAGTTCCAAGTGGGGAAAAAGACACTGGATTCATGGAAGTTGCTTGGAAAGAAGGTTTATTGATGAACACGATCATATGGCTTGAGTTCCTGAACAGAAAACGGAGCAAGATGCTGAGAGTGCCTTAGTTTTATGCCCTCTCTTGGCGTTTGAATTTGAGCTTGTATTCTGATTGGTTGTCAGACTCCCATGCGGCCATGCAAGGGCAACTCTGTAGGCTGCCCTGAGTGCCAAGCTTGGTTGAGCCTTGCTGGATGATGATGTAATCTTCCCAGGTGCCATGTGGTGAGTTCTGTTGCTAAATAGGTAGAGGGCTAATGCTACCTTTGTTGAATCTTGGGTGATGGCATTTGCCTATGAATAGACCTAGCTATCTCTTTATCTTTTAAGTGTGGACATCTCCTGTGGGCTATTGAGGATGGTGGGGGCTATTAAGAGTGAGTCTGTTTCCTGCCTAAAAACATGTTTCTCTATTTCTCATCCAGGGAAATACAATATTCTGCCTCTTTAATATTTCCTAGAATATTTCATTTTCCTAGGAGAGGGTGGGTGCTAACTTCCTACAGTGTCTTGTCTGACTGGCAGTTCTTAACTTCTCCAAAAATATCCCATGGAATCCTGGGCCCTCAAAAACTAAGCTTGCTCCATTTGTGTGTGTGTGTGTGTGTGTACTAATTTGTCTACTTAGTTTCTGGTATAGATAAAAGACTTATGCATCCGAATCACAATGCTACACAAGCATGTGAAGGAAGGAAATAAATAAATAAACAAACTTAGATTATGGATCCTAAATATCCTTGTGAGTATGAATGACCTGAGGTTCCCCCCCCCTTTGTCTAGTGATATATTATTTAAACTGTTGGGTAGGGTAGAACAGATAAACATAAATGAAATAGGATCAGAAAGCTCAGGGTTCAGATTTCTGCTCAGTCATCAATATGGGTTAATTTTGGGGTCTGATTAGAGGATTGTTTTGTAGGGGGGGGGGAAAGAGCTAAAAGATAAAAAGTTACAGAATATGTTATTTTGCAGGGTATCATTTGCTGTGTAGAATTTCCACATTACCTTCGCCTATCTTGATAGAACGTAAGATTTCTTTTTTTTTAAATGAAGTCATAGCAACAATAATGCATTATCTTTGCCTAATACAGTTATATGTTCAAAATAACACCTGTTGTTAATTTCATGCAAAATGGGGTATATTCTTCTAAAAGACCATTTAATCAAAACATTTAAAAACTGAGCTCAGCTCCCAAACATGCAGTTAATTCCAGCTGCCTTTGTGGTAATGCACTGTGAAGGTTTCGCTAAATGATTGGAATTCAAATGCGAACAGAATTATCTTGGCATTTATTCACTTTAAAATGTTTTTGAGTCATTCTGAAGTAAAAAATTCTGTTTGAAAAGAATTTTTTTATATATATAAATACGGCAGTAATTGCTTCTTCTTTGAAAGAGACAAAGAGATGAGGGAAATACTAAGAATAATTTTCTGGAATTGTAGCGTAAGACAAACAAAATCACATGTATTATCAAACAGTTATAATGAAACTAGTTTTCTGGCTAAATTCTGCTTCAAATAGATTCAATTAATGCTTTGTACTTCATAGAACATAGAATGAAGTTATCATATATTAATCATGAGATATAAATGTATATTTTAATTGTCCTTGCAGATATCCAGGTCTTAATTCTCCTTCATCCCCTGTTTATCAGAGGTATATATAGGGAAAGGACTTGTTAAAACATAGCTTGCTACCTAGGAGAAAAAGAAATAATGTTTTGTGTTCTTGCTGCAGGATATCTAATCACATCTGGGAAGTCAGAAAAGCAAACTGAATTTCCACCATTGATTCTATCAGTTTGATAAGGCTGAGGCTATTACTTCTCAGTGGCGTGTAGCAGATGTATAGGATAGAGGCCTTGAATGCTGAAGGAGATGAGACAGGAGTCTTCTGTTGACATTCTTTTTCCTCCATAGGATGTGACAAAATCCAATCATCTTTTCATTGTTATATGTTCTTTTTCCACATCACTATTATCTTGGAGAATAATGAAAAATTATAAAGTCTACAAATTACAAATTACAAATCTGCCAATAGTTATTAGGAGTACAGGGCTAGGGTGTTGTTTTTTTCTTATCTGAGGGAAAAACGGATGCAATTTCTGTCCTTAACAATACAATTTTCAAACATCTCTTTAAGATATCCTCAAACCGTCTTCTGGTTACTTTCCTTTTTTTTGTTTGGAGGAAATGAACTAGTGTATAAAGAAAATTTCAAGAAATATGGGTTAGCCCATGTTCCTATAACTGTGAATTTTCCAATTCAGGCATCCTTTTACCTCATTTGAAGATAAATGAGCCCTGCCAGGTGATTACTGGGCTGTCCTTGGCTAAATGTTTATGGGGATTCTCAGTCATCCAGGCCATAGTTGTCCCAAAGGTGCTTTTTCAAGTGGCAACTGGACTTTCTGGTTTTTTCTTTGAAGACGTTTTGCTTCTCATCCAAGAAGAGATCTTCAAACATCTTCAAGGAAAAAAACCCCCAGAAAGTCCAGTTGCCTCTTGAAAAAGCACCTTTGGGTGTCCTTGGCCAATATCAAAAAGCACCAATAGAGATGAGCCTAGTAAGAGATATCCTAAAAATAGCAAAGTTACATAGGTAGTTCTCGACTTACAACCATAACTGAAACCAGAATTTATGTTGCTAAGCAAGGTGATTATTAAGTGAGTCTCACACCTGATTTTACACATTTTTTGCCACAGTTATTAAAGAAATCACTGCATTTGTTAAATGAATCACATTGTTGTTAAGCTGTGTGGGCTTGCCCCATTAACATTGCTTATCAGAAGCTGGCTGGGAATGGTTACAAATGATGATCACATCCAGGATCAGGGATGGGTTCTACTTACCTTTACTACTGGTTCGCAGCAGGGCCGCGCACACACTCTTCTGCGTGTGCTGATGTCGGGGTCGGTGGGTGGAGCCTCCCGCCAGTTTTACTACCGGTTCTATAGAACCGGTGCGAACCGGGGGCAACCCACCACTGCCTAGAATGCTGCAACCATCGTAAACACATGCTGGTTGCCAAGCGCCTGACTTTTGATCACATGTCTCTGGGGATACTATGATGGTCATAAGTGCATGAACTGGTTATAAATCATGTTTTTCAGTGCTGTTGTAACTTTGAACACACATTAAATAAATGGTTATAGGGCTCCTTGTATGCCAGACTGAGAAAAGAAAAGAAAAAAGTCACTTGAGACGGGGGAATGATAAACACGTCCACGGCAGACTGGAAGGACAAGATAAGGAAAATAACAAATTATGCCACAAAGAAGAGGGTGGTGGTGGTCAAGTTCGACCTATTTTCCAAAGCAAGACAAGAAACAATGGATGGAAACTAATCAAGGAGAGAAGCAACTTAGAACCAACGAGAAATTTCCTAACAGTGAGAACAATTAATCAGTGGAATGACATGCCTTCAGAAATTGTAAGTGCTTCATCACTGAGACTTTTAAGAAGAAACTGGACAACTCTCTTGTATGAAATGGTATAAGGCAATGCTGTTCCATGGGCTGGATATGTCACACGCTGGCCATGCCCATGCCCAATTTAGCGAAGGGGGGGAGTCCCGATATGTCACGTGACGCCGCCGTAACGCCACAAGTTTGATAGCCCTGGTATAAGGCCTCCTGCTTGAGCAGGGGATTGGACTAGAAGTCCTCCAAAGTCCCTCCAACTCTATTATTCTGCAATCTGCTATTAAATGATAGTCTACACACTGGACAATCAAGTATTTTTTCTTTTTGCTTCTGTGGAACATGATTAGATGCAAACTGAATTGTTGATCTAGCATACATTGTTTATAAAATGGAAATATTTGCATTAATTCACTACTGTCTGCTTTGGTTATGCAGAATATATTTCCTAACTATGTTATATCAGTGAGCAGGCAAATCTAACAGATCACAATATAGCAACCGACATTAAAAACGAAAGTGTTTTAAAGGATCATTTGAACATCACCACAAAGGTCCTGATCAGTCAATTTGGATCAGAAAAACTTTAAATCTTTAAAAGGGAATTTTGTGTTTTGCTTTAATAGGATGTTGGCCATTATAATACTTATGTTAGGAGCCTTTAATGAAAATGACCACATTTTTCCCCTGTTGCTAAGATCCAGAATTGCACTTTTGCTTAATTATAAAACGCATGTGTACATCTATCTCTTTTACTGATTTGCTGTTAAGTTACCAGAAGAAAAGATGTGGTCTGGATGTACTGAAGAAAGATGTACCGGCAGAAATTTGTCCTACGCATGTGAAGAGATTGTCCAACATCAGGCCTTAAAATGGAATAAATCCAGAGTTAATCATAATTAGAAGAGATCCAATACAACGATCATATCCAGTGGTGGGTTCCTCCCGGTTCGGCACAATTCTCTCAAGCCAGTAGCAGTGATGATATGACGTCACCAACTGGTTCTGCCCCCCACACACACACCCCGCTCCCCCGCCCACCCCCACATTATTCTTACCTTTTATTTGGTCCCAACCCCAATCTATTGCTGCCTCCTGAGTCCCAGGTGATGGCTAGAGGGAAAAAAACTTTAAACTCTTGCTGCGGGGCTTCAAAGGGCCCCACTCTACAGCTGATCAGTGTTAAAAGAAAACAAATGAGTAGACCAGTGCCTGCAAAAATACATGAGTAGACCAGTGCCTGCAAAAATACATGAGTAGATCAACGCCTGCAAAAATAAATGGGTAGATCGGTACAGCTCTGCAAGCAGTTAAAAGCCTGGTAGACCAATACCTCTGCTAAATCCTAAATAATTGTCACATGACCATCAAGCCACACCCACAAAATAAGCCACGCCCACAGAACCGGTAGTAAAAAAAAATTAGAATCCACCCCTGATTGTATCATATTATTGTACTGAAGACTCTTTTGTTGGTAAGACTGAGCCTGGATCCCATTCATTATCTTTGCTTGGCTTGGCTTAGTGGCATTGCAAAATAGCAGGGTTCATCTTAAAGCAGTAGCTTATGGTGCACCAACTGTTAAATATTCTATCTATAATTAGAAAGGAACAATCTGTATTTTTCCAATATAGTTCGAGAAACTCTGAAGGCCCATGAAACCTCAACCTTCTCAATTTACACTTTTCTAATAAAGACATAGTGTAACTGAAGCTATGAAGATAGATACCCTGATAGCAATCTATCCAGTCCCTTTCATCCATCATTGTTTGTTCTTTATCTGTCTTTCTACAAAAGCTGGGCCGTGAGGAAAAGTCTTTTCATATCCTTTGTAATTCTGGACACCAGAAAATATATGTATATCGTGAGCAAAGAAAGGTAGTTGTCTGACATTTAATCTTCATGAAAACTGACACGGAGAGGAGAGCTAACCTCCTGCATTATTTTTAGTTTGATATTCCGTGGTGCTTTATTGATCATCGCTGGCGTCCGTCACTGCGCATAACGATAACTGCTTCAGAAGCAGAAAAGAAGAGATTGAATAAGGCCTTTAGGACTATCAGCTTCTTACTGAGAGATACGTCAATAGTGACTGTTCCCTCATCCTTTTACCAATAAGAATGGCTTGTCTGGGTATTTCAAAAGCTTTTGCATATTGACAAGATATTTTAAAATCAATGAGAAGCTATGAACTCTTCCAATGAATTGCTGTATTTTTGTTTCAGAAAAGAAGAAGGATTTGTTTTTTTGGGGGGGGGGGCTTTGGAGTCTTGATACAGGGAATAAATGGACTATCTTAAACCCTTGCTTATTTTCAACTATTTACCAAGGAGGTTTCTGTAAACCTTTCTTTTGCAATGAAAGACATGCAGTGAAGTCAAAGAAGTCTGTCTTTACAATTGAAATAAGAGAATTGCTTTTGAACTACCCTTGGTTCCATGATATTAGTTGTTTTTCCAAGGCTAAAATCCTGTACAACCTATACACATGTAATGTTTCAAGAAAATGATTTGTGAATACAGAATTGGAACTAGGATGCAAGTATAAAGCAGTAAGATTCCAATAGCAGGTTTTCTCATAAACACATTATATTTAAATGCATAAATCAGGTGTGTCAAACACAAGGCCCGGGGGCCAGATCCGGCCTGCAAGGGCTGCTTAGATCTGGCCCACAGGGCTGCCCTGGAAACAGTGAAGGACTGGCCTGCAATGAAGGACCTCTGCCAGGGAAAATGGAGCTTGTGAGGGGTGCATGGGGCCCTCTCAAGGTCCGTTTTCCCTGGCAGAGGATTGCAGGAAGCCGTCGCAGCCGAAAACGGGCTCAGGAGCCCATTTTCACTGGCAGAGCACCAACACGAGTGATGTCACGCTGGCCACGCCCACCCCAGCCCCCCAAGGTCAAACACAACCCTGATGCAGCTCTCAATGAAATCGAGTTTGACACCCCTGGCATAAATGTTCATGAGCTACAGTTCATTTCATCAGATGCCTAGATGGGATAGACATCACTAGTGGCAGCTGAAGAAAGCTTACTCCTTTGAATAAAATTTGTTAATCAGAAAAGTGCTACCAGATCCCTTCAGGTTTCTTTGTCAATGATTCTCCTCCTATTATGGATAGTGGATCCATAATCCGTAGTGGATTATGTTTAATTTGAATGAAAGCAGATGCTCATTTTTGTATATCTACAAAAGTGGAGCACTTATGATTTTACCCAATGCTGATGTGTTAGTTACTTACAGGTAGTCCTCGATGTACGACCATAATTGAGCCCAAATTTCCATTGCTAAACAAAACAGTTGTTAAGTGAGTTTTGTGCCCCTTTTATGACCTTTCTGGCCACAGTTGTTCAATGAATCACTGCAATTGTTAAATTAGTAGCGTGGTTGTTAAGTGAATCTGGCTTTCCTATTGACTTTGCTGGTCAGAAAGTTGCAAAAGATGATAACTGTGACCCTGCAAAACTGAAACTGTCATAAATACCTGCCAGTTGCCAAGCCTCTGAATTTTGATCATGTGACCACGGGGATGCTGCAAGGGACGTAAGTGTAGAAAATGGTCCATGAGTCACTTTTTTCAATGCTATTGTAACTTTGAAAGACCACTAAACAAATGGTTGTAAATTAAAGACTACATATGCACTCTGAAGGTAATGAAAGCAAAAGACACACATAGAAAGGCACACAGATGCACGCAGGTCTTTTATTAAAATTTAGACAATAGCACTCAGTAATATGTGTTGTGTTCTGGTTTTCATGAAGTTACCTGATTAAATGACTCATACTGTTAGCAGCATGTTCTTAATGATTAAGTTTGGCTTTCAGTGATGTTAACAGAAGAGCAGGAGGGAACAAACAGATGCAGTCAGACCTGTAGCATTACAATGGAAGATCTGCCCCTTATCACCACGCACATTGCAAAATGATGCCTTAATACTGTTTTAATCATTCTGAAGCAAGATCCCGCAGACATCGCTGTTGACTTCTGTAAGGAAACATCAGCCCAGAGTCTTCCTAACTGAGTTTTACAGAGGTCTTTTTTTATAAAATAGGTCATAGAGAATCTAAAGAAGCCAGATTCTGGGAATTATTTATTTTATTAATTGTTTACGCCCCCCCCCCGCCCCAACCTCACTATACAGCAATTCTGGGTGGCTTACATTATAATAAAAAGTTAAAAAGGTAATAATACAAAGCAGTTCAAATTAGTAGAATTAAATAGAAAGCTAAAAACCAAGAGGGTGGACGATGGGGGGGCAGGGGGGACAGAGGTGGTATTCAGCAGGTTCTGACCAGTTCTGGAAAACCGGTAGCGGAAACTTTGAGTAGTTTGGAGAACCGGTAAATACCACATCTGACTGGTCCTGCCCCCATCTATTCTCTGCTTCCTGAGTCCCAGCTGATGTGAATGGAGATTTTGCAGTATCCTTCCCCTGGAATGGGGTGGGAACGGAGATTTTACAATATCTTTCTCCAGCCATGCCCACCAAGCCATGCCTACCAAGTCACGCCCACAAAACCGGTAGTAAAAAATTTTGAATCCTACCACTGGGGGGGGGGGCATCTTTTCTACCCTTTCAGCCTGGCCAGCATAGTATGCCCCTATTGGACTCTGAGGCCAGCTGGCAGAACTGAAAGGCCAGGAGTTGTGGGGGCAGTCTCCCAGTAGAAAAAAAAATCCAGAGGGCAGGGGCCACAGCAGAAAAGTCTCTTCTCCTGAACTCTGGCAATGAAAATCTTTGGTAGATGGAATCCGAAGTAGGCCTCTTCTGTTGGAATGAGTGGAGGTGGACTAGTCCCATCAGGGTGAAATGGATCCACAGATATCCTGAACTCATATCCTTAAGGGCTTTCGAGATAATTATCAATCTTGAATTGGACCCCGGAAGCAAATTGGCCACCAGTGTAGCTTATGTAACAACAGGGTGACATATGCCACCCAAGAGGGCTCCAGAACTATCTGTGCTGCTGGGTTCTATGTTATTTGTAGCTTCCGAATACTCTTCAAGGGTAGACCCATGTAAAGTGCGTTGCAGTAATCTAGTCAAGAGATAACCAGTGGTTATCAGTCCCGACACATGTAGAAGGTTCTGGGTGAGGAGACTGTTCTGCAATATGTATTGTTGGACTGATTTCTGATACATATTTTTAATTAGAGGAATATTCTTTCAGTAATTCACTAATATTCAGCCCACATAAGAAAGCTACATCTTAAGCTTTCATATGTTACTAATACAGTGTGATTTTTATTCCTGTCACTTTCTATGAGTACTGCTATTCCTGGGGTTTTAAATATTCACATGCATTAAAGCTAATCAGTAAGACCTTGACTGTAGATTTAAATAAAACATTTATTTAGTTCCTTCAGTAGAGAAAAAATATATAAAGTAATCTTAATTCATGAGCTCTTGCTGTAGTCATAAACTGGCATGACCTAATCCTTAACTTAATATAATTTCACAAAAATACTCTTACCATTATTAAAGAAATAATTACATTATTACAGTAGTGCCAAGTAAGTGCAGCTGATCCAGAAAGTTACATAAAATACTTCCAGATGAATTTACCAAGGTTAACCAAAGCAACTAAAACACTTCTGAAGGAACCATGAATTGTTAATTTAAAAAAAATACTGTTGGCAAATTAAATCCACCTACTTGAAAATATAGTTGTGATTTTGCAATTACGGTTGATGGTCCGTGATTATCATATGGAAATCTGTCTACAAATTATACAATCTACAATCTGCAAATTATATGAGATAGTGAAAGAATATGTGCCAGCTATATAAGGATTTAATTAGTCATTTCAATTTATATGGGTGTGTAACTCTTATTCATGACTCTTAGTGGCTAACAACAGTTAAAAACACTATATGACAACACATAACAAGAATGCAAACATGATTTGCAGATGAAGTAAAAAATCAAAAGAATCCGCAAACGAATAAACACAATTATGCGGGTTCTGTTACACATTTCCCAAGCTTGTTGACACAACCATCTCTAGTTTTAAGATTCTATGATTCTAGTAGAAGGCACCTGAGGGGACATTAATACAATCGAACAAGTCCAGAGATATTTCATAAGAAGAGTCCTCCACACCTCTGCTCGCAACAAAATACCTTATGCCAACAAACTTGACATTTTGGGCTTAGACAACTTAGAACTTCCCCGTCTTCGGTCTGACCTAAGCGTAGTACATAAAATCATCTGCTACAATGTCCTACCAGTCAATGAATACTTCAGCTTCAACCAAAACAATACAAGAGCACACAATAGATACAAACTTAAGGTAAACGGATCCAAACAAGATTGCAAAACATACAACTTCAGTAACAGAGTTGTCAACGCCTGGAATGCACTACCTGACTCTGTGGTTTCTTCCCCAAACCCCCAAAACTTTAATCTTGGACTGTCTACTGTAGACCTCACCCCATTCCTAAGAGGTCTTTAAGGGGTGTGCTTAGCGCACCAGCGTGCCTACCGTCCCTGTCCTAATGTTCCTTTTTATATGTATCCATTTCATGTACCGTATTTTCCGGCGTATAAGACGACTGGGCGTATAAGACGACCCCCTACTTTTCCTATTAAAATATAGGGTTTGGGCTATACTCGCCGTATAAGACTACCCCTCAATGTTGTTGGCACTCCCGGTCAGCGCCGGCAACTCAGATTCGGGAAGCTGTGCTGATCTCGTCAAGGCTGAATGCTGGACCCAGCTGGTTGCTGCGCGGAGCTTCCCCCACCGTCCCAGGCACCCAGGTGGATATTACCGATGCTCTGACTTCCCCAGACAGCTGAGGCTCGCCATCACTGGGGGTCAGCTGGGGAAGTCAGAGCATCGGTAGGCTTATACCCGGCGTATAAGACGACCCCCGACTTTTGAGAGGATTTTCCTGGTTTAAAAAGTAGTCTTATATGCCAGAAAATACGGTATTCATAATTATGTTTATACTTGTACCTGTTATCAAATACATGCTTGACAAAATACATGAATGAATGAATGAATGAATGAATGAATGAATGAATGAATGAATGTATTCCCAGAGTGGGCACCATGACAAGGTCCTGCCAGATGTCTTCCTGGGTCCTGCCAGATAGGACCCAAAGCAGTTCTCTCCCGCCAAATACGATGTTTTTATTATTTTTTTAATGAAAGTTAAAGAAAAACTAGATTTTATTTAACCATGTTTTAATGTTTCCTTTTCATTCTTTCCTACAGATGATGATTTTTTTCACGAGCTCCCAGAAACCTTTCCTTCTGATCCCCCAGAACCTCTTCCTCATTTTCTCATTGAGCCGGAAGAAGCTTACATTGTCAAGAATAAGCCGGTGAACCTCTACTGTAAAGCCAGCCCGGCCACTCAGATCTACTTCAAATGCAACAGCGAATGGGTTCATCAGAAGGACCATATTGTAGATGAAAGGGTTGATGAAACCTCTGGTGAGTTGCAATTACTTTGAAAAAAAATGGCTTTGGTAGATAGATTGCTACTATAATGGCTTTGGTAGATAGATTGCTTTAAATCCTGTTGCAGTTAGGCGACAATGGGAAGTCCATAGACTACTTATAGTAAAGGCAACCGTTTTGTCAAACCCTAAATAGGTAGAACCAAATATTTTAGAAACATATTTTGGAGAAGGCGATTTAAAGGGTGACATTAATGCTTTTATATTTATATTTATATTTACAGGGAGCTATGAGTTCAATCCTAGGTTGAGGCAGATATTTCTCTCTCTGGGCACAATGAGAATATATCTGCTCAACAAAACTCTGCATTGGCGACAGGAAGGACATCCGGCCAGTAAATACTCTGCTAGTTCCATTTAGTTGCCCAGATTCCACCCTGCAAGGCATTATGGGGTCATTAGAAGAAGATTATGATGATTAATGCTTTTATATTTCCATACTATCCCTTAATAATTCTAATAATTCACAAGTAAGGCAGATTTTTCTCATGGAAAGGTTAAGGCTAAAGCCTTAACTGCTTCCCAATTCAACTGTTTGTTGTTTTTCATTCAAAAAATCTTATTTCTAATCAAATAGAGGTACCCTCGACTTACAACCATAATTGAGCCCAGAATTTCTGTTGCTAAGCAGGATATTTACCCCTGTTTTCTCCCAAATAAGACATCCCCTGATAATAAGCCCAATCGAGCTTTTGAGTGTATGGCAATAAGGCCAAGCGCTTATTTCAGGGTTCAAAAAAAATAAATAAGACAGGGTCTTATTTTGGGGAAAACATGGCATTAAGTGAGTTTTGACCCCATTTTACAACCTTTCTTTCTACAGTTGCTAAGTGAATCACTGAAGTTAAGTTAGTAACACGGTTGTTAAGTGAATCTGGCTTCCCCATTGACTTTGCCTGTCAAAAGGTTGCAAAAGGGGAACATGTGACCCTAGGACACTGCACTCAACATAAATACATGAATCACAAACATCCTAATTTTGATCAAGTGATCAAGGGGATGCCACAACAATCGTAAGTGTGAAAAATGATTATGTCACTTTTTTCAGTGCTGTTGAACTTCGAACGGTCATTAAGTGAATGGTTGTAAGTCGAGGACTACCCTTAAGTTGTTCTGTCCCCGTCTCACACACGCACCCAAACAGCCAGCCGGGGGTTAAATAACTTTTCAAACACCCAATGTCAGTTATCAGAAACTTGGCAGCAACCCCGTAGCTGCCTGCCAAGACTTTACTCCAAGAAGAAGGAGGGGTTGTTCCTCCACCAGATAACACAAGCAAAATACACCCAGTTTAAACAGTCCAGTTCGTAAATTAAATCCACAGCAGATTAGGCGTTGTTTTCCAGAGGTGCAAGTGACTTGCCAGAAGTTTAAGCTTTGTCTGTCACAGAGTCAGAATGGCCACCACCCTCCCTTATATAGTCTGTGGGGTGTGGTCCAGTGACTCAGATTAATCTCTGGCACGCCTCCTCTTCTGCTGCGTATGTTTGTCTCGCCGACACTGGCGTGGATCCAGCCACAACTTATCTCCGTCGTCGCTATCCAACTGATCGGAGACACCTGGCTCCTGGCCAATCTCTTCTCCTTCGGCAGATACCTGAGGCATTGCCAGAGAGGAGGGTCCTGGAGAGGGAGGCCTGGCCGACTCCTCTCCTTCATGTTCGGAGCCTTCCTCCTCCAATAAGAGGGACTCGGAGCCACAGCATAAGTATAATTTATAGTCAACCAAATTAGAGATCAACATCTATGGCTTTTCATGGCTTAATAAGAATCAAACTTTGCTGGAGGGTAACTATTGTCAGAACTATATAGAATCAGTTTCAAAAATATTTTTTTTATATTGACTCCACATACAGATATGATATGGTATGTACACTCTTAACTGCTTAGGGCACAGAAACTCATCCACATTTAGTATTCTATTTTTATTATATTTAATATTCTGAAATATTTTTTCTGTCTGTCTGCTTGTCTATCAATCAAGAGGCTTGAAAAGGCATCCCCTGAGCTATAAACCTATTTGTGTCAATGATGTGCTTCTTATTTTCTGAAAGATTAATAATCAATACTTGGGATCACATTCAAAAATGGAAGATTGAAGCTTGTGCTCTTTGACAGCAATGAAAAATAACTTGCTAGCAAGCAATTTCTTTCACAGGGGAATGGAACACTTTGTCTAATTACTCAATGGAAAAAAATCCACTCAGTACATGGAATGCATAAAAATTTCATATAAACTCAGTTCAATACTAAAAAAAAATCTCTTATCTTTTTAATATTTGAGAATACAGATTTGTAAGCAGCAGGATCATTCTTGAACTAGTGAAAAAAACACTAGTTTTTGTTTGAAATAATAGCAGTTTGTGGGGTGGGCAGGGAATACAGAAGAAATTTTCACACTTCGGGAAGACAGGTGGCTGTTTTGAAGAAATCAGAATTATTTTCTGCTTTGTCTAATATTCATATTCCATGAGTCCTTTTGCCAAAAAGGTACTGACAAGGCTTGGAGAGTGGTCAGGCCGATATCTTTCAGACGCTGAATACTTGGCAAGAATACAGTAATGAACTAATTGTCTCCTGCAAAGTCCACTCCCCTTTCGCTCCTCTTTATCTCCTCTGAAAGGGGCCATTCATTGTCCACCTGTGGCCTTAGTTCCAAGTCGACCCTTGTTCCTTAGCTGTTCCCTTCTGCTGGCAAATCTGCACAGGCGCATACTGGGAACAGGCTCCAGCTGTTCGTCTGCCTCACTGATGTTTGACTCCGAAGACAGCTGATAACTAGCATATGGCTGTGGCCCCCTCTCTGCCTCCGATGCAAAGCCCTCATCAGAGCCTTCCCCAGACTCCAAGACTGGCCCATGTTCCTCCCCAACCTCCTCCCTGTCCGAATCTGCTGCCAGATCCACTGGCTGCTGGCAGGCCATAACATAGATAAGAGATCACATAGTTAGCAGCTGGATAGTGAGTGGGGCAAGACTTCATAAGAGACCCTGTCTAGTATCCCAGACTGTAAAAGAAACAAGGGGCGCAATGCACTTTCAAGAGCCTGCCAATATAGCTTTACAATAAAGTAAAATTAGCTTATCTGATTGTGATTCCTGTCAGGTTTGCCCACAAGACCAACAGCAATCTTGCATGTCTGAAAGTACAGAGTTCACCCCATTTCTTTATAGCCTGAGAAAGTGCCTCTAGACTCAGTCTCCCAAGGCTTTTCTCACATATCACCACAACAATCTTCCAAGCAGCCATGTAAGCATTTTCCAGTGCTAGCAAGCTTTGGAAAGCCTGTCTTTCCAATGATTGCAAAGCCCTAGTAGCCAGTCAGATCACATGAGTGGTGGAAATGATGAAAAGCTTCGTTTTATGGTCCTTTGTTTGAAATATATTTTTTTCTTAAACTGCTTAACAAATTTTCCATAGAAATCATACCATTCCCACAAATAATTATTCATATCGTCATGATTTTGCTTCTGTGTAATATAATCTAGCAGAAAAGCGCCATGCATTAAAATCTTTGGTCTAAACCATATGTGAAAGCCAGGGAATAATACAGGTAGTTATTGCTGCTGATGTATTTATTTTTCTCATTTTATGGTTTAATTCTCAATAAACAGCCTTGTAAAGAGCTATTGAATCTTCATGTTGGTTATTGGGATGTGAAAGAAGATAAAATTCACATTCTCCCCAGTCCTGTTGCTATAGTTGCACCGGCATTCAAATATCAAGAAGTCAAGTGCATTTGTACTTGATTTGATCTTAGAACCAGATTTTTTTTCTCCCTAAACCAGTGTTTCTCAACCTTGGTAGCTTGAAGATGGGTGGACTTCAACTCCCAGAATCCCCCAGCCAGCAGCACTGGCTGGGGGATTCTAGGAGTTGAAGTCCACCCATCTTCAAGCTTCCAAGGTTGAGAAACACTGCCCTAAACCCTCACATCTTAAACAATGACCAAAAACAACGCAAAGCCATATGAGGAATGGCAAACCTTGGCCATGGTACTGGTAATAAAAGGCATCTGTTAGGCTGAG
>WNWU01000007.1:31747060-31781302 GCA_012654045.1 Ptyas mucosa
CCCCCCCCCCCAAGCCACCCCCACAGAACCGGTAGTAACAAATTTTACATTTCACCCCTGGGCCAAACCATATATAATTGTGGACTCGTGTTCATTTCTCTTGCTCCGTCCTTGACTCTTGTTTCTGTTCGCAAGAAATGGATTTTTCTCATTGATAAACATGGCACAGCAAGTATTTTATAATCCAACAATAATTGAGGATGCAGAAAATAACAAGGCTGGGTTTAGTTATTCCCATAAAGAATAACTGGAAAACTGTGCCATCAGAGGCTCAATTATTTTAATAGAAACAGGCTTATAATCTACTTGCTGACTAAGGTGGAAAGTTATTATCAGTGTATCTGATGAAATATTTCTGAGCATCTTAATGCTGACAGATGCAATGTAATATTACAGAGTTGAATGCTATAAAGGATCAATGAAGCCATAGATTCTTCTTTTTATTACTGCAAGGACAATGACAAATAATGGACAGTTTCTAGATTTTTTTAAAAAAAAAAACTCGTTTTCATTGAGTTAAATAATGTATATGGCTACCTATCTCATAGCAATGACTCCGGGTGCCACACAGAGGGTTAAAACTGAGCCACAGTAAAATAATCAATCAATAATCAAGGTCCAGGGTCAAAATAGTCCCAGGTAGAAACAAAAAGGAGCAATCAAAAGAACAACTAGCAGAGCTTGTTAACTTGCCAGGTGAAATGTTTGTTGAAAAAGCCAGATTTTTAGTATTTTATGGAAGGCATAGTGGGGCTCAAATTAAAATTTTCCCTTTTTGCCTTTTCAAATTAATGAAATAAAGCGGCCTTAATGTTGAGGTAAGGGACGCGGTGGCTCAGTGACTAAGATGCTGAGCTTGTCGATTGAAAGGTTGGCAGTTCAGCAGTTTGAATCCCTAGTGCGCGTAACGGGGGGAGCTCCCGTTACTTGTCCCAGCTTCTGCCAACCTAGCAGTTCAAAAGCACTTAAAAAATGCAAGTAGAAAAATAGGGACCACCTTTGGTGGGAAAGTAAGTGTTCCATGCGCCTTTGGCGTGTAGTTATGCTGGCCACATGACCACGAAGACGTCTTCGGACAGCGCTGGTACTTCGCCTTTGAAATGGAGATGAGCACCGCCCCCTAGAGCCGGGAACAACTAGCACATATGTGCGAGGGGAACCTTTACCTTTACTAATGTTGAGGTAGAATATTCTTTGCAATTTTTTTCCTCGGAGAAAGGGCTTCTGGTACTTTATATTTTCAGAATTTCTTGAGAATTTCTTTGAGATTTCTCTCATAGTACTTGATAGTTGAAGGTGATAGAGGTGTTACTATTAGTCTGAAATTTTTCTTTCCCTTTTTCTGAAGATTCCATGCCTGCCTACTCATAGGAATATTTCAAGATTATTGTCCTTTTGGATTCATTTAAAATATTGGAAGACAGGATGGCTGCAGACTGTATTATATATGATAACACAGATCTTCAAACCTAAGTACCATGATTCTCTCCCTCTTCCTCTTTCAATAAAAGTATTATTTTTATGACATTTCCAAAAACAATTCTGTTTTATACTAAATGAGAACTGACAGGAAAAGGGCAGAATTTTTCTATATTTCTTCCAACAGAATTTAGAAATGAGGGTTCACAATGTCGGTGATGCTTGTAATTTTGATCAATGATTTCACTAGCCAAGATGAAATATAGCTTCAATTAAATTATAGTATAAATGTACTTTTATTTTATTAGGTTTTTTTAGCATATTTGTTTAACCTTTATAAACTCTTCCCTACTCCCCATGATAGTTATTTGGGTTGTTTTGAGTAGATTTCACTGCTTTAGAATTCGGTGAAGCAACATACTATACTTTTCGGAATATAAGACACACTTTTTTCCTCCCCTAAAAGCATCTTATACATTGAATATAGCTATTTTTGGCTCCTGAAATCCCGCCCTACGGTTCCCGTTTTTGCCAAAAACAGGCCTGTTTGGGAGGCCTGCAGAGTGCTTCTGGGAGCTGGGGAGGGCGAAAACGTGACTCGGGGGTTTGGGAGACCAAAAACAGGCCCGTCTTCTGCCCCCAAAAGCACTCTGCAGGCCTCCCAAACTCTCTGCAAGTTAAATAACTTTAACATGGAAATATACCACAGAGCCCAAGCAAAGTTTAAAGGATTCATGTCCTTTCGAGAAGCGTTTTGAAAAATCTTGCTGCCCTATTCAGACAATCAGTTCACATTTTGACAATGAGCTAAGCTATTTCATCATCTTTTGGTTCTATCCGAAGTAAGTTAATTTAGTGTTCTTTGAAAATCTCTTTGGTTGGAATTTTAATCAGATGCCCTTCACAACAGTATAAATGGTTTTGTTCTTGAGGACTGTACTTTTTCTCAATCATTTTGGAGTCTGGGAGTTTGTCATTCCAGTACCTATTACTGAACCATGCAGACCGATGCCACCATTTGTTTTAGAAAACAGTGCAAATGCTGAGGCAAATGGCCGCTGTGATGAATTTATGTAGATCTGAGTTGAACTATTAGGTTCTTGGAGTTCTCTGAACTTGGTAGTTTTCCCTGAAGACATTTTGTTACCGGTAGTAGTAAGCTCTATCTCTAAAACTTTAAATGTTTTCATTGAAAACCTGAAGAACTGCTACCAATCAGCATATTAAAATTGAACTAGGCAGCCCAGTGTTCTGAGCATAAGGTAAATTTTAATCTTCCTACATTTACTTTGTTAATCAAATAAATTCCAGGCAGACCAATTTTCAAGAATTCTTACATTGCTTGATAAAATGACTTATTAATGCATTTTTTTGATAGATGTCTGAAGAAAGTTGTAGCTTTTCAGCTTTAACAATGGTGTGCGTAAATATATGTCCATCTAGGCTCCTGGAACATTGATTGTCCTTGTTGAGGACAATCTCCCTTTAGGGAGATTTAGAATAGGAGAAATGTATCTCTCCTGCCCTTGTCCTGTTCTTGACCTCTTGACCTCTTATTGATCTTCAGTAGTTTAATCAGGGGTCTTTTTAGGCCAGCTTAGGGAATTAGGAGGAGGAGCCATGATGGCATCATGGATCTCTTTCTTCCTCTAGGGCAGGGATGTCAAACTTAAGGCCCAGGGGCCTGATCTGGCCTGTGGGGTGCTTAAATCATCCAGGGGACCGCCCTGGAAACAGCAAAGGACTGGCCTTGCGGTGCCTCTGTCAGCAACAATGGAGCTCGGGAGGGTCGTGTGCTCCATTTTCACTGGCAGAGGGTTACAGGAGGCCATCCTAGCTGAAAACAGAGCAGAGAGGGCGACAGCAGCTTTTCCCGATCATGCCGATCTGCCTGATGACGTCATCAGTGCACGGCTGCCTCTCACTGTGCAGTGGCCGTACTACAGCCCCGTGGAGCGGAGGGATGGGTTCAGGCGATTCCGTGGCTTCCCCAGGCAGTCGGTCACGTCGCATAGAAATGTTCAGCCCTCTTGGGACTTCGGCAGGTGGGTGGTTGCCTCCCCTCTGAATGTCAGCCCCGGGCTGGCTGGCATGCCGGGGATGACAGTTGCACAACTCTACCCAGGGCTAATCAAATAATGCTGCTAAGGTCCTTTCTCAGTGCCAGGAAACTATGGTGGTTGAGAATAGATTTCAGTTAAACTGTGGAAAAATTATGTGGCTGTAAGTTTTAAGCTCTCTCCCCCAGTCTGGAGATCTCCTATCATTAACTCAGTTTGGAGTTTCATTTTCTCAATAAGTTCTGGTATGAGTTTGAGGGCCCTCTCGGACTCATGGCTGGTGCTTGAAGAGCAGGTAACAGCCATGATAAGGGGAATATTTGCACAAATTTGTCTTGTGCACTAATGGGGCAGGAGGCCTTGATCATAGTGACTCACGCTTTAATCATATCCCATTTGGCTTACCATAATATGGTCTAGCAGAGGCTGCCCTGTTCTGACCTAGGCTTCCCAAGAGCATGAAGCAGACTTCTTGTCCCGACAAAAAACCCTTTTCATTGTTTTTTTTATTTATTTATTTATATGCCGCCCTTCTCCGGAGACTCAGGGCGGCTTACAATGCGTTAAGCAATAGCCTTCATACGTTTGTATATTTTTTTTATACAAAGTCAGCTTATTGCCCCCACAAACTGGGTCCTCATTTTACCCACCTTAGAAAGGATGGAAGGCTGAGTCAACCTTGAGCCTGGTGAGAATTGAACTCGCAGTAATTGCAGGCAGCTGGAAGTTAAATGCTGCCTTAGTAGGAGGCATTAGCCTCCTACGCCACTCAGGAGTTACTCACAGTTACTGTGAATTCTTCTCATTCACATCCAGCAAAGTCTTTCAAGGGAGAATTTACAGTCACAGACCTTATATGGCTTGGAGAATTGCCAGGCCGATATCTTCAAAACTTGGCAAGGAGTCATGAACCAATTAAGCAAACTAACTGTCTCCTGCAAACTCCACTCCCGTTTCGCTCCTCTTTTATTCCCTCTGGGAAGGGCCATTCATCATCCACCTGTGGCCTTACTCCCAAGTCGACCCTTGTTCTTTAGCTGTTCCCTTCGTCTGGCAACTCTGCGCATGCGCACACTGGGAACAGGCTCCAGCTGTTCGTCTGCCTCATTGATGTCTGCCTTCAAAGGCAACTGGTAACTGGCATACGGCCCTGGCCCCCTCTCTGCCTCTGATGCAGAGCCCTCATCAGAGCCTTCCCCAGACTCCAGGATTGGTCTATGTTCCTCCCCAACCTCCTCACTGTCCAAATCTGCTGTCAACTCCCCTGGTGGGCCACAACATGCCCATGCAAAACATTTGGAAGCAGCAGCTCATTCAAAATGCATTGGTACAAGCAGTTATATGAGAATCTCTAGGAGATGACCAGGCTGAGCCCGAGAGAGGGGTTAAGTGCATCATCAGTCTCGAGTCTGTTAACACACAAGAGATCTAAGTCCAGCCCACCTTGAATTCCATTGACTCTTATCTATTGCCAGTTTGCTTTGACCATTAGTAGTTCAGATTCTTTTAGAAAGTGTTAGCATGCATTAAACCTGTATTCATGTGGTTCCTGATTGCTTGCACAAGACAGAATCTTTACTCTTATACTCATATAACATCACAGTGAGTTTCACTGGCTTCCAGTGGGCTTTTGGTTCCAATTCAAAATGTTGGTTACAACCAATAAAGCACTAAATGGCATAGAAATAGGCTTTTTAATGGGACTATCAGTCCCACCACATCTACCACAGAAAGTATGCTCTAGTTCCCTCTTTTAATCACTGCCGTCTTGCTGGAGCTCTAAAGTCACATCTGCTAGCTTAACAGCGAGTTCAATAGAAGAGGTACTGCATAAGAAGTAAAGCCAAAGATATTCACCATTCTTTCAGTATGTTAAATATGGAATATATCACCCTTTTGTCTCTTCATTGGATAGCAGGATTTCATAGCAGGGCTATTGATCTGCAGCAACTTCTTAAGCCATAAAATATGAAAAGCATCTTCTCCTACCAGATTTTATAAAGTAGGTCCATACACTTTTTTCCTTTATCATATTTGATACTTATATTGCTATCATTTTCAGTTCTCACAAGATTTGTCCGAGTTTCTTTCATCTCTTTTCTGTCTTTTTGCTGTTGGAAAAATAGAGGAGAGAATCATCACTATTTTTAAACAAAGCTCTAGGGTTTTTTTTTTAATCAACTGGAAGAAAGGTAGAAAGCAACAAAACAAAACTGCGCCTCCGTCATTTAATAATAAGTTCCAGATATCATGAGATTAACAGTATATTTATAATACAATAAAGCTTTCAATTTCCAATTTTAAAAAATGAAAATATGCCAGAAGTGTAGATTAGGAAAATAAGCAACTCAAAATGAAAATATTAAAATACCAAGAGAAAATTGTGCAAAGAAAATATCTATACCACATATTATGAAGAAATAGTGTAGAACAAATCTAGAATTAGAGAAAAGAGAAACTAAACGAAATCATATATAACAGATTTATTCCCCATTTCACTAGTGAAAGAACTACCAGCATTCTAAACTGGAAAACAAGGCTGGAAAATCATTCTGGTTAATATTTTTCCATTGACCCACAGCCCTCTGTAGTGTACAGACAGATCTGAAAGTGCCTTATTCTCACTGGATTAAATATAATTTTTCTTATAAAAAACTAACAGGGCTATTGATACTTAAAAAGGGACACCAATGAATTTAACCAGGGTTTCATATCGCATACAAAGATAAGCAATTTTCTGAAGTTATTGAAGTTGTCCAGTAGTTTTTTTACATCCTTCAGTGACTCAGTTTCCTGCCCAATTTTTTCCCCCTTGTGATAATCATGTCAAGAATTAAAAACACCTTGCCTCTCAGAAATTAAAGTCAAATCCTTAATCTCTCAGAAATTAAAGTTAAATCAAAACTTTAACCTTAAACTGTCTACTGTTGACCTCACCCCATTCCTAAGCGGTCTGTAAGGGGCGTGCATAAGATCACCAGCGTGCCTACCGTCCCTGTCCTAATATTCCTTTTTACTTACTCTTTTCATGTATTCAAATTATGTTTATACTGTTACCTGTTATCTTGTATATGCTTGACAAATAAACTTATGATTATGAATTTGAGTATGCTTAAAATTTGGGAGCAAACATTACATTTCCCAAGCTATGGCCTTTCTGGAAGAAGTCAATTTGCTGGGAGGGAAAAACCTTAGGAAAAAGGAAAAAGCTAGGCAATAAAGAAACTTTTGAGACTTATTACATCTTCCTTCCTTTCAAAGTTAGCAGTGGAATAGGATCTCCAAACAGCCCAGAAATGTGTGTATGTGCAGGGACTCTACGAGCTATTTTCTCTTTATTTTTCAGCTCTGCATTTCATGAACTAAGAAGCAGCAACGACATTCAGTAAGGCTCCCCACTGACCCCTTGTGTCACTCTGTCGATTTTACTTATTTCTATCGTGCCTTCACCATTCCCTGAATCGTGACACGCTAATCAAGCCATGGGAATGATGCATTTTCCATCAAAATACTACCTTCAAAATGTATGTGGCAGAGTGGTTTTATTTTGTTTGGGAGAGGGGGGGGAGTTGTAATAAATAAAAATCTTTTTCATTTTCAAAAACCACATTTTGTAAATAAGATAAAATAATAAATAAGATTCATAACCCTGCTGGGCAAATTTTTAGTGAGTTCACGAATGGCCAGATAAGCCTCCTTACATTTCTAATTTTTTCAGTGTGTTTCTGGCAAGCAGTACTAAAGGGCTCCTATGCTTTCCCTAGACACTCTGGGATTCTTTGGCTTTCTTTAACTGCTTCAAAGTGTTTCAGTTTTGCGTAAATGCTAAACTACATCTGGGAGGTATTCCCAGGTTCCAAACAGCTGTATCATTAGAAACAGCATGTATATCCACTGAACCAGGAATAAGAGAGTGAACGTATTTTTCTAGAAGTTTGCTCAAGGCAGTACTCTCTAGGAAACTCAGTTTCGAAACTTATTTCCTTTCCCCTTCCTTCTGTGTCATTTGAAGCTCTATTTTAATCTATGCAGAACACCCATGCTGTCAAATGCAAGAATAACCAGTGTAAGAATAACTCTTGGCACCTTCTGTCAAGATTTCTGTCACAAAGAATTCTTCTTTGCTTCAGAGCTCAGCTTGGACCTTTCCTCCCCTTGCTCCTTTATATTTATAACAATCCTCCAAAGCTCTGCATAGGGAATCCCCAAATGTGACAATAAAGAGCCACTGAATGACAGGGAAAACCAAGCAGTGCAGCCTGTTTGTCACAGATGTACAGTAGAAGCCACCCAGAGTTACTTAAGATGGTCAGCCATATAAATCTCTTAAATAAATTTCTGCTCATGAATAAATTCTTTATTTTTGGAATTGCTTTCTTGGGCTGACCAAAAAGCTACTGGTAGATCTTTGCAGCACTGTAGGTCACCCGGGTGCTTTCCTGATGTATTATACCACAATCCCCATAATTCCAGATGACTGTTTACAAGCTGCATGGGATGGGGAGATGCATCCCAAAATGTATACTACTCTGTTTCCCTGAAAATAAGACCCAACTGGAAAATAAGTTCTAGCATGATTTTTCAGGATGCTTATAATATAAGCCTTACCCCCAAAATAAGCCCCAGTTAAGATTGTCAGCCAGATGGATGCATTTAGTACCGTATTTCCCCCCAAAATAAGACCTAAGCAGAAAATAAGCCCTAATGTGTCTTTTGGAGCAAAAATGAATATAAGACCCGGTCTTATTTTCGGGAAAACACAGTATATTGTGAAACGTTGGGAAGGGATGACCTACTAAATTCAGTTCTATATGCAAGCAAATGTATGCAGTGTCATTCTATACCAGGGGTGTCAAACCTGTGGTGGGCCTGATGTGTAACACTAGTCACACTAGCCACGCCCACCCCTGGTTTAATGAAGGGGGGAAGTCATGATACATCATGTGACGACAATGTGACATCACAAATTTGACACCTGTGTTCTATACCGTTATCAACATAGTACAGTCCCCTAATTAAACACTATATCCAGTCTCAGGTTTTTAAGAATCTTGAGATGAGAACTATATGGTAGAAACCAAATTGAGATTATTTAGAATGAAAGATAGATAGATAGATAGATAGTGTTGTGGCTCCCACCCCCGAGCCCATCGTATCGGAGAAAGAAGGTTCCGAACATGAAGGAGAGGAGCCGGCCAGGCCTCCCTCTCCCGGCCCCTCCTCTCTGGCAATTCCTCAGGTGTCGGCCGAAGGAGAGGAGATTGGCCAGGAGCCAGGTGTCTCCGATCTGTCGGAGAGTGATGAGAGAGACAAGTTGTGGCTGGATCCACGCCAGCGTCGGCGTGCTAAACGGTCACAGCAGAAGAGGAGGCGTGCCAGAGATTGAGCTGAGTCACTGGACCACACCCCACAGGCTATATAAGGGAGGGTGATGGCCATTCCAGCTCTGTGACGGACAAAGCAAAAACTCCGGCGAGTCACTTGCACTTTTGGATGAACAAAGCCTCATCTGTTGTGGATTTCTGTTACTGGACTACTTAAAACTGTCTGTATTTCTGTGTTATCTGGTGGAGGAACAACCCCTCCTTCTTGAAGTAAAAGCTCTTGTCAGGCAACTGCTGCGTTGCTGCCAAGGTTTGATAACGAACCTTTGACTGTTTTGGAACAATTATTTAACCCTTTGGGGTGGGTGTTTGTGTGTGGGGGGGGAGACGGGGACAGAACAGATAGATAGATAGATAGCTAGATAGATAGATAGATAGATAGATAGATAGATAGATAGATAGATAGATAGATGATACACGATACATTCCGCCATTAAACTTCATCAAATTAAATTCACTTATTTTTTATCTACCAGTCCAAACAGTAACAACATGGTGTCTGAAAAATGTTCAGATTGTGCTTTGAAAACTAGCAGTTATGAATCCCAGTAGTTGTATTAGTATCCTTGATATTGTTTTAGGGCCGTGATGGTGAACCTATGGCACGCGTGCTGGAAGTGGCATGCAGAGCCATCTCTCAGGGCACGCCAGCCATCACCCGTTGCTCTTCTGTGTTCCGGCGCACACATGCGCTCTGGCCAGCTGGTCTTCGCATGGGCATGCATGCTAGAAACTGGAAGACCAGGTGACCAGTGCACATGCGCACTCCGGAAACTGGCAGCTCAGCTTCCTCAGTCCCTGGGGAACTCCTCTTCTGGTTTTCGGAGCTCCCATGTGTGCATATTGGGAGACTGCTCTTCCAGTTTCTGGCGCTTCCGCATGCACACTCCCATTTCGGCACTCGGTGCTGAAAAGGTTCGCCAACACTGTTTTAGGGTGTTATATGTTTCATAAATGATACAAAGGATGCTTAAAAAAACAAAAAAAGTTTTTATTTTCATAATCATATGAATTTTAATTTTATTATTTGATTGCATTAGTAAGATTCAACTCTACTGAACAATTTTTGTAAGGTCCCAAATGGAGTTCCTTGTATATATTTCTTTTTATTAAATACCTATGTTTTCCTCCACATTTTGGGATAAATCTGCTTCCTTTAAAGCAAGAACATCACTGCAATTCCTCTTGAAAGAATTGGTGCCCTTTTTCAGATTTCTATCTAAAACCCAAAAACTGAAGTTTCTTCAGAGAGTTTGTTAATTAAAGGATTATGCCTTTAATGTAACTCATTTGGTATCATTTTCAAAGCGTGCAAAACGCTATTTTGGATGCTGTCATTTGTTTGATCTTCGCTTGTCCTGCATCAGATCATTATCTTCTCATTCTACATTAGCCTTGAAAATTATATCCCTAATGACTCAGGACTAAGAAATGAATATGAAGTTATTTAGGAGCTAAATATTAAATTCCAGATGTGGTAAGATAGATAATACCATGTATCATAGCTACATAAGGAAGTCTTTATATCCCTCCAGAAATATATTCTGACTATGCTGATTAGAATTATCAGAGTAAAATCAATAATAAAACATAACTAGGGCAGATCATGTCAGCAGAAAAATGAGATAAGAATGATTTGGGATTGGAATAAAGGCTTCTCAATTTTGTATATACAACCTCTACAAAGTTTTCTCTAACAATATATTTATTTATGTGGTTTTTCAACTCTTTATCCCAAAATTTTTGGAATAAAGTTCCAAGTTATTCTCAAGTTTTAAATAGAGCTGATAGGAATGAACCAAATCAACAACAATGGTGACAGAAGCAGAGCTCTTGAGATCACGGAATGATTTGCTATTCAGATAATTAATTACACAAACAACACTAATGTTAACATGTCAAGTGACGAGATTTCTTGCTTGCTATCATTTTAGTAGTGCTAAATTTGCCCCATATCACCCCTTTTTGTGTTTCACATGACGCTTCAAAATAACATCTGAGGAAATATGCTATATTTTATTCAGGTTTCAAAAGAAGTAACTATTTTAAACGTATGAACATATCATTTACAAGGTAATTCGTGAAAATCTGTGTTAAAATGGTATGTCAGCATTTCAGTATTTCATCTGAAATTTTACTTGCTTCAACTATTTTGCTTTCTTCAGCCTAAATGACAAAAATGACAAAAAAAGAGAAAATCCTAGCCTGAACATTATAAGCATTGTATGTTTGAACATTTTAGGCATTTCCTCCAACTACCCAATGAAAATAAATGTTTGGCTTCCATGTAAGTTTACACTAGAACTTCAATTACTTCACTGTTTATTGTATATTCCTAAATGAAATCTCCTCAGGTCTATTTATTTAAAAGTGTGATTTCATGTTGTAAGAAATCATTTTCAACATTCACTTGCTGTTCTATTTGACCAGTAAAATCAGGGGTGAAATGTAGCAGGTTTCTGACAGGTTCTGGAGAACCGGTAGCAGAAATTTTTAGCAGTTCGGAGAACTGGTAGTGGAAATTTTGAGTAGTTTGGGGAATTGGCAAATACCACCTCTAGCTGGCCCCAGAGTGGGGTGGGAATGGAGATTTTGCAATATCCTTCTCCTGGAGTGCGGTGGGAATGGAGATTTTGCAGTATCCTTCCCCGTCCATACCCAACAAGTCACACTAGACACAACAAGCCACACCACGCCCAACAAGCCATGCCCATAGAACCAGTAGTAAAAAAAATTGGATTTCACCACTGAGTAAAATATACAGATATGATGTATTGATAACAACAACTAAGGTTGCTATTTTTGTAGAACTTTATTTTTTACTTGTTTTGTTAACCCCAAGGAACGTTAGCCCAGAAAGAGATGCAAAGTCATAGCTAGCTTAACCACAGTTTAAAGTTGATTGGGTTTCTCCTCTCCTCTCAGGTATGCAGATTCAAATATATCCATCACAATTACTAGGTTACCATGGTGCTCTGAGTATAAAGTGTTTCGATCTGAATAATTGTGATAAACTAATGTGATTTGTAAGATGTCATTTATGGTTTAGCATTTATGTTAATCCAACCCTTGTGACTTATTGTTCAACAAATGGACCATTTCAGCAAATGTGTAAAGCCAAATACTAGCTATGTTATAGCAATCATTTTGTTTTAACAAAACATTTCTATTTCTTTCTAATGTGTCCACTAGAATATTTCCAGCAAACTTCCATAAGTGTAAAAATAGTGTGTAACTGTAAAAAAAACCCCAATTTATGCAAGACAGATTTTTATATATAACTAGGTTCTTTGTATTTAGACTCGAACGTCATTTGTTTTCCTTGGAAGTATCTCTTCCCTTTTTACACATGGACCCTATTTACTAATTTTTGTATAGGAAAAATATAGTGTCTACTTTGAAGTGCTTGAATAAAAGCTCTTTGAAGTGCCTGAATAAAAATGGGATCACATTCTAGAAGCCCAGAAATATGTCCCCCCCCCACCCGAGGACAAAAAAATAATACATACCCACTCAATTTTGTTTCATAGTAAGCAACATTATGGAGGAAAAAACACACGAAAAAAGCAGGAAACAATAAGGCAAAGAAATTAAAACATAAAATAGTAAGAGGTGGAGAAATATAATTAAGTATTATTCACTATTATCCTGCATGGGTTCTGTTCTATATATGGCGAGCAGAACTGCTACGTTTATAGCTAAGGCAGTTTGCCAAGGACTCATTCTATCAAACAGATTGTAATGGTGATATATTTACCTGAATGTTGATTCTTTGTATTTAACACACATGATTCCATTTATACATGTTATCCTGGACTTCTACGCAGTATTTTATTTTTTGTATTGCATTTGATCTGATTGTCAGACTAATCAATCAATAAACTATCTGTTTTCCTGAATAATTTTTCCATTCTTGCAAACAATTGTTTCTGTCATATCCATACATTTATTCATATATTATTTTTTGTTTAAACTTTTCATCTAACCCTTGAGAATCACATCATTCAATCCATTTTACTGACCTTCCCTTTCCTTTTAACCAATATATATTTCTATCTTCATTGTTTGTGTGTGATAGAAATAGAGATAAATTCAGTCTTCATTAGATTAGATTAGATTAGATTAGATTAGATTAGATTAGATTAGAATTCTTTATTGGCCAAGTGTGATAGGACACACAAGGAATTTGTCTTTGGTGCATATGCTCTCAATGTACATAAAAAGTAAAGATACCATCGTTAAGAATTATAAGGTACAACACTTAATGATAGTCATAGGGTACCAATAAGCAATCAAATCATACTAGGAAACAATCAATATAAATCATAAGGATACAACAACGAGTTACAGTCATACAGTCATAAGTGGGAGGAGATGGGTGATAGAAACAATGCAAAGATTAATAGTAATAGTAATGCAGACTTTGTGAATAGTTTGACAGTGTTGAGGGAATTATTTGTTTAGCAGAGTGATGGCGTTAGGGGAAAAACTGTTCTTGTGTCTAGTTGTTCTGATGTGCAGTGCCCTACAGCATTGTTTTGAGGGTAAGAGTTGAAACAGTTTATGTCCGCGATATGAGGCATCTGTAAATATTTTCACAGCCCTCTTTTTGACTCGTGTAGTATACACGAGTCCTCGTGGAAGGCAGGTTAGTAGTAATTGTTTTTTCTGCAGTTCTAATTATCTTCTGAAGTCTGTGTCTGTCTTGTTGGTTGCAGAACCAAACAGACAGATATAGAGGTACAGATGACAGACTCAATAATTCCTCTGTAGAACTGTAGAACTGAGTTTTCTCTGTATGAACAAATAATCTCAACAAACTTCTGTGGTCTCTTTTGTATTCAATGCACATTTGTTAGGTATCTCTTTATTCTTCTTCCAATCTTTCTTGTTTTATCTCTTCTTAATATAACATTAACATAATTCTAACATACCCCAATTCCCACTACACATTCAACTTTTATTTTTGTCCTGTTATACTCATTTTCATATAACAAAATGGGCTGAAGCATTATCCTATGCAGTTCTATTGACAAGCATTCATTTTTCACAACAGAATACATATTATCCACTATCTATCTACCAGCATGTGCGTGCCTTAAACTTCTCAATTTTTCATCTTTAGTAAACATTCTTCTCAAGTATATACATAGGCATCAATTTCAAAACAGCATGCAACCTTCAAATGCACGTAAGCATTATGGCAGCATAGTCTGCAATCATTTGTATACCATTGTTTGATTTCAGTCAGAAATACTTTCCAATCCCACTAAGAAATACTAGGATAATAAATATGAAAATCTTAACTATGACCTTTCCCCAAGGAAAGAAAATTCTGTTATGTCTTTACATCATTTTGGAAATAAAGATGTACATGATGGATGACTACGTCCCAGTGCTCCCAAATTCTGTGGCTTTATTGTTTTCCATCATGGAAAACAACCAAACCAGAGCTGCAAATGAAAATACAAGGCATTTCATTAACAATTTTAATTACTAGCTGTTTATACAGTACGCAACTCTTGTTGAGCGTTCTGTGAACTCCTACAATTAATCCCCTGCAATTAAGTTTGTTATGACATAACTTTAAATGAAAAGCACATGCTTCTGAGCCCTGGTGTTTGAATTTATGCAAATTTATTAATGCATGCAAATTTGCAATTTCCTGGATTTTTCTCCGAGGTTACTGGCAGTTATTCATTTGTGAGTTTTATGTATAAAAATGGATGACTGATGCCGGTACTCATCTGCTAGGCACTAGATGAAACAATTATCTCTTTTTTTTTTTGCTTCTTTTTGTTTTCATATTAGTGGTTTCATAGTGTGCAAGGAATGCTCAATTTGATAACTTTTTTCCTAGCAGACCTGTTTAATGGTATACTATTATAATCACTCAGCATGTAGAACTACCAAGCTGACTAAAGATGTTAAGTTTTCCCAGCAAGTACACATAAGGTTGGAACTCTGGTAAGGACATAGAAGGACAGTTTTCTTCCCACTTCCCAAATAACAACTATGATTTCATGGTGTGAAACAAATCATATACCTTGACAAGCTGCCCCAGTAACTAGATTTATGCTCTTAACCTAGCAGACACATTTCTACTGAGGGAAAAATAGAAAGTATAAACTAAATTAACCATAACCTATAAAGAAATGCAAATATAGGTAGTCCTTGACTGATGACCAAAATTGACCCAAAACTTATGTTGCTAAGCGAGACAGTTAAGTGAATTTTGCCCCATTTTACAGCCTTTTTTTGCCACAATTGTTAAGTGAATCATTGCAGTTAAGTTAGTAACACAGTTGTTAAGTGAATCTGGCTTCCCCATTGACTTTGCTTGTCAGAAGGTCACAAAATGTGATCACATGACTCCATGACACTGCAGCCATCATAAGTATGAGTCAGTTGCCAAGCATGTGAATTTTGACCATGTGGCCATGGGGATGCTGCAACAGTCATAAGTGTGGGAAATGGTCATAAGCCACTTTTTTCAGTGCTGTTGTAACTTTGGTAACTACCGTATTTTTCGGAGTATAAGATGCACCTTTTTCCCCCCAAAAAGAGGGTGAAAATCTGTGTGTGTCTTATACTCTGAATGTAGTCCCGCCCAGCTTCTCAAACGGAGGTTTCAGAGGCTGAAAAAAGCATCAGAAATGAAGCTTCAGAAAAGAAGCCTCCAAACAGAGCTTCAGAAAAAAAGCCCCCAGAGCTTCAGAGGCTTTTTTTTCTGAAGCTGTTTCAGAGGCTTTCAGAGGCAGAAAAGAAAGTTTTTTTCTGATGTTTCAGAGGCAGAAAAAAAAGCAAAAAAAAAAAAAAAGCAAAGCACAGAGCTCACAACCAAGGAACCTGTTGCTAAAATTCAACTCTGGGAACAGCTGATTGGGGGTATTCTGGGAGGCCGATCCACCTGCCAATCAGCTTTTTTCTTATTTTCCTCCCCAAAAACTAAGGTGCATCTTATACTCTGGTACGTCTTATACTCCGAAAAATACAGTAAATGAACTGTTGTAAGTCAAGGATTACCTGTAATAGGAAGGAAAGAGAAAGCTGTTCCATGTTTAGGATGTTCCATGCTTAGGATGTTCTCTACAAAAGATCTCAGGGTGTTCATTAACCTTAAACAGTATATAAAGAGTGATTTTTAAATTCTGATTAAGCAGAAACTCTAATTAATGGCCAGTATTATTGATACCTTTTTTTAAAAATTTGATTTATATGCCGCCCTTCTCCGGAGACTCAGGGCAGCTTACAATGTGTTAAGCAATAGCAATAAGCAATAGCCTTGCTGACATACTCTCAGCTTATGAGAACCAAGAGGTCCTGGTTTGTTTGGTTTTTTCTGACCTTCTCATCACCATCCCCATGCTCAGAGAAGGGACATCCCCCTGAAGTTCATGCTAAATTTGATAGGTTCTTGAAGGTCACAGAAGACATTGATGCAGAGTGGAGTGGTCAAAGATGCAAAAGAAGATTTAAATTTTGGAAGATATTTTGGATGGTTTTAAATTTTTCATGTTTTGAACCTCTACTGCTGATTTTTAGCTATTATACCTTAAAAATACAATGATCTGTAAAATTCAGGGAGAGAAGGGCTTCAAGGACCCAGAAAAAGATATTGAGGTCCAGATCAAAGTTTGCCTACCTGTTTTGTGAAACTTATTCAAGAAGCGTTTTGAGCAGATGGTGTGTAGACAGGTTTTCTTTTTTTGTGATTGCGTATATACAAACCAATAATAAACCATGTAATCAGAAGCAGAAAACATTTTTTTCTAAAGAACAGGGATGGAGTTAAAATGATGCTTGAATAGGTCTCTGATCCATTAAAAAAATGGAACCAGCATAGCTGCTACTACTAAAAGTCCTTTTCTTTGTTTCTATAGAAGCAACAATAAAATAATCGCACAGGAATGCCCTTCACAGATATAATTGTCTGTATGAAGCATTCACATGAAGAACAAAGATACGATTTTTACAGGATTTGCAAAGATGATCACAAAGGAAAACATAACCTATATAATCTACAATATCACACTGTACAGGTGTTTTATTAAATTCAATTTTCTTTAGCACACCAAGGAAGAGTTGTCATATTAGTGCAGAGATGTCAGTGAATGAAGAGGGAAGGGGGAAAAAAGGGAAGGGAAGGGAAGGGAAGGGAAGGGAAGGGAGGGAGGGAGGGAGGGAGGGAGGGAGGGAGGGAGGAAGGAAGGAAGGAAGGAAGGAAGGAAGGAAGGAAGGAAGGAAGGAAGGAAGGGTGAGGGAGTGAGGGAGAGTGAGAGTGAGGGAGGGTCTGAGGGAAGTCTAGCCTTAGCACTTGGCCACCACAGGTCTCCCGGACACAAGTAACGTCGAGCTTGCCACACCCACCCCAGTCATGCCCACCCCAGTCCCCCGAGGTCAAACACAACCCTGATGCAGCCCTTAATTAAATTGAGTTTGACACTTGTGTACTAGTGGTTTTAACCTCATGGGCAAATGGTGATAAGTTTTAGTTCGCTGATTTGAGACACGGATGAAAAAACTCTCAGCCCTAGTTACCAAAGTGATATATTTGCATTCAGTCACTTAGTTTGACTTGCTGTTTTTTGAAGCAAGCAAACTACTGTGGCAAGACTAGAAGGATGCTATACATGTATTGCTAACACATTGCGATTGTAAGCCAAGTTTATGTTCTCAACAGAGATAAGTTGAGACTTGTTAATACACCATATTTGTATTTTAAGGAATATTGCTAACATTAACAAGTTTACAAAACATTTTTAAATATTAACATACCATTTGAGCTAACTCTCTTTATGATGCCTTTTGCCGTGATTGCCTAAAGCTGCATAAAGAATTACATACAAGCAGGTAAGATAGTAATGAAGCAGTTCTTTCATGGTGCGATGAGTATCTTGAAGCAACAGCAGAGCCAGGCCTTGGATGCTTCTGACAGCCAGCCTTCCTAGCACTACTAATCAAAAGGCATTGTGTAGCTTTTCTAAAGAGGCTCATAAAATTCTATGAATAAATCATGATGTTTTCCAATCATAAATACCCATGATAACTGAGCCACAGCATTGGATGCACTGACTACTTTATACTGATTGGAGCTGAAGGTCTTAATTACTATTGAAATTTGGCTTTTTGTCAAAATGAAAGCTGGTTTTTGGAAATGTAGCGAACGTGCAAGTGGATAGGCTTCTAAAGTTAAGAAGCACTATGCACCTTGTTCAAAACAACTGAGGATGGTAGGATGATATGTTGCACAACTGAAGATTGTACAATCGAATCTTCAGTCATAGGGCATATATTCCAGTTTATGCAGGGTATTAAGGACAACTTTGTGCAATGATTGTTTAGCCTGCGCTTGAAAATTTCTAACAAGAAAGAGCCCACCAAGGAAGAGAAGAGAGATAATTTGTAACAGCTAGAAGGCAACTGGTGCTTAAAAACACTAAAAAGCTGTTTCTTGTTGTAATGATCTGAAATAACCCCAACAAAAAGATGATAGTGGAACATTTAAGACATCATAATGCTGTTATTATGGACCATCTGTCCGTCTGTTTCTTGTCTTGAGCAAATAATTAGA
Source organism: Ptyas mucosa (assembly GCA_012654045.1). NCBI lineage: Eukaryota > Metazoa > Chordata > Lepidosauria > Squamata > Colubridae > Ptyas > Ptyas mucosa. The sequence continues at coordinate 31,765,498 of WNWU01000007.1, forward strand.
AACTGCAGTCTGCATAGGAAGAATAGCAAGGCCATTTCCAAACATAGTTAGGGATCAGGTTTGTAGCCATAAGATGATTCTTATTGAATTGTTGCTCTCACCTTTTAAAGGTAATTCTGGGAAAATAGGTAAAAAGCATTAACTGAGAGACAACTGCAGTTCTAAATAAAACCATACTCTGAACAGAAGAAATAACATATATGGAACCTTTTTTGGAGTCAAATAGCTCTTCAGAGGAAAGCAGGGTGTAACACCGCACCTTCTTAGGTTTTTCAAAAGTACTATATATTCTTTAGTTTTTCTTGTGTTGCTTCCTTTAAATCACAGCAGCACACTTTGAGTGTTTTAATTTCACAAAATGCTATTATGAAATATTATTTATGCAAAATAGTTCACAGCTTGAAGGATAAAATGCTAAGAATAATACATTTTGTTGATTTATTTGTTTGTTTTTAGAAAAAGGAAATTAAATGCAACCAAAGCCACAACTGAACAAGATGTTACAAGCTGTGTTCACACAATTTGTATTAAGTCAATTGAATAAACCATAATGAACTTTATTGCTGCAGTCTGGTAAGCCATAAAAGGTCTTTAAAACAACATAATGGCTGGCTTCAGCAACACAATAAGTCCGAGTCCAAACAATGCACACTGTGTTGTATCACATTATGTGAGCCCAGGCACTATCTGATGATTCCGCAAGTTGTTGCGGAAAACTGTCTCTCTGTTTGTTTCAGTGTTAGAATTTGAAATTGCTACCATTTTTAACAGAGTTCATACTGACTTACAATATTAGTGTATTGTGAAATTGTATAAATATAACAATTAATTGTGTATGTCCTTAAAATTTGGTGAGGCTATAAGCCGAAGTAAGGGACAGCGTGGTGGCCTAGAGATGAAGATGTTTGCGTCCCATTCAAAAGGTTGAGAGTTCAATCTTAGTGAGTGACAGATGTTTCTCTATCAGGGCGCAAAGAGAAAATATCTACTGTGAACTCTACATAGGCATCAGGAAGAGCATCCGGCCAATAAATGCTCAGTTTTTTCAGTTGCTCTGACTCCACCCCAATAAAAAAGGATTACAGGGCCATAAAGAAAAAAACCTGGATCCCATCTTGTTTTGTTTTGCATAAATTATTGCTTGTTATATTGTGAATTGCCCAGAATCAGTTTGAAGTTGAGTAGAGCCTAATTTTAAATAAAGAAATGGTTACCTAGTTGTATTGTATCAAGTGCCTGAGAAGAATTTTCTGCTAAGTTCAAATCTAGCAATTAAGTTAAGCAGCATAAAATAAAGGTGTCTGTGATTTACACAAAAGTGTAATTAGGTCTGCCTAATAATGTTAACTGTGTTACATGCTGCCAGCAATTCTCACAATACAAATCTTTGTTCTGCAAAGAAAGAAAATCTCATGATCCGGTGTACCACCAAACCAAAATAATCAACATTAACAGACAAATATTTCCCTGAAAAACTCAACAGCTATGAATTATAGTAAAATTAAGGCTATATTAGGTTAACATTCTTGAAAAATGGGTGAATTAACTACTACTCTCTACAATAAGAGGATTTTTTTTTGTATCAATATCTGGGTCTGATCTTTTGTTCAAATGACAACTGATTTGTAATTATTCATCTCTTAGATGATGCATAAACTGTCTACATTTCTGATGTAGAGGAATCTAACAAAAAGGTACAATAAATATATCCTTTTTGTGTATTTCTACATCTATTTTTACATCTACTTTAACCAAAATGAAATTCAGTATTTTCCTGGGGAACAAAAATCTAGTGCCAGAAAATTCTTCCTGCTTTCAATCATACATCAGACATTAGAATCTGGCAATAAATCTTCTTGCCATCTCCCCCAACCCATTAGTTCTTTAAGGTATTTTTACGATGATCATATCTTTTTGAATGTGAATAACTCTCTAAAATGTGTTTCTAACCTTACTCCTAAAACGTCTTCCATGCAACTTCCATGAAACAGATGCCAATGGACGACAGTATTTTACAAGGCTGTCTTAAGATAATGTCATAAGATTTCAGATTCTGGTAAAGATTTGGCAGGGAAGTTTGCTACATTAATTGCTTTATTGTCCTATTTTTTTTTGACATTTCATCTAGATTTCTGGACTTAGTTCAGTAGTGGGTTTCACTTACCTTCGCTACCAGTTTGGAACTGTTAGTGCATGCTTCATGCTCACACAGCGCTTCTGGACATGTGCAGAACCTGTGCATGCGCAGAGCATCCGTGATGATGTCCAGGCGGGTGGGCGGAGCCTCCTGTCACTGCTATCGATTTGCCCGAATCGGGGCAAACCGGTAGAAACCCACCACTGACTTAGTTGTTAGGAAGGTAGCTAGCTAGCCTTATATCATAACTTGTGTGTGTGTGTGTGTGTGTGTGTGTGTGTGTGTGATCCTATTGGAAGTGGCAAGTTTCAGGATGCATCCCTGCTTTTTTCTCTCTCTTTTGTCAACTGTAATAATCTTTATTTCCACTTCTGTGGCTACTGTAGCCTATGAACCGGAGACACATTTACTGCCAACACATTTATGTGGGTTTTGATGCTTTTAACAATTCTACAATAGTCTACTTCACACTGTGTGCTTTCTGTAATCAGTGCTTTTGCAGAACACAATTTTCCACTGTAAGGCCCTTTGTCTTTGGAGCCAGGGGCAACAAAACTTGACTCCTGAACTCCGAATAAGAAACCCTTGTACAAAAGAGGGGAAAAAAATTGTGAACACAGACTAAAATAGCTTAAGGTTAAATTGTGACCTAAAACATTTGATTCGTAGGATCCAGAGCATATGTCCAAGTACTTCTGGCTTGTATCATCTATCTAGGGACTATGAATTATCATCTGGCACACTCACTCATGCATGCAACATAATACACAAGCAAGCAAAGTATTTTCTTCATAAATACCTTGCTTGCTTTATATAATATGAGAGCAAGCAAAGAATACATTTAAATATATAAATGTATATTATTATATGTAAATATAGATTAAATATATATTTACTTAGCTTTATTTTAGGAACTTTGCAAGTGTTAATTTGAAGAACTTGCTGTATAGGCAATAAAAGTGATAAGAATTGTTAGAAGAAGAATATACCTAGATGCAGATACATCCATTATTTTTATTAATTAATTAATTAATTAATTTAATTTATATACCGCCCTTCTCCCAAATGGGACTCAGGGTGGTGAACAGCTGAAATTAAGATACATAAATACAAAAGTTAAGATAATTTAAAAATGCATTAAATCGATCGGCCTCCCAATTTAAAACCCCGAATCCTATAAAATTTAAAATCCCAGTAAAAAATGTATTTAGGCTAGGCCCGCTTGATAGAATAAAAATGTCTTCAGGGCCTTATAGAAGGTCCGGAGGTCCGGGATCAGTTGTATTCCGGGAGGTAGCTCATTCCACAGGTGCCCCCACTGAGAAGGCTCTCCCCCTGGGGGCTGCCAGCCGGCATTGCTTGGCTGGCGGCACTCTGAGGAGGCCCTCTCTGTGAGAGCGTATTGGCCGGTGGGAGGTTATCGGTAACAGCAGGGACTGGCACATTATAGTGCCAGTCCCTAAGCAGACAGTAGTGGTATCCCTTAATGATTATAGACCAGTAGCTTTAACATCTGTTGTCATGAAATGTTTTGAGAGGCTGGTGTTGAACTATATTAAGGCTAGTCTTCCATCTACTTTGGGCCCATACCAATTTGCATATAGGAGTAATAGATCAACTGACAATGCTATGTTTATTGTTGTCCATACTGTACTGAATCATTTGGAACAACAGGAGACATATGCGAGGTTGTTATTTGTGGATTATAGCTCTGCCTTTAACACCATTTTACCCAACAGGTTGTTTCTTAAAATGTCCAATTTGGGTATAAATCAGAGGATTTGTTTGTGGATAAACGATTTTCTGACAGATAGGCCACAGTTAGTAAGGATCTCACCATTCCTCTACTCTGATACTAAGCACAGGAGCCCCCCAGGATTGTGTGCTAAGCCCTTTCCTTTATTCCTTGTACACACATGACTGTACCTCATTGTATAACACCAACGCAATTATTAAATTTGCGGATGACACAACAGTGGTGGGGCTCATTAATAAGAATAATGAGTCTGCTTACAGAAAGGAAGTACAAGGGCTGACATTATGGTGTAAAGAAAATAATCTTACACTTAACACCAAAAAAACTAAAGAACTTATAATTGACTTCAGGAGAAAGAGAGATGTACATTTATGTACAGATGTACATAAATGGTGAGGAAGTGGAGAGAGTTGGTAGTTTTAAATTTCTGGGCATTTATATCTCGGAGGACCTCTCATGGACTATGAATGTTAACATGCTTGCGAAGAAGGCACAGAAGAGGCTGTACTTCCTGAGAATGCTCAGGAAGATAAATCTATCTCAGCATCTACTTCTGTCCTACTGTCACAGCACCATTGAGAGTGTCCTGACATACGGCATTCTTGCATGGTATGGGAGCAGCTCTGTAGCAGACAAAAAAGCTCTACAGAGAATCATTAAAAATGCCCAGAATATTATTGGGCTCTAGCTACCAGCCCTGGATGACATCTTCGAATCTCGCAGTTTGAGAAAGTTGCATAACATTCTCAGAGACTCTTCCCATCCTGCTTACAATCTTTTTGGATTGTTGCCTTCTGGCAGAAGATACAGAACAATTAAAACTTGGACCACACATTTTCTGAATAGTTTTTATCCCAGAGCTATAATTGCACTCAACAATGAACTAAACAGCTCATCAGTGAGGTGTTGGACAGTATTACTTGGTCTGTTGTGTGGATGTTTGGGTAGTTTAGGGATGGGGAATTGTGGTGGGTGGGAGTGTGTTTGGGGATTGTTATGTGTGTTGGACCTGGTCTTTGGGTATTAAGTGAATTTCTTTGTATAGATATAATGTGTATACGCGTACAATGACAATAAAAAGAAAAAAAAGGTTGTATGTCTAATCTGCTCTGTGTTCATCAATTATATCTTATATGAAGTAGGTTAAAAAGGCTATTGCTAAAAAAAGAAAAGCTATACATTAATCTGAAAGGAAGGGACATAGTGGCTCAGTGGCTAAGACCCTGAGCTTGTCGATCAGAAAGGTCGGCAGTTCAGCGGTTCGAATCCCTAATGCCACGTAACAGGGTGAGCTCCCATTACTTGTCCCAGCTTCTGCCAACCTAGCAGTTCGAAAGCACGTAAAAAATGCAAGTAGAAAAATAGAGACCACCTTTGGTGGGAAGGTAACAGCGTTCTCTGCACCTTTGGCGTTTAGTCATGCTGGCACATGACTACGGAGATGTCTTCGGACAACGCTGGCTCTTTGGCTTTGAAACTGAGATGAGCACTGCTCCCTAGAGTCAGGAATGACTAGCACATATGTGCAAGGGGAATCTTTGCCTTTACTTTTAAGCTGAAAGGAAGAGCCACATATCAGAAAACATCCCTTCCACCAAGCAAGTAGAAATGAAATTTTTCCATTCCCTCAAAGGAAGGGAATGCTTTTGAAGACTGTCATCACATTGGTTTAGAGTGTAGACTCACACCTGGATCCTCATTTAGGCTTCAGACAGGACACTCACAGCTTGGTTTCATTCAGGCAACTCTCCAACTTTAGAGTTTTTTTCTGATTGGCAGACAGGATGCTGTATCCATGCCCTCTCTTTCCTATTCCATTAGCTTTGTTGACATTATCCAGGCTCTAAGCTACTTATGACTCCTCATTTACAGAGAAGACAGCATGTTAGCAACTGTTGAGGGCAACTCAAGAAGGTCACAAGAATATAAACTAAGCAATATCATTTACAACAGTTCATTTCTTCTAATAAGAGAAAGCCCAAGTACAGAAAAAAGGAAGTTCAAATTGGCACAGGCATTTTAAAGCAAATATAGGCTTTAATGTAGACCCAATACATAAAAATATAATAAAAAATAAAAAATAGACTCAAATCTAATAACTGAAACAATAGCAACTGTCTATAGCAAACCCTTGGATGTGAAATGTATGAATAAATATTTTATCAACAATGGAAGCGCTGTGTTTTTTCTTTGTCACTCAGTATTGCACTGTAATTTAAAATCACAGTATGGATCAGTAAATGAAGGCTACTCAGCATGTTGTAAATCTTGTGTAGGTTCTAGAAGTTATAATTAAAGTGCAAGCTTGGGGTATATTATATTAGATATCTATGATCTTTGTAATCGGTAGCATGGCTTTACACTATGTGAAAAATATTGTTTTTTTAAGAATGAGAAAACATGATCCAGTTTAAAAGCTATTTGATGCCCAACTAATGTAAGTGAGCATAACTTGATTAATTTTATGTCACTGGCAATAATCTACTACTTATTTTAACTTTGATTTATAATTATGTGCCTAACTTATTTTCCCCAAAATAAGACATCCCCTGATAATAAGCCCAATTGGGCTTTTGAGTGCATGGCAATAGGGCCAAGCGCTTATTTCAGAGTTCAAAAAAATATAAGACAGGGTCTTATTTTCGGGAAAACATGGTATGTAAAATACATCTTTTATAAAAATGCATATTTTTCCCTTCTTCTTACCTTCGTCACTTCCCCAGTAAGGTACCGCGTTTCCCTGAAAATAAGACCTATCCTGAAAATAAGCCCTAGCATGTTTTCTGAGCATGCGCCCAATATAAGCCCTATCCCCCAAATAAGCAAGCCCTACTTATATTTTTAAAAAGTATATGTGTTTCAAAGGTGTCTTAAAAATGCTTCCTTGTCATGCAACTGCTCCCTTTTCCATACCAATGAGTTACTTACATACTGCTATGAAATGTCAAATTCTGAAATCAATATAGACATATTGATTATGTCTTGGTAGGACTCATTGTTCGAGAAGTAAGCATTGAGATTTCACGGCAACAAGTTGAAGAACTCTTTGGACCCGAAGACTACTGGTGCCAGTGTGTGGCTTGGAGTTCTGCAGGCACAACCAAGAGTAGGAAGGCCTATGTCCGTATTGCATGTAAGTATTTCCTTCTTTACTTTGCTAGAAAGCTTTTTTTAAACACTGTAATGAAATTAAAGTTCTTTCATTATTTTGCTTTGTGACAGAATCTGACTCAGTGGAATTTCATTAAACTTTTATTTGTGTTAGCAGTTGTGTAGAGTTCTAAAAAAAATTGTACCCCAAATTACGTTTGATCAGTGTAGCATGTATACTTTAGTAGCGATTTTGCTATTGCATCACAGATATACTTTTTGTACATACAGATCAGTGGTGGGTTTCAAAATTTTTTACTACCGGTTCTGTGGGTGTGGCTTGGTGGGTATGGCATGGCTTGGTGGGCGTGGCTTGTGGGCATGGCAGGGAAAGGATACTGTAAAAACTCCATTCCCTCCCCAATCCAGGGGAAGGTTACTGCAAAATTCCCATTTATTATTATTATTATTAATCATATTTTTATTAATCATATTGCTATGCCGCCCACTCTCCGAGGACTCTGGGCGGCTTACAACAATCGACAGTATACTAAATAGCATATTGCCCCCAACAATCTGGGTCCTCATTTTACCCACCTCATAAGGATGGAAGGCTGAGTCAACCTTGAGCCAGTTAGATTTGATCTGCTGAACTAGCAGTCAGTTGAAGTAACTGCAGTACAGCACTCTAACCACTGCACCACCTCGGCTCTTTCCCGATCAGCTAGGACTCTTTCCTCCTGATCAGCTAGGACTTGGGAGGCAGAGAATAGATGAGGGTGGGGCCATTCAGAATTTTTACTACCGATTCTCCGAACTACTCAAAATTTCCACTATCGGTTCTCCAGAACTGGTCAGAACCTGCTGAAACCCACCTCTGATACAGATATTTACTTTAAATCTCTTGTTTAAAGTGTTCCTTCCTGAAAAATAAGTGAAACTATCAGGTTTTTTAAAATTCTGTCTTCATTACTTTAGAAGCAACTCAAGGTGATGAACATACATAAAACTCCTTCCTCCTCCTATTTTCTGCACAAGAATTCTGTGAGATAGGTTGGGCTGAGAGAGAGTGAAGTTAATAAATTATTCATCTCATGCCTAAGACAGACAAATTTCATGCCTAAAACAGGAATAGAATTCTCAGTCTCTTGGTTTCTGGGCCAGCTTATTAACCACTAGACCAATTGGCACAGACTTATTATCTCTTCTTTCAAAATGATTATTACTCTGTTCATCAGCCAGTAAGTCTTCTTGTTTGTTGTCTCTTTTTGACAAGCGTTATTTCTGAATTTGGGGGGAAAAGGCTACTATAATACACTTTTATTGCTACTGCATCTAGTTTTGTTATTGTTTTTAAAGTAATAATATATGTAGCCAGTACTTTTGTGAAATTTCTTTTAAGATCAAAATTTCATCAACGGCACAAAGCAATTCAAATCTAAGTGAGAGGGAAAACCATATTTTAAAAAGTGTACATTCTACATTTTAGTGTGAATGGGGATATAGGTGGCTATATAAATTTGATTAATAATGAGTAAAGTCATGGCCTAGAAGTGAAGGCACTCTTCTCCCACTCAGAAGGTTGACAGTTCGATCCTAGGCAGTGGCAGATGTTTCTCTATCAGGGTGCAAAGAGAAAATATCTTCTGTGAACTCCACATAGGTGTCAGGAAGGGCATCCAGCTAGAAAACGCTCAGTTTCACTCAAGTCGCCCTGACTCTACCCCAAAACAAATGAATTAAGGAGTAGTAAAAAGAAAAAAAATTGATTAAGAAATAAATATATGACATTGGAAAGCCAAGAAGAGCAAATAATAGTTCAGTACATTGAAATTAACAGAAAGATTATGCCCTGGCAGCTGAATGAATATTTCCAGTTATTAACATCAGTAATTGCAACTTCAGCATTATGGTTTCTCAAGTGTAGTGTGGTACATCAATTGCCAATGAAACTGTCATCAAGAAAATAGAAGAGCCAAGTTATAAAAGTTGTGACCTCAAAACCAAGCATGGTCTCCAGAGCTCCTCCAAAAATTTTAGCTGAATTGAATTATTAATGTGACAAAGTGAAAGTATGAAATGCATAGAATTTATTGTGTTAACAATATTGGAAGCAATTTCTGGTGCTTTTTTGTGCTGACTCGACTGACATATGTAGGATTCTCAAGTCATTCAAAAGATAAATGTTGTTCCAGTTCTGAAAAGCATTGCACCACTTGGCAATAAAACCTCTTAAATTTAGTCAGTTGATTCTCCATATTTATTTACTATGCTGAACATAAATTGCAAAAAGTGGGAATAAGTCTGATTGTTAAACATATCGTGAATACTTCTTTTGGTGCTGAAGATTAAATGAAAATGAATATGGTTTTATTTTTCTCAAATTCACAATTCAACTTTGGATATTTATTTCCCTTGATGGATTCATGAACTTTAGAGTTGCACCATGGTAGATCCATTAATCTGTCAGAACTGAAGTGTGCTGCGACTAATGGCCTTCCATCTAGAGAAACTGTCTGCAGTCAAACAAATAGTTATTTTATCCAAATAAAGCTTTTGACAGGATAAATATAATCCTTGGTAGTAGATTAGATCTGTGTAATCATTTCATTCCACTGCTTTTAATAGGTTGAAGAAAGAATGGATAACAGTCTATTTTGCTTTAAATAGAGAAGAGAATAAGATTGCAAAAAGGTCCTTAACTTACATCCATCTTAATAGTATATTATTTCTTCTACTCTGTTCTTCCCTACTTTCCTGGGCATTATTCAAGGCGAAGAGAAACACAGATACTCACCTTACTATACAAATATTTAATTTCCATTAATTTTCAAAGCGAAGACTCTCTTCTAAAGCAGTATTTGCACTGGAGATTCTCATTCTACCATCATGTGGATAAAATGAGTTTACTCTGACTTAACAATGAAAGCCAGGCCATTACTCAGAGTCAGCCTTTCTTTGCCTTTGGGGAAGTGAAATAAACAAGTTTTGGTGAATGCTCACTGGAAACTGTCTATCAGTCTGGCATTTAGCCTGACATTTTAGTGAAAGAGAATCACACGTCTATGAATAAATTCCAGAACCCTTTTATCAGAATGTGCAATTTTTCCATGAAACACTATAAAAGCTATTAAAATTATTCCTAAACAAGACAAAGAGTCTTGAAACAGAAACATATTTTGTTTCAGTATCATCTACTAAATCCTAATTTCAAATTTCTAATTAATGTTTAAGGTTGGGGGTTTTGTTGTTTCTTTAGTTTCATGTATAGGTTTGTTTGATTTTTTGGGTGATGCTTACCAGTGTAGGAAATCAAGGTAAACAAGTGATTACCAAGTGTTTTTTTTCTCCAATACCAAAGTGCACAATTTTTTAAAAAAAATTCAAAACTTAAAAGCCAGACCTACATGTTTTATCACTTGACTGCCACATCTAGAAATGGCATTCACAGATGAATTAAAACCATCATGTTTATTCTGATTGGAGCATTTTTATTTCATCAGTTGCATAAGAGTTGCATTTCATCCATTCTACCCTATTTCTAGTAAATGGAAGTCAACCATATTGAAATTAAAATATGTTAACTTGACAAGTTGTCCTGGTGCTATTCAACGCAGCATATTTTTAACACATCTCATTTTTGCCAGCTAAAAACCTGAATCAGCAGTGCAGGTTTTTGTCTTCCATTAACCATATATTTTCCAGATTTAACATACTTATTTTATACGTGAAACTAGACTAAGGTGGTATAACGCATGTTTCTTTTTGTGGATCTAAAGTTATGGATAGAATATGACTTTTTTTAATGAAGAGACAGCATTGGCAATCAGCATTTGTCATAAATTGCTATCACTGAATATATTTAAAAAGACTACTGTAGCTCAGTGCTTTATCTCAGTAACTTCTGGGGCCTGAATTTTTTCATTATTATTTTATAGCACTTATAAAAAGCAGAAAGCTGGCTAGGAATATCTGCACTGATGTAAAAAAGTGTTTTTTACAGATTTTTCATAGAACAGAGAACAAATTTTATAGAACAGAAAGAGACGTCACAGAACAAATCTGCATGATTTACCTCATGTTCAGTAAATCAGTCATCTTGTCTACTAAAACTGTGCTGCCCTGAGTTTAGTAGGGCTTATCACTGGATGTATATATGTAATGTTTCTGTGATATTTAAAGCTCGAATGGATAAACATCTGCATGTTAACTATGCTTCCATATCTCCCAGTTACAATTATATAAGTATTTATTAAGTAAAAGATGAAAGCTCTAGCATTTTACTGAGAGTATGTTTTTGGCAACAAGCATATATTTAGCCTCTGGGGAGCTTTCTAACTGTTAAATGTCAAAATAACTATTCATTTAAAGTACTAGTAATGAGTCCAAGACAAATTGAAAAATACTGCAAACATTGTTTTAAATGCTGAAATGATTTTTTAAAAAAAAACTACGTTAAAATTATGGAATGTATTTGTTTTTGGTTTTTTGCCAAGGTACTCATGACAGATTGCCAGCATATCATATTTAAATTTTTAATTGAAGTTATTGTTATCTAATGTATCAGGGTTATGTATCAGGGTAGTTGGTGTGACTGTAATTAGCTTCCTACAGCAAGATTTATGGATGATATCTCCTCCTCTCTGTGTTGAAGTTCTTCAAATACTTCACTTAAGTGTGATGGATTGATTCGAGCTAACCAGGAAAATATCAAAAAATTGTGGCTTATTAGCTAATTGGGACACACTAGCTCTTCATGTCACTTGATCAATATGCAACTATCAATTCATGGACTTTCATGTAATGTTGAACCTTTTATACAACTTCCTAGTATCATGGTTTATAATTAATATTTATTACAACAAAAACAACAGCAGAAACATCATTCTGACTAAAATGAGGAATCTTTGATTTATTTTTTTTTTAAAAAGGAAGGTTGGAGAAAAATTGCTACGATAATCTAAATAAATATACTACAAAGTGCTTTTTAGAAGCAGCAGTTTTGAATTTTTAAATATATGCTTTTGGACTTTTATTTTTAGGTAAATAGCTACACTGGTTACTTTGGAGAGTTAGGCAATGTGAAAATCCTCTAATTTATGTTGGCAGAATAATTACTGTTAAATGATCAAACTCTTGGCCTGAAATGAAACAGTAGCAGTGGTAGGCTTAGTGCTGAAAACTTAATCTTACTGAAATATGCAGAATGTTCACCACAGGTCATTCACAACATTTAAATTACAACAAGGGTAGGTTTCTTATAAATACAGAGTGTCCTTTCTAAGCATATGTTGGGTGGAGAAGAAAAAGGGAAAAATCTGGCCCTACAGACTCTACAGGATAACGGGACACCTTCACTGCCTCCCTTATGTCCAAAGTTTCATGATTTTATCACTATTCTGTTCACATTCAATCTGAATAATAAATCAAGGATTTGTAAAATAATAATAATAATAATTAGCATGATCCAGTGGTTAAAATATTTAAATACCAAAGCCTGATGAAATGTGACTTCAGAAAGTAATTACGGCAAGGTATTTAAGTTATTATTTCTAATGAGAGCTTAGAAAGTTGCAATATCATTCATTAGCCAAATCCAAATATGCACAAACCCTTGATTGTGGCATGCATGCAAACCAGTGGCGGGTTTATTTATTTATTTTTATTTTCGTCAAGCATGTATTTTATAACAGTTACAAGTGTAAACATAATTATAAATACATGAAAAGGATACAAATAAAAGAAAACATTAGGACAGGGACGGTAGGCATGCTGGTGCGCTTATGCATGCCCCTTATGCCTGCTCCCGGTTCGGTCCAGTTCTATAGAACCGGTAGTAAAACTGGCGGGAGATCTGCCCATCCGCCACAACGTCATCATGGGTATCTTAGCATGCGCAGAACTGCGTGTGTGCCCTCCCATTGCAAACCAGTAGTAAAGTAGGTAAAGTAGAACCCACCCTGATGCAAACATGTAAAAAAAATCAATTCGCCTGATCCAGTGGTTAAAATATTTAAATACCAAAGCCTAATGAAATGTGACTTCAGAAACTCTGAAGTTTGTGACAAACACACACACAAACAAATCAAGCAAAATAGAAACAGCAACAATGCTGATTAATACTTTCGGGGAAAGGACACATAATTGTTTTAAAGTAAGAAAATATTTTCACACAGTTCTAAGTCCTTCCCTCCAAGTATTTTTGTGATTCCTCAGCCATGACCTTGAAACTTTAGAACAGGCAATGAATATTCCAATGTATTATGTTCTTATTGCTTTAATATTTTAAAATTACTTAATTTTTTTATTATAAAATAATCATACATTGATTGGAGGAAACAGGTTTATTATTTGAATGAATGACCATCTAGAAATTAATAGGATGAATGACCATCTAGAAAAACTCTGGAAGATTTGGAAAAACTATGATAACTTACCTGTTTAAAGTTGTTAAAATAATTTCCCTAGAATGTCACTCTAGCCTAACCTATTTATATATCATATTTATATAGCCACCCATTTCACATGAAATTATTGATTCAGGTTTAACACTTGGTAGATAACATTCAGTTATCTTCAACTTGTGAAAACCAGCAATGAATCAGACAGATTAAATAAAAATTCCTTTCTGTTGAAAACGATTCTGTGGGAATCTTGTGAAAAATATCATTTGAGAATGATTTCTTACACTAAATAAATTACTGCAAATCTACCAATGTTTGCCTATATCAATTACTCTTACTTTTAGTGAACTTACATTTAGCAAAAGTGAGGCCCTTTAAATAAAAGCAGGCCCCAAATACAATTATTATATAAATTACATTAAATGTTGAAATTGATTGACATTTTCTTCTTCCTCCTCTTCTTTCTTGTGTACATGTATATGTACAGGATATATGCATTCAATATACATAAACATTTATTGGATACATATATCCTATAGATAGTTTTCCAGATATAAGCCTTATTGGTTTCTGTAAGATACTACCAGTGAAGTTTTCAATCTGAATGTTTAGGAGGTTTTTTTATATATATAAATTATGATATAATTTGGTGCGGAATGTTTAATTGAAGCAGGAATCAATCTGTGTTTCCAATGCTCATGTAAATCTAGTGATACAATTTCTATCATAGTTGTATCTGTCTGTGTTACAGAATAAAGCTTTGTCTAAAAATAATGGGCTATATGTATCTTCATATCATCATATATATACATTTTAAATATCTTATTGCCTTATAGGAAGAGAGCCTTATTACTTCATGGTAGCTAATCATAAAACCAGAAATCTGGTGACAACTTTTCCAACTAACTTATGCATTTAGTAAAATCTGTTATTCAGAAAAAGGGCTACCAGATTTCTCATTTTTACTCTCACCGTGGAATCTTAACTGCCATTACGTGTCCATATCTGAATTTGAAAACTCAAGTGAATGATTTCCATGGTCTTTAAACTTGAATAATTTGAAATTATGTGTTGAAGATGATGCTTACGCATAGCTATTTTCCTCAAAATCAAGATTTCTGTTGCATAAAAATATAACTACAAACTATTCCAGTTTATCATAGAATTCTGCTGCATTTGTTTTAGAAGTCTTAGCTAGGATTACTGACAAGTACATGTGAAAGAAATAAGTCCTTAAAGTCTACCAAGGGCAGAAATCCATATGCTTTTTTTTATAGTAATGCAACATAGTGTAGTATGTTCCTAGTTTATATTTAATTCCTGGCGGACAAGTGTCTGTTTTCTATGCTTATTTTTTTTTTTTAATTTGATTTATATGCCGCCCTTCTCCGGAGACTCAGGGCGGCTTACAATGCGCTAAGCAATAGCCTTCATACTTTTGTATATTTATACAAAGTCAGCTTATTGCCCCCACAAACTGGGTCCTCAATTTACCTACCTTAGAAAGGATGGAAGGCTGAGTCAACCTTGAGCCTTGGTGAGATTCGAACCTGCAATAATTGCAGGCAGCTGATGTTAATAACAGGGCTTTAGACCACTGTACTATCCAAGGCTCTATTCATTAGTCACTTTTGTATTACCACTGCCTTGAAGGCATCTCACCTAGCTCTTATCACATTTTGCAGAACATGATAAAAGATATCCTTTCACTTTACCCATAAACAACTTCCATCATAGTAAAGTCCAGCAAAGGTACTAGAAGGAGATTAAGTTAGCATTTTTTAGGGGGGAAATGAATTATAAATTTAAAGTAGAAGTGGTAAAGCAAAAATCTGATCTTAACTGGCAAAGAAATGTCGTGCTTATTAGAAAGTGTTATTGTTTCAAATAGAAAAGAAATAGAAAAGAAAATAGATAACCTGAAAGAAAAAGAGTGGCTACTTCTTAGAAACACACTACATTATTTTATTTGATAAAACTTCAGTTTTACTTCCCGTGGGTCTCAGAAATATACTGTGTTTCTGTAAGATTGAGACTTTCTATGTGATATAGGAAATCATATTTCTGACTTAAACTATTCCATTTAATAATAGACTATAGCAGTGACGGCTAACCTTTTCCGGACCGAGTGCCCAAAGTGCTCATGCATGCATGTGAATGTGCACAAGTGCCCCCAACCCCTCAAAATGCAATGTGTGTGTGGTCCCCGCACATGCTCCCCACCCCATGCATGCACGCATGCCCCCTCCACATGCCCTGCCCCCCACCGGCGGGAGGCTCATGCGCCTGCATGGTGGAACTGAACTGGGGCAACGGCTCGAGTGCCCAAATGCCATGGGTTCGCCATCACGAGACTATAGTATAGAGTATAGTATGGTATGGTATGGTATGGTATGGTATGGTATGGTATGGTATGGT
>WNWU01000007.1:31785965-31873789 GCA_012654045.1 Ptyas mucosa
CCTTCCTTCCTTCCTTCCTTCCTTCCTTCCTTCCTTCCTTCCTTCCTCCCTTCCCTTCCCTTCCCTTCCCTTCCCTTCCCTTCCCTCTTCCCTTCCCTCCCTTCCTTCCTTTCCTTTCCTTCCTTCCTTCCACTTTTTATATACAATATTTGTATACCTTAGAAGCAGCCTCACAAAACTTAAAAAACTGCAATCCATGTATCAGTCCCGGAGATACAATTTCGGGGAAAAATTTCTGTCTTTAACAAATAGTACATTTAAATATGTTTTTGCTCCCATCCTAGATTTACGGAAAACTTTTGAACAGGAACCATTAGGAAAGGAAGTATCTTTGGAGCAAGAAGTCCTACTTCAGTGTCGCCCACCTGAAGGAATCCCAGTGGCTGAGGTGAGTGACAGGAGTCTTTGAAGGGTGGGGAGCTGACGCTGTTATCCTGAGACCTAATCTGTGGCTAATGGTGCAGTGAATTAGGTGATGGCATGATAAATGGAAGGTAATGGACATCTAACTGCCTGCTGTTGGTAGAATAGATTGATTGGGAGCTGATTAATGACTTCAGAGTCAATTAGAATGCCCCACTAGGCAGAGTTACAATGGGTTGCTTCCTTCCACTCTTATGCTTCCTCTGATGAAACAAAAACACAGCTAACATCAGTCTCCTTAAGACAGGCACCATGTAGAACGTATGAATATAACTTTTCTTCCCCACCAGGCCATGCCAACATTCTAATACTGAGATAACCAGCTTTCATATATATTATTAAAATAATTTTAATGCTGCATTTACTGTTACAGCTATGATTATACATATGGTGACTCATTTAAACTGCATCACGATAAGTATGCACCTGCTGTGGTCTGATAAGGATCTGGAACAAAGGAAAACTATAATCCATCTTTTAATGTTCCATGTCTGTTTTACTTAACAGCAATTAAAAACACATGAAATAAGTATCTTGATATCCATCTTGAGGAAGTGACCTACTGAGTAAAGGGGGGGAAAAAACTATAAATGTTCTGACTAGGGAGCCCATCTGTTAAGAAAAATCTACCCTCCAAACTTGGAGGTCATGCTGCTTTTAAAAATGCTTGTGGGGTTTCTTTGGACTGAATTGGACTGAAAGACTTCCATTTCATCTACTTGTTGAGTAGACGTATGTAATACTTGTTTTATGTTGAATAAATAAAGGCTTTAAATAAATAAAGATGTTGCTCAATTGTATTTTTTTTTTAATTTTTATTTGATTTATATGCCGCCCTTCTCCGGAGACTCAGGGCGGCTTACAGTGCGTTAAGCAATAGCATGTTGCAATAGCAATAGCATGTTAATGTATGCATGTTCTCCTACCTTATATGGTCTGTTTTGGGTGTAGCAGTGACTTGGAAAATAAGAGGGTTGTAATTATAACAATACTGAGTTGAGTTCAGTGGCAGTTGAAGTGAGTGACTACAGGTGGATTGCATTTGCGTATATTCAGACATGCTGTTATTACAATAGCAGCACAAAAGGAGATGTATAGTTAGAAGCTAAACACCAGTCTCAAAATTAAGAATACAAAATAGCAGAGTTGGACGAAACCTTTGAGGACTTCTAGTCCAACCTCCTGGCCAAGCAGAAGACCCTATAACATTGCGTACAAATGGCTGTCCAATCTCTTCTTAAAAACCTCCAGTGATGGAGCACCCACAACTTCTGAAGGCAAATTATTCCACTGATTAATTGTTCTAATTGATAGGAAATTCCACCTTAATTCTACGTTGGGTCTCCTTAAAAAGTTTCTGTCCATTACTTCTCTTCCTCTCTCTCTCCCTCCCTCCCTCCCTCCCTCTCTCTCTCTCTCTCTCTCTCTCTCTAGACAAGGGGGAAAGCAAGAGGATTTTTCCATCACAATGTATTTCCCAAAAGATAGAAGGCATTTTACAACCTAGTAATAAAACATTGTTTATTCTTAATCACACCTCATATTTTCTCAGTCTACCACATGCAAAAGGACTTCCAGATAAGTAAATCCAAATGTATTGCCATCATTTTGGTAACAAGACACTTGTCATTCTCTTTGCTGACTGATTTCTGAGGTGTTCTATAAGTTAGCTGAGCCAGTCTGTACAAAGCATATCTCAAAGCATATCCTGATTTCTTAAAACAGCAGCAGATAAATATAATTACATGGTTAATGTATTTTACTCCTTTTCCATTTTTATTTTATAGACTGGTGCAATGAGATTAATAATTTAATGCGGAGATAGGTTGGAAGCCAGCGTTGTGATAACGGTAGAATTAATCAACTACTGTTCTCAAAAAGAACTTATCAGTTTCCTTGCTTCTGAATTGCCTAACAACCAGCTGTTGCATAGTGACAAGAATATTTATAACGGGGCACGTCATATCGCAAGTGCATGATGGTATTTAGGGACTTCATTACCTTTGCTAGAAGCTGAGATTATTCATGACTGGCAGATTGACTGGGTTCTAAATTATGCACAAGACACAGATCGTCCCTCCCAATGTTTTAATAGTTTTGTCCCCGCCAGGCAAAAGGGAGAAGAAACACAATTAATAGAAAGAGAAGTTCTTGGGGGTTTTTTGTATGTCATACTCAACCAGTTACAAAACACCAGTTTTTTTGACAGGGGAAAAAAGGTAATTAAAAGTAAATGGTTTAAAATATTCTATAAGGTCACTTCCCCGCCCCCCCCCCAAAAAAAGACTATAGCAGTGGTGAAATCGAAATTTTTTTACTACCAGTTCTGTGGGCATGGCTTAGTGGGCATGGCAGGGGAAGGATACTGCAAAATCCCCATTCCCTCCCCACTCCTGGGGAAAGGATATTGCAAAATCTCCATTCCCACCCCACTCTGGGGCCAGACAGAGGTAATATTTGCTGGTTCTCCAAACTGCTCAAAATTTACGCTACCGGTTCTCCAGAACCTGTCAGAACCTGCTGGATTTCACTCCTGCTTTACAGTCAGAAAGGTTTTTAAAAATCTTCTTGGTGAATACTGCTCTCTTAAATCGAACTGTCTGAGAGTTGCACACATAGACAGAAAAGGATATTTTTATTTAAACATACATTTCGTTGTTGATATTTCTGGCTGTGCTTTTTTTCAATAGACCTAAACACATTTCATTATAATATGAAACATTTGATTTCTAATTAAAAAGAGTCTTATTTGTTTTTATCATACCAGGCAACGTGTTTGTGGAAAAACTAACACAACTATACATAAAATATTTGGAAATACCTGTACGTTTATTTCACGCTTTCTTAAATCTAAGTTTATAACAATTGTCTAACTTTTATATAGTTACTGGGATCCCCTTGAATTAACCCACGGTTTACTTTAACCATGGTTTACAAAAAGTCAGGCAACACACTCAGACATAAATATGGTAAGCTACAGATGAGCTAAACAAGATAATTATTTAGATCAGGCATATTCAACCCATGGCCTCTGGGCTGCATGCGACCCTGAACAGCTAGTAACATGGCCTCACAATATCATTAACTTTTAACATTTTAAGGGCTTTGCATGTCCTAATATATAGCATCTTCAGACATGCAAAGCCCTTAAATTGTACTCTTTCCTCCTCT
Source organism: Ptyas mucosa (assembly GCA_012654045.1). Lineage (NCBI taxonomy): Eukaryota > Metazoa > Chordata > Lepidosauria > Squamata > Colubridae > Ptyas > Ptyas mucosa. The sequence goes on from WNWU01000007.1 coordinate 31,789,560, forward strand.
TTTCTTTGCATCAGCATCAAATTTTGTATAAATATTCTAGGATAAATATGGCAAGTCAGGATTTGGGTTTTCTTTATTATGAAAAATAATTGAAGAAGTGTTAATGTAAAAGTTCATAATAATTGGAGCATCTATCCATTCTAGAAATGTTTAAAATGCTGTTAAAGAGAACAGGTCACTCAGTATTACACACTGTTTCCATAATTGCTTAGCAGGCTGGTTAAGGCTGGTTTTTAGATTTCACATCTAGGGTTAAATGGTGAAGTTTTGGGATACATTGCTGATGAGGAAGCTGGACTTTCCTCTTTTTTGTCATGTTGGAAGAAAAATCCAATCCAGTTCCAAGCAGGAAAAAGGTGCTGGAAATAAAATGGAGGCTGATTGGAAAGAAGGACTCTGTTTATTGATGAGCAGAACCAACAACAGCATGTAGTTCTGGGGCAGCTGACAAACTGGTTTGATGACTACATGGATTTTTATAGGGTCCTGGGATGTTGCTAGGGGGTTGTGTGATGTAGTGAGCCTGGTGTCTTTTGATATTCTAATGGTGGTGGGTTAATCCTATTATGTCCTAAAGGTTCTGTTAGAATTTTTTGTGTGTGTGTGTGAGAGAGAGAGAGGGAGGGAGAGGGAGAGAGAGAGGGAGAGGGAGAGGGAGAGGGAGGGAGAGAGAGAGAGAGAGAGAGAGAGAGAGAGAGAGAGAGAGAGAGAATGTATGTAAATTCTTAATCCCATCATCTGGACCTGAAGGTGTTTTGTTTGTGAATAGGTTGGCCTGGATTTCTTAATGGGTACAAGATATCCATCTCTAAATATTTCAGGCATCTGCTGGAGGCTGTTGGGGCTGCTTTCTGACTTTGTTAAGATTTTTCTCCATTTCTCCTTTGGGGAAATATAATATTCTGCCTCTTTTAATATTCCTCAAAATATTTCATTTTTTGGGGGAGTGGGTGGGTGATTACTTTTTACAGTCCCTAAGTCAATTCATACAGTATCTTCTCTAGTATTTTTAAAATTGTGTTTATATATTTGAATTTACTAGCTGCCTAACTCCAATGGACTGTGGGCAGCAAATCTTTCAAATAACAGTAAATAGGACAGGCTTTGTGTTACTTCAACAAGAGGTGGATGATACTGTGAAGGTTTATATCACTAAGGAAATAACACACACTATCTCAACTTCTGGAATGTCATCCTTCTCAGCATATTAAGATTTTGGCTATCCCTTGATAGCATCAATGGCATTCAGAAAATGCTAACATTTTGATGCCATTCAAAAAGCAAATTTTTGCAGTTCAGCTTTGATACGCTGTCATTCACAAGTTGGTCTGTTAGTAACTATTGTGCTTTGAAGACTGAAACATATTAATTCACTTTGTCAAGCAGAAAAGATTGATGACCGCAAGCTAATTGGCTGTGAAGCCTATTTGTACTGCCGTCGGGGCAGACACCAATTAACACTTGGCAGGTCCAAGAATCCTATCCATAAAGCCGTTTAATGTCTTCCACTCCACACAATTCCCAATTGCCTTTTTTACTTTTTTTATTTATCTTAAAATCAGGAGGGAGGTCAAACATTCAAGAGAGGAGATTAGCCTAAGAGAGCTTCTGTATAGATACCTTCCAACATTGTTAGAAGAACAAAATACAGAAAATTAATGAGTGTGAATAACTTACTTTAGTATTTTATTGTTGTCACTACCATCAACGAACAAGATATAAAATATTGGAGGGAGGGGAAGGCAAACCAATATAAGATAACTCAGTTGAAGGATTAGATTATTATTTTAATTTGAAAGTGTGTGTGTTCTTTGTTTAGATTCCATGTGCTTGAAAGGTATTATAATTGCCAGACTGGAAGTTAGAAAGTTGGCTGCAACTTTCCAAGTCAAGTTTTTTAATACAAAGAAAACAAGCAAGCTTGAAATTGCTCTGTTTAAAAGAAAGATAAGCATATCCAGCCTTTTTAAAGATTTTTTTCCCCCTTATTTAAAACCTCTATGAGAAAATTATCTCATCAACATCTTACAGCCTGTGGTTCAGAGCGTGTGTAATCTGCACATGGTCTGCACATTAGTTTGAAAATGTGGATACGGTCATTTTTTACAAATGAATATGCAATTCTTCCTAGACTTTAGGATCTTATGACTGATTGGTGGCAATCACTGCAGATAAATAGTAAGATCATTTTGTTTATTCGGAATATTTTATGGCATAGAAAGGATATTTGCTATGCTGTTTGTCGTCAGCAGGAGGAACACTGTTTTAACCTACCACATGGAAAGCTGTCCATCATCTACAAATTTAGCTGCCTACTTAAGACTGTATATAGCTGGATAGCTTAATGGTATGTAAGTTATCAGCCTGGTTCAACAGATTAGAAATTGAGTAGAACAAGAAATTTAAAAGCATTGATTTTAAATGTTTCGACTTTAGTGGAGATTACATTTGTGGTGTCAGATTCTATTAGAAGCCTTAGGGCAGGGCAGTATGTGAAACCATGCCCCCCCAGTGCACAGAAAAATCTTTCTCCGTGGAACCAGTCCCCGCTGCCTAAAAGGTTGGGGGCCATTGCCTTAGGAGCAGTGGTGAAATGTAAAATTTATTACTACCTGTTTTGTGGATGTGGCTTGGTGGTGGGGGGGGGGTAATGTGTCTGAGTGGGCATGGCCAACTTTTTTTTTTTACTTTTAAAACCATTTTTTCTACAACCTCTTCAGCCAAAGAGTTTAAAAATATGCCTTTAAAACCGTCTGATAATCCCAGCTGAGTTGCTTGATTGTCAGAGCCTTTTTTTTCCCCTTTTAAAACCATTTTTTCTACAATCTCTTCAGCCAAAGAGGTTGTAGAAAAAATGCTTTTAAAAGCCTCTCATGATCCCAGCTGAGCCGGGCGATCATCAGAGGCTTCTTTTTATTATTATTTTTAAAAGTATTTTTTCGGCCAAAAATTGCTTTTAAAAATTAAAAAAAAAGCCTCTGATGATTGCGTGGCTCAGCTGGGCATGGGAGGGGTGGCAGGGATTTTTGCTACCAGTTCTCCGAACCACCTGCAGATCGGGTGATCTGGTCCGAAACAGGAGCATTTCACCCCCGCTTAGGAGGAAACAGTCAAACGAATAGGTATAGGTTACACCATGCAGTTTGTAAAGCCCAAAGCCAAAAAACTAGATACATTTTTCTTGGAGATTTGAATCCTGGAAATGTAGCCCCTTAAATTTTTAATTGGTTCCAAAACCAAATCAGTATTTTTTCAAACACTATTAAAAAAAATGTGGTCCAGCACTTGATGGATGAAAATGTATAAATACAGCAAGAAACCGAATAGCAAAATACAGGTGGTCCTCAACTTATTTTTATTTTATTTTATTTTATTTCCAATTTATATACCGCCCTTCTCCCTGAGGACTCAGGGCGGTGTACAGCCAGACATAAAAAACATAAAATATAAATATTAAGACATTTAATATATATATATAATTTGGCTACAAAATTTAAAACTCACAGACCAATTAAAATATTAAAAATATTTAAAATTTCTTCTTAAGCCAGCCCGGCTTGTTGGAAAAAATGTGTTTTTAGGGCACGGCGGAAGGCACTGAGGTCATGAATTCTCCTAATCTCCGGGGGCAACTGGTTCCAGAGGGTGGGTGCCCCCACAGAGAAGGCTCTCCCCCTGGGAGTCACCAGCCACAATTGAACCCAAAATTTCTGTTATTAAGTGAGACATTTGTTAAGGGAGTTTTGCTTCATTTTATGACTTTTCTTGCCACAGTTGTTAAGTGAATCACTGCAGTTGATAAGTTAGTGACCCAGTTGTTAAGTGAATCTGGCTTCCCCATTGACTTTGCTTGTCAGAAGGTCAGAAAAGGGGATCACACAACCCCAGGGTACTGCAACTATCATATAAATATGAACCAGTTGCCAAGCATCTGAATTTTGATCACATGATCATGGGGATGCTACAAAGGTTGCAATTATGAAAAATGGCCATAAGTCACATGTTTCAGTGCCATTGTAACTTTGAATGGTTTCTAAACCAACTGTTGTAAGTTGAGGACTACCTGTAACAAAAGAAGTATGAGCTTCCAATAGTATTTGCTTTTCTAATGCAACTGGTATTTAACAATAAATGAATCATAGACTTAACTCTAACCAGAACCATTACACTCACCTTGATACTAACTGCTAATTCCCATTTGGAGTTATTCTGCCATCTTTTATTATAAATATAATAGCACTTTCTGTTCCAAAGTTTAATGTCCAATCCAAAGTTCCAATCTTTTCTAACTCTGAAAGCTTCCAAGTGTTGTCATAACTTGAAAATGGAGGTAGGTATAAAAATATTAAAAAGTCAACTGCCTATGTTCTCACACTATGCTTCTAGTCTGGCACAACATCATAGGTGGGAATTTATTATTTTCTTCCACCTTCCTCCCAAATTACCATTTTAACAAAGTCTCAGGCATTTGAACCCAAAACTGTATGTGAAAATTAAGGTGTATGTCTGGTAACAGTTTAACAAAGAATTTCTGCATTAAACAGTGGAGTCCTGGTGAGGCTTTAAAAGAAACCACTAGCACTAGGAATTTTCTTTTTTATTCCTAAATTCTAGAAGCTGTTAAGTTTACATGACAAATTAGCTTTTGTTATGCTGCTATGGGAAAATCTGTAATTTTAATTTGGTCCTTTTTAATTTCAACCAATAGTTGAAATAGTTGAACATTTGGGAATTCATTTTTCTTTCAGAAAAGTGACATGAGCACCCATCATGTTCTAGTAGTAGCTAAAGATGTAATTCCCAGAATCTGTTTGGAAGTATAACTCTAAGTGGACCAGTTCCAATATAACTCCTTGTATTGGCAACATTTGTAATTCTCTTAGGACTTCTTGTTATATTTTAACGTAATTGAGATCATGAGCATTTTGATGTTTGAAACAGTCTTCTTTCCAAAAAGAAGAATTCAATTTATTTTCGATTCTTCGACTTGTCTACAGTTCCCAACACATATTTTACAGATTATGATCACCAGTTGCACTAGAAATGCCATTGTGACCTCTGGTTTTGATTACTGCAATTTGTTCTACATGGGGCTGTCCTTGAAGACCATTCAAAGCCTTCAATTAGGGCATTAGGTGGCTACATGGATAGTAAATTGTATCAGATATTTAATATACGATATGTAATGCCACTGCTATGGAACTTGGTTGCCAATGTGCTTTCAAGTGAAATTCAAAGTTATCGCTTTTAAAGCACTTCATGATGCAGGATTGAACTACCTAAGGGACTGTCTTTTCCCAGTTGTTTCTAATCCATCCAATCTAATCTGATAGGTTGGGTATGTTGTATATCCAGCAGCCAAAAATGTCGGCTGGAAGAAACTAGAAGATAAACCTTCTTTGCTGTAGCCCATGCTCTCTGGAACATTCTTTCTTCAGAGCTTAGAATGACTCTGATCTTGTTGGCTTCCTATAATACTATGAAGACCTGGTTAGGAGTTGCAGCCTGGGGTCCTGAATGTATTAAAAGTCCAGTTTCTTGGCTATATTAACATCTATGGCAATATGTCGGACAGTAAGAACAATCAACCAATGGAACAGCTTGCCTTTGGAAGTTGTGGGAGCTTCATCACTTGAGACTTTCAAGAAAAGATTGGAGTGCCAATTGTCAGAAATGGTATAGGATCTCCAACTTGAGCAGGGAGTTGGACTAGATGACCTATAAGGTCCTTCCAACTCTGTTAATCTGTTTAACCCTCTTTTAATGACCCCATAATCCCTTGTGGGATGGAATCTGGGCAAATGAATGGAGATGAGTGTTTACTGGCCAGATGCCTTTCCTGTCACCAATGCGGAGTTTTTTGTCTTATGGAAATTCTCAATCATCCAGGTCATGGTTGTCCCAAAGGTGCTTTTTCAAGAGGCAACTGGACTTTCGGGTTTTTCTTTCACTTCTCATCCAAGAAACTTCTTCAACTCTGTAGTGTATAGCTAAATGTCTATGGGGATTCTCAGTTATCCAGGTCATGGTTGCCAAAAAGGTGAACAAGCACCTTTGGGATATATATAACAGTAGTTTCACTTGATAATCATATATATTTTATTTCAAATCATTTTAATTGCTTTATGATTTATGATATACGCTTATCACTTGAAAAGGATGGCTGTAGAAATCAAATAAGAATAATTCAGAGTACAATTATTTTAGATGCTTCAGAACCTTTTGGCACAAACAGACTGCTGTGTCTCCCAAGTTGTTGCCTTCATTTGATCCCAACTCATGACTCAGTCAAGGTTAAGTTCTAACACGCTCCAAGAGCAGCCTCAGTGCACAAAATCTGTTAAGCATTGTTATCCATTATTTTGGAGAGAAGTAAGACTGGTCTGCAGGGACCTAAAAGAAAAGTTATAGACGCAGGATAGGAATTGACAATGGGGACAGCAATTTCATGCTAGTATAGCTTCCTGCTGAGTCAAGGATGGATGAACGGTTCTTCGACTCATACAGCTCTCAGTGGATATGGATTTTTTTTTTAAATCACATTTGTAGTTAGTTTTTGCAGTTCTAGATAAGCTCTTGAATCATCATAAATCATGTTAGGAGTATGCAATGTATGTAGAAGAGACTTTGTGTACTAACAGTACATCACAATTTTTTTTCCTTGAGTGAAAAAAAAACATTTTGAGACAGCTATAAACATTTAACAAAGCATCTGTATGGCGGTTACTGGGATTCTCCTGAAGTAAAGAAAAGACAATTATTGGTAGTTAATGATTTTTTTTTCTCATTGCTGCTGCTGTTTTCAAAGATTTCCCACTATCCTTAGGAGAAATGATCTCAGACTGAGGCAGCCTCATCAAATTAACTTCTCACTCTAAGGTTATAGATCAACCCATCAGTGATATCTGAGATTACTTAATAAGCTATAAGCAGTTGAACAATTAGCCTTGCTGAGTATAGAAGGAAGTTTCTAAGAATTCAATTCAACCGTACCAGCTATAACCGTGATGGCGAACCTATGGCACGCGTGCCACAGGTGGCATGTGGAGCCATATCTGTGGGCACGCGAGCGTTGCCCTAGCTCAGCTCCAGCACGCATGCGTGTGCTGGCCAGCTGATTTTTGGGCCTTTTGGGCCCACCGGAAGTTGAGAAATGGGCCATTTCCGGCCTCCAGAGGGCCTCCGTGGGGATGGGGAAGGCTGTTTCCACCCTCCCCAGGCTCCTAGAAAGCCTCTGGAGCCTGGGGAGGGCAAAAAGCAGGCCTATGGGACCCATTGGGCCATCATGTGCCAAAAGCAGGGGGAGCATGGGGGGGAGGGTCACGCGTGCATGCACGGAGGGGGCGGGACATATTGAATTATGGGTATGGGCACACACGCATGCGACCCTCCTGTGGTCCCCCCACTTTTGGCACGCGACGGCAAAAAGGTTAGCCATCACTGAGCTATAACATTTGATGACCCGGTTGAGCTTAAAAACTGTTGCATTAACTTCAATCAAGTTAGGTACCAACTGGGGCTGGGGGAAGCTAAGTAAAGAGATTGTTACTGTGCTACCAAGTGATTACATTATGCTTGCCAACTCAAAAAAGAATGTGACACAAACGCTACTCAGCTGGGCAAAACGTACAGAGCACATGGGACCTATACAAACATGTAGCATCAGGTGGCTGCTGCATCTAATTGATTGTTAATATAACCGCTGTTTGCTTTGTTTAGCGAGAGTAGTTCCTGATTTTTGCAGCCGTTGCCTTTAATTGGAACTCCTGTGTGTACCTATTTCCTTGCAGGTACTTTATCGACCTGACAGCATTTTGCATTCTGTTCAGAAAAGGGAACCTTTTATATAGCAAGAATAGGGAACTGAAGAAGGAGAATGGCTATGCATACCAAGAAGAGACATAGTCACTCTCAGTGCTTTGTGTTGTATCCTGGTGTGATTTATCTTCTGGAAGGTATCTGAAAGATTGGAAACAAGAGGGATCATAAGAAAAATTAAGTGCATTTAAATAGTCAGATTGGGAAAATATACGAAGTCTGCTATAGAGATGCATTGCGATTGAACATCTAGGCAGAATGCCAGCTTCCATTTTTCTTGCTTGAAAACAGCCTGCCTTTTTTTTTCTTTCTTTGTATTTATTCAGTCTTAGGCTTGGTTTTGTACATAGCTGGTTCCTTGCCTGCATTGGTTGGATGATTGGATTAGGACTCTTCTGTTTTCTCCAGTTTCCTTCTCTGGTGTTTCTGCATTTTCTTCCCCTCAAGGAACATCCTGTAAATTCTGGGTCTGTAAACTCTTTGAAAATAGTCCAGAAGTACTTTGAACCTCTCTCTAATACAACATTCTTTGCTATTGCTTTTTATTATATACGTGAAAAAATATGTAAATACATTAAGCTAGGGATGTCAAACTCAAGTCACAGTGGTGTCACGTGACATATCGGGACTTTTTCCCCCTCTGCTAAACCGGGCGTGGGCGTGGCCAGTGCATGACGCATCCGGTCCGCGGGCCAGGAGTTTGACAGGCCTGCATTAAGCAATCCACTCCTTAAATACTTTAAGGAATCTACTGCTTAAAATTTCAGTGACTGTTTAAGCAGGTGCATCATTTTTTCAGGCTGACAAAGAAGCTTGCAAAAAAAAAAAATATGGACTGCTTTAATGAAGAGCATAGAGGTTCTGTGCTTGACCAAGCACTTCTTCCAAATTAGTTTTGAAGCATGTACAGTTGTAATGCATTCATTTTAAAATTACAGTAATGCATTCGTAAATTAAGTTTATGAATTTAATAAATATTAATTGTTATGAACCATTTGTTTTTTTATTACTCTCCTACTCTTCCATTCTGCCTTGTGTGAACTTAAACTATCTTAATGTTCCTTAAACATTAATAATTTCAGGTATTTAAGTAGTTGATCAATTAATATTTGAAGCCAAAACTTATATCTAAAAAAATGTTGTCTGCTACTATTTGTACATAGAATGTGTTTTAATTTTTGAGGATAATGGTCTGAAAAATAGAGATTGGTTTAGGACTGTAACAAAGAGTCATTGTGACAATTGTGTGTTTTCTCTCTTGTTGAGGCAGTTGGCCTAACATTTCACATTGGGTGACATGTGGCAGGTTCTCTTTTCTAATTAGAACAAATGCCCCAATTATGTTAATATATCTCCTGATGCCAATCAGTGAATAATTAGAGACAACACATCTGTCTCCCGCTAAGGGAATGGGATAAAAAAAGATAGAACAAAGTGCAAAGCGCTCTAAATTGCTGCCACAGTTGGATTGTGCATTTTTTTTCCAAATATGAATGCACAATATCATGAACAACTTTTAAATGTGTTAACTATACATTATATTTTTGTGTGACTTATTCTAAAATACCATTAACTGCGGAGACCCTGCGCATTTTATAGTAAAAATATTAAATCAAGGCATTAAAGGCATATGCTTTGAGGACTTTTTAAAATAATATTAGTCGCAGGATCCAATCTGGGTCGGTCACTGGGACCAGAGGTTTTGTCTTCTAAACTTTCAGAATTCTGTTGGAGCCCATCCTCAGGAAACTTTCCTGGACTTCAGTTCCCTGAAAATGGGCTCCAGCGCAAGGACAAAACCTCTGGTCCTGGTGATGTACCTAGATTGGATCCCGCAACATTATCCTGGGACCCATATATTTGCCTTTATTCATGAATATTAGTCCTTCAATCCAGCCAGGGGTGGTATCTGGTTCGCAAATGTGAGTGCACACGCCACTTACGCACATGTGCAGGACCTTCCATGCATGCACATAGCGTCAAAAATGAGACGTGATGATGTCCGGGCAGGTGGGTGGAGCCTCCCATCTCCATCGCTACCGGTTTACCCGAACCGGATAGAACCAGCTGAATACCACCACTGAATCCAACCCATTACTTATAGTAAACAGATAACAGGGAATTAGATCTAGGTGCTCTTAAGATTATATGTATATCAAATTTATATGCCACCCATCTCACTAAACACACACACACTCACACAAACACACAAATTCAAGTCACTGTTGGCTATTGATGACTACCTAGGCCAGAGGTCTGCAACCTTAAAGACTCAGAGCCATTTGGACCTGTTTCCTACAGAAAAGAAAACACCGGGAGCCACAAAACCCTTCCCGTGCCTGACTATTTCTTGAGCAGCCACAAAACTAGCATATGTAGTTGAATTAAACGTTCTGCTTTCTTCTGAAACTTTTCTTGGATTTATCCATGGTTGGCCTACCAAGGGGTTGAAAAGCTCAATAAACGGTGTGCTGGCGGGTGTTGCCCATTGGCGGTTGTGATGCATATTTTGAGTGACAGGGAGCCGCAACAGAGGGGTGAAAGAGCCATATGCGGCTCCAGAGCCGCAGGTTGCTGACCCCTGACCTAGGCTAATCCTGCAGTTTTCTTGGCTGCGTTTTCAGAAATGATTGCCTTGCCACTGCCTTCTTCCTAGAGCTGAGACAGAATGAATGATCTAAAAGTCACCCAGCTGGCTTCATGCCTCAGGCGAGACTAGAATTCGGGTCTTCTGATTTCTAGCCCAATATTTTAAACACCACACCCAACTTGCTCCTGTACTGATTAATAGTACAGAGGTGTACAGAGAATTACATGCAAGAAAGATTTGTGACTGGAGGAATAATAATATTCAAGTCCAGGTTTTCTGTTAGATCTGGATATATGGTACCTCATAAATAAGTACAGGTAGTCCTCGACTTTAGACCACAATTGAGCTCAAAATTTATGTTGCTAAGTGGCACATTTGTTAGGTGAGTTTTTACCCCATTTATGACATTTCTTGACACAATTGTTAAATGAATCGTTGAAATTTTCAGTTAGTAACATGGAAGGTTGCAAAAGGTGATCATGTGACCCTGGGATACTGCACTTATCATAAATATGAACCAGTTGCCAATTACCCTAATTTTGATCACATGACCAAGGGGATGGTGCAACTGTTACAAGTGTGAAAAACGGTCACTTTTTTCAGTACCATTGTAACTCTGAGTGGTCACTAAATGAACTGTTGTAAGTCGAGGACTAGCTGCAAGGTCTCCTCTGAGTTAAGTTCTACTCTCAGTAACTTCATGGTCAGGTAATTTTCTCAGCAACAATTCTGAAGTGGTTTGCTACAGTCTTTGCCTTAAGTACTTTTCTGAAGTTCCTGATCAAGTAGAATCCCATCCAACTATTTAACAGGACAACAAGCTTAAATTTTTTTACCAAGTATTGACTCTCTGCATAATAATATCGATATTACAATGCTTCTTACAGAGTGAGCCTGTGGGATTCTCATCTACTTCTATTGTCCATACTATTGCCATTCTATTCATGCTTTCACATTTTGACATAAAAAATAAGATATGAAACAATTGACTACAATTATGTCAATAGTTAATTGGATTACCTCTGCAAAATTCCCTAGCCTTTTTGGGTAACCTCTGTTGTATGCTTTTTAGGCTTCAGTTGCTATGAGCTTACTCTTAAATAGTAGAATAAATAAAATATATAGATTATAGTCCTGCACATGTAACAATTGGAAGCATTGTTTCAATTGTTGAAACATATAATTATGAAAGTTTGTCTATCATAATTATAGCTGTAATCTTTGTAACGAAATTTCATAAAATTAGAACGAGCGCTTCAGGTAACCAAGTCTAATCTGCAGAAATCCAAATTAAAGCATGTGTGTGTGTGTGTGTGTGTGTGTGTGTGTGTGTGTGTGTGTGTATCACACCCCACACTATTTACTAGAGTTAATGTATCTTGTGCAAAACACATAAATGGACTAAAAATAGTAAAAGTAACATGATTTTAAAAAGGGGATATAAAAATCTCTTCAGAGGCAAGATCAGATTGAACTGCAGGTTTTTTGCCAACTCAAGGATGTGATTGAACTTCACACGCTTTAAAACTACTCTTATTTAATGTATCTTTTGTTTAGTGACTGATAGTCCTTTGGCCTTAGGAAAGAGCCGCCACAAAAGAGATGAGTAAAAACAATGTATGAAGACACATATATTTTTGCCGTGTTGGTGCAGTGGTTAGAATGTGGTATAGCAAGCTAACTCTGCAGTCTACTCCCAGAAGTTCGATCCTGACTGGCTCAAGGTTAATTCAAACTTCCATCCTTCCAAGGTTGGTAAAAGGAGGACCCAGATTGTTGGGAGCAATATGCTGACTCTGAAAACCGCTTAGAGAGGGCTGTGAAGCACTGTGAAGCAGTATACAAGTCTAAGGGCTATTGCTATTAATAAAATCTGTATATCATTGTAGCCTAGAAAGATGTGTTAGGAAATAAAATGAAAGAAGTAATGTCTTGGGGGAGGGTAAGAATGAAGGACAAATTGTATGCTCTGGGAGTTATTCCAGAATAGAGGCTGAAAAATAGTTTACTGTATGTAGCTTGTATAAGGAAGCATAATACCTAATATGAATTACATGGTTATCCATGTTTAACTGTGGTTTGCTCAATTAACTCTGTTTTACGACTTGGCAAAACACACTGAATATTACTATACAATGGACTGGGTTCACCCAGCATGCTATGCTAAAATGTGATCTGACATTGTGGTTCGGTGCATTCTTTGAACATAGGCATAAAAGTTTTTAGTTTAGTTCAGTAGGTTTTAGTATTTTTGGAGTTCCAAATTATATTGGCATTTTATATAAAAGCTTTAAAAGGAAATATGCCTTACTGAAAAGAAGGTATTTATTCCGAAGCAATTGTTATATGTTTAATTTGACATTTAGTACTATTACCAAGGACATTATAAGTGACTCATTACTAAAAGGCCCTGCAAATAAGACTTGTGGTTTTGATCAACAACCTAAGGAGCTTTAAGTGCAACATCTTGACTTCTTTGATAAATTAGGCACATCAAACGTTGGAAAATGACTTGGATGCTCAGTCTCTGAAAGTATGTGATGAGTTTGAGAGGAAAATATTAAAAATATGAAAAAAGCTTTAGCTTTGAAAAATGTTATGAAAGGGGAAACACAAGTGATCTTTGAAAGAAGGTTGCCTTAAAAAGTCAAAAAACAAAAAAGATGTACTTACTATCTCGTTTTCCTTTTTAATTTCTGCCAGTATCTTAGAGAAGTTCCCAACTTTATCCATTCTTAGATTCTACATAACAAATTCAAGGCACATTTTTTTCAATATTCACTTTGCCATCTATGATTTCTAGGCTGCTTGAGTACATGGTTACATGAGAGAGAGTGTGTGTTGTGTGTATGCAAATGTATAAATATGTATATATGTATAAACACACACACACGCACCAGGTTGTGCGTGAGTTGCCCCCGGTTTGGACCGGTTCACCAGAACCGGTAGTAAAACCTGCGGGAGACTCCACCCACTGACCCCAACATCATCAGGAAGCATCTGCGCATGTGCAGAAGCGCACGGTCCCATTGCGAACTAGTAGTAAAGGTAGGTAGAACCCACCCCTGACACACACACATACTTTGAAAGATAGGACCTTTATACGTTCCACTGCTTATTTCATCTCTGAAATGTAAGATATCACATTTTTCCTCATGCAAATTATATCAGAATTCTCTTTCCTTTTCCATCAGATTGTATGGGAGCTAATATAATAAAATGCAGTAAGATTTTTCTTTGTAACCTAAGGAAGTAAACTAAGACAAATTCTGCTTCACAGACTGCCATTGAGCAGGCATTTGTACATGGAAGTAAATAAATGACACGTATATTCGCCTTCATTAGTGCAATAAATAAAGCCGTGCAATTTTCAGTCTACAGAAAAGACATTCGGAACACGTGAAAACACAAACACAGCACCCTTCTGCAACACTTTCAAGCAGTTGTGCCTTTCCCTGGGCATCATAGAGCAATAGTGTAATCTCACCCCCAAGTGCTAGCCAGGTCTTGCCTCTAGTCTAGTCAAGGTTGCCTAGTGTTGCCACAGGGTATATCTAAGAGCCGAGGTGGCACAGTGGTTAGAGTGCAGTACTGCAGCTACTTCAGCTGACTGCTAGTTCAGCAGACCAGCGGATCAAATCTCATCAGCTCAAGGTTGACTCAGCCTTTCAGCCTTCCATCCTTCCCAGGTGGGTAAAATGAGGACCCAGACTGTTGGGGGCAATATGCTATTTAATATACTGTCTTTGGTGTAAGCCGCCCAGAGTCCTCGGAGAGTGGGCGGCATAGAAATACGAATAATAAATAAATAAATAAATTAATATTGTTTGTTTGTTTGTTTATTTATTCTGTCAACAAGTACAAGGAAACAGGTAACAGTATAGACATAGGCATGGACACGTGAAAAAAATTGGCACAAATAAAAGGATATAAATAGGCAGAACATAGCCATAAACACATAGAATGATTATATATAAATGAGGACAGTAGGACAGGGACGGTAGGCACACTGGTGCGCTTATGCACGCCCCCTTAGGACCTCTTAAGAAACATGAAAGGTCCAGTTTAAGTTTAAGGTAAAAAGTATGGGGATTGTGTGGCCTGTATTACCATTACCTCTTGGTGAAGAAGTAAACATGGAACTGTTATCTATCTTTGTACCCTGTTTCTCCCAAAATAAGACATCCCCTGATAATAAGTCCAATCAGGCTTTTGAGCGCATGGCAATGAGGCCAAGCATTTATTTCAGGGTTCAAAAAAATATAAGACAGGGTCATATTTTCAGGAAAACACGGTACATATTGTCCATGTTCTCTGTGTGATGCTAGAGTACTGTATGAAAATAGGGCAAGGAACAAAGGACTATGATTATGTCATGGGTGAGCTTGTTATCTTCTGCAAATGGTGTATCCTTCTTGAGTAATTATGACCACAAAAAACATTTGGTTTATAGAGTTGCAGGCAGGTGCTATGATATATTTCCACATTATCCAAAACACACCGGAAAAGTGAATCTTACTGCTGTACTCCGGTAGAATCTAGTTTCAGTAAGAACGATCTGATAGTGCCTAAAATATATATATTAGATTATATTAAAGCTGACTAAATGTAATCATGTTATTTTGAGAATTACATTCTGGAAGGTATTAGGGAAAATACATGAGTACAGGAGTGCAATAAGGAATACTACCATTGCCTTTGGTTCTATTGTGCAAATTGTGTAGTTGTTTAAAATCCCCAGAAGCATAGAAAGGACTATCTTAAAATATAAGGATGAATGTGTGTGATATACCATTGCTCTATCAAGTTGTGATGACTGTTTCCATGAAGAAATATTCTTTCCCTCACATTTCGTCATGAATTATAATTTCAGAGTAAGAAAAATCTAAGGTGGTAGATTCATTAATGCATGATTGTGCGTGGAACTTTATCACAGAAAATAAATGTAATTTCACACTATTTTAAATGCAATAGTTTCCACTAGAAATAATTCATTTATGCAGTGCATAGAATCATTAGTAATTCTATATTGCAGAATATTAAGTTGATGAACATTAATATGTGGATCTGAGAACAGAATTGCATACTTGCAACCAAGTTTTATTTTAGGTGATAAAATGAAATATCCAGTTAGAATATTCATGTTCCTATCTTAAATGGGATGGATTGTATTAAGCATAATTTCAGTGATTCGTAGCATACAAAGAAAATACAAAAGTAAATAATAGGGGTGGGGGGAGAAGGGAAGAGAAAAGCAGAAGAAATACTTTTGTATTTTCTTTGTATGCTACATTATAGACTAATAAAATTGGTATTTTAAAAAAAATCCGTGATTCGTCTAGGAAAAGAATCAAACTTTATATTAACAAAAACAGAAGAAGGCCCAACTGCCTAGATGAATGATTGATTGCAGTCATTTCTGGGATTTTTTTAAAAAAACAGAGGAGCAAATTCTTGGCTTTTCATTTCTTTGGGCAAGTGTTCAAACTGTTTAGAGTAAAGGGCATGTTTGTCTGGACAAACCAGGTTTTTCTTTGTTGTGAGAATTCTCTGTATTCCATTGGGTTGGCCAGGGGCAGGATTCTTATTATTATTATTTGATTAAAGTGCTGGGCATAAATCCCAGTGATCTAATGACATGAAGGCACTTCTTTGATCCATCCCAGGCTGTAAAACATGCTCAGTTCAAAAGCAAATAAGCTACTGAATGTTCAGCCAATTTATGTAGACTACCTTACCTCAGGCAGCTCCAAGAGACTGGAGTGCTTCTTTATGATAGAAATGAATGGAATATTATATAGCTTGAGGAATATGTTTTTAGCTCTTTAACCATTCCAGTCTTTCTAAACGCCTTTAAAAACACCAAATATTTGTATGAATACAGGGTGCGATTGTATATACGCAAGTCATACAGAGTCACATTGCTCCGCATACATACGGCAAACAGTATCTTATTTTAAGTCAACACAAGATGCATTATTTTTGGTGAAATATGTTTAACCTATGTTCCTACTAAGTTATTAATGAAAAATCACTTGTTTCAAAAGATCGTGACCCACATAGATTCCACAGAGTTCTCTACAACCATAGTTGTTAACATTCTAAAAGGTAAAGGTTTTCCCTTACAGTTGTGTCGAGTTCTAGAGGTAGTGCTCAACTCTGTTTCTTAGCTGAGGGAGCCAGCATTGTCTGAAGACATTTCTGTGGTAAATATGACCAACATGATTGTGTGCTGAGGCTCACAGAATGCTGTACCTTCTCATTGAAGTCATATTGATCTACTCGCATTTGCATTCTTTCGAACCTCTAGGTGGGCAGGAGCTGAAGCAAGTTGTAGGTGCTCACCCCATCCTGCAGCACTCGGGTCTCAAACCCAGGCTCTCAGCTTTCCAGCTGACAAATTAAGCATCTTTAACCACTGAGCCACCGCTCCCCGATTGAAAAGTAGGATAAAAATAATTACAATTCAAAATAGATTTGAGTGCTCTTGGTAGGAAATCTAGATTTGCCTTGGCAATACATGGTCTCTTCATGTCCCTAGGGCTAGTGACCACTGATAGTTGTCACAATGAATTCAGGAAAGGATCCCTGAAATAAAAAGAGTAAAGGTACCAACCACCTTACAGGTCTTTTCAGATGGACATTTTTCCTGTATCCAATATATTTTGGTGAAATATGTTTAACCTATGTCTTCAACATGCAACTATTTGTTTAATGACTATTCAAAGTTCCAACAACAATGAAAACAGTTACTTATGACCAGTTTTATACAATTATGACTTTTGTAGCATTCCCATGGTCATGAAAAGAAAAGAAGCAATGGTGGAAACTAATCAAGGAGAGAAGCAACTTAGAATTAAGGAGAAACTTCCTCACAGTTAGAACAATTAATAAATGGAACAACTTGCCTGCAGAAGTTGTGAATCTCCAACATTGGAAGTTTTAAAGAAGATATTGGATAACCATTTGTCTGAAGTGGTGAAGGGTTTCCTGCCTGGGCAGAGGGTTGGGCTAGAAGACCTCCAAGGTCCCTTCCAACTCTGTTACTGTTAAACATTAATCTGTCAAAGAATATAAATACATGTAATTAAAAATATAGTTCACCGGAGTGCTTCATATGAAAATGCTGTATCTGATCACATTTGTGAATCTCTCAACAGGTTGAGTGGCTGAAAAACGAAGAGGTGATAGATCCTGTTGAAGATCGAAATTTTTATATCACTATTGACCACAACCTGATCATAAAGCAGGCACGTCTCTCTGATACAGCCAATTATACTTGTGTTGCCAAAAATATTGTGGCAAAAAGGAAGAGCACCACTGCTGCTGTCATTGTCTATGGTAAGAAAGTTACCAGGTTACATATTTGGGTGATGTATAGATTTTAGTCTATGTATAAACTAAATTGAATCCATGCAGGCATGATAAAGTTTAATCCATGGACTTCTAAAGTGGGTTGAATTCTACTTTATACTGCTCTGTATATTTAGTTGAAGCCTAGAAACAATATATAGGCAATTTATAATGAAAGTAGAATGTCCTTCTTTTTGTAGTTAATTAAAACAAGTTGGTCTGAGGGGGAAAAAAACTCCACAGACTTATGAGTTTTGTTCCCCTCGTTTTACTGGAATGTTAGCCCAACTTCCCCTGTCTATGCTTTCAAATTTCACTGTGTTTATCAAAAGCTTAAAACCAAGGCAGCTTGAATAATAGAGCTTTACAGTTTTCAATCTGCCTGCAATTAGAACCAGAACATATATTATACTTAGCCTTTGAGATCAGTTTGGCATTCTTCCTGTTGAGTTGTAGGTAGAGCAAGGAAAACAAGAGAGAGATGGAGGTAGGAAAAAGGAGATAAATAACTGTTGCCTGATTGCACTTATTCTCATTTTCTACGTCCACAAAGAACATCCAAAGTTCTCAATCTGTTGCAGTGTCATAAAGAATGATTATTCCTGTGTTTTCTATCACTTTTCATTCAATTTCATGATAAAGAATAGGCTTTCAATATTTCTTTCAAAGGAGAACAGAATTTCATCATTGAGTACTTGCACTTATTTTGTTACAAGAATTTGTAACAAAAAAAAAAAAAGAATGGGTATGTAGGAAGTCTATGTCTTCCATCTTTCAGTGATCAAGTATTTTTCCAGCAGTATGTAACTATTAGCTTCCTAGCTTCAATTAAATCCCTATAAAGAAAGAATTTCTTCCATTTTAAAAAAATATTTTTATTAAAGTTTTAAAAAAACAAACAAAAACAGATATTTACATCTTCTTTTCAACATCTTCGCATCAGTAATCCATATTTATACATTTTCTCTTTCTTATCTTAATACATCTTTTATACATATATTTCTAGTATATCATATATAATATATTTTCTTAACCTAAATATTTTATTTACATTTAACATAAACAGGTACCTAGTTTCCTTTCTACAATTTATATCTTCCCATTTGTTTCTATATTCCTCCACCTAATTTAACCATTGTTTAATTTTCTTTTGTCCCCCCCCCTTTTTCCCCCTTTCTCCTCCAACCATTTATACCATTTCTCCCAGACTAAGTAGTATTCTGTTTCATCTTTTTCTTGTATCTCCTTTGTGAGCTCATCCATTTCCGCACACTCCATAATTTTTCTAATCACCTTGTCTTCTGGTGGTATGTCATTGTTTTTCCAGTTTTGGGTGAAAACTATTCGTGCTGCTGTAATTATGTGAATAATTAAGTATCTTATTTCTTTTTCATATGACCTGGTAATTATTCCCAGTAAGAAAGTTTCTGGCCTCATTTCTATTTGTTGATTTATAATTTATAATCTTTTTTTTAAAACCTTGGACAGGGTAGGTAGATAGCCAGGGAATCCTTCCAAATGATGAAAGTGTAGAAAGCAAGAGCAGCAGTAATATTCTTCCCCACTATCAACGATGATAAAGAGCAGGTTCTGACCAGTTCTGGAGAACCAGTAGCGGAAATTTTGAGTAGTTCGGAGAACCGGTAAATACCACCTCTGACTGACCCCGCTCCCATCTATTCTCTGCCTCCCGAGTTCCAGCTGATCTGGAGGAAATGGGGATTTTGCAATAAGCTTCCCCTGGAGTGGGGAGGGAATGGAGATTTTAAGATATCCTTCCCCTGCCAGACCTACCAAGCCACGCCCACCAAGCCATGCCACGCCCATCAAGCCATGCCCACAGAACTAGTTGTAAACATTTTTGAATCCCAGAACTGATAAAGAGTCATCTCAAGAGCCTCAAAGTCTTTTAATCTTTTAGAGAAATGCTTGATACATAAAGCTGTTTTCCTAAACTATACATCTTTTTTTAAAAAAATAATATATTTGACATTTTAAATTTCAGAGTAAAAGCTTCATCAGATGCGTTCTGTAATAACATAGCATTTTTTTCTATATATTTTTTTAGTCATTAAGTTGGTGAAAAATGTATGAATTATATTATTGCGTATATCACCTGAGATGGAAATAAAACACTCTGCTGAAAGAACCTAAATCAGTTGGATTACCACATTAATTGCAGTGCATTTAGCTGAGGAATTGGCCTGGATGTAAAAATGCAGAAGGGAAATTCTATTAAATGCAGGGGGTAATAGATTTGTGAAGCTGTAATCCTTGCACAGATAAATTGTAGGTATTATTTTCTAAAATGTAAACCTGTGAAACTGGTTTAATGAGTAGAATTTAATGGGTTACTGCCACAAAAAGTGAAACATTGAATTTCATTTAAAGAAGATTCCATCTACCGTATAAAGTGGAATATCATCAAATAGTAATTGATCCAGGAGAATTCATAAAGTTTTAGAGATTATTCTAAATTAATCTGTGAAACAGAAAATTGACTAGGTAACTCTCTTTTGACACACACCATACTCTCTTTGGTTTCTAAATATTTAAGAAGTTAGTATATGGCCCTTAGCATCAAAATATTAATTGGCTGATTTGCCACCAAGTCAATAGTTAGTCATAGATAGATTTTTTTTTCTCCAAGATCGTCCCAAAGGTGCTTTTTTAAAGAAGCAACTGGACTTTCTGGTTTTTCTTTGAAGAAATTTTGCTTCCCATCCAAGAAGTTGCCCTTCAACCCATTATCCCTGTGGTTGAGTTCATTTTGTTTATGGTTATCCTGTGTTTTTTTTCTGTCTCTCTTTTCTTTCCTTGCATCTTTTCCAATTTTATAGACATTTGAGCCCAGTCATTTGTTCCTTGCATGTTCATTTGAGTTGATTTGTTCCATTATTTTGGGGGATGGGGGGAATTGGTTATTCCCTTTATTCTCAATCATTTTTGAACAACAAAGTTCAAAAGCATAAATATTCTTTCTGTGCTTTTTCCAAGGCCAAGTTTCATGGAGTGAAAAGTAAAAGTAAAACCATTGCCTGCACTAATCTGGCTTTTCTAGATTAAGATGGTGGTATCTGAATGCAGTAGAACCTCTGGTCACTAATGCTTCTGACTAAATCGGGTTCAGTCCAAAAAATGCAGAATTTTTTTTCTGCAGCCAATTTTCCCTTCCGTGCCATTTTTTTTGTAAGCGCCAAATTAGGTTTGGGACACGACCAAATCAGTTTGTGACCAAAGTTATGGAACGAATTATGGTCATGACCAGAGGTTTTACTGTATATTTTCCACGATTCATTGCTACTAAACCAAATGCTAATATTATTATAACTTTATTGTCATTGTACGTATATACACAGTATACTCATACAACGAAATTCACATAACACCAAAACACCAGGCCCAACACACACAACAATCCCCAAACACACCCCCATATGTGACATAGTTCTTGACTGCTGATTCCTTTAGGGTTGACAGTTGATCCTAAAAGACAGAAATCATCCACCATTTCAATATCTTTATTGTCAGTTCTAAGGACCATTATTGTACCTACTGTCATTAGTTTGAGTACCTTCTTTGAATGTAATCTTTGTCCTAATTTTCCACTGTGGGCCCTTGAGATTCCTTACTGGAGGTTGCATCTTATTTGTATTTTGAGCTAACAGCATAGTGTTACCAGCAGAAGCCAGGATGTTGATGTTTCTTCCTCCAGTTTTTAAATTGTGTTTGTTTAATTCTGATCCAATTTATAAATTAAACAAATAAAGAGAGAATAGATAGCTTTCTCTTCCTCCTTTGACAACCTGGAGACAATCTGTTTCACTAGGTTCAGCCTGATTATTGTTTCCTAACCAATCAGTTTCCTAAGTACATTCCATAGCTTGACACGGTAACCACATGTCAAGGGTCTTCTATAACCAATAAAGCACATATTGAGTTTTGGGACGTATTCTTTATCTTCCTCCATAATGTAATAGCAAAAGCAAAGAATAAGTTAGCGTCTACACAATAATGTCCATGGAATTATTTGGGAAGGGAAGAACCTATATTGTCCCCTACAATAGTAAGGGGGAAATCTTAGAAATTTTATGTGACTACTTATCATATAACTTTGCTGATATAGTTGTTCAGAATCACTTGCAATATTGAATTCAAGAGAGAGTAAAATCCGATTTATCAGTATAATTTGGATGACTCAATTTTCAGTTTCATCAGCTGGTGTAAATATAAGTGTATACCAGTGGTGAAATGTAATATTTGTTACTACCGGTTCTGTGGGCGTGGCTTGGGGGGTAATGTGACTGGGTGGACATGGCCAACTTTTTTTTTTTACTTTTAAAAGCATTTTTTCTACAACCTCTTCAGCCGAAGAGTTGTAAAAAAAATTCTTTTAAAAGCCTCTGACGATCAGGCAACTCAGCTGGGATTGTCAGAGGCTTTTAAAAGCATTTCTTCTACAACCTCTTTGGAGGTTGTAGAAAAAATGCTTTTAAAAGCCTCTGATGATCCCAGCTGAGCCACACGATCATCAGAGGCTTTTTTTTTTACTTTTAAAAGCATTTTTTTTACCGAAGAGGTTGTAGAAAAAATGCTTTTAAAAATTAAAAAAAAAGCCTCTGATGATTGCGCGGCGCAGATGGGCATGGGGGGGAACAGGGATTTTTGCTACCAGTTCTCCGAACCACCTGCCACCATCGCTACCAGATCAGGCGATCCGGTCCGAACCAGGAGCATTTCACCCCTGGTGTATACCTTCTTGGGATAAGAATACCCTGAAACTTAAAAAAGCTTCATAGAAAAAGTGGATTCTATTACTGGCCTTCCTAAGGAGTATATCAGTGGAAATTGAACAGTCTTAATGGCCATTATGAAGTGACTATCTGAGTGAAAGAATATCTCATTTGGGAAGTAAGGAAAGGCTCTTATTGGTTATATATATCTTTTCCTTAGACCTGAAATCATCTGTTAATATGCAATAATTTTTAATATTTGTTTTTAGAATGACATATACTCTAAATTGGCCAGTGCCATGTTAAGAAAAGTGAATGAAGCAATACCAGTGCCCATAGCCTATAACCAGTGCCCTATTGCCCAAGCAATACCCCTCTTGATGTGCTCCATGCTGGAGAAATTCTTATGAACCTGCACTTCCTTTTTCTAAGCTCGCTTGATTACTTATGATAAATAAGATTTGATTCATATAGCAGGGCCTGGTTCCTTGGCAGTTTATATTTTTGGTTCTCTATTATTAAAGTTAGTACTAGTATATTATTTAGTTGGTGTGGAGGTCATCCAAATTTTTTAGATGGTTCTCATTAAAATATGTATTTATTTTACTTCGACCTATACAGAAGCCCTGAAATTGTATAGTGAGAGTAGGCAATATAGGCAAATTGTATGTCAGTTTATCCATCCAGGACAGGACTCTGCAACCTTAAACACTCAAAAGAGCCATTTGGACCCATTTCCCACAGAAAAGAAAACACTGGGAGCCACAAAACCCTTCCCCTGCCTGACTATTTCCTGAGCAGCCACAAAACTAGCATATGTAGTTGAATTAAATGTTCTGTTTTCTTCTGAAACGTCTTTTTTGAATTTATCCATGGTTGGCCTACCGGAGGTCGAAAAGCTCAATAAATTGCATGCTGGCGGGTGTCACACATTGGCAGTTGTGACGCATATTTTGAGTGACAGGGAGCCGCAGTAGAGGGGTGAAAGAGCCACATGCGGCTCCAGGAGAAAGTTGATCTATCATCATGAACCTTATTTTCATAACAATCTTTCAGATAGTTGTAATATGCACTAGGTGAAGCTCTCCCTGAAGAATATTTGAAGACTTCAGCTAGTACAGGAATTATTGATCACAGTATTGTCTTGCCAGCATTCCAGAAACTCATCATTAGCTATATCATTTGAACCAACTACATCAGCTTTCCATTTCTCTCAAACCCATTTAAAAGTACTATTATTTTTTTTTACCTTGGGGATAGCTTATTTATTTAAAGTATCCCCTCCTACTCTTTTTTTCAGATAACTTATTAGAAAGACAACTCTACACTAATGGGTATAAAGAAGAACCCTTATGAAATGTGTATACCGCCTCTGTCCAATTTGATTATAGGCAATGTGTATGTTTGTATTTATATATGTGTGTGTGTATTTATGTTTGTGTGCATGTCTGCAATAATATAGAAAACAGTACATCAGTAAACTAAATTTTGTATTGATGTTTCTGAATTCAATCCTGAAAACCAATCTGTACAACTTTCCACAAAACTTGAAGAATAAGCCTTCCGTAGGAGGAGAACTCGGGACATTCAGATACTCAGGACACTACTTATTGCACCTCTTAGTAGGTGGATATCCTCTGCAGGCTCTGTCTGATTATCCAAATAGGGCAGACTTTTCTAAGAGACATCTCTTTCCTAAGAGAGCCAAAGATTCCTGAATTTTCAACATGCAGAAACTAGTTTTGTCCAGATTTTAATCTCATTTGGTTACACATTAAGGGTGGAAAGAATACCTTTGTTGTGATATTTCCAGGGGTGAAATCCAGCAGGTTCTGACAGGTTCTGGAGAACCGGTAGTGGAAATTTTGAGCAGTTTGGAGAACCGGCAAATACCACCCCTGGCTGGCCCCAGAGTGGGGTGGGAATGGAGATTTTGCAGTATCCTTCCCCCAGGAGTAGGGAGGGAATGGGGATTTTGCAGTATCCTTCCCCTGGAGTGGGGTGGGAATGTAGATTTTGCAATACCTTTCCCCCAGGAGTGGGGAGGGAATGGGGATTTTGGCAGTATCCTTCCCCTGTCATGTCCACCAAAACACGCCTGTAGAACTGGTAGTAAAAAAAAAATGAATTTCATCACTGGATATTACTGTTTCTTTTATTATCCACTTTTGAAATCCAAGCAAGCATAAAAGAAATATATAATCTTCCCTTTTCACACACACAAAAATGTTTAATTCCTAGAAACGCTTGGAAGCCTATAGGCTTCATAAATTGTCAGTCCTTCGTTTAAGTCATTTTCCTACCTTCCTTACTTCTCAGTCAATGGCGGATGGTCAACTTGGACAGAGTGGTCAGTATGTAACAGCCGTTGTGGAAAAGGCTTTCAGAAGCGTACAAGAACATGTACCAATCCAGCACCACTCAATGGAGGAACCTTCTGTGAAGGCCAAAATTTGCAGAAAATAGCTTGTACCACATTATGTCCAGGTATGTTGTATCACTATGATGCGATATTATCTAGAATAAGTCTTGTTTTCTTTTCATTTGTGGTAGTGGGGGATGAACATGATGACTCCTTACTTTTAATTTTAAAGTGAACTCTATTATGCCATTCAGATACAAATAAGATGAATAATTAGCACTATTATTATGCAATGTTTGCCTCTCATTGCAGTTGTTATTCTGAACACTTACATAATGAGTCAACACTTAGA
The DNA here is from genome assembly GCA_012654045.1 of Ptyas mucosa. NCBI lineage: Eukaryota > Metazoa > Chordata > Lepidosauria > Squamata > Colubridae > Ptyas > Ptyas mucosa. The sequence goes on from WNWU01000007.1 coordinate 31,814,768, forward strand.
CCCTTGGGACCCTAAGCCTTGGATCTGTTAAAAACTCTGCATTTAAATAATAACATGATTTTGTGTATTAATACGCTTACATTTATTAAGGCAAAGATAAGATGATTTTTTTACTAAAAGTAAAAATATTATCTGAAGGAGATGGATTATTGTATTTATTGTAAACTGCCCAGTCACTATGAAGACAGTTGGCATATAAATGTAATGAATACATGAATGAATACATAAATAAAATTATCGTGTTATTATCATTGTTGTAAAATAACACAATTTTCACATTAAAAACAAAAACCATACACAGTCTCTTAAGAATATGTTTCAGAATGTTTTTGCCTGCCATCTTATTCACTAAGATGGGTAAAATCTATCCTATTCATTTTAGAGGGATTAGAAAATTATTTTAGTTCCTTCCAAGGACAAAAAGTTCAAATAAAGCTCATGCCTTATTTGTCTAGCTCAAAACCTGATTTGCCCTTTAAACCAACAAAACATTTTCTCTATTATCAACTACGTTCCTTTATCTATTCAGCAATAGTGATCTAAATAGTATTAATATAATGATGGAAAGAAAACCTATTTCGTTCCCCCTCCCTATCTTTCTATTGCACTTGACATCAATTAAACTTTCCCTTGAAACATTACAAATTCAAGGTTCCATTTTACTGCATGCTTCTCAACAATACAACATTACATCGAAGTAAGGGATAAAATATAGATTTTAAAGGACAAAAGCACATAACAATGCAAGCAACTTCAAAATTTGTGCCTATTATCTGTAAAAAAATTTTGTGGATCTGTTGAATTCTGTCTGAATCTATTATTTTAGTAGGGAATATTTTGGGAAATCAATATGGTTAATAGAAATTTAGTAAGCATATATTTATTTTAGGTATCTGTATCAGATCATAGGAGAAATAGGTGGCTGGATAGCACCTCCCTTCAAACCGAAACACCATGTTGGGATGTAGGGACGTTATCTATTTTAAGTTTTTATAATATACCAAATGAACAAAGAATTTATAGCTTTTATTGCTTAGAATTCAAGGTGCTTTTTAGATAGAGATAGAAAAAAAAGATAAAAAAAAAAAAAGATAAATAGATAGATAGATATATAGATAGATATAAAAATAAATATATATATATATATATATATATATATATATATATATATATATATATATATATATATATAATTATATATATATATAAAATTCTCCACCCAAGTAAAAGTTCAAGACACCCGCCCAGCACCCTCATGTCCATCACATGGTCCAATCATCCACCGTCCAAACTGAAGACACCTCCCAGTCATCCAACTCCAGGTGCCAGAGCATTGCTTCCTTGACTCTCTGTGAAAGGAATGTTATTTTGACTTCCTATCATCTACATTCTATGCAATCCCCCCCTCCCATTTTCCCACAGAAGAAGATGTGGCAGGCCTGAAGGCCCAAACGTAAAAGATGGCTTCCAGGTCTGACAGAGACATTAACATGCATTATAGGGAAAGGGTGCTATATGGTGACAAAAATCAACTAGAGTTGTTGAGATAGTCAGTGTTTTTTTTTCCTGCACAGATTAGACAATGGAGAATAAATCAATAAGTTTATTGTTTAAAATCAAAGTAGGGTTTCAACAAACTGACAGCATTTTTACTTTGTGAAACTTGTAAATATTTTTGTTAGAATCTCCATCTCCATATGATCAGTGAAACAGAATACTCTGTTAAGATCTGAAATAATCTCCTTTTCAAGTATGAGTTCTGAATTGGTCATACTGCAGTATGTTGGACTCATAGCTTTCTATTACTACGGTAGTATCATTTCTGTTTGACCATCATACATGCAGGATTATCCTTGATTTTGCTAAAGGAAACCCCTAGAAAGTTGATACATAGATTTGAATATGGGAAGGAATATTGCTTCTGCAATAAGGTATGCCTATTGCTGACCAAGAATGGAGATATATAATTCTTTATTTTAAGAAATAATATCCCACCATACTGATCATTGGTATGATTTAATGCAGTATTTTGATTAGAACACAATATTAAACTGCAGACGTTCTATCGTAATTTCTTCATGTGTAGTAGGTAGAATTACAAAAATCTTTGAATCTTTACTGACACAATAGGACATTTCTAATTTGCTTACTTACAGCATTTCCTGATGTCACTGAAGAAAATAGGTGAATCAGAATTTCCATCTCTACTCACGTTTAGTGAACTAAAACATTTGCATGGCAATTTATTGATTGTTATTACATAAGCCGTGTTTTCTCAACCTCAGCAATGTGTTGACTTCAACTCCCAGAATTCCCCAGGCAGCCAGTTGAAGTTCACGTGTCTTAATATTCCTGAGGTTGAGAAACACTGATGTATACAGTTTGGATTAGTAAATCTCATATGATCTCCTAGTGGCACCATTTCTAATGGCAGCATCAGTTCTTCGATTTACTGCATCTCTGCTTCTGCTGCATGCTAGAGGAATGATTTAAGGAGAAAACATATCAAAAACTGAACAGCTTTCACTCATGCTTCTTTCAATAAATGCACCAGAACCAAAAACAGAAATTTGGATCAATATAGTTCTGTATTTCTGAAGGTTTTAAAACAAAAGCTCTATAGCTACCTCTGGTGGGTGGGTGGTTTTGCAGCATATTGCAAAGAGTTGGACTAGGTAATTCTTATGGTTTTTCTGCAGTTCTGTGATTGGCAGTAGGCTAAAAAAGATTTCATCTGACATAGACTCTATAGGCAGATTTTATCCTAGGATTTCAACATTGCATTCCAATAAATGAAGCTGCTACTTATATACAAACGATCTGATCAGATTTGAGTTGAAATTTAACACTTTGGCTAAGAAGAGGGGGAGAGGAGAGGAGAGGAAAGGAAAGAATGGCACTTTTATTATCTGTATATTCAGTTAGCAGACTCCTTATAGAGTCTCATGTAAAATCTTTTTTTTTTAATCTGGGTATTTTCTATTTCTTCCACTCCCACCTCATTTTGTCCTTATATTTTGCCTTTACATTTTTCCATTTTCTTATGACAGTGGATGGGAGGTGGACAGCATGGAGTAAATGGTCTACCTGTGGAACAGAATGTACCCACTGGCGCAGGAGGGGCTGCACCGCACCAGCACCCAGGAACGGCGGCAGAGACTGTGAGGGCCTTGTCTTGCAGTCCAAGAACTGCACAGATGGGCTGTGTATGCAGAGTAAGTGGAAGTACCCTAATGCTGCTTTGTTGACATTGCCATTTGGGATGGACAGACAGAGTGAAACAGTTTAGGGCTCTAGCCTTCTCTTGATATGTGAAGAAAGAAAGAATTCATGTAACTCTGTACTGGAATTAATTCAAATGAAATTCTCCATTGCAGAGGAACAAACTCACCTTTAAAAGGTTTGACATAGCTTGGCAGAAACAAGTCATGACCTGTGCTCTTCAAATCCCTTTTTCAGTGTGTTTGGATTATAGCTTCCTGCTAGTTTGAGTATGGAAGGAATTGACCTTCAGATGTCCCTCAAAATTCCAACAGAATTAGTACAGTCAATCATTCGTGTTGGGTCATGACATCTAAAGCCCTCCGCCTATTGATTTACTCAGCCTGGCATTTAAGATGTTTTTATGAGAAGCAAAATATCCTCTTCATCTTGTTGTTCTTGACTGTAGTTGGCACCTGACAAAAAAAAGTACTAGCTGTATTGTGAATAGGTGGCTCTGTGGCTTTGCATGTGTTCATTCATAAGTCCATATTATCGTTTTTCTCATTGCTCTGTTCCATATTTTAAAAATGAAGGAAAACATTTCTGATACCGCAATCCTATTGCAAATCTGTTCAGTAGTAAATGCAGTTTCATTCTGAAGATGAATTGTACATGTTTAGCACCCTTATTCTTCAGCATATATTTTATATATCTCTGTCTATCTATCTATCTATCTATCTATCTATCTATCTATCTATCTATCTACCTACCTACCTACCTACCTACCTACCTGTTTCCCCCAAAATAAGATATCCCCTGATAATAAGCCCAATCGGGCTTTTGAGTGCATGGCAATAGGGCCAAGCGCTTATTTCAGGGTTCAAAAAAATATAAGGCAGGGTCTTATTTTTGTGGAAACACGGTATCTATCTCTATATCTCTATATCTATCTATCTATCTATCTATCTATCTATCTATCTATCTATCTATCCATCTATCTTAGATTTTTAGGGCCAGGGGCAGGGGATAGCAAGAGCAACCTCCCAAAATATCCGAGAAGTATGAAATGTATAGTATTATTATATCTATTTCACACATTAGTTTGTGATGGACAACAGGATAACAATCCTTTAGATAGAAAAGATGCCAAATTTCATTGAAAAAGAGTTAGTTTCAGCTTAAACATATAGGTGCATATGGATTTTTTTAAAGGAAATATGATTATGTTATTATAATCTTGTTAAGTTTTTTTCTTCTTAATTAGTTGTGTCTTTACATAAAATACTGGGGAATCAACAATGGTAAACATAGAATTTGAAAACATGCCTACAGTTGCATTTGGTGATTCTGTGTACTTCCCTGGAAAGTACTTGAATAAAATTGTATTTATTTTACTTGTTAATGATATTTGCAGGCTAGCCACTTAGAGCAACTCCGAGAAGCATGCAGATTAAAAACATAAAAATCAATAACAATCAAAACTAAAGACAAGAGAAAATGGAGAAAAAAACAAATTCTGTAACTTGAAAATCACCATGTAATGAGCTCACAGCATTCCTTAGCCCAGTGTCTGGGGAAAGAGTCATTTCTGAAAGAAATTAGGGTTAGAACTGTTCAGCTATCTGGGAGAATTCTGTTTCAAAATGCAAATACTGAAGCATGCCAACTCTGTTAGATCTTATAGGATAGGCAAAGCCATGGGAGAAAGGTGATACTTTAAATAATAAGGCTGCATACCATGGAGAACTTAATACAGTACATGACAACTAGTATCCTGAATTGAACCTAGCGCATGTACCAAAAGTTGTAGATGAACACACTTTGGTATGTTTTGGATCAGCTGAAACTTCAGAGTGGTCTTCAAAAACCATCCCAATTCCAGTAACCCAGATGAGAAGTGACTAATGAGAGGGCCTTGTGATCCAAGAATGGATATAATTGGCATACAAAGGTGTTCCTGGACATAGCTGCCACTTGTTCTTCAAGCAGGAGCTGTGAGTCCAAGAAAATCCCCAAATTGCATACAAATTATATTTATATTTGCCTATAAATAAGTTTTGGATTCTATTTTAGATTGTGTATATCAGGGGTGTCAAACGCAATTTCATTGAGGGCTGCATTAGGGTTGTGTTTGACCTTGGGGCACCAGGGTGGGCGTGGCCAGGGTGGGTGGCCAGCTCAACATCACATGTGTTGGGGGCACTTGTGGTGGCCCGAGCGGTCTGTCAGCAAAAACAGGCTCCCGAGCTCTGTTTTCAGCTTTGATGGCCTCCTGCAACCCTCTGCCAGTGAAAACGGAGCCGGGAGGGCTGCCCATGGCCAGTCCTTCGTTCTTTCCACGGCAACCCTGCAAGCCAGATCTAAGCACCCTGCGGGTTGCATCCAGTGCCTGGGCCTTGAGTATGACACCCCTGGTATACATTAATAATTTGCACAAATATGAAGGAAGAATTATTACTTATTAAGAAATAATACCATTGTTTATGTTCTCTTCTGGTCTTTAGTCATACAAATTATGAAAGCTTTTGAAATATTACAACAATGAATACATTTCAGATAATTCCTTTACACCTTTGCTCCTTTTTATGTTCGAGGGGCCTGAGTGGCACAGTAGACTAAGGCACTGATTAACATTCAGCTGCCTGCAATTACTGCAAATTCTAATCTCACCAGGCTCAAGGTTGACTCAGCCTTCCATCCTTTCTAAGGTAGGTGAAATGAGGACCCAGATTGTGGGGGCAATAAGCTGACTTTGTATAAATATACAAAAGTATGAAGGCTATTGCTTAACGCATTGTAAGCCGCCCTGAGTCTCCGGAGAAGGGCGGCATATAAATCAATTTTTTTAAACAAAAGGTATTGCAAAGAAAAAACAATAAGGCTCATAATATTCATCTCAAAGTGTTCTTCTGATGGTGATAGCCATTTTATATTGCATTCCACCAATATAAAGGAAGGAAAGGAATCTCTGGAAAGGAAGACAACAACTAGATGATTTTCAAAAGTGTCAAACTTTGGTAATATTAGATGGAGAAAAAAAAAGTCTGACTTTTATAATACAGCAAATTATGCATCACTTCGATACAGCTAGTCCTCGATTTACAGCAGTTCATTTAGTGGCCATTCAAAGTTACCATGGCACTGACAAAAGTGACTTATGACTATTTTACACAGTTACAACCTTTGTGGCATCCCCATTATCATGTGATGAAAATTCAGATACTTGGCAACTGACTCAGATTTATGACCTTTGCAGTGTCCCAGGATCATGTGATAACCTTTTGCAATCTTCTGACAAGCAAAGTCAATGGGCAAGCTGGATACATTTAACAACTGTGTTATTAATCTAACAACTGCAGTGGTTCACTTAACAACTGTGGCAGAAAAGGTCATAAAATGGGGCAAAACTCACTTAACAAATGTTTCACTTAGCAACAGAAATTTTGGGCTTAAATTGTGGTCATAAGTCAAGAACTACCTGTAATGTGAATGATCTGCTGTGATAAATTATGAAGAAAAAAATATTCTTTATTTCCGGAAGTTTGTATTTTATGCTACCACTTGATATTTAGATAGGATTTTACTGTTCTTGCATGTATGATGAAACAATCTTTTGTGCAGAAATTTGGAGTGGAAATATTGTAAAGTACCTCCAGGTGCTAATATTATATATACTGCCCTTTTCTTTAGCAAGGTTATATTGCTGACTTTAAAGACTTTGCTACTTTTAGGAAAGTTTATGATCTATTAAGAAAGCTGTGTATGTATACTTAGTTTACATTTATTTATCAAATTTCTGTACCACCCATATCACTTAAGTGACTCTGGGTGGTTTACAACATAATAAAACATTATAAACCATGAATAAAAGCACAAAAACAAAGTTTAGAAACAAGTAAAAACTTACAAGTTAAAACAAAAAAAAAATCAGAGTTAAAAAAGTTAACAGGATTAAAAGGTAGAAAGGCAGAGGGAGTGCTCTCAAGCTACCAACCAACCCCAGGATGGTATCACACTCTTAGACCCCCGTGCTAATTAAGCTTTCTTTGCTTAGGTTAATTATATCCAAGTATTTTACAGTTGTAAACCCCATGTACAGTTGTACATCCCACGTAACGGGGTGTACAACAAGTAACAGTATGTGCTACTTGTCCTAGCTGTTGCCAAACCAGCAGTTCAAAAGCACGTAAAAAATGCAAATAGAAAAATAGGGACCACCTTTGGTGGGAAGATAACAGCGTTCCTTGCGCCTTTGGCGTTTTGTCATGCTGGCCACATGACCACGGAGACATCTTAGGACAGCGCTGGCTCTTCGGCTTTGAAACGGAGATAAGCACCGCCCCCTAGAGTCGGGAATGACTAGCATATATGTGCGAGAGGAACCTTTTCCTTTACCTTATTTTACAGTTGAGAGATGCACAGTTGTTCATTTTTAATCCTGGAATATGAGCCAACCCAGGGGTGTCTACAGACTATAATAAAAAAAAAATTAAAATATCATCTCTGCATCCCAGATAAAAAAACAAGTGGAACGTCTATTGCAGGGCTGTCAAATTCCCGGCCCGCAGGCCGGATGTGTCACATGCTGGCCATGCCGATGCCCGATTTAACGAAGTCGAAAGAAGTCCCAATACGTCACGTGACCCCACTGTGACGACCTGAGTTTGTCACCCCTGTGCAGCTATCATCTTGACTTTTTAATCACTCCTTAATGAAGACCTCTAAAAGTTTTGATTTGCCACCCACGGTTGCTCCCGACCGTTGACAAACGTCCCCCTTCCACTTTTCATATCTACCAATGTATTCCAGTTGTATGGTTCCACCAATATTCTTCAAGACAAGTGATTAACTAAATAGAGGCTATTCTTTTCAGCCACAGAGTGCAATTCTGCCTAGAGACAAAATAAACACTGCCTTTAATGCGTAGCATGCTGGGACTTTTTTCCTGAATAAGAAACCAAAAACCCCCATTGAAGCAAATGAAGGGGTCTTTTCTGCTTGCAGAATAAAGCACCAGCCTACTTCATCTCCCATGGGTTTCCCAAACAAATTTCGCTAAATATGGTACATTAAAAGTAATATGTAATTTGCCACGCTGCATGCATTATTATTAGATTAATCAAAGTCAAACTAAAGCTAGATTATAATCTTGAGCTAAGCAATGGTTTGTTTAATGCCTTAATATTCACATGTAACAAGAAGCCATACATATCAGCATGTCTAGGTGATTGTGAATTTATCTAATTATTTATTATTCCACCTAGTAATTATACTACGGGATACTAAATATGCTAAGATTTCTTACAAACAACAATTTTTCACTGGTGGAAATGGCCTATTGATATCAGTGGTCCATTGATACAGTGAAGAACGAATAACTAATGAAACAGACTTCTTGTACCTTCCTCCTTCTTTTTCCCTTCAAGAATCTCTCTTACAAGTACTGCAGTTGGCCATAATGTGATCACCGCTATTTCCCCCCCCCCCCACAATTTTTAAAAGCATGCAGTTGTTAAAGACTCTGCAAGAATTTAAGTTATAACTTTTCCAGGGGTGGTATTCACGTATCTTCGCTACCAGTTCGCAAATGTGAGCGCACGTGCCACCTCCGCGTATGCACACAACCTTCCGCGCATGCTCAAGAGCATCAAAACCGAGACGTGATGACATCTGGGCTGGTGGGCGGAGTCTCCTGCCGCTACCAGTTCTCCCGAACCGGATAGAACCGGCTGAATCCCACCACTGAGCCTTTCGTATAATTTACAGGAGCAGAACAAGGAATTTAGATTTGTTTGGCTGATCATAAACAGCCAAATGAAACAGATAACATCTAACACCTATCAAATCAAGTCAAATCAAGAGAAAGAATTAGTGCGCTTTGCTCCTCCAGCTTTGTCAAGTATCTTTCCTACTATACCTGCCTCTTTTCTGCAGTTGTTAATTCCTATTCTTGGCTATCTTGACTAATTCAAACAGACTCTTAAACCATTCATTTTAAGTACGAGCCATGTTGTTTCAACATTTCAAAAGTCTACATCCTAGATTGCCCATCTGAATTAGAGAATAATGCAGTCATTTAGGGTTAGCTTTTCAATGTCAGTTTAAATATATCCAATACAAGAAGACTCAGTGCTTTCCTAGGTAGCATCATCTGTCACACAGTTACATTTCTACTGTTCCATCGTGCTGAGAAGTTCTTCCAATTGTGCAACCGGTAAAGATAATCTTGGTTTAAGATAACCTTGTATATGAGCCATGGTGGTGCAGTGGTTAGAATGCAGTACTGCAGGCAACTTCTGCAGATTGCTGGCTGCCAGCAGTTTGGCAATTTGAGTCTCACCAGGCTCAAAGTTGACTCAGCCTTCTATCCTTCCGAGGTCAGTAAAATGAGGACCCAAATTGTTGGGGGCAATATAGTGACTCTGTGAACTGCTTAGAGAGAGCTGTAAAGCACTGTGAAGCGGTATATGACTCTAAGTGCTATTGCTATCAAATGCCTACTTTAACATGAGGTATCAAACCAGGGGTGAAATGCTCCCGGTTCAGACCCGCTCGGGCGAGTAGGTAGCGATGGCGGTAGGCAGTTCGGAGAACCGGTAGCAAAAATCCCTGCCCCCGCCCCTCATGCCCAGCTGAGCTGTGCGATCATCAGAGCCTTTTTTTCCTCTTAAATGGCTCTTACCAGCCAAACTCTGACGATCCCAGCTGAGTTGCCTGCTAATCAGGCAACTCAGCTTGGATCGCCAGAGCCATGTAAAAGAAAAAAACTATTTTCCTTTTAAATGGTTCTGACGATCCCTCCCCCTCCCCCCCGTCAGCTTGCTTACCTTAGCTGCTGGTCAGAATGCCCTGCTGTAATCCCTGCAATCAATTGCATCAGCAAGCAACTGAATCTCCCTGCCTGCAATCAAGCAGGCAGGGAGTTGTGGACTTCAACTCTCAGAATTCCTCAGCCAGCAAAGTAAAGCTGGCTGAGGAATTCTGAGAGTTGAAGTCTACAAGTCTTAAAGTTGCCAAGGTTGGGGACCCCTGTTCTATTGGGTAAGTTTTTCCCCCTTTGGGAGCTTTAAAAAAATAGTTAATTGGGGTTTTTTTTAGTTATTGTATTTTGGACCTAGCCATTTAAAGTTTAGGAAGTTTTAAATTTAGCTGCTTTTATATAAAAATAAAAATAAATTAAAATAAAGTAATACTTGTACAGCTTTGTGAGATTTAGTGTGTTTCTGTAGTGTTTCACTCTAACTACACAAAGCTGTATGTGGAATTTTGTGTGTGTAAAGTGTGAAAGTTGTTTTTTGGGGGCTTTTTGTGGCTGTGTTAGTTTCCTGCTTGTTGCAGGGGCCATTTTGGGTCTAGCACAGCTGCTTTTATATTGTGGGTGAGCCAGTTGTGTTGTGTTGTGTTTTGTAGGTTAAAAAAGGGCAAAGAAGTGATGTCGACTTGGCCACACCCACCTTGCCAACAAGCCACGCCCTCCCAGTCACCTTGCCACCAAGCCACGCCCACTAATTAAGCCACGCCCACAGAACCGGTAGCAAAAAAATTTAGATTTCACCCCTGTATCAAACCATACACTTTTCCTCAGTTTCCAGTTACGTTCAAATTTATTTTATTTTATTTTTTTTATTTTATTTCCAATTTATATACCGCCCTTCTCCCTGAGGACTCAGGGCGGTGTACAGCCAGACATAAAAAACATGAAATATAAATATTAAGACATTTAAAATATATATAATTTGGCTACAAAATTTAAAACTCACAGACCAATTAAAATATTAAAAATATTTAAAATTTCTTCTTAAGCCAGCCCGGCTTGTTGGAAAAAATATGTTTTTAGGGCACGGCGGAAGGCACTGAGGTCATGAATTCTCCTAATCTCCGGGGGCAACTGGTTCCAGAGGGTGGGTGCCCCCACAGAGAAGGCTCTCCCCCTGGGGGTCACCAGCCTACATTGTTTGGCTGATGGCACCCTGAGGAGGCCCTCTCTGTGGGAGCGCACAGGTCGATGGGAGGTCATCAGTGACAGCAGGCGGTCTCGGAGATAACTAGGCCCTATGCCATGGAGCGCTTTAAAGGTGATCACCAACACCTTGAAGCACACCCGGAAGACCACTGGAAGCCAGTGCAGCTCGCGCAGGAGCGGTGTTATGTGGGAGCGCCACGCTGCTCCCGTCACTACCCGCGCGGCCGCATTCTGGACCAGTTGGAGCCTCCGGGTGCTCTTCAAGGGGAGCCCCATGTAGAGAGCATTACAGTAGTCTAGGCGGGAGGTGACAAGGGCGTGAGTGACTGTGCACAGGGAATCCCGATCAAGAAAGGGCCGCAACTGGCGAATCAGGCGAACCTGACAAAAGGTCCCCCTGGCTACAGCCATCAGATGTTCCTCCAAAGACAGCTGCCTATCCAGGAGGACTCCCAGATTGCGAGCCCTTTCTGCGGGGGCTAAAGACTCGCCCCCGATAGTCAGTGATGGAGTCAACTGACTATATCGGGATGCCGGGAACCACAGCCACTCCGTCTTGGACGGGTTGAGCCTGAGTTTGTTTCTCCCCATCCAGATCCGCACGGCTTCCAGGCACTGGGACATCACTTCGAGGGCATCATTGGGGTGGCCTGGGGTGGAGATGTACAGCTGGGTGTCATCAGCGTACTGATGGTATCTCACCCCAAAGCCACGGATGATCTCACCCAGCGGCTTCACATAAATGTTGAACAAAAGGGGCGAGAGGACCGACCCCTGCGGCACTCCACAAACGAGAGGCCTCGAGGTCGACCTCTGCCCCCCTGTCAACACACACTGCGACCGGTCGGAGAGAAAGGAGGAGAACCACTGTAATACAGTGCCCCCCACCCCCAACTCTTCCAGCCGGTGCAGCATGATACCATGGTCGATGGTATCAAAAGCCGCTGAGAGATCTAATAGGGCTAGGACAGAGGAACATCCCCTGTCCCGAGCCCTCCAGAGATCATCGAAATTAACGTATGCTACTTGTGAGCTTGCTCGAGATAATCAATGATTAATGTAAGTTCTGATAGAAAAAATGTTCATAGTACTTGCTGGAGGTAACTTATTAGATATTCATATTAATCTGAATTCTATACTTCTATTGAAGGAAACAGGACAGGAAGTAGTCAGAATGACTAAGTATCTCTAAAAATCCAAGAGCTCAAACCAGTACTGTTTGGATCCTGCCAATTTCTATTATCTCTTTTCCAATCATTTTCCATTCCTCTCTTACCTACCCTTACTACCTTCCGCATCATCTAAATTACAGTGATGGCGACAGCTGCTTACCTCTATTCTGACAGCACTTTTATATGTGTGCAACCATTACTGAGGAAGTAACGTAAGTAACGATATCATCATCCAAGCCAATTTAAATGAACCAGCAAAAGAATCACCAAACAGCCTCATTTCTTCTGTACAATCAATTGCACCTTTCTTGCACAATCAACAAGAAGGGCTGCTATATAAACAAGATATCCTAGTAAACCTTGGTCACATTTACAAGTATTTTCTTTGCAGTTTATTATTCACTACAGTTATATCACTCAGGCAATCAATAAGCTCCTTCATACATCTATCCCTATTCCTGTGTAAAATAGCAATCTGAACCGGTATTGATTTCTCTTAGAATAAAAACTATGGAGCTTTCCTTTCCCCTCTCCATTGCTTGTAATTACTGTATTTTTCACCCAAAGCTGTAGTTTTTGCTTACTGCTAACTGTGGTATTTCTGGTGCAACTGGGCTGTCACATTTATTCAGACTAATGATCTTGCCCATACACTGGCTCTCTCTCATTCTGTAGTTAGTATTTCCCTCCTAATGTGAAAGGATGAATAGTCAATAAGCCAATTCCTTCACAGAGGCTGAATTAGAAAACCAGCTATAGTGCCATTACTAGAGGAGGCTGCCTAAGTAGACAACAACATTAAAGTGAAACCCTTACAATTATTTGTTATAAGGGATTTAAGTAGATTTTGCCCATATTGTATGTTGACCAACATATTAAAAACTATTCAGTTGCCATCCAGAAGAATTTATTTTACTATGAACTTTTTTTTTTGCAAAAAAAATAATAATACGAGAGTATCAATGCAGTATAGCTCAATAAAAAGAGCTAGTTGTAAAAGGGCTAGAGGGATTTTTGGGGGTAAAATTTAATAAATATAACATTATATTAAATTACGTTTATAGCAGTGGTGGGTTTCAAAAAAATTTACTATCGGTTCTATGGGTGTGGCTTGGCGGGCGTTGCATGCCTTGGTGGGCATGGCAGGGGAAGGATACTGTAAAATCTCCATTCCCTCCCCAATCCAGGAGAAAGTTACTGCAAAATCCCCATTTCCTCCCGATCAGCTGGGACTTGGGAGACAGAGAATAGATGGGGGTGGGGCCATTCAGAATTAGTACCGGTTCTCCGAATTACTCAAAATTTCCGCTACCGGTTCTCCAGAACTGGTCAGAACCTGCTGAAACCCTTCTCTGGTTTATACCAATATTGATGTCAGAGATAACAAAATGGTAGTAAAAATATTTAGGACTGACTAGAAACGAAATAGCAACAAGTTTCATTCAGAAAAATAGAATAAACTATCTTTTTCTAACCTTTCCACCCAATGGCTCAATTGTAGTTTTTCACCATTTCTGTCCCTGCCAGGTTTTTTCATTGATTTCAGTCAGCCACCACTTCCCATGGTCCACTCTGCATCAGTTTCCTAACACAGATCTTAACAAACTTCATGACAAACAAGATTCCAGCCATCACCCACATTTTTTTCAGCTCTGTCCCTGCCAAAAGTCCAAAGGAATGTCCTCTGTTGGAGTAGCCCTTTGATGCTGACCTTGCCAGCTGCAACTTCAGTACCCCAAACAATGATTCTTTTAAGCCTTATCCCATGAATCTTGAAGCAGGACAAGGGTTAACAGATTAACAGAGTTGGAAGAGACTTTGTAAGTCATCTAATACAACCTCTCACCCAAGCGGAAGACCCTACACCATTTCTGACAGATGGCAGTCCAGTCTTTTCTTGAAAGCTTCCAGTGATGAAGCTCCCACCCCTTCTGAAGGAAAGCTGTTCCATTGGTTCATTGTTCTCACAGTCAGAAAACTTCTAGGTTAAATGTCTCCTTGATCAGTTTCCATCCATTATTCCTTTGTTGCTCTTCTCTGCACTCTTTCTAGAGTCTCAACGTCTTTTTTTTATAGTGTGGTGATCAAAACTGGATGCAGTATTCCAGTTGTGGTCTTACTAAGGCTTTATAGAGTGATATTGGTACCTCACTCGATCTTGATTGAATCCCTTTGTTAATGCAGTTTAGGATTCCTTTGGCTTTTTTGGCTGCTGCCACACACTGTTGGCTCATATTTAATTGATTGTCCACTAAGACTCCAAGATCCCTCTTACAGTTACTGCTATTAAGCCTGGTTTCACCCAGTCTATATGTGTACCTTTGGTTTTTCCTGCCTAAATGCAAGACTTTACTTTTCACTACACTGAATTTCATTTTGTTAGATAGGGCCCAGTGCTCAAGTCTGTCAAGATCCATCTGGATCTTGAGCCTATCATCTAGGGTGTTAGCTATTCCCGCCAGCTTAGTATCATCCACAAATTTGGTAAGTTCCCCTTCTATTCCCTCATATAAGTAATTGATTGATTATGTACAGAACCAGTTTCCCATAGGCAGCGAGCAGACATCAAAGAACCTGGAGGTTGCAACACACTTTCCTTTTCCTTGCAGTCAATCTGGGCCAAGAGGGAGCATTCTCTGCAGCTTCTACTTAAAGAGTAGGATGCAGTAAAATAATTTCAAGGGCCAGAAAAATCCTGCTATAATAAGATAATGGAGCATCATGAGGAGACAGAAGGATAGAGAGATGGCAAATATAAAAATTAATGAACACAAAAGCCAGATAAAATCAGTTCGCACAGACAGGCTAAAGTCCTCTATAGTTCCACTGTATATAAGTACTTATGGAAGGTATGAACATATGAATGCACGTGTCTTGGCTGCTCATGAGATTGAGCCACCTTGTATATGAGCCGTAGTGGCACAGTGGTTAGAATGCAGTACTGCAGGCTACTTCTACTGACTGCCGGCTGCCTGCAAATTTGGCAGTTCAAATCTGACCAGGCTCAAGGTTGAGTCAGCTTTCCATCCTTCTGAGGTGGGTAAAATGAGGACCCAGATTGTTGGAGGCCATATGCTGACTCTGTAAACCGCTTAGAGAGGGCTGTAAAGCCCTGTGAAGCGGTATATAAGTCTAAGTGCTATTGCTATATTGCATTTGTTTTACCTGAAAAGTCCCATTCACGTTTCTACTTCTAGATCTTGTCCATTTCCAAGTTGCCCAAGTCAGCGTACATAGTTCTTCTTTTCTCTTTCATCTTCATAGCTCTCTTTTGTGTATAATGACTATTCTTAAAGCTCTCTATGAGTCTTGTGACTGGATGGAGATTTGAACAAAGATTTAACCCTATTTGATGAGACGTTAATATCCTACTGGCATTTCAAAAAGGGCATTTCATTCTCTTCCCAAATGACTTTTAATTAAAGGCTGCTCAACAAACTTGTCTTTCATTTTCCTTTATAGTCTTAACCTATTCATCTTGCTTTTGGAATCCTTGAACTTTTTTCTTTTCTTTTCTTTTCTTTCTTTCTTTTTTTTTTTTGAACATACAAATTGCTTTAATACCTGGTCTGTGGTCAATCACAAAGCATCAAAGCTGATCGCTGTTGAAAAGCAAGCATGAAGTTTTTTTACAATATTATACATATACATGCTTTGCATTTCTCCAGACAGAAATGTATCATTCCTTTATCAAGAGAAAGATTTTAAAATAGTAGTATATTTAGTTCGATATTTTTTGGGGGGGTGGGAGGTTTAATAGCTATTATGTGATTACTTCAAAAGACAACATATGCCTAACTATGTGCATTTTTATTTATTTATTTGTCTCTAAAGTGTGGGATGTCATTTCCATTGCTTGAAAGGCAGGATTCACTTAAGCTTACCCCTCAGGAAAAAAAAATGAGTATCAAATAGATGAGTAACTAGCTGGAGAATCTCCTGGGCCTCATATTCCAAGGTGATCTCTCATCCTGTAGTTGGCAATAATTAGCTATTCAGAAAGAAGATAAATGTATGTGATTTATGGCTAGCATATCTAGTGTCAGCACTGACCTATGGCATCATTAGTGCAAACCAAAGTCTTTCTGATTGATGGTGATTATGTACCTTAAAAGTCAGTGTTGACTCTTAGTGATCACATAAATAGATAGATTTTCTCTAGGAAGCTCTGTCCTCAGCCTGGACCTTCAGGTCTTCCAATGGTTCACCCATTCCTTGTATAATTGACTCTATCCCACTTGCTGGGGGAAAAGTCATGATATGACGATGCGACTTTGACAGCTCTGCCTTAGCGTTTTCCAGAAATTACTCTGTCGTGACTAAAGTGATCCTGATCGTTATTATTATGCAAACCTCATGATGTTTTGAAACCTGGTTTTAAAGTTCATGTACTTTAAATTTAAAGATCGATATCAGTTTGGTTTTTTTTAAAAAAAGTACACATTTAGCTAGGCAGATGGTGTCAGTTTCGAATGTGCCCTGTTTATTATTTATTTATTTTTCATATTTTTTTAAACTGCTCATCTCCCTTCCAGGTTCTGTAGATACCCTGGCTCTATGAATTAGACCCGGAAGCAAACTGTACCCATACTGTCATGCAGTTCATGGAGCAAAGGTATTAAATGTGCCCTTCTTTTGAGTACCCAGTATGGTTCATGTAGCCACATTCTGCGCCAGTTGAAATTTCTGGATACTTTTCCAGAAGTTTCTGGATACTTTTCCAGAAGTTTCTGGATACTTTTCCAGAAGTTTCTGGATACTTCTCCAGAAGTTTCTGGATACTTTTCCAGAAGTTTCTGGATATTTTTCCAAAGGTTTCTGGATACTTTTCCATTCTACTTGAGAAGTAGAATGCTTTGCCTTTTATTCATAGAATCATAGAGTTTGGAAGGAATCTTAGAAGTTTTCTAGTCAACCTCCTGCCAAAGGCAGGAAACCTTATACCACCCTGGACAAATGGATGTCCCAACTTCCAGCAATGGAGCACTCACAACTCCAGGAAGCAACCTCTTCCATTGATTAATAGTTCATACTGTCAGGAAATTTGTCCTTAGTTACAAGTTGGACCTCTCTTTGATGAGCTTCCACAAATTGCTTCTTGTCCTATCCTCAGATGCTTTGAATAAGAAGTCACCCTTTGTTGTGACCTAGGCCCAAGTAGTTATTACCAGACACAATCAGTTCTAAACAAACACATTATATTAGAACAGCTGAGAATTACTTCATTCTCAGCTTAGTCCAAATTAAATCCAAAACAAATTCTTCATAAACAGTCCTTCGGCCTTATCACCAACCTTTGTCTACTTTGGCACCCTGCCAAAGGCTTTTCTTGCAAAAGTTCAGAAGCAGGACACGCTGACAAGAAACAAATGTAGCAATCCCAGAAACAAATGTAGCAACGATACTTTCCTACAAAGATCCAAGAGCCGTTGCTGCTCTTTTAAGCCTTCTTGGTGGGGCCAATCATCTCCCGAATCATCCTTTTTGCTTTAGCTGCTCTTGCCTTCTGGCTGCTCTTCGCATACATGCACTAGGAACAGGTTCCTCCTGTTCCTCTGCCTCTCTGCTGTCCACCTCTGGAGGCTCCGGAGTCCACGCATCGCTTCCAGATGGCCCTGGCCCCATCTCTGCCTCATCCGGGCGTTCCCCTGACTCCAGGACTTGCCCATTGTCCTCCCCAGCCTCCTCACTGTCCAACTCCACTGCCAGCTCCATAGGCTGCTGGCGGACCACAATACCCTTTCTTCTCTGTGAGAGACCTTCAAGTACCAGAAGACAGCTGTCATGCCACCCCAAAACCTTCTCTTCATTAGGCTAACCATACCTAGTTCCCTTAACTATTCATTGAACAATTTAGCCTACAGGCTTCTTATAATCTTTGTTGCTCTTTTTCACACTTTTTCTAAGACCTCAACATCTTTTTTTTTTTTGTATCTTGGTGATGAGAATTGGATTCAGTATTCCTAGTGTGGCCTCACTAGTGCAGTATAAAGCGGTAGTATCACATGTTGAGATGTTGATGTTATCCTTCTGTTGAGGCAAGCAATTGCAGCACACTGCTGGCTCATATTAAGTGGTGGCCCACTAGGCCACCTATATCCTTCTCACGATTACTACTGCTGAGTCAAGGTACCATCCATTTTGTACCTGTGCATTTGGTTTCTCTGCCTAAGTGCAGGTCTTACTTTTCTCTCCACTAAGCTGCATCTTGTTGGATAGGGTCGAAGGATCAAGCCTGTCAAAATCCTTCTGAATATTGAAGGATTGGAAAGTGTTAGCAATCCCCCCCCCCCCCGGCTTGGCATCATCTGCAGATTTGATGAGCTCCCCTTCTATCCCCTCATCTAGTTCATTTAGAAAGTTGAAGAGCACCGGTCCAAGGCAGAGTCTTGAGGTATTCCACTGCATGTTTCCCTCTACATGGATGTAGTTCCATTTAAGACTCCATGCTGAGTGATGATGGTACTATCTCATTTTGTTCTCTCTCACTCAGGTTATGGTCTACTTTATCAAATGCCTTACTGAATTCTAAATATATTATATTCACCACATTTTTCTGATCCACTGATTTACTGATCCACTTTATCAAAGAAGATTTGTCTGGCATGATCTGTTCTTAACAAACTCACATTGGCTTCTAGTAATCACCTAATTCATTTCTAGATGCTCATAAAGCCCATTGCTTGATTAACTTTTCCAGGATTTTGCCAAGCTATTGATGTCAAGCTGATGGGTCTGTAGTTTACTATATCCATCTGGATCTATTTATGAGGCCTTATTTCAAAAATTGGAGAATGGCAGACTTTAGCAATCGGAACCTCCAAGGATTGACTTTTGATAAGGAATGGGAAAACAAAAACTCAAAAACTATCATTTAAGAAAAAATATAAATGATATCTGAAGTTCTAACAATGCTTTTTAAGTTTAACTCTGTCCCACTTTTTCGTCCTTGAAACTATAAGAATTAATTTCCCAGATTTTAAATAATTTAATTTAAATAATTTAATTCATTAATTTAAATGCAGGGAGATAATGTAAGCATTGTACTGATAGCACTTTAACTACTCTAGTAGTAAAGACACAAGAAGTTGAAGAAAAGAACATTACAGAATCCGTTGAAAATGTGTTGCTTCTTTAAAAAAAAAAAACCCACTTGAGGCTTTTTAAATTACATTTTTTTCTCAAGGCAAGTTACTGACTGTAACTCAGCAGCTCAAATCTCAGGGCAACAGTGCCCAGAAATAATTGTGGAGTCAAATTAAGCAGCAGCGTTTTATATATTTACCTGAGTTGTTTTTTTTAATGTGATAGTGTTATCAGAAGAACCCCAGGTACTTACCATGCAGTAGTGCTGAGACCATGAGCAAAATAGATCAAGGAAGAAGAACAAATCCCTGCTTTCCACTGTTCTTGCCTTGAAGCTCGGAGAAAAGTCATTTTTCTGTTATTACAGGTACTAATCTCACCAGATTTGCCTCATTATCTGAGGAAAATGCCCTTTCTTATTATGTATAGATCAGATAGGGAAGCGGAAGAGGGGAAAACGCAGCTTTTGAAATTCTCATATTTGTGCAGAAGCAATTGTCAACTGTCAATCATGTGTATCCTCATAACATTTTCTTTGCTGGTCCAAATCTCTTTAAATGCTCTAGGAACAATTATTTTTGATATATGACAAATTCTTAAAATCAGTCCCTGTTCTCCAAGGCATATATATGCAGGAACAGCAATGAAGAGAATCAAGTTTATTAAGTTAATTTTCCCCCAGAATAGTTAATAAAACAGGCAATAACTGTTTTAGTTTCTGGGGTTTAGGACATTTTGTTTCTCCAGTCCCACAGAGGTACAAAAATCAGGTTTGCACTTATCAGCAGCAATTTGAATTTTGGTGTGATCATCAATCTGTCAACTAAAATGGTTTTAGATATTTTTATCGCATAACCTCTTATGTCTTCCCGATTCTATCTGTTGCATCTACATGCAGGAAAAAAAAATCACTCAAGCACATATGTAGCAGTCTTCTGGGCATAGGTGATCTATCAGTAGCAATATTGAAACTAGGATCCCCTGGAGTAATACATATTCATGATGTCACCTTCTTCATACTCGCCAGCCTATTTTTACCCACTTCATTATTTTTGGAGGAAGAAAATGGAAATGAATACTATTATTCAAGAAAAGAAAGTACCCACGTCAAAAACCACAAAGATATCCTTAGAAAACATAAAATGGTTGTTTGCTTCAGACCAGTGCTTTGGTTTAAAATGGGCAAACAAAAACTGCTTATGTGATAGAGACCATCTTAAAGATGACACATTGGCCATCAACAGGCACATAGACATAAACAATACTATATACCAGGGGTGAAATGCTACCAGTTCAGACCGGTTCGCCCAAACCGGTAGTAATAAATGCTACTGGTTCATGCGAACCGGTAGCAAAAAAAATGCTACCAGTTCAGGCAAACCAGTATTTCTGACAATCTTTCTAGCAAATCTAAATCGCGTGGCACAGCTGTTTCCCCCCCCCCCTTGCTGTTCTACTTACCTTTGAAGACTCAGAAAAGGCTTCTTAATCATCCTTTTTCAGCGCTGCGCAGTAGCGCCTGCGGTGTGCATGTGCATGTTTGGTGAGCACCACACATGCATGCGTGAAGCAAACTGGTAGCAAAGCAAACCGGTAGCAGACTTCAGAGCATTTCATCCCTGCTACATACCACTCCAAAGAAATAATCAAAAAGCCAAGAATGAAAAAAAAATCTCACCAGCAATCAACATCCTGATAAGCAGAATTTAACACCAAAATTAACAGACCAACAAGAAGCAAACGATCAATGAACTACCAAATTATCTAAAATAAACAACAGCCCAACCAAGGAACCTCCAAGAGCATTCCCAACACCACTGACAGGGCAAGTCACTAGAATATGAAATGGGAGTAACCCCACTCCCTATTCGCACTAATGATGTTACCAAATTTAATAATGAAATGTCTGCAATAAAACAACCAAGCTCAGAGAACACCAGGGACCCCAGAGCATCTTAAAGATTAAGACAGCCCACAAATTCCCTTTCTCTAGTCTCCGATTGGCTACTCCTTCCATTTTATACAAGTTTAAAAATTTGATCTCAAAATCCAAAACTTGCTTAACACATCAGAACTTGTTGAGTTTCTTTCTATGTAACCCTTGAGTATGCTTCAGTCAGTGCTGAAATATTTTGGCTGTTGGATATTTGGCAGTTAGCGAAGCTGCAGTTTTTATAGGGAAAGCAATAGAAGTATGAGACGAAGTACTGTGTTTCCCCAAAAATAAGACCCTGTCTTATATTTTTTTGAACCCCGAAATAAGCGCTTGGCCTTATTTTCGGGGAGGTCTTATTATTTTGGGGTGCATGGAGCAAGACGGGGCTCCTCTTGCCGTCTTACCTGATTTCAAGCTCTGTCTCCCTAACCCTAACCAGAGGAAATGGCAGACCGGCTGCACATGTGGTTAAATATTTTCGAGGAGGACTTATTTTCAGGGAGGGGGGCTTATTTTAGCGCATGCGCTCAAAAGCCTGATTGGGCTTATTATCCAGGGAGGTCTTATTTTCGGGAAAACACTGTATGATTCTTTGTATGTGTCCTTTTTTTAGCCTAATTGTATTGTCCAGTTCACCAAACAACTCTTTAAAGGATGTAGCTGTTCAGTCGCTAAGTCATGTCCAACTCTATGGACCATAGCATGCCAGGCTCCTCTGTCCTGTCTCCCAAATTTTGCATAAATTCATGTTCATTGTGTCGATATTTTAGAGGGTGAGAGCAGCACAATTAAAACCATTGTTAGAATCATTCCCTCCATAGTTCTCTACATTTATATTGTATGGCTTTTCCTTCCTGTTGAGTTCACTACTCAGTTATTCCAGTTGTTAGAAAACAATCTTCTTATGAACCAAGGAGGTGTGTCTGTGCGAGAAACAGAAGCCAATGTGAACGAGTGGGGAAAAAGCTATGGGTATAGCTTTTATATATAGCTCTTTATATGTGAAACAAAGATGACGAAGCAGCTTCTTTACCATTGTTGGCAACTTAAAACGGGAATGGAAAACCCAAATAAGCTATGCAGATTTCATTTATCAAAAAATAGCCATTTCAAGTTATGAAGTCAGTTATGTTAATAGTGAATTTCCCAGATGAAAAAAATAATATTTTGAGGCGCCTTTAAAACATGTGAATTTCAACTCCCAGAATTCCCCAGCTAGCATGGCTGGTTCGGAAATTCTGGGAGTTGAAGCCCACGCATCTTAAAGTTGTCAAAATTGGGAACCCTGTCTATAGCAGCAATAGACAATTAGATCTGCTGATATATATTAAGAACCAAAGTTCAGAGCTAAGCCGGTTCCTCATACGTTATAGCTACCAATTTTTCATGGCTACATGGGAAGAAAATCATGCAAACATGGCAGCTGTTTAGGATACTAACTAATAATATCTAGACCAAGGTTTTATTTTTATTTTTCATTTTTGCCAAAGCAATAGTTAAAATATCTCTTGCTGAACACATCTGCAATAACATTTGGAGGGGAGGCAAGGAACATAAATCCAACATTGACATACATTTTGATGATAACAGTATAAGAAGCATAGGCCTGTCAGATTGGACTGCAAAAATCTGAACTATCACTAGAGGGCAACAAAGAGGTTGGGTTTTTTTTACCATTTTGTAGTTTAGGTCTGGGAACCTGAAGAAGTGAGTTCATATGTAGAGTTGCCCGGCCAGTGTAGTGAAGACCTATAGTTGTTATACTCTTCTCAGTGGGCTGAGACAAAACAATGTGATGTAGACAACATGAACGACAGCGTCCATACAACTATGTTAGAACTAGTACTGATTCTTGTATACAATGCTTGCTCTATGCCTCTGTACCCAGGAACCATTTTGAAATCTCAAAAGATCATACAAAAAAGGTTTTAAAAACCCCTTACACATTCCATTTAATAACTACAGATAGTCCTTGATTTATAATCCATGGTTTAGTTATGATGTACTATCCCACTCACCCCCAAAAATATATGATCTAGATTCAAAGGTCCAATGGCTACCCTGTAATCATACTTTGGGCACTCGGCAACTGGTCTGCATTAATGACATTTTTTCCTGAAAACCAGCATTTACTTCTGTTTTCCTGCAAAAAATGCCCATTGTGGACAATGGCTTCAACTTAACAAGTCCTTTGTTTGCTTAATGACCACCGCAAAAAAAAAAAAAAGTAAAATCATGTCTGTTATGTGATGACTTATTTATGACCGTAATTCTGGGCTCAATTACGATATTAAATCCAGGACTACTTGTAACTATACCTTGAATTTGTGCATGGCTTGGAGCTTCCCAATGTGGATTTATTTGTTGTTTTTATTCAGGAAGTTGACTTTTGGAGTATGGGAAAGGTGACTTATCTGGACCTAATATCCAAGTAAACCACAGCACCTCAGAATTGAAGCAGCATTTCTGTAAAGCCAGCACAGCAATGTAACATTTGTTTAGCAATTCTTGTAATAAGAAATGGATTGACTGTGATTGTTGCTGGCAACTCCACATACTTTTGAGCAAAACAGCACTTCTCAGCTGAGCTGCAAAAGAGAGAAAGAGAGAGAGAAAAGAATGAGTGTCTGAGGAACTACGTGGCAACGCGTGCCAATGCCAATATCAGTGGCATAACAAACAAAATTGGGAAACCGAAAAATACATAGTTAGAAGCATTTCATAATGGAAGTATATTGGAATAGGCGCTGGATATTTCCAAATGCTGTCAGCTGAAATCAATTTTTTATTAAGGAGCAGGCCACGCAGATTCTCAGAATGATGTACCGTGTTTTCAAAACTAATGCTGATTCAATTTCAGCAATTCATAGGTTTCTCCCACCTTCCTATTTTTTTTTTTGTTAAAAAGAAAGTTGTACATCTCTTGAAGCTTATTGTAATTAATGTAAGATACCACAATATGCGTCATTGTTTTACATACTGATGTTGAAATCCATGTGCAAGAAGCCACAATTATAAAAAGGTTGGTGCCTTGGAGAAGCATATCCTGTCTTTCCAAACGCTACTTTGTAGAGCAGGGGTGACAAACTCGCAGCCCGCGGGCTGGATGCATCACGCGCTGGCCACGCCCATCCTGGTTTAGCGAAGGAGAAAAAAGTTGCGATACATCACGTGATGACATGACGCGAGAGTTTGACACCTCTGCTGTAGAGCAACGTTAGAGCATCAGCCATTACATATGCAGTGGAATTTCCTTGCTTAATGTGTATCATGTCCCTAGTTTATGAAGATAACTACAAAAACGGTCTTGCTCTACTTGGTCAAAAGAAATTGAAAACTTGAAAGTAAAAATATTATAAATTGTGCTTTTCTTATTGAATATCATGCTAAAGCATGAAAGTGGGGAAAGTTGCTGGTTTTCATACTTTGAACTATGTGGGCCTTGAAGATAATAGATCCATGCTGTGGAGATTCTGTAACAAGGTGGATAAAGTTGGTTGCCATTTCTCTATATCAGTGTAGCCTATCTTGATTAAAAAAAACCTTTTTAGTCATCAAATACTAAGTAATATTATATTGAAATTTGTCTTATGGCTTCTCAATAGTTCTCCTCTGTTGCAAAAGTGTTTTTTGTTTTTCAATCTCATTCTCATGGTATTTTAAAATGTCTTCAAAATTTAATTGCCTGGAATGCAATATTTTAGATGGAAAAAAAAATCCAACATTTCAGATTTCTTTGGGATTTGGTTCCTTTTTTTTTTAAAGTAAGCCAGCTTTCCCCCCCCCAGCTGTTTCCTTGATTCTGAACATGCTTACTTAGAAGTAAAATTTCCACTACTCACAGTGGAAATTTGGTTCCAGCTAAATGTTTCTCCGTTGGCATAGACCAAAAAAAACAACATTTTTTTTTCTTTCACTGCACAGCTTCAGAGCAAATTGCTCAAAGAAAAAAAAATAGATTGCTTGAGAATTGCATTATCACTAAAAATCAGGGGAAAGTCACTTTTCTTTCTATTTGTTTCTTGTAGGGGAAAAAATTGTGTTATGGTTTTGTCAATATTACACAAAGCTTCAAAATCTGAAATAAATTACTTTATGATGTCAAGGTTCCTATTGATTTTCTAATGATCTCAAATGGAACACATGCCTTTTCCAACTCTCTGGCAAATTGCTTGCTCCCTGGAGAACAGAATTGGATTTCTATTAAAGGGAAGGTTAAAAACCATTCCCCTGAAATCTAGGGGAAAAGGAAGAGTGGAGGGAATGATGCTTTTCCATGGGTTGAACACTTGGTAAATGGATATTTAACCTTTGACCGTTGAAGGCAAGCATCTTGGAGTTCTATTAGACCAGCAGCTTAGCTTCTATAATTAAATAAAAAACTATTCAGAGCGCTGCTGAATATATCCTGGGAATTAAAGCATATGGCAGGAATTGGGAGGAAGAAGACTTTCCATATGCTAATGATCCTTGATGTCTGAAATAAATTAGATCCATTAGAGTTTATGCTCAATAAAAGAAAGACTTTAAGCACTCCAAAGTTAGTGACTCGAGACCAATTTTTGGCTTTGAAATTCAATCTGTCTACTTATTAATTCTGAGTAAGACTATTGAGCAGACAGGAGAGGCAAAATTATAATAGTGTGCTGAATCTGAATTCTAAAATGCCATTAGTTTCCTTTTCTTTTCCTTCTTTTTTTTTCCTTTTCCATTCCTTATGTTTTATTTTTAAATTAAAACATTTGGGTGCAATTGTGTGTATGTGTGAATGTGTGTGTTTAAAAGCTCCCTGTGTTAATTTGATTTTATTCCCATTTTTGTTTTCTTTTAAAGGTTTCATTTACCCTATTTCAACTGAACAGAGAACCCAGAATGAATATGGATTTTCTTGTAAGTGTTGCTTGATAATATGTGCTTGGATTCTGATTAGCTGATCCAAGAGTTACTTTCCACTAGGTTGTATATCCATTGGGGAAGAGAGATTTAACTTCTCCAGAGTTATGTTTTGCTTGTTTAAGAGAGTTCACACTTGGAGAACAAATTTAGGGAAGGAAGATACAAGAAAATAAAAGAAACCAACTAAGATTCCAGCAAAGCATGGAGCAATTGCAACTTTTTAATTTGATTAAAGAGCATAAAACAATGAGAGAATGGTTCCCTTGGTGATTTTTCTCACACTTTTTTTCCCATGAAAGCCATTTCTGAAAGATAGAATAAAATAGTAGCATTTTCAAATGCACCTTTTGAGTTCCATTAGGCAGAATATATTGAACCTGATGTCCTTTGGTCATCTATTGGTGTTCATCTGTGCTATTAGGAGTTAAAGAAAACCAAGTATTTTTAGAACATGAGATTTTCTTTTAAGAAGGTATTGCCTATGTACATAACGAATCCAAAGGCTTACTATTTAAGCATATCGGTACATTTAAATATTGTAATATTGGTCTATTTAAACATAAGTAAAATATTTTCTGTTCATGAAAAAGTTTGCATCATATTTATGTCACATAGGCAGTTTTTGGGGGGAAAGACTTACTGAGGGAAGCAATGGGTTGGCATGTAATAATATTACAGTGGGTTTAATGAAAGGATGTATTACAAATATATAAGTGAAAAGATCACCAAAGCTGGTCTGATTCTTACAGCAGAACCACAGAAAATTCTACCTTGCTATTATTGTTTTTGCAGTTTGCTCATCTGCATTGTGAAAATCAGTAAACTGGAAAATTTAGAGGATAAATATTTCAATAATTAGAATAAATGAAGAATAAACTATGAACACAGTAGGTGGATGATGATTATATTCAGCCTCACCTCACAAGTGTGGACATGATGATACTGGCCTACCTTAGAGCACTGTATTTGGGAATAAGTGAAGGACTCTTAAACATCCAATAAAGCCAGTATGGTGTAGTAGTTAAAATGCTGGATTATAATGAGATAGATCAGACAGACCTGGATTCTAATCCAGCCTTATTTATGGAAAATTGGGGACTTTGAGACAGTCACTTGCGTTCAGCCCAAACCTAGATACAGGAGTTTGTTGGATAAAATGAAGGGTTAGTTCATTGTCTTGAGCTCTCGGAGAAAAGACACAACACCCACCTAATGAATTCATGGATAACTACCATATTTTCTGGCATATAAGACTACTTTTTAACACAGGAAAATCCTCTCAAAAGTCGGGGGTCGTCTTATATGCCGGGTATAAGCCTACCGATGCTCCGACTTCCCCAGCTGACCCCCAGTGATGGCGAGCCCCAGCTGTCTGGGGAAGTCAGAGTGTCGGTAATATCCACCTGGATGCCTGGGATGGTGAGGGAAGCTCCGCGCAGCAACCAGCTGGGTCCACCATTCAGCGGCATGCAGCCTTGACGAGATCGGCACAGCTTCCCGAATCTGAGTTGCCAGCGCTGACCGATGACGCTACGGGAGCGCCTACAACATCGAGGGGTAGTCTTATACGGCGAGTATAGCCCAAACCCTATATTTTAATAGGAAAAGTAGGAGGTCATCTTATACGCCCAGTCGTCTTATACGCCAGAAAATACGGTATATGCTTGTCGAAGTTCTATCCGGTCTTTCAATACAAGCCAAATTAAATCAAACCAAACATAAAACTTGAAGGGCAGCTCACAATCCAACTGAAAATAACTCCCACAGACAGCAACTTCACAAAACCACAATTCTAAAATGAAAACAGAACAATAAGAGATCATCAAAGAGTGCACACACACATGCTTACAAACCAATTGGAGTTCAGTTGTATTTTAAAAGACTGGTAAAAAAGAAGAATTGTGCCCGATTCTTTAAATTTAAGCTTAACTTTAAATTAAAGACATTCAAATGACGACAGTGCTTCAAGGCAATCAAAGAACACATCACTGGTCACCCGGTCACTTCATTTGGAGGAATGGGCTCCAGGGAAGGAGGCAGATAATGCATGAAAGATATTCATACGGCAAAAAAATACAATGCCTCAAATATTATTGAGCTTAGACGGCTTTGGTTTTCTTATTTCATCCTTCATCTCAGTGCATTCCAGCAAGCTATCCAAGGCATGTTGAGGTATCAGCTCGTTCTGTCGCTGTTAATTGTTGTTTTGTTCTTGAAAGTTGTCTAAAGCAGAGGCTGTTTGGATTTTCATGTCAGACCATGTTTGAAACAGGAGGAACAAATCTGATTTGGACAGCTGCCGTAGGCTCTCTGACAGATTGCAGACTTCTTGAATTCTGTCAGCATGCATAAAACAGCGATGTTCTCAAACCCAAAGCTTACTAAAATCACACAAAAAATAGAAAATGTGATTTTTTTTTAACAACAACAAAAAAAATCAATGATGTATTAGAAATATGTTTTGAATTTTCTGACATTATGATACTTTCCTCCCAGCTTTAATGTGCCACTAGCCTTTTCAATAGTCACCTAGAGCCTAAGAGCAGAATTGCATATTTGGGATTTAAAAAAATAGATTCCCCACAGCTTATCTGGGGGGGAAACATCAACAATATGTAGATATTTAAATTTTATTTAGGCAAAGTATAAACAGCCCCTCCAACTTATACATACATACAGATGCACATACTGATCGACAGAGACTCAAATAAATAAAATACATGTGCACATTTGAAAAGTATTAGCATACAGTTACTTCTATGTCTCCATATTACGGAGCTCTGTCCTCAAAGTATTTCCTTTAAGAAGTAGGCAAGCTGTCTATCTGACATGTCACCATTTTCCATTTATTTTCTTTTAAGATGTGTTTACTTTTGAAAGGAAAGCTTCGGTATGCCAAAAGGAAATATAGCCTCTTTTATTAACAGGTGCCCCGCTGAATAAATTAGCACTGCAAAGAGTGCTAAATGGCTCTTTTGATTAAATTTGCCTTGACAGTTTAGTTACAAACAATGTGTTATTTTGCTTGCTTCCAAGACCAAAAAAATAAATAAATAAAAAGTAAGAAAACAGTTATGACTAAAGCCTCGAATATTTTTTCCTCCTTCCAAAATCATGTGGCAGAGCATTCGATTTCAAATTAACTTGTAAAACTATAATAAACACCTATGAGAGCTGATAGAAGTATGTGGGACAATTAATATGTTCTACCTTTGTGTCCCAATTTTTTTTTCTTTCCTGCCCCCATTAGCTGCTCCTGATTCGGATGATGTCGCTCTCTACGTCGGCATTGTGATAGCCGTGATTGTGTGCTTGGCTATTTCGGTAACTGTTGCATTATTCATCTACCGGAAGAACCATCGAGACTTCGAGTCAGATATTATAGATTCCTCAGCACTAAATGGTGGATTTCAGCCTGTAAATATAAAAGCTGCAAGACAAGGTTTGTTTTCAGTCACTATTAACAAAATTTAAACAAAAGCTGCAAGACAGGGTTCGTTTGTTTGTTTCCAGTCACTATTAACAAAATTTAGAGATATGCCATAAAGCAGATTTCTCCAACTAAATACCCTGTAGATAAATTTATCTACAAAACTTAATCTATAAGAACTAATGACATTTGGCCTCTTCTGCATCCTCCTTTTTAAAAAAAAATAATGACCTATCTTTTTCTCTTACCCAACCTAAATTGTAAGTTCTTTGGTCAGGGACATTTCATTAATTAAATATCCTGTATAGGATTCTAAGAAAAAATAATTTGGGTGGTGAAATGCAGCCCCTTCCAGCTTTCTTTCCCTTTTCTATTTAACCTTGCAGTGTCAAGATAACTTCCATTAGTTTGGTCTGTAGATTTATTTCTCATAAATTTATTTACTAGAGAACTA
The DNA here is from genome assembly GCA_012654045.1 of Ptyas mucosa. Taxonomy (NCBI): domain Eukaryota; kingdom Metazoa; phylum Chordata; class Lepidosauria; order Squamata; family Colubridae; genus Ptyas; species Ptyas mucosa. Next base: position 31,844,909 of record WNWU01000007.1, read on the forward strand.
TACAAGAGAACCTGTGGTTGGCCATTTTTCAGGATTTGTTTTTGGGAATAAAGACTTTCCATGAAGATCTGCATTACCCATGGAATTCAGCCATGCAAGGATTATCTTTTTCTATGCTGTAGAACAAGAAAAAAGATAAAATAATTTGAACAATGCAAAATGCCAAATGAATAAGAAAACTATAAAACATCCAAAACATTTTGGTTCTTTTGAATTTCCCTCAGAAGCTTGGAATGTTCTGATAATCTATATACAATACTAAATAAGAAAGAATCTGTTTAATTTTCTCACTTCTTCCAGTTCTTCCAATTTATTCTATTATTACTGCTGCCGCTTCGCATTTCCTTCTTCTGTGTGGGAAAAGTCCCATCCCATGACTATTAAAAGAAACATTTTAGAAGATGGGAAATAAAAATTAAAAAATGACCCAAATTTGCTCCTTGTGAATTTCAATAGGAGGAAAGCAATATAATTCAATCGTTCAAAGTTGTGGCAGCTACATGGTAGTCATGTGCTTTCCAATAATTCATAGCCTTAAAAAATTCATTTTGGGGAGGAAAATAACATATCTATTTCCTGACATGCTTCTGGTCTCCTTCAAAAATTCATTATGATTCTGCAGTGTAGTTTGTCATGAAAGTCTGACCTGTAAATAGGTACTTCAACCCCAAAATGAGACTTTCCAAAAGACCTGGAACATTTTCCAACACTATTTTCAAGACCAGAATGCTTTGAATGGCCAACCTGGGTTTGGTAGCATTCCATGACTAAATGTTTACTGGCCTGTGGCCTATACGATACCTGTTTATTTTTACTCTCACCCTTTCTAGCTTGATTCTCTCCACAACTGGTTTCTATGGGTTTTGTTGCAGCAGCTTTTTTGTCATTTTGCCATATTCTCTATTGATTCCTTTACTTAGCAGAGAAATCAATGCAATCTACTGTCAGTTGCCACCTCATGTTTGCCTGTGCCTCGCAGTCTTGCAATGACAGTCTGCCATGAACTTTAAGGAGGGTAGATGGGAGGAGGAAAGTGAAAGTAACTTCTGTATCTCCTCAAGATGCTGCTTCAAGGTCACGTGGCTGGGAGAAGAAGGCAGCTGCATACCAACCTATGCTTGAAGTGACCGTTCTGAAAACATCTTGCTTAAACCTGATTGGTTATGGGAGAGTCAATTAAGGGAGGGAAAAGTTGAATTTAAGGATTTTGGCATGCCATTCTCAGTTCTGGATATGCCTTACTGCAATACGCTTGACTTTTAATAAACTATACCTTTCTCAACAAATAGAATCAAGGATTGTTTCTAATTAAAAGTTTAAGCTGTGACATCTAGAGACAGGTGTGACATGTAGCTTGTAAGAACACTTCAGATCACATCTACTGCAGATAAACACAATAGACTGACTGGAAGGAACACATTGTGGGCCCCATCAGATTTCAGCTTTATGAACTTTTGAAGAAAGGAACCTTCATATCATAGAACTTCAATTCTGCCTACTTCTATAACACGTATAGCCTAACAACTATCTTTTATATAAAGAAGCAAAAGAGAACTTGATCCTGAACTTAGGTTGCTCTTGTATTGATTGCATTAGTTGGAAAACCTTTCTACTCGCAGTTTGCTTCCCAAGTTCTTGAAATCTTCTAGAATCCATTCTCAGGAGACTCCCGCTGCTAAAATACAAGTGAACCCTTAGTCCTGTAGCAATTTTTAGCCCACAGATGTAAGCATGCTAAAATTTAAAGCCCCCAAGTACTCTGCCAGATAGGTGATAATTTGTGCTTGTCAGACTAATGAGTACTATAACAGGATGCTTCCTATATTGTATGGTATAATGTTGACAAGGTTGTCCTCCATCTTGATTAAACTTCTACAAAGTATTTTCCACTTTTCAAAGACTCAGGATATAGTACTTTTCACATCTTTTTCTCAGCCCTATCAGCCTCCTGGGGATTTCTTTTCATTGGCTAGATCTTAAACCTTTACAATCTCCTACATCTGTTTCCTGCTATCCTGCTAGCAGTAGCTTTCTTGTCTCTTCCCAACATTTCTGTCAATTTTGTTGTTCACTTTGCTAGTCTACAACTGCTGTGCAATGTCAAAAGTCATTCTGCCAAAGCTTTTGCTGCCCTTTCTGGAAAAAAGTCTTACTTTGGGACATCTCCAGAACTGCAGGTTGATATACTGCATCTGTGAGAAATTATTGTTTAGAAATAGTTCAAATATTTAAGCTGCTTTTGTTACATAGCCCAGTTCCCTTCCATCCTATCTTAGGAACAATTAATCATGTTCTTCACCCATAAGCAGGTATCATCAAGTCCTTACCTGTAAAGGTGAATCTTCATATGTGAAATGCCTTAGTATGACTGCCTACATTACCACTCACATAATTTTAGCATGCAGCAGCTTAATATTTTCAAACATTTTCGGATTTCAGGTTCCCCATACCTCAGTCATGATTTAGTGAAGCCTTTCCTGACTACCGTGTTTCCCTGAAAATAAGACCCTGCCTTATATTTTTTTGAACCCTGAAATAAGCGCTTGGCCTTACTGCCATGTGCTCAAAAGCCCGATTGGGCTTATTATCAGGGGATGTCTTATTTTGGGGAAAACAGGGTAATAGAAATTACCTTTTATCTGTGGTTTATGAGCACCTTATTTTTTTTAACAGAATATGTTCAAAGTTGCCCTAAAAGGCCAGGTTGAATATGGAACTCTGAGGGTTTTATTCATATCAAATCCAGAGAGGCTCTGTTGTTGTTAAGCCATAGCTTCTTGATTTTAATGTTGCATTTTTTTCTTCTTCTTTAAAACAGATCTCCTAGCTGTTCCTCCTGACCTTACTTCTGCAGCAGCTATGTATAGAGGCCCAGTCTATGCGTTGCATGACGTCTCTGATAAAATTCCAATGACTAACTCTCCAATCTTGGATCCACTGCCCAACTTGAAGATCAAAGTTTACAATAATTCAGGTGCAGTCACACCCCAGGATGAGCTGTCCGATTTTTCATCCAAACTCTCTCCACAGATTACTCAATCCCTACTGGATAATGAAGCATTAAACATTAAAAACCAGAGCCTCGCACGGCAAACAGATCCATCGTGCACTGCTTTTGGGACCTTCAATTCTCTTGGAGGTCATCTCATTGTACCTAATTCAGGTAAATTATTATTTATAGCCATTTAAATAACATTTCTCACAATAGTTCCAGAGTTGTTGGAGGTTGTTTTGGGGGTTTTTTCCCCCTCTAGCAAAGGTTTGGGTCATTATAGAAAGCTGTATCCTCATTTAAATCAGAGAAATATTTTTCTCCCATTAGATTTTACTTGGCTATTATACATATTCTTCTCACTAACTTCTAACTTGTTCTGAAGGAGAAAAATGCAGAACTCTGAGTCATTGCCATCAGATAGAGACCTTCTACTGTCAACTTATTTGAAGTAGGATGCTCGACCCTTTGGCTTTTTTTTCTTTCATGTATCACAATTAAAAAAAGAGGGAAGAGGGAGAAAACCTTGAAGTTCAAGGCAAAAAGAGTTCTGTTGTCACTTGACATAAAAAGAACAAACTAATTATAAGAAAGAAATCTGTTCCAAATTTCAGTTTGTTTCCTCCAGCTCAGTAAGAAGGCAGGTGTTCATAATGCAATAGTTCTTTCTCTCTGCATTTGCAACCTCAGAATTTTTTAAATTTATATATTTAAAGATAAATGAACTCTTTGGAGGTCAAATGAGGGGGGAGGATAATAAAGAAGAAGATCCATTGTGCAATTAAATTAATTATCTTCCATAATTATAATGACCATTTGCAGGTATTCCACTAAACTTATTTGTGTGCGAAGTTCCATCTCCTCATTAGAAGAGATGTTATGACACAGAACAATGTAGCAATAACACTTAGACTTACCGCACTTTTCGGAGTATAAGATGCACTTTTTTCCCTCCTAAAAGAGGTGGAAAAGGTGGTGCGTTTTATACACTGAATACAGCCATTTTTGGCCTCCCAAAGCCCTGCCCCATGCATTCCATTTTTGTGAAAAACAGGCCCGTTTTTCACAAAAATAGGGTGCGCAGAGGCTTTGGGAGGCCTGTAGAGTGCTCCTGGGAGCTGGGGAGGGCAAAAACGCACCCATTTTTGTGAAAAACAGGCCCGTTTTTGGCCTCCCAAATCCCCCATATGTCGCATTTCTGCCCTCCCCAGCCTCCAGGAGCACTCTGCAGGCTTCCCAAAGCCTCTGTGAACCCCATTTTTGTGAAAAATGGGATGCGCAGAAGGTTTGAGAGGCCTGCAGAGTGCTCCTGGAGGCTGGGGAGGGCAGAAATGCAACATATGAGGGATTTGGGAGGCCAAAAACGGGCCCCAGGGGTCGGGGAGGGCAAAAACCTTTTTTTTCCTTGCTTATCTCTTTGAAATCTTGGTGCGTCTTATACACCGGTGCATCTTATAGTCCGAAAAATATGGTATATACTGCCTCACAGTGCTTTACAGCCCTCTCTAAGCAGGTGTACAGAGTCAGCATATTTCCCCCAACAATCTGGGTCCTCATTTTACCTCAGAATAATGGAAGGCTGAGTCAACCTTGAGCCAGTTAGGATCGAAGGAATCAAAGTCCAGGCAATGTGAATTAGCCTGCAACATTGCATTCTAACCACTGTGCCACCACAGCTCTTAGTTGGACTGAAGTTGGACTGAAGTTCTTACCAGACTTTGGGAGGCACTGGGGACCTTCCCATACAGGAGGGATTTTAGAAAGGGAAGGTGGAGAATATTCGATGTATTATAATCATTGTTAATTAATGTGCTTATTTAGCTTCTGAGGCCACATCATAGTCTGTATATACAAAGCATAGCAGGGCAGGACCAACAGGCCAGGGTGACGTTAAGGGAGTTTGTTGGTGTCAGAATCTGGATGGTCATGAGGACAGCAGCTAACCACTAGCAAACTCTCTGCCTGTTTATCCCTCTGTCTTGGAGCTTGCAAACATTCTCATAAGCGTATATTGATCAGGATCAAGGGGATAACGCATCATTTTCCTCTCATCACACAGATGGTCCTCTTACCATGTAGAATATCTGAAATGGAAGGATACCAATGGAAATGTGATTGGTTCCTGAACTGACAAGAATGTTCACCAAGGGAAACTTTAGGATCCCTAAATGTCTATGGAGATTCTGAGTCATCCAGGTCATGGTTGTCCCGAAGGTGCTTTTTCAAAAGGCAACTGGACTTAGTTTTTTCCTGGAAGACATTTCTCTTCTCATCCAAGAAACTTCTTCAGTTGCAAAAACTGAATGAACTAAAACTGAAAAAGCTTCTTAGATGAGAAGCGAAACATCTTCAGGGAAAGACAAAGTCCAGTTGCCTTTTGAAAAAGCACTTTTGGGACGTCTAGCATCCCAACCACACCCGTCTAAAGGCTTCCTCTCAGAGGAGAAGATCCGGTAAGGATTCTAAAGCTAGTTGAGAGATTTTAACAGTACCTTTAATTTTGCAGCTGCCGAATCTTAAAACAATTACAATTTAATTGCATTTTGACAGCTTACTTTTACAGGCTGTGTTTTTAAGTTGTAATCCAATAAATAGTCCAAGCTGCTGGCAATACAAAAACGTTAACCAAGATTCCCCATTCTTCGTAACCAAACTTACATTAGTTCATCCAAATGGTGAATAATGACCAGATAACGCTGATATCCTCAGGAACATGAAAGAGACTACTGTTGTTTCACAAGCAATGTTTCGTTGCCCTTTTTTTCCAGGTTTCATTAAATAAGAATTGCCAAGAACAATGATCCCATTACCACTGTTTGGAATAGTAAATGCAACTCTTGGCTTTCCCCTCTTCATTTTTACAATCTAAGCAGCAGTACAACCATCTGCTCATTTCTTAAATAAAACAAAAGCCGTTTCAGACTCCTAGAATGCAGAAAGCAAACACTGTGGCACCACCAAGTCAGAAAACTACATCTATTAAGATGGCTGCAAAAATCCCATTTGTGTTTCAAGAGTATGGGTAAAATTCTGTCAATCTCCAAGAAAACCCCCACATATTATTCAAAAGGTCAGACTGTCACCCCCCTTCTTTTTTATTTGCTTCAGCTTTTTTTTTTTTTTTGCTTTTTTTTTGTCATCTTGTTCTATAGGAGTAAGTTTGCTGATTCCTGCGGGGGCGATTCCTCAGGGGAGAGTCTATGAAATGTATGTGACGGTTCACCGAAAGGAGAACATGAGGTAAAAGAGATTCTGCTGCTTGCATTTGCTTGAGTGCTTGCTGAAGAGAGGAGCTGCTTGTGCTGATCAGCATATCTGCTTAGATTGAGGCAAGCCTGAAGAGATGCTGAGGCCGTAAAACGGTTTGTGAACAAACTGAGAAGCCTTGCTGAGGAAATGATGTCTCTTCTCTATGGTCTGAGTCAGGAGCAAGTGATGACATCTTTCACTTTAGCTGTTGTTGTTTTTTTAATTTGTCAAATTTAGATACCACCCCTCTCACTCACAGTGTGATTCTAAATAAGAGGTGTCAAACTCAAGGCCCGGGGGCCGGATCTGGCCCGCAAGGTGCTTAGAACTGACCCATGGGGTCGCCCTGGAAACAGCAAAGGACAGTGTCTCAGCCAGCAAAAATGAAGATTGGGAGGGCCACGTGCAGAGAGTTACAGGAAGCCGTTGCAGCTGAAAACGGAGCTCAGGAGCCTGTTTTTGGTGGCAGAGTGCTCCCTGACATGAGTGACGTCGAGCTTGCCATGCCCACCTTGGCCATGCCCACCCCAGCCCCACAACCCTGATGAGGCCCTCAATGAAATTGAGTTTGACACCCCTGTTCTAGACAGTTAATTGAACCGCTTGAGTAGTTAATAGCTGTTTGGTAGCAGTATCAAAATAAGGAAGGAAAGTCGCAGCTATAAGGGTACTGTTCCCCAGGCCAGGGGAAAATGTGGAATAGGATGGTATTCTCTATCATCCAGACTTTATATTCTGCATCTTATTCCCTTACGTACAGGTTGTCCTTAGTTAATGACAGTAATTGGCACTGACCTTTCTATCACTCCGTCGTAAGTTTGTAAAGCATAATGTCATGTGACCACATTGCTTAGTGACAGCACTTCTGACATTCCTCATTCCCATCATTAAGCAAGGAATTCAGGTTGTTAAAGGAGTTAAAGGAACCAGCAGCAGCGTGTAGCAGCAGTGAAAAAAGACAACACAATCCTAAACTGCATTAACAGAAGGATTGAATCAAGGTCGTGTGAGGTACTAATATCGCTCTATAAAGCCATACCTAGACTACTGCATCCAGTTTTGGTCACCACACTATAAAAAGATGTCGAGGATCTAGAAATAGCGCAGAGAAGAGCAACCAAGTTGATTAGGAGCTGGAGGCTAAAACATATGAAGAACGGTTGCAAGAACTGGGCATGACTAGTCAACTGAAGACAAGGACAAGGGGTGACATGATAGCAGTGTTCCAATATTTGAGGGGCTGTTACAGAGAGGAGGCGGGCAACCTATTTTCCAAAGCATTGGAAGGTGAAACAGGAAACAATAGATGGAACCTGGACAAGGAGAGATTCAACTTAGAAATAAGGATAAATTTTCTGACAGTGAGAACAATCAACCAATGGAACAGCTTTCCTTCAGAAGTTGTGGGAGCTTCATCACTGGAAGCTTTCAAGAAGGGATTGGACAGCCACTTGTCAGAAGTGGTATAGGGTCTCCTACTTGAGCAGGGGGTTGCACTAGATGACCTACAAGGTCTCTTCCAACTGTGTTATTCTGAGCATCTGAAATGAGAGGGCATGAATGTAAACATTGAATGGAGTCTCGGGAGGCTCACAACAGGCAAGGGAATGATTGCTGCAAGAGAGGAGAGGATGCAGCGTAACCCACAAGCTGTATCGTGAGTACGGCAGAGCCAGGGGTGACTGCTGCCAGGTGAGGAAGACTGGGGTGACTGCTGCCAGAAGGATTTTTGACCTTCCTGGCTAACTTCCCCATTGACTTTGCTCGTGGGAAGACGGGCAGAGAAGATTGCAAAGAGCAATCACATGACTGCACAATGCTGCCACCATCATAAGCGTGAGCCAGATCGCAATCATGTGACCGTGGGGATGCATGGACCACAGTATTGTAATTTAGAACAATTGCTGAACAAGGGTTCATTGAACTAGAACTAGTGAAGGTGACGTGTATTTTGCACACGTCTTTTCAGTTTTAGAACAGTGGGTCCAAAAAGCCCTGCATTCTGATCTGATCATTTCAGCTTTCTCTGACTTTCTCCAGTGACAGCCTGTTCTGTCCTCAGCTGCAGCTAGACGCACTTCTATAATCTGATAATCTGTTCTCTATCCCTAAACTAATTGCTTCAGAAAATTAATTATAAGAGAAATATATCACTTATGTTTTAGAAACAGGGAATTAAAACAAAGGTCTAACTGTGTGACTATTTGCCAGTTATTTCATAAAGTACTACCTATTCCCTCCATCTTCATAAGCCTAATTTCCAATGCAGGTCAAATTTTAAATAAATGCTGTCCCTATGTCTGTTGCAGGAAGGTAGAATCTATCCCAATTTTATTCAATCAACATCTAATACAGGGGTGAAATCTACTTACCTTCCTTACCGGTTCAGAAGCGCACATGCCACGCCCGCGCACATCACATGCACACACAGACTTTCTGCACATGTGCAGGAAGTAAAAAAACACCTGGAGGTAAAACCAGGAAGAAATGACACCCAGGCCAGTGGGCAGAGCTTTGCTCCGCCATCACTACCCGATCCCCGAACCACTGGCCAAGATTGCTACCGAACCGGGCGATCCAGTCCAATCCGGGAGCATTTCACCCCTAATCTAATAGGTCATCACAGCTACAATTTCTTCACACTCAGCCCACCTCAAATGTACCTTGACACAAATACACTGTGGATTGCCTATGGTACACATTTGGCCCTGTGCTTTTCCCCTCTGCTTTTGTAGTGACGGATTAAATAAAAACACCCATTTTGCCTTTAAGAAACAAACAATAGCCTTTCAAATAGAAATCACAACTATAATGTTATTGTCTCTTTAAAAAATGATATAGTAGAGTTGCAAAAGAGCAATCAAAGCATTAAGGGCTTAAATAACTCCCCTAGGTGGGAAGATTAAAATGTTCGAACTTTTTTTTTCCACTTGGATGTAGGATAGTAAGAAGAAATATTTAATCAGAATAGAGCTGAAAGAGACCTTGGAAATCTTCTAGTTCAAGACCTCTAAGACCCTTGCTCAAGCAGGAGTCCCTATACCATTTCAGACAGTTGGCTGCCAGTCTTTTCTTAAAAACCTGCAGTAATGAAGCACCCACAACTTCTGAAGGCAAGCTGTTCAACTGGGTAATTGTCCTCACTGTTAGGAAGTTTCTCCTTAATTCCAGGTTGCTTCTCTCCTTGATTAGTTTCCATCCATTGTTTCTTGTCTTGCCTTCTGGTGCTTTGGAAAATAGGTTGATCCACTCTTCTTTGTGGCAGCCTCTCAAATACTGGAATACTGCTATCATGTCACCCTAGTCCTTCTTTTCTCTAGACTAGCCAACCCCAATTCCTGCAATCATTCTTCATATTATTATTTTTTGTCTCCAGGCTTCTAATCATCTTAGTTGCTCTTTTTTGCACTTTTTCCAAAGTCTATCTAATATAGGAACATATAGTATGAGCTGAAAGGGAAATGTTTTTATCTTTGACAATATTGAACTCAGGGCAATGTATTGAAACTAAATGCAAAATAATTCAGGAATAATACAACAAGTTCTTTGTCCTAATTTTTTTTACAGTTTATGCTGAGATTAAAAATAAAGTGTTATAACATGTAGGTTTTTGTTTTGTTCTTTTTTGTCCTGTCCTTATTTAGTGTTGTTCATTTTTCATTTTCATTTTGAGTTACTGTATTGTACTGATGTTTTAAATGAACCACATACGCAAGATGGGAGGTCATATAAATGTAATAACATAAATATAAACAATAAAAATGTAGTTAAATATGGAATTTGCTGCCAAATGGTATGATGATAATCAGTTTAGAAGGTTTTAAAAAGGGACTACACAGATTCATGGGAAATTAGGCTCTCTTAATAATGAATTCTACATTATTAGTAGAAGGAAATGACATAAATTTAGGGGCATTAGCTGGATTGAGGAATTTTTTAAAAAGGAGACTTGGGAAAGGCAAGGAATAACACTCTCAAAAACATCGATAGTTAAGAATTTCACTATGTACAGTCTGATAATGAATATATGTCAATGTGGAAACAACATTACATGTAATAGCTCATTAGGCTAAATCTTCAGGACTGGGTTGTAAGATGTATTTACATTATTTATGTGTTCCTCTCTGACACGACATAATCTTGTTTTGCTGTTTTCAAAAAATAGTTTTGAGACTAGGATAATTTTGCAAGTTCAGTGCGACATCTCTGCTATCATCCTATCTTGTATAAGTATAATAATTTTCCTGAAAGATTATCTGAAATATGTTTAGGTTTATGTGTTTTCTGAGTGCATTTTTGGCAATAGTAGATTAGATAGACCCAGAAAGCTTTTCTTGTGTTATGAACAATGATAACAATAGATATACATACGTACTTTCTTGGCTAAAATTACATTGAGTGTCAATTTATGGAAGTCTCACATTGATGACTAATATCAGATAAATAAAGTTTTGTCCTAATTATTAAGAACACATAACAACAGTTTCTATTATAATATCTTCACATTTCTTTTTTTAGTTCTTATATAACATGGATTTTGCTATTACTGGTGCAATTTGTTTTGGGGTTTTTTTTGCCACCTACAATAATCTGGCATTGTTCTTTCAAATGAATATTTGTTATAAGAAAAAAATAATAAAAATTAAAAAGTACTGAATCTAGCATATGGCATTTCTGGGCAAAATAAAGAAGTACAAATGTAGGATTGGTGGAGGCTGCCCAAAACATTTTTGATCATGCCAATTTGGAGAAGACAATACATTTGTATAAACATTTGCATGAAGCAAAACTTCAGTGAAATACCAAAAAGTTAAAAAAATTGCAAAGTACTCAACATGTCTGGAAGGATGCCTGGTGGCTCAGCAGACTAAAGCACTGTTATTAACTGTTATTAACATCAGCTGTCTGCAATTACTGTAAGTTCGAATCTCACCAGGCTCAAGGTTGACTCAGCCTTCCATCCTTTCTAAGGTAGGTAAAATGAGGACCCAGATTGTGGGGGCAATAAGCTGACTTTGTATAAATATACAAAAGTATGAAGGCTATTGCTTAACACATTGTAAGCCACCCTGAGTCTCCGGAGAAGGGCGGCATATAAATCAAATCAATTTTTTAAAAAAGGATAACCATCTTGCTCCTCTGGTTATTCATCTCAATTTTTCCACTCTATATTCTTCCCCCCCCCCCTTTAAATTCTGTGTTAATCAAAATATAGTATTTTATTCCAGCAAACCGAATAATTGGCACAATAACACGGAGGACACAATTGAAATAATGAAATCTGTATGTCACTCAGAATTATATATACTATAAACTTCTGCAAGCATACTAATTGCCAGCATGGCTTTCCCTGAGGAGAACCCAATATTGTAATTTAGATTAGAGAGAATCATTAATAGCGTTCTCAGAAATCATAACTACAGACACCAGGTTCCTTGGGAAAAGTCTTAATAACTGTTTACTGAGTTTGATTTTCATAGATGAATGCTTAATATAGTAATGATGCCCTCTAGGATAAATACATAGGAAAAAAAAGAGAGATTCCTACCAAGTTTCAAGAGATGTAACATAGGTAATTGTAGTACATAAATGAATGTCATCTTAAGTTGTACATGACATTCACCACATATTTCTGAGGAACCAGCAGCAGATCACTATAAACCGTTCCCTGCCCATTAAAAATTTATTCTGGTTTATGCTCTTCAAATGAAGCAATGTCATTGCTGGAGTTCACAGCTGTTATTTCTTAAACTATTTTCAATGCATTCTAATGAGAATAGTAAACACAGCCCAAAACTTTGTGGAATGAATAACCTAAGTCATTAGTCTATGAAAATGGGAAGCGGGGGTCATTAAAAATCTTGGAGGGGTTCAATAATAACAGTTCATGGGTATTTTTAATACACTTTTCAATTACACTGAAGATGCACTTGTGACATTTCCCGATACTAACTGCATTTGTAACATAATCCTAGATTTTAGCATGCAAACAAGAACTAGCCTAGAATAACAGAAGATATTTTACATTTTTTCTTCTCAATCTACTGTTTTGACCATTCTTAAATCTGTGTTGCAAAATATGATTAATGTGATATCAACAGCATTGCAATATTTAAATGGTTTACTTACTTCTACTGTGTTCTGTGTCTGGTAATGAATATTTATCTATACAGAAACAGCAACATTTAATGGCTCATTATGGCTAAATATGTTCATGAATTAAGTTCATTCCCCTCTCCCTCTCTCTCTCTCTCTCTCCCTCTCTCTCTCTCTCTCCCTCCCTCCCTCTCCCTCTCTCCCACCCCTCCTCTCTCTCCTCTTTCTCTCTCTTACATACAGATATAAAAACACACTTGGACTACAGTGCCACTCAGAATTGAGAGATTTCAGTCAGTTTCATGAGCACTATTCAGTATTTGGGATATTTACCATAGGAAATTCGCAAGAATCCGCAGGCAACGTTGTTCAAAAGATAGAGACTTTTGTAGAGCTGAACTGTCTGCAAGAGTAAAACTGTTGAGGGTATCTCAGTACATGCATTGGTTTACCACATGAGCCAAAACCATTGTCAGGGTTCTTCCTAATGAAGAAGTCTATGTAGTTTTTCTCTTGTTTGTATTTGTATCGAATACCCAAGTCTTTTCTGCAGTTAACATCATTTGAGTAGTGTTGGCTGGGGGCAGGAAGGGAAGAGTTATAAATATATCTGAATAAGGTCATAAAATATACCTGAGCGGCACTGTAGTTCCAGTTGTCATTCATATGTCACAGTGACTCTTTATGGGTTCGGCAACATACAGATCAATCAGTCAGTCAGTCAATCAAAATATGCCTCTATAGAGTGCAATACAGAACATCGACACAAAAACCCGTATTAGCAGAAATCTCCCAACTCATATCTTCTTCTTGATTCCTCTTGATAGTCCTCCAACCAAGACCTACATTCCAATTAGTGACTTTGGATTATTTTTTAAGAAACTGAAACCTGAATTCTAGTTTGATTCTGCCCCCCCCCCCCCATTGCCCCCAGCTTCTTATTTCTGGCTTGTGTAGAGGGACAAACAAGGCATCACAGGTTACACCTAACGCTAAACAAACTGCAGGCAGATTTCCTATCTTGGTTCGTTACTCCTACTGACAGCATGAGCGATCAGCTGAGTAATCAAGCAGTATGCCTCCGCATAATTTTAGCATGAGGATGAGCATTAGATTGGATTTTATGATTAGTGGTAGCCTCATATTACTGTTTCTGGCTCAAACTGAGGGTTTCAATAAGGAAAATATTTGCATTATTGCTAGGGTGAATTTTTGCATGAAGAATTTGCAGGAATCCGCATAATGTTTTGCTTTGTTTTAGGAAGCAAAAGTATAAATCCTGTATTATAAGGCAGATTAATCTTGAAGAACAAATAGAAAGTTGATGAAAGAAGATATTGTATGTACGATAAAATGATTAGGCTCAGAATATGGAATGCTTTGGGTGAATATGAGTTTTAAATTTGGCTGCTAATATGATAAGAGTCATTTAAAGGCAAAGCTTAGCTGAGAATGAAAATGCTTAAGAAATGGTTCAGCACAAAGAAAGAGTAAGACAAGGATTTATCATGTCTCCTTGCTTTATGATGTATTTTTGTCAATATATAAGCAAATGCTCTTGTGACATTAGAGATGTGTTGGCTGCAGAAATAAATGTATGTGTACTTTTCCATGTAGCATTTGCTATTTTGTGGACTGACAATCTGAATGATTTGCAATGAATATTCGATAGAATGTTCATAAATTGTAGCAAGGAGTGTGAATCTGAAAATTAATCTGTCAAAGAACAAACATAGTTGTTCTTTGGAGTGTTGTGTTTGACAGAAAATCGAGTGATTTTATAGTTACATTGTGTCTGTGTGTGTGCGCGCGCATGCCCAAGTGCATTATAGAAATGGGAGAAATTAGAGCAAGGAAATGTATTGATATACTTTGGTAAAACGTTTACGAAGTATGGAAAAATAAAATAAAGCCTTCTAAAATGGACAAATACTATTGGAAAGATAATAAGTAGTCTGTGGATCGCTAATAATGATTGCATTCTAGATTTAATATAGAGCTGGTTACCAGTAATAACTTGGTATGTTTGGCCATCTATAGAGACAAAGAATAAATTGCAAAACTAATATATAAGAAAAAGTGAATGTGTTGGGAGGAAGGGGGGGGACTGAAAAAATCATGACTTGATGAGTTATAACACCACTTCTTATTTTTATTTTTAATTTCAGCATAAACTGGGAAAAAAAACTGTAAAAACACCAAAACATCAGTACAATAGAGTAACTCAAAATGAAAATGAAAAATGAACAACACTAAACAACGACAAGACAAAAAAGAACAGAACAAAAATCTATGTGTTATAACACCTTATTTTTATTTTTAATCTCAACATAAACTGTAAAAAAAAATTAGGACAATTTTTTTGTGTTATTTGTGTTGTGTTTTGTGTTGTGTTATTCCTGAATTATTCTGCATTTAGTTTCAATAGATTGTCAGCTCACACTATTTGTTCCTATATTATCCTCAAGGAACAAGATGGTACATGAATTCTTACATCTATGCGGTGGAAGTAATGTCATTTACAAGGATACATAAATAAAATACAGAGGAATTACTATTTCAAATTACTATAGAACGTGTAGCAGCTTACTCGTTGATTAATTTTTTTATCAATATTTATCATAGATATTGCCTGCCATAATTTGAGAGTTATTTTCCCCCCGTTTTTTCTGCTTGTCTTTCTTATTCTTCTGCAGTGATTTTAAGCACAAATAATTGTTAATACGTTATTGTTTAAGTGATAAATAATGCCAAACTTCACTTTGATATCAATTCAGGGATAAACAATAACGGGGTTTAAAATGAATCCGTTTCAATGATACCTGATGGATATATCTTTTCTTCTTCCATTGTAATCCATTCAGGCCACCAGTAGAAGATTGTCAAACCCTTTTGACCCCAGTAGTGAGTTGTGGGCCTCCAGGAGCATTACTAACTCGGCCTGTCATTCTAACAATGCATCACTGTGCAGAACCAAACACCGAAGACTGGAAAATTCAGTTGAAGAATCAAGCAGCCCAGGGACAATGGGAGGTGAGGTTCTTTCCCTTCACCTGCACAATTCACATTGTCTGATCAAATATCCATTAAAATATATATTTCCTGAAACGTATGTATCGTTGCCAGTTTTTAATCATTTCATTCACATTTCCCAACTGAGTGTTGGGACTGCAATATCCATGGAGTGTTTTGAGTTGTAATACTTTAATCTTGGCTGGATACTATATTAAGGGAAGAGCTATAAATTCCGAAGGATAGTATATTGTGTTATTCCTGATATTAATATTGTTTAGTATGTTGGGGGGGGAGTATGATTCATGTCAAAAATATCAAACAAGAATTAATGCCATCAGTATTAAGCAGATTTCAGATAGATAAATGGCTTTTTAAAAAAATTCTGAATGTTTATCAGAAGTTGGTATTGCTTGGAGCATTTCTTTTCTTTTCTTTCTGGAACACCTTTGGTCATTTTAAGCCCTTTTCTTAATTCATAAACTCTTCAAAGCATGAAGGAGAAATGGGAGGTATCTAGTTATACTCCATATACATTTGATTCTTCCATCTTGATGTGGAAAGTTTGAAGAGGAATGTAATGATATTCATATGAACACTACAGTCTTTTATGAACTTTATGAACATTTTGTATAGTCGCAGAGCTCAGACTTGATCCAGTGGTGGGATTCAGCCAGTTCACACCACTTCGGGAGAACTGGTTGTTAACTTTCTGAGCAGTTTGGCAAACTGGTTGTTGGAAGAAATCATTAGGGCAGAGAACTGGTTGTTAAATTACTTGAATCCCACCACTGACCTGATCAAACAAAATACAGTAATCACATTCAACCAAGTATTAAAACTGTTCTTCTTTAGACTTTCCCTATCAATAACACAGATGTAAAAGAGGCGCATCTAGTTCAGACATTTCCATCTTAAGTGCTATAATTTATGATTACTTGAAATGTTTTTATATGTTTTTATAATCTAACATTAACTTTATACTTGAAAGGCACTGGAAAAAAAAGATAAGGTATGATTGGGCTTTCTTTTTTTAAAAAAAAATCTCTTCAAGCCAGTTTTATAGTATTAATAACTCTTTTTATCTATTCAGTGGTGCTAAGTGGTTGGAAATGTGTCCAAACAAGGTTTTGTATGAAAGAATATAGGTAGTCTTTAACTTATGGCCAGTATTTCTGTTGCTAAGCAAGACAGTTATTAAGTCTATTAAGTTATTAAGACAGTTAAGGAGTCCTGGTGGCGCAGTGGAGTAATTCACTGTTATTAAGATCAGCTGCTTGCAATTACTGCAAGTTCAAATCCCACCAGGCTCAAGGTTGACTCAGCCTTCCATCCTTTCTAAGGTAGGTGAAATGAGAACCCAGATTGTGGGGGCAATAAGCTGAGTTTGTACAAATATACAAAAGTATGAAGGCTATTGCTTAACGCACTGTAAGTCTCCGGAGAAGGGTGGCATATAAATCTTTTTTTTTTTTAAAGTGAATTTTACCCCATTTTATGGCCTTTCTTACCACAATCGTTAAGTGAATGCGCTGGAGTTGTTAAATTAGTAGCATAGTTGTTAAGTGAATCTGGCTTCCCCCTTGATGTTGCTTCTCAGAAGGTCAGAATAACAAGACCCCGGGACACTGAAACCATCATAAATATGAGTCAGCTGCCATGCATCTAAATTTTGGTCATGTGACCATGGGGATGCTGCAACGGTTGTAAGTGTGAAAAATGGTCTTTTCCCCCCCAGTGCTGTTGTAACTTAATGAACTATTATAAGTGGAGGACTACAACCTGCATGTTACTCTGCAGTAGGCACCTGCTAATAAATCTGTACCTTCATTAAAGTAGTCAGCATTGTTTCGCTGTTAGTTTGGGGACATGCTTGATTAATATTGTACTATACTTACCGTATATACTCGAATATAAGCCGAGTTTTTCAGGCCGTTTTTCAGGCTGAAAAATGCCCCCTCGGCTTATATTCGGGTCACACAAAAAATGACTTTCCCTGCAACTGGCTCCCAAGGCTTGCTAGAGGCATGAGGGGGGTGCCTAGCAAGACTCTCTGCAGCCCCCTGGAAGCAAAAACGGGCTGGGGGGGTCTTAAAGGGAGAAAGAAACAAAGAAATCCTCACGTTTAGGGAGATCCCATGTGCACTGACCTTGAGTTGAGAGCTGATTGTAATTGGCTGCTAGCTAGCCTTCTTGTAATTGGCTGCTAGCTAGTGGGTTCTCCCGGCTTGGCTACCTCAGGAATTCTGGGAGTTGAAGTCCACAGGTTGTAAAAGGGCCACATTTGCCCAGCCCTGGTATCTCGTAACAGAGGCTTCAACTTACCTGAAATTAGATCAAGCCAGTGACTGGGTGGGCATGGCTAGCTGGTCATGTGATATATGTGTATAGGGACTACTCAGAGGGCTGAAAAAAGTCATTTCTGACAGGTCCTCACACTTATGACCATCCTCACATTTATGCCCGTGCAGCATTCTTAAAACCATGTCACTCATTTCACAACTGCTTCTCTTCACCATGGTGACAAGATAGGGCAAAAACGTAAAATGTGAGGACAGTCGTAAGTTTGAGGACTGGTCACAAGTGCGAGGACCAGTCAAAAATTACTTTTTCAGCCCTCTGAGTAGTCCATATGCACAAAAGGACTACCCAGAGGGCTGAAAAAAGTGATTTCTGACAGGTCCTCGCACTTTTGACCAGTCTTTTTTTATTTTGAAATTTACCAGTAGCCGCTGCATTTCCCACCCCCAGCTTATACTCAAGTCAATGAGTTTTCCCAGTTTTGGGGGGGTAAAATTGGGGGATGGGGTCAGCTTATATTCGGGTCGGCTTATACTCGAGTATATACGGTATTTGCTAAACCTAGCAGTTCGAAAGCACGTAAAAAATGCAAGTAGAAAAATAGGGACCACCTTTGGTGGGAAGGTAACAGCATTCCGTGCACCTTTGGCGTTTAGTCATGCCGGCCACATGACCATGGAGACGTCTTTGGACAGCGCTAGCTCTTTGGCTGTGAAACAGAGATGAGCACCACCCCCTAGAGTCAGGAACAACAAGCACATATGTGCAAGGGGAACCTTTATACTTATTTGCTAAAGAAAAACATACTGTTTCCTTTTAGATTTACTCCTGGTAGCATATTGATATGAAAAAAGGAAAACATAGGTGTTGCAATTCTGTCAAAAATCTGACCTTTTTTTTTTTGTATAATTACTTTTTGTAAAATGCATTTGACATAATAATTTGAATTGTTTGCTACTTGTATAGCAATAGTAACTGAATAAAACACCAGATACTTCAGTTCTAAAATCATGTCTAGACTTTAATATGCTGGTTTTATATTGAAATATTTGCTTTGTTTCCATTAATGTTCCATATGGAAATATGTTCCATATTTCCGTTAATGTTCAGAATATAAAGCAATGGAGTTGTAAAATAAACAGCTTGCTTTATTCACTGTCTAGAAACTAAACTTACAAAATTGAGAACCTAAATTGTCACTGGAGTAGCCATTCTTTGCTTAACTTCACATAAGATCTTTATAGATGCCCCTTTGAATATGAAGGATATTACTACGGTATATGTGGAGTTGTTTTATCCATGTTATTTTTAACGTTGATAGCTACCTTGAGTACCATACATACAGGAAAACAGGAGATAAGCTAAAGTATGTGTGTGCTTGCATACACACTCAACATACATAAACTGAACACTTGTTGACTGAGGGTATCTTTACAAGTGATCAAATCTTGTCAGGTAAATTTTTACGATAGGTTCTTTATTTCTTGCTTCTTGTATGGGGATTTGACAGTAGGGAATGTCCTAAAAGCTCTTTCAAATACTGTAGTTCTGTGATAAGATATGTGTTATACTTATCTTGGAAGACCTTGTATTTAAGAATATCTAATGCTTCCTGCTTGCATTGATTATCAGTTTCTGGGCCCAGTTAAGGAGTCATGGTCATTTTCTCCATTTGTACTGAGCAGTATTTTTGTGAAATACTTTTACTATCTAAAGTAAGATATATGGAAATTACATTTAGGGACTTCATAGTACTGTCATCCTGCCCAGGGAGCTCTATTTGGTAGACTCTTTTCTGTTTATTTTTTCTTGCTTTTGATCAAGTTAAGATTCATGTCATGTTTTCCCTTTGATGTTTTCCCATGCTATTAACTTTTATCCTGTACACGATGTTCCGTTATTTTCTACCCCTTTGATTTCATTATTGAATATTCTTGTAAACCATTCGGAACACTTCTCTATGAAAGAATATCAAAAATTAAATATATAAAAATAAGGATCCACATTTTATTTCCAGTTTATCAAACATCAAACCTAGGAAAACTCTTGCTGATGTGGTCAGAATTGGGTTATATGTACTCATTATTTTGGTTCAGTCTATTGTCGTACATGTGAGCATGCAATCTTGAACAAGCTTCTGACACCATGTATTATTCCTTTTTGTGGCTTGTATGCAACATCCACTTGTGTGTTATATCTGCATTGAGTTTCAGGCAAGTATACCGAGTACTCTTCAAAACAGAGTTTTTTTTTTCACATGATGCCTGGCCCCATTGTATATGTTTAAGAGATGTTCCTATTTCTTCCTCTGTTCCTTTTCAAGTGCTACACAAGCAACAAGATAGGAACGTTTCTTTTGTATATTTTCTCCTTCTCTATATTCCTCTATATTCCTCTATATTCCTCTTCTGTAGAAGACAAACAGGAAGATGAAAATATTCTCATATGGGCTGTTTTTCATGCCTTTTAGCTACATCAGACTCCTACCTAACTGTAGGGTTTGAGCAATGAAAGCACACTTTCATAAGTACACTTGCATGTGATGGCACATTCAATACCCAGTGCAAATGCATTTGCCAATGTTGCCTTATTTTGACACAGGGATATTTTGTTTTCAGTTATAGAAAAGTTATGGGAGTGCCTCTTTTGTGACTGATCTGGTTGGGTCTAGACCAGTGGTGGGTTTCTACTGGTTCGCCCTGGCTCGGGCGAAGCGGTAGTGGCGACGGTGGGAGGCTCTGCCCACCCACCCCGGACATCATTATGGATGCTCTGCGCATGCACAGAAGGTTCTGTGCATGCACAGAAGCGCTGCGCGCAAGCGAAGCAAATACACACACGCTCCCGGTTCCAAACCGGTAGCAAAGATAAGTGGAACCCACTACTGCTCTAGACATCCTTAAAGCATTAGTGATCATGATAGTTTTCATCTCCTTGGTCTCCAGTGTCATCATCAGAGAGATCAACAATCTGTTAGAACTCAACTAACAGTCAGCAACAAATTGGCACTAAATAAAGGTCAACAGAATTCAAGGGGGGAGGGCTGGACTTGGATATCTTCTGGCAACGCAAAGTCTCTAAACTGATGATGCATTTAACTCTGCCTCCATTTCTCTTCTACACAATCCCAGCAAAGTTAGACCCCACTTCAACCTTGTCCACTTGCCTGTTCTTTACCATGTCTGTCTCCAATATATACCAAGTGCCTGTCTAAATAACCTGGGTCATTCTGAAGATAGGAGGATTTAGCAGTAGGCCTCTGTCTCCATTGTTATGAGTTATCAATTCCCCCTTTTCAGTCCCTCAGTTTAATTGGCAGAATTAAATAGCAGAAATCACACCAAACAAACAGAGTTGAGACGTATTTTAGCCCCAAATTTCCCAAAGCATTGGTGGACTCCCAATCAGACTCTCAATGGGAGTCCATCGATGCTTTGGGAAATTTGGGCTAAAACACATCTCAACTTTGTTTGGTGTGGTTTCTGTTCTCTCTTACCTTCCAAGATCAACATAGCATCACTGAGAACAAGGAATACTCATGAATGAACTCTCAACTCTTCTTGCACTGTAACTTTTGACATCTATATCAGAGGTGGGTTCTACTTACCTTTACTACCGGTTCACATCGCACCCACGCATGCTCTTCTGTGCATGCACAGATCACCTATGATGACATCCAGGTCAGTGGGCGGAGCATTCCGCTGGTTTTACTACTGGTTCTCGCGAACCGGTCTGAACCGGGGGCAACCCACCACTGATCTATATGCTTATTCTCTCCCTATACTTAATGCCATTCTGATTTTCTTTCCTTCCATTGAGAACTCCTCAAGGCAGATGAGTTTTGAAAGTGCCAACGCAGTTGCTTTATAGCATGGCAAGTAATGGTTGGTAAGATCTCATTACGGATTACCTGTTTCTTCCTATTCCTCAGGAAGGACGGTGTCACTTTGCATACATGCAATATCACCTTATTAACCTCAACAAAGGAATTTTAAATCTTTCCCCAATTCAGGAAACATTGAACCATTTGTAAGATCAAGATTACTTTGAGGCAACGGGAAAAATGTTCATGAATTTGATATTTCAGTGGTCTTTCCCATTATCACTGCATATGTGGTAGCTGTCTTTGGGTATTTACATTTCCAGACTCTCTAACCAGTTTGCCTTCCTTTAAGGTCTTTAATCAAAATGGGAAGTATCTTTCTAATATTTGAAAGTACCTTTTATATGAGCTAATGCTGAACCTCTAATTATAGCTGTTTTTCTTTTTCTCTCTAATTTTTGCCCATTGTCCTCATTCAGATTTGTTCAGATGTCTATCAGGGGTGTCAAACTCATGGCGTCACAGCGGCCATCATGTGATGTATTGAAATATCAGGACTTTTTTTCCCTTTGCTAAACCGGGCGTGGGCATGGCCAGCGCATAACACATCCGACTCATTGGCCGGGAGTTTGACAGCCCTGGTGTATATGGTTCTGCCTACACCATTCTTGGCAAATGTCAATTTCCATCTTTATTTGTCTCCACGTTAAAATTATTATATATTTGTAATGTATATGTCATGATACATTTGTAACTTATTGAGTGAATATTTCTCGTTAATGAAATATGAATGTATGCTTTTATTATAACTTTGGATTTGAATCCTTGCATGGAAAAGTATTAACTGCTTCAAACATACAGTAATTTAATTTGCTTCTGAAAATCAAAATAAGTTGGGGCCACCCATACTTGAAATATTAGTAAAACTAATAAACTATATTATTTATATATTATATAAATAATAGTCAAATATAGAGTAAATAAGTGAGCAAGTACTTTGAAAGCTAGTATATATCCCTGATTTATTTGAATTCTATTTTCTGAAACACACTTTGCTTGATATCAATTACTCTCAGATTTCTCCAAATATTTTAAATGTATCCATGGTATTGTAACTGGAAAAGCGATACTATTGCCTGAATAATATGCACTGATGTACTGATGTCAACATTGTCCAAGCCTTTAAATTGTTCTTATTTGATTGTCTTTGATCTTTTCAGGATGTCGTAGCAGTTGGAGAAGAAAACTTCACTACTCCATGTTATATCCAGTTAGATCCAGAGGCATGCCATATACTCACAGAAACTCTTAGCACCTATGCCTTAGTAGGGCAGTCAGTCACCAAAGCAGCCACAAAACGTCTGAAGTTGGCCATATTTGGGCCACTGATCTGCTCATCCTTGGAATACAACATCCGTGTCTACTGTCTGGATGACACCCAAGATGCCCTCAAAGTAATTTTCATTTTTTATTTCATCATGCTCTCCCTTTCATCCTCCATTTCTTGTCATTGCTATTACTCTCATTATTACTCTCATTATTATATCTTGCCACCAAGAGTCGTGGTGGCAACAATGGTTAGAATGCAGTACTGCAGGTTACTTCTGCTGACTGCCGGCTGACTGCAATTTGGCAGTTTGAATCTCACCTGGCTCAAGGTTGACTCAGCTTTCCATTCTTCCAAGGTCAGTAAAATGAGGACCCAGATTGTTGGGGGCAAGATGCTGACTCTGTAAACTGATTAGAACTGTGAGGCACTGTGAAGCAGTATATAAGTCTAAGTGCTATTGCTATTATTAATATTATTACAGCATTGCTTTAATATTTACTGAGTGGTACAGCGGCTTAGAGGTGGAGCTCTCACCTCGCAATCAGGAAGCTGTGGGTTCATTGGCGATCATGTTGGTAATCTTGTTTTTATCAACAGCCGCATGAAAAAGTGCTGCTGAGTTTTGTCCAAACCAGTCCCTTAGATTTTGAAGCCATGATGTTCTTCTTCTGCCTGGATCTCGTTTGCTTTCAATCTTTCCCTGGAGGATTAAATGAAGGATGCTGTATTTTGATGGGTGTCGCAACACATGTCCAAAATATTCTAATTTTCGCTTTTTAATGGCTTTGATGATTTCCCTTTGCTTTCCCAGGGGGCTTATCACTTCCTCATGTGTGATTTTGTTAACCCAGTTTATACATAACAGGCGTCTGTAAATCCACATTTCAAAGAATATATCTACTGAATAAAATTCCCGCATTGGCGACAGGAAGGGCATCCAGTAAACACTAGGATTATGGGGGTCATTAAAAGGACATGATGATTGCTTTAATATTTACTTTTGGACTTTACCTTTGCTTGCTTGCAAATGTCCACCAGTCTGTTTTATAAAAAAGATGGACATAAGTAAGACCAAA
Source organism: Ptyas mucosa (assembly GCA_012654045.1). Taxonomy (NCBI): domain Eukaryota; kingdom Metazoa; phylum Chordata; class Lepidosauria; order Squamata; family Colubridae; genus Ptyas; species Ptyas mucosa. The sequence goes on from WNWU01000007.1 coordinate 31,868,788, forward strand.
AAAAAATGCAGATTAAAATGTAACAATGACCTTTTCATTGTCATTTCCCCCACATTATAAGCTAATTCTGTTCCCAGAATGCCATATTCTTTTGTTTACCTGCCATGTAATCTGGATTCCACAATATTTGCATTAGTAAAAGGCCATAAGGTGCTCAAAAATTTAATTGCTGGTTCATGTATTTTTGATGCAAAGTGCCAGCTCCCCAGAGGAACAAAACATATAAATGCCTCTTTGTAAATACTTTATAATGATAAAAGAACCTCCAGGATTGTTAATGCAACGCCTGCTGTTGTATGGCTTAGTTAGATAACTTTGTCTGCAGTGTTTGCACTGAGAATATGCAACATAAGTGATCCAACGTTGGTGCTTTCTATATTCCTATACACAATCTTATCCATTCATGTGAATTCAACTAATTCACAGCAGGATTTCCGCACCAAGAGATAGCAAGAGCGCTTAGACTTACATACCGCTTTACAGTGCTTAACAGCCCTCTCTAAGTGGTTTACAGAATCAGCTTATTGCCCCAACAATTAGGGTCCTCATTTTACCCACCTCAGAAGGGTGGAAGGCTGAGTTAACCTTGAGCCTGGTGAGATTCGATCTGCCAAATTGCAGGCAGCTGGCAGGCAGCAGAAGTACCCTGCAGTACTGCACTCTAACCACTGCGCCACCAAAGCTCATCAGATACAGTTTGTAACCTCTTTTGTCGTTGGAATCTATGGGTGCAGTTATAATCTCCATCATTAAGCGCAGCATTATTGATATCCGAGTCTTTATTTGTAGGTTGTCTATTGAGTGGATTTTTCTGAACGGGTTTACATAAGGGTTTAGTAAATATATCCATAAAGTCTTCCTAAAACTGAATTGTTGTGCGTTGCTTGCAAATCCATGTGACTCCAGCTGCCATTGGCAATGCCTTTTATAGAATAGAACAAATTATTAATACTGTTATTACTATTGCACCACTAGTAATAGTGGTAAGTACGCCTTTTACATAGCATCTCTAAGTTAATACAGTGTTTGGGGTGTGTTACATAATGGGTAACGGTCTGACTTCTTATTTTAAACACAATAAGGAAACATTTGTTACAACTGTAAAGTAGAAGAGAATATCTGTAATTCAGTGTTCGATGCGTAGTCCTTGGTGCTTTCATTATGATAGTGGGGTAATGAAATGTGTACAAGCAAACAACCAAGCTCAGAAACCAACAAAGACTCCACAGAACAATAAAAACAAGTCATATACATGTTTAAAGGCAAAGGAAACAGCTTTTTAAAAATCCTCTTTAGTCTGGCACCTTACAGCAGCAATTTTAGGGCTTAATAGTGTTTCAAAAACGCACAGCCCCTGTTTGAATAGAAACAATAGACCAAACCTGATAGTACCATAGGACCTTAAAACTTTTACAAACTATTATCTGCCTGTAGCAATGGAATACATTGCTGGCAAAACTTTTCTGAAGCACATGTGGTGTCTTTGGGCAGTATCTGGCGGTTAGAAAATGACTGCATTTTATTCATTAGAATATTATTGCTTGCATCTCAAACTCATTAAAAGGGGATTAAGTTCTAAGCAGTGTCAAGGTTTTTAGTCTCCCAGAGATAAATTATTTTTTTCTTATCTGCCCATTTTGGCCCACAGAATCGGTAGGCGTGTTTCCTCGTACTCCCTAGACTTTTCTATGTGCAAACAAATGACCTCTGGGAATGAGTAATAGAGGCAACTAAGCTGCAGGCTTATGCAAGGAAGTCTGTGAAGCTTTTCCAAAGTTTTTTGGGTTTTCCATGGAGCCAAATGTTTTTTTAGGAATTCAGGTACTTAACATAGATACACATCCTAATTTTTTTTAAATGTTGCATTCATTAATATACAAAAGAGTATAATGTATAATAATATACAAGTTAATGTACTCCAGTCTGATTAAATAAATCCAAAACTTACTTATATAGCCTTATCCTGGGATTGAGTAGCATAAAAGCCCCCTGTCATACTTTACTATACATTTGACCAGGCAGGACAACACAAGCATTATGAAACATTTGGCAAGCCATAGTACATTCCAGGAGTGTTGTGCATAGCACCAAGGAGACCTTCAAGCAAACTTCCATAAATGTAAACCCTAACCCATAAACCCTAACCCATAAATGTGTATCCAAACAGCAGGTCCATTTATAGCTGTTTTTAGTACTGTAACACGAGATGAAAGTAAGGATAGGTGTCTCAGAAGAAGTTAGCAGTACAATTGCCGACTTATTCTAGTTTTATGTCAAACATGTGTCCTGACAAAAAAATAACAAGGCAGCACCATACAAGCACTGTAAGGCGTTCAGATTAAATCAGCCCTCTGAATCTTACAACACTACATGTTTCTTTTGAGCAAGCTGAAACATGCTAAAATTGTTTTGAACTTTAGTAAAAAGAAATGAAAGAAGGAAGGAAGGAAGGAAGGAAGGAAGGAAGGAAGGAAGGAAGGAAGGAAAAGAAAAAGTACTATTATTATTGTTATGTTGATGGCATGGTCAGCCAGATGTTCAGAGTGGACCTGGAATTTTGCATTTTAATGGAGCCTGACACTACCGAGTCCTTCCCAAGGACCTGGGTTAGGCAGATACAGTATTGGTGATATAAAGGTATTTTCTCAGAATACAAGCTATTCCAAGTAAAACTGCTTATTATTATTACATAATTATTAATAGTGTTACCTAATCAGTGATGATGGTTCAAACGGGACTTGAATCTAATCCTTCCTAATTCATTAACCAAGAAAAAACTTTATTCTTTCTGTGATCTATTCCCTTATTCGCTCAGAAAAAAAAAATCCCTAATGTCAAAACCTTAAAATGTTCATTCCGTTGCTTGTAACGTGAAACTAGAAATACTGTCTATCCATATCCATATTCTTTTCAAGCTTGTATTGAATTGCTTTGAAACGTTGAGTAGGATTACTAGATAAGAACGATCACAGTGTTATTAAATTTTCCTGTTTAAGTGAATCTTAATTATGTGCAACAGTATGAGGAATATATCAGTGAACTACCATAAGGCGATACAATGAATTTTTCTTCTCACAACTCAGGAATATAATTTGGGTGTAATTAACATTGATAGCAATCAAATTATTATTGTTGCTTTGGTTTATAGGCATCTTCACAAGATAATTAAGGTGTTCTTGGAATAAGCTAAAACTGACTGGCAGAGTGTAATTCTAAAAGCTTTCTAATTAGCACACACCCCCCCCCACCCCATTTAAATGCAAACACCATTTGGACTTTAAGAATTGTCAGGTTAGTTGGAGACAACAGCCTTCTCAGTTATGCTAAATAGTTTGTAAGCATGAACATCATAATGATCTTCTATGTTGAAGAAAAGACATATTTTCCTTTCTTTTATGTGTGGAGTCTGCATGCATACACCAGGATGGGGGTAGGGGTGGGACTGTGGATGTGTAAAATCCAATCAATGAACTAACAGGACTGCATCAGGGGTGGCTTCTACTTACCTTTACTACCGGTTTGCAGCGGGGTCGCACGCGCACTCTTCTGCGCGTTTTGGTGACGTCAGGATCGGTGGGCAGGGCCTCCTGCCGGTTTTACTACTGGTTCTACACCCACACCCATAATTCAATGCGTCCCACCCGCTCTTGGCACGCAATGGCATGGTGGGCCAGGTAGGCCCATTTTTTGCGCTCCCCAGGCTCCCCAGGCTTTCTAGGAGCCTGAGGAGGGTGAAAATGGCCTTCCCCACCCACTGAAGGCTGGAAATGGCCCATTTCCTGACTTCTGGTGGGCCCAAAAATCAGATGGCTGGCGCATGCATGCTAGAGCTTAGCTAGGGCAACGCTCATGTGCCCACGTGCCACCTGTGGCACGCATGCCATAGGTTCGCCATCACAGAACTAGGTGCATAACTTTGTTTTAATTTATATGTTATCAATGACTCTTTTAATACCATGCTAAATGTATTTTGTCTTTCTTCCAACATCCAGGAAGTGCTGCAGTTGGAAAGGCAAATGGGTGGACAATTATTGGAGGACCCAAAGGCTTTACATTTTAAGGGTAGCACTCATAATCTTCGCTTATCTATTCATGATATTACTCATTCCCTATGGAAGAGTAAACTACTAGCAAAATACCAGGTAAGAATTGCCAAATTCTGTAAGAATTCATCAGCCCTCTTGCAATATTAAGCATCATCCAGTATTTCAAAGTCAAATGGGAATACGGGATTACTGAAATTGCTGAATACTTGATAAGGATAAAAGAATATTTAACACCTGCTGCTACCTTGTTTGGTTAAATGATTCTATTTGCATTGTTGGTATGTGTATTCGGGTTTGCATTTTTAATTGCTCGTAAAGGATCTTGATAAGGAATACACAGTAAACAGACCAGGTTCGCTGAAGATATCAACCGGATAGCAATGGGATCTTTTTAAACTAGATGAAGGGTCAATTTAACAGCATATCCGTTTCATTTAAGTAAGTGTAAACTGATGCATATTGAGGCAAAAGTATCACTAACTTCAAATGCACCCTAAGGGGTTGTGAGCCGTAGTTGAAAAAGAACTAGTGGGTTAATAGACTGTATGACTGACCCATGTATAATTAACCTGCGGATGCCATTACCACAAGATGTGATGATAGCTACTAACTTAGGTACTTTTATTTTAAAAAATGAATAGGGAAAACCAATAGAAGACAGATCTGCCAAGTACTATTAGTCTTGATGGCTCACTATTATCTGTTGTTGGAGAGTACTTCAGACTGAGGCTCCTATATGCAAGTATTCCAAAATATAGTCGGCTCGTTGGCATCCTTCAGTCTCAAGAGACTATGGTATCGTGCTCTGGAAAGAGGTCCTAAAACAGCATCTAGAGTGACTAAAAAGGCCAATTCGAGAGTGGCAATCCCTTCCACACTGAGGGCAGATACATTCTGTCCCCTGCCCAGCCCCCAGATTCCATTGGATCCGGGACTGCCTCTTTGCCTCAGCCTGC